>OX344724.1:20112026-21318260 GCA_947034835.1 Ballota nigra
GTAGTTTCATTTACCTCAGTGATGTCTGCCATGAGACACACATCATCATCTGATCCAAAGTCAGAAGAAGAAGAACTGGAACTAGTATCCTCCTCCTCTGCTTCTGCCAGCAATGCTCTCTTATCTGCATATCTCCTATCTCTCTTGATTCTTTTCTCTTCTCTTTCCCTAGGAGTAAGCTGAGGACAATCATAACTGTAGTGACCAGTCTTGTTGCATGTGTAGCAGGCATTGTCTCCTCTGGGACTAGGGCTTGGCTCTCTCCTCCTCTGGTTGTAGTCTGGTCTGGCTGGACTACTCTCTCTCCTCTGGTAGTCAGGTCTGCCAGAGCTACCATCCCTCCTCTGATAATCTGATCTCCCAGAGCTGCCAGGGTTGTCATCTCTCCTCCTCTCTGGAGTTCTGAATCTGGTCTCCCTTGAGTCTCCAGATGTCTTCTCCTTCTCTGCAGGCTTGAAAGAACTCTTCCTGTCTCTGGTAGACTCCTTCCAATGCCTTTTGTACCTGCCATACTTTGAACTCATTTTATCTAATTTATGAGTTAGAAGTGCTACCTGCTCCTTGAGGCTCAAGTCATCTGCAGTAGACTCCTTTGGCTTGACATCAGGCTTGAGAGTTGAAGAGAATGCAACTCCTTTCTGGCCAGAAGAGGAAACCTCTTCTGTTTGATCCTCCTCTTGAAGATCAAACTCGTAAGCTTTGAGATCAGACAACAGAAGATGGTGATCCAGAGTGTTGAGATCCTTGTTGTCCTTGATCATGGTGACTTTAATTCTCCACCTGCTTGTTAGTGAACGCAAGATTTTACTATTAATTTCTTTTTCAGAGTAGGTCTTACCTAAGGCACTAGCCTTGTTTAGGAGGTTTGTGAGACGCATGTCCAGCTGGTCTATGGTCTCGTCTGGTTTCATTTTGAACGTATCAAACGAGTGTTGAACAGCCTGGAGCTTGTTATCTTTAATCTTCTATGTTCCTTCGCAGAGAAGTGCAAGTTTGTCCCACATCTCCTTCGCAGTGACACAGGTTCTGACCTTCTCTATAACCTCCTTGGTGAGAGTGTTGATAATCTCGGTTCTTGCCACCTGGTCCAGGTTATATAGCTTTCTCTCATCAGTATCAAGCTCCTCTTTCTTTTTGAGGATTTTCTGCCTGGGGACTCTATCCTCTGCAGTCTTCTGGGCAGCTTCACTGGTTTCTTCTCTGGACTCAGACCTGCCACTATCAATGGGAGTCCAGTAAAATTGTATGGGGCCACTTTCAACCACATCTAGCATGCGGTGGTGGATAGCTCCCAGATGATTACTCATCATGAAGCTCCAGTGGCTATAATCCTCAAATGAGAACTCTGGCAATTTGCGACTCTTATAAGAAGATTTTGCAGACATTGTAAATAAAATTTGGGAAATAACAAGAACTTTAACAAAAGCACTAAGGAGCAATGGATCTGCCCGGTGACCACCAAAAGCTTTACAAAGCAGTGGTCGTTGGACACACTGCTTTGATACCACTTGTTGGTCCCACTAGATAGATTAATTGCGGAAGCCTTTAAAGCCAAAATGTCTTTAGCAAAAATCTTTTCTAAGAGCACAAATAATAAGCAACAGGTATTAAAGAAAGCAATAAATAACACCGTATTTATAGTGGTTCGGATCTGAATATCCTACGTCCACTCTCCCTTGATCAAAGGGGTCTCACTATCCAACCAACAAACTCACTACTTACTGGAATTTCCGAAGTACCAGCACCTTCTTACAATCTCTTTAGATCTAACTTCGATCTAAAGACAAACTTACTCCAACCTTGTCTAACAAGATGAACAGGTTGAGTATATAAACTCCTTACGAGTTGGATGAGTAATTAAGAACAAAGTGAGTGCAAATGCGTAGTGATCAAGAAGCTTAGTATGCTATGTGCGCGTGTAGAGTCTCTAAAGCTTTTTCTTGAACTGCACTCTTGTATATATAGAGGGGATTAGGGCTAGCCGTTGGAGGACTAATCCAATCAGATCCTCTATATAAGGAAGCCTCAATCAATCAATTCCCTAATTGATTGATTGGGTTGGTGGGATCCTTGGATTGATTATCTTCAAATACTTTCCAATCCTGATCTTGTTGACTTGATTTGAATCACCAACGGTCAATAGCTTCCTCTGCCTAACTCTGATTCTCTCCAGAGAAGGCAGGACCAGACACCATGCAACCTCGGTGTCTTCTGGTCCTCATCTGGTCAAGAACCAGAATACTCAGTAGAATAAGGGGATCAAACTGAGCATCTTTTGTTCTACCAGACTCGTCTGGTCCGGACTCGTCTGGTCTAGGGAAGGTCCTCTGCCTCTGGTCAAATCTCATCTGGTGAAGTCTTCTGGTGGAGTCCTCTGGTGAAGTCCTCTGGTGGGTTCTTCTGGTGACTCTTCTGGTGAAGTCTTCTGGTCTGGCAGTTCCCCCTAGACTAAGTCCTAATCTAGATCATCATCTGGCTAACAGGTCCAGATGGTCCTGTTACATCTTCTGGTTTGTTTTAACTCATCAAAACTAACAATTTTTATCCTAACACACACGTATACTCACTCACCTTCCTTGATCATACTCATGCAACAACAACAAGAAACACCAAGATCAAACATGGACGTGCACTCAACGATGTGTTTCACTCCCTCACAAGTGTATAACAGTGTTTAAGGGACTCACTCAATCAATCAATCACACATATTGGCAGCCATAGGCTTGTAAGCACTCTCAACTCCGACCATACTCTAGAAATCAATGCCGAATCAAAAAGGACTTTTCTCAAGGTTGTAATGTAGGCTCTTTGGACAAGTGGGATAACAATATAAGGTAAAGTGACTAAAGTGAATGGAGAATAGAAAATCAAACTTTGGCACTTCGAGATTAGGAACAGACTACTTCAAACATTTTCAATCAACACCCTTTCAACTCCATACTCTCAACACTTCAAATTTTTTTTTTCTTTCTCACTCTTTCACTTTTTTTTTTTCAATCACTTTTTTTTTCTCTTTTGTTTTTCGCACAAACACATGAGCTCATTTTTTTCTTTTTTGCTCATTCTCAATTTTCTTTCTCTTTTTCCCACATCTCAAAACTTCATCACACCTTCTTCTCATATTCACTCAACAAACAACCTTTTCCTTTTTCAACTCAATTCACTCCCTTCATATTCACACTTTCCTATTCTCCACTCAAATTGGGACAAAAAGGCTTAGGATTTGGAATAGTGTTCATATGTGCTAGCAAATAAAATAGGCTTTAGGCTCAAAGGGGCTAACAAGGGATTCAATGTCATTGGTAAGGAAAATTTTTGGCTAAGTGACTCAATAAAAACAAAGATGGCCTAAGATCACATTCGGCATTTCAAACTAGACACAATCAAGAAGCAAGAGCACACACAAGTTCTAGCATCCTCTAAGGTGATGATTCACTCACAAACGAAGAGATTAAATCATGCATTTAAATCTCGTAAGGCTCAACTCTCACGGTTTTCACATCCATGCTAGTCCTAGTGCATTCTCACTCTCATCACACAAGCACTCAAAAGAAAAATTCACAAGCATACAAGTTCTTTCTCAAATCGGCTCAAACTCAAACACTCACACAAAAGAATTTCTAACTCAACCTTACAACTCACCCTACTCATCAAATCATACTCAAAGATAGCAATCAACAAGCATAAGATGATTGATAGACATGAAATATGCAATCGCGAGTCAAATCAAAATCACCCCAAGGAGTATCTCAACAATCTAATAATCAATCAAACTCAACTCAAAGATAAGGGCGTGCATGCATGTGCAATGTAACAAGAAACATAAAAAACAAAAAACTCCACCCCCCCCCCAAACTTTGACCTTGCTAGAGGTCTAAGTTTGGGGTTGTGGGTTACCTCAACCAAATAATTCAGTTTCTCTTCATCAACTTGGCACACTCCCTTGCTTGAGTTGGTCCCTTCAATCTGAATAACTCCATGATACCTTTACTCCTTTAGAGACAAGCCTACAAAATAAAACTCTCAAGTACGAGGTTAAACATACGACTCAAAATACTCCCTAATAATATAAAAAGACACTAAAAATAAATGAAAGCAAATAAAAATGGGTTGCCTCCCATTCAGCGCTATTTTTAAGGTCCTCATGCCGGACCAAGCTCAAAGGAGCTTATGGGACATCATACTCAAATTTACCTCCCCCACTCTCATAAGAGTGGTGTTTGAACTTCTTTCCTTGATGCCCCACCATCATGAGCCCTTTTCCTTGCTTCCCCACCTCAAGTGGTATAGGTCTCAACTCCTTCTCACCTTTATCTGTAGGAGTCTTACTAAATAATTTCTTGAATTTTGACTTCTTCTTCTTAACTCTTCCTTTCTCTTCTAACTGGACCACGTCCACTTTCTTCACCTCTTCATCCTTCAACTTCTTCACTTTATCCCTATCAAAAGAGTCAAGATCATAATGCCCATGGGTTAAATAATCACGTGAAGGACTAACAAAATCATGAATATCAGAAGGATTAGGGATAGAAGGCGTGTCTTCAACACGAGGATCAATTGCATCCATGCAATACACGCTCTCATCCTCCCTCGGGTGTTTCATGGCTTCATATAGGGAGATCTTCACTTCTTGATCATCAACCTTCAGCGTAATCTTCCCATTTGCCACGTCTAGCACCATCCCCGCCGTAGCTAAGAACGGTCTTCCCAAGATCAGGGGCACGTGCTCATCTTCCTCCATCTCTAGCACTACAAAGTCGGCTGGAAAAATGTGATCTCCAACTCTCACTAGGACGTCTTCAACCACACCTTGAGGTCTAGTAATAGACCGGTCGGCAAGTTGAAGCGTCATCATTGTGGGTTGAAGTTCAACACCTTCCAACTTCTTGAAAAGCGACAACGGCATGAGATTGATGCTCGCCCCTAAATCACATAGCGCTCCCTTCTTGATCCCGTTCCCAATATCACATAGGATCATAAAACTCCCGGGATCCTTCAGCTTTGGAGGGAGCGCCTTGTGCACTAATGCACTCACCTCGTGGTTCAGCTGCACCAACTTCGGCTCATCCACTCGCCGTCTTTTCGCAATCAAGTCCTTCAAAAACTTCGCATAGTGCGGCATCTGTTCCAAAGCATCATAAAAAGGAATGTTAATGTGAAGTTGTTTAAAAATATCAAGAAATTTTGCAAATTTTTCATCAAGCTTCTTTTTTATGAAGCGTTGTGGATACGGGACGGGTATCACAGATTTGGGTACCCCCCATTCATCTCTTTCTGTTTCTTTCACTTTCTCCCTTGCTTCCTTTGCCTTTTTCCACTTAGGAACTCTCTCTATCTCCTCAAAGTCTTTCCCCTTCTGGGACTCATCCATATCTTCATGCTTCCCAATCCCTTCACTTTCACTCCCAACTCCTTTCTCAACTTCTTTCTCCTCAGTCTCAACTCCATCTCCTTTTGGCTCAATCTCTTCGTGGGGCATCTCAGAGTCAGCAGGCATCTGAGGACCTTCATAGTTGGTTCCACTTCTAAGCTGGATCGCCTTGCAATGCTCTTTCGGGTTCCCCTCCGGCATTCTATTCACTGACTTTGCAATCTGGCTCATCTGGAGCTCAAGAGAAGTGAACCTTTGATTGTTCTCTTGTTGAGTTCTAGTCCACTCAACATTCATCTTCTGTAGCTCTTGATCACGTTGATCACCCTTCTTATGCAACTCCTTCACATCATACTCCAAGGATGACAATCGCTTACTCCCTTCCTCCACCTTCTGAAGGATCGCTCTCAACATCTCCTCGGTTGATGCACCGCCTTCTCCACCAGGAGGTTTAGACCCCGGATCAACACCTGCAGGAACAGTAATACCAGCTTTTGGGTTAGCATAAGAAAAATTATCATTCTTCCTCCATGTGTTTTGAGGAGGCTGCTGGCCTCCTTGAACTCCTTGTGTGTTCCTCCATTGATTTTGAAGTGGCTGAGGACCTGGAGGTACAAATGGTTGGCCATAAGAAGGTCTTACATACTGATTTCCACCTTGGTAGCCATTCTGATTGTAATACGGACCTCCCATGTAATTGGCTACCTCTTGCTGTCCACTTGGTTGGTCTACTCTCTCATTCTCTACTGCATGCTCTCCACCCAAACTCTTCCCCAACTCGAGGTTGTTTATCTTCTCCATCATGGCCATCAATAGCCTTCTCGTTCCTTCACCTTCCTCAACCTGATGCACTCTCTGAAAATCTGCATCTCCACTCCAAGCACCGGCATTCGTGACAATGTTGTCCACAATTTCCCTACACCTCTCTATGCCTTGGTTCAAGAATGCTCCGCCCGCACAAGCGTCTAAATGGTCTTCCCCCGTCTTGTTGGCACCACTATAGAAGAACGCTATAATATCACCCTCATTGTACCCGTGCTGCGGGCACTCAATCAGCATGTTTGAGTATCTCTCCCACGCTTGGCGTAAATCCTCTCCAGACTTCTGGCGAAAGGACGAGATCTCAATTCTAGCCTTGATCATCCTAGATGGAGGGTAGAATCGCTCGAGGAACAGATGCTCGAGCTCGGCCCAAGTGGTAATACCTCCCCGCGGAAGCGTATTATCGTACCACTCCTTAGCTATTCCCGTCAATGAGAATGGGAACAGCCTAAGCCTCTTGGCATCTTCAGACATGCCATTATAATTAAATGTTGAGGCTATCATGAGAAAGCTTCTCAAGTGAGTGTGAGGATTCTCCTTCCCGATCACCCCCTTGAACTGATTCTCGGTAAGCAGCTTTAAAATCCCCGGGGATATCGAGAAGTTGTTTGCCTCAACAGGAGGCAAAGCCACTCCATCATAGTATCGATGTGGCTGCACTGCAAACCTCCCTCGAATAGCCATATTGTGATCTACGTTCTGAGGAACGTGTTGAGGATTCGCAGCTGGTACGGGTACTTGTTGGGGTGGTGGTTGGTAAACAGGAGGTGGATGATATGGATATGGTGGATAAGGATAAGGTGGGTATGGGTAATGTTGGTATACTGGGTTGTTAAAAGGGTTATTTGGGTTTTGTGGGTAAGCAGGGTTGTTATGAGGATTATGGACAAGGTTCTGAGCTGGATTCCCTACGTTTTGTGTATCCGGGTTTAGGCTCTGGCTATCCCCTAATGGAATTTGATTCTGGCTACCACTAACTCCAGTGCCTTCAACTCGGTCTACTGCCTGATTGAAATCGTTGGCAGCATCGTCCAACTCATTATTGATATCCATTGGTTCCTTTCCTAAGTCGGCAGCGTTCATCCTTCTCAAGAAGGCTCGGTTCCTTCTGGCTATTGTCTCAGGGTCCAACGGTATTCTCTCTTCGCTCGTATTGCCTTGTGAGCGTGTTTTCATAAACCTGACACACTAGCAGAAGGATCAAAACGCAACTGCCGATTGAATACAAATAAAAATAAAAACAGAAAATAAATCACCCACTACTAACTACTAAGCTATCTACAAGTCCTATTCAAAAGCATACAACGCCATCCCCGGCAACGGTACCATTGACTTAAAGCGATTTTACTAACTTCTACTAGTCGCTCACCCGCAAGCGGACGGGTTCACTGTAGTAAGAGTAAGTATAATGACCAAGTAGTATCGAACCCAAGGGATGGTGTATATGCGAATAGATCCCTGAAGATCTACGCGTCGTAGTTAATATGAGTGTATGTTTTTGGATTTTTTAGAAAGATTAATTAAAACTAAAATAAACTAATTAAACTAAAATACTAAAGCAGACGAATTCACTAAGGGTTGGATTCAAATAAGAGATGGTGATGCTTAGGATAAGAATCCCTACGTATACTAACGGAGCAGGTACATAATCAGAATAACTGTGACAAACAAGAATTAACCTAAGTCCAAGAATGCAAGGTGAAAGCTCAAGATTCTAAACCCTAATACTTTACCCTAACACTCGACTTCACTAATCTACTAACAAGTTAATAGATTGTGCTTAATTAATGAGACCCTAATTTAACTAAGGTGATGCGGTCGTCCTCCTTCGCTAGGTAGATGAATTAACCTTTCCTAAACCTTCTCGTGAAGACTACTAGTTGTTATTGAGTGATGCGGTCGTCCTCTCTCTAACACTTTCGTACTAAATTCAAAGGTAAAGTTCAGATTAATTATATAAATTCATTAATTAAGAGAATTAAAACTAACGTCACAAATTACCCTAATTACGTACCCACATCCTACTTCTACGAGTTCATCCTACCCTAAGCATGCAAGGGTTTTAGCCGGACATGGTTTTAACAAAAATAAAAGCAATAGAAGAAACAACAAACATGAACATAATGAATTGAAGAACAAAAATATTAAACATGAACTAGGGTTTTAAAAGAAAATAAATACGAAGAACTGAAATTTGAATTGATAAAAATGAAGTTTAAAGCGTTAAAAGTAATCGAGCTAATTAAAAGAAACTAAGAAAGAAAAGAAACTAAGAATTCGTATGAAAAACCTCAATGAAACGTAAAATAAAGCTTGCTCCTCTCCTTCCTCTCCAAAAACTAAGTCTAAAATTATTTCTAAAGTTCGGGTATCCTTCAAAACATGTTTGGAAGAGGTATATATAGGCACGGGTCGAAACGGGAGTTAATGGGCCGAAAATACGCATCCGGAGGCAAAAATCCAAGGTTGCTCGAGCAAAACGCTCGAGCGGTTCCGCTCGAGCAGTGTAGCTCGAATGACACAATTGCTCGAGCGGTTCCGCTCGAGCCGGTCGAGCGGTGAAAATGCACTGTATGTTTTGGGCGCTCGAGCAATTCGCTCGAGCGGTGGCGCTCGAGCTGCTCGAGCGCAAGAAAAGTTCTGTACGTTTAGGCGCTCGAGCGGTGGCGCTCGACCTAGTCACTCGAGTGACTTCCAACTCATCCAACTAATACTTTTCCTCGTCCGCACTAATACCAATCGTATTTCTTCGATATCTTCTCATCCGGGCATCCGTTTGAGTCGATTCAAAGTCCTACGAACTCCGTTTTTCGTCCTCTATTCACCTATGAGCATCAAAGAGACAAATTAATAAGTTTATAAAAATGATACTCATTTGACTCCAAACACTAATCGAAAACATTCAAAACATGAGCAAATTGGGCACCAAAACATAACAATTTCACGCCTAATCAGGCGGCGGCGGTCCGGCGACTTTTCGGTGGTCCGGCGAAATTCCGGCCAAATTCCGGCGGTCCGACGACTTTCCGGCGGCGGCGGTCCGGAGGTGGTCCGGTGGCGGCGGTTCGTGTGACAAACCAATAATAAAATAGTACGACCTTTCGGACCGAATTAATTTTGTAAAGGTGAATAGTGCTATGGAGGTATTACGCCTTACTATTTTACAGGGTCGGGCATATAAGAAACGGGTCGATATTATTTTAGTATGCCCTACCAAGTGGAATATTAATTATACAACACCCCATAATATGGCCTTTTACGGCCTACCAAGTGGAGCCTAAGTTTAAAATGAATATGGAATACATGTTTAGTTTTCTTATTACTCTTCTATTTTCTTTTTGTTGTTTATAATATAATTGTTTTTTTTTCATTGCTAAGATGCACGTAGGAATGGCAAAACGTCCCGACCCAAGGTCGCCCCGACCTGTCCCGTGCCGGTTGGGCCAGGTCCGCCCCGCCCCGCATGTGGGGCAGATCGGGTATGGGTATGTATATTGCCCTTGCCCGCTCCGCCCCGCCCTGCCCCGCAATCTATTCAATATATAAATATAAATATATCTCTATTAAATATTATATATATATATATATGTGTGTGTGTGTGTGTGTGTGTGTGTGTGTGTATAAAGGTCTCTCATAAATATATCAACAAACGTGCATATTAATTATTGACTCAATTGATTCAATTCTATCATTCAAATTAACATAATTACATCCATAATTTTTTTTTATTAATATATATTAAACTCTAAGCTTACAATTAATTATGACATTCACATATATATTTTGTTAATTTTGGACTCGTAATTATCTTGAATTTGTTGATTAGACTTATTGTCATTTTTACTTGAGATTGCGATGAATTTGTGGTTTCATGATTATGTTTATTGTATAATTTAATTGTGAATTTAATTTTATAATATACATGTGTTTATATTTTAAAATATATATATTTTTCTTGAGATAAGAATGGGGCGGAGCGGACCTCCTCCGTGCAGGGCGGGCATGGGGCACAAAATGCCGCCCCGCAGTGGGGCAAGGGGCGGGGCGGGTCGACTGGAGATAGGCGCGGGGCGGGTCTGGGTACTTAGGTACCCGCCCTGTCCCGCCCCATTGCCATCCCTAGATGCACGACTTGTTAACATGTTTTTCTTTATGAATCGGGCTTAAAAAAATATTTTACGCTCAATATGTGGAAATCGTTCATGTTGAAATTTTTTTTTCTTGCAGTTTTTAAAATACTTTCATATAAATTATGTTAATTATTATTTTTATCTAGACATCACTATCGCATATATATTAAAAAATTCAAACCTTCTCGTGTGATAACAATGAACACGATAATGTATAATTTTCCAAGACTGAAAATTGATATCTTTAGGAGACGTCAAGCGTTCTTGTTAATGGTTATAGCATAAGAGACTATTTGGGGGAATTTGTTTCCTCTGGAACTTGAAAGATAGTCTAGTATTTTACGCAACTTGGCCCATTTTTGGAATCAACATCATTTGTCCCGCGGTGGTCCTGGTTAGAATTTTTGCTTTAAGAACGTGAGCTTCGTTGCAACCAATCTAGGTCTGACTTGAATCAAATTTTATTAGCTATACTAGAAGTTACCCCACAAGAGTATGGGTTCACTGTAGTATGGGTAAGTATAAGGACTAAGTATTATCGAACCCAAGGGAAAGTGAGTATGCGAATAGATCCCTGAAGATCTACGCGTCGTAGTTAATATGAGTGTATTGTTTTGGGTTTTTTGAAAATGAATTAAAAGAAACTAAAATTATCCTACGAATGCAAAACGAAAATTAAACTAAGAACGTAGAAGTGTGTTTTCGAATCATGAGATGATGATGCTCAAGATAGAAATCCCTACGTATACTAACGGAGCAGGTACATAATCAAAATAACCGTGACGTGCAAGAGATAACCTAAGTAAAAGATTGTAAGATGAAAGCTCAAGAATTCAAACCCCTAATACTTTATCCTAACAATCGACTTCACTAATCCACTAACAAGTTAATAGATCGTGCTTAATTAAAGAGACCCTAATTTAAACTAAGGTGATGCGGTCGTCCTCCCTAGATAAACCGGTAGATTAATTAACCCTTTCTACTCTCTCATTAAGTCTACTAGTTGTTAGAGAGTGATAAGGTCGTCTTCTATCGAACAATTTTCGTACTTAATTCAAAGATAAATCTAGAATTTATTTTAAACGTTCGTTAATTAAGAGAATCAAAACTAAACATCACAAGTAATCCAAATTACGTACCCGCATCCTACTTCTACGAGTTCATCATATCCCAAGCATGCAAGGGTTTTAGCTAGACATGGTAATTGAAAGAACAAAAGCAATAACGATAATAAGAAACATAAACATGCTTGAATCAATAATCAAATCAAAGAACATAAACAAAGAATAAATTAAAGTCTAAAAAATAATCTTTTATAATCTGAAAGCTAGGGTTTTTAATCTCCAAGAACAAAGAAAGAATGAATTAATCTAAGAAGTTTAAAGAAATAATTAAACTATGAATTCGTAAGCTAAAACCTCGATTACAACTTGTAAAACTCTTTCAATCTCCTTCCCAAGCTTTGTCCTTCGAAAAATGAGTGCAAATATGTGTAGATATGTCTTGTTATGTGTTGATATGCTTGAAAGGGGTATATATAGGCTTTGGGACGAATTTGGACGATTTTGGGCTAAAAACATGCAAAAACGCTCGAGCTATGGTGCAAGTCGAGCGCTAGTGCTCGGGCTATGGTGCTCGAGTGGTGGCATTCGAGTTATGGTGCTCGAGCAGTTTTCGGCTGTTGTACACTTGTTCTTAAAATCTTCATATCTCCTCAACCGGGAGTCCATTTTAGCCGATTCAAAGTCCTACGAACTCATCTTTTCGCCTCTATCCATCTATGAAAACCAAAGAGATAAATTCATCAGTTTATAGAAATGATACTCAATTGACTCCAAACACTCATAAAAAACACTCAAAACATGGGCAAATCGGGCACCAAAACATAACAATTTCACGCCTAATCAACCCCCCAAACTTACCATGTTGCTTGTCCTCAAGCAACGAATAATAAGTCAAGTAAAATTGTTAGGAATGAATCAAGAACTAAATCATGCAAGTAATAGAGCTCAAGCTTCAAAGATTGTTCACACGTACACAAACTCATCCCCTTCATCATACTCATGCAATAACAACAAGAAACACCAAGATCAAACATGGATGTCCATCAACAAAAAGTTATAATGTCAACCAACTTTACGAACAAGCAAGTGAAGAAGAGGACTGGAGAACAAGTATAGCCAAATACTTGAAAAGTGGGGAAAACCCAAACAACCCTTTTGAAGCTGCCAAGCTAACAAAGCAAGCCGCCAGATATACTCTGGTAGGCGAGCAGCTTTACAAAAGGGGAATATCAATCCCACTTCTCAAATGTTTGCCTAGGGGGCAAGGACGAGCAATACTCGAAGAAATACATGCCGGAGTATGCGGAAATTGCACTGGGGGGCAAGCCTTGGCATACAAAACTATCAGACAAGGCTACTATTGGCCGACTTTACACCAGGATGCAATCAAGAAAGCAAAGACTTGCCACCAATGTCAAATTTTTGCCCCAAACATTCATACCCCGGCTCAACAGCTCGTATCAGTTTATAGCCCGTGGCCATTTGCAAGATGGGGGATGGACATTATTGGTCCCTTCCCAGCAGGAGTTGGAAATGTTTGATTTGCCGTCGTGGCAGTCGATTATTATACGAAATGGGCGGAAGCAAAGGCCATGGTAAAGATCACGCAGCAGAAAATGATCAACTTCATTTGGAAGAACATTGTCTGTCATTTTGGAGTTCTACAAACCATCGTGACAGACAATGGTCTGCAGTTTGATGGGAAAGAGTTGAGAGAATTCTGTATAAAGTGGGGAATAAAAAAACATTACTCTACGCCCTATCATCCCCAGTCGAATGGACAAGTCGAAGCCGTAAACAAGATAATCAAGCATACATTAAAAGTACGGCTAGCGGAGAGCAAAAGCAGTTGGTCTGAAGAACTCCCGGAAGTCCTGTGGGCATACAGAGTTTCTCCCAGGTCGAGCACCGGAGAAACACCTTTTGTAATGGATTTCGGAACAGAAGCTGTAATACAAATCGAGTTAAAGACCAACACATTCAGAACGACCAACTTTGATGAGCAGGCGAACAACTCTGCTCTAGCTACTGAGATGGATTTGCTCGAAGAAAAAAGATTAAGTGCCGAGCTAAAAAATGCTACCTACAAGCAGCGAGCAGAACGATATTACAATTCCCATGTTAAAATCAGGGAATTCAAAGTTGGAGATTTGGTTCTAAGAAAGTTGCTCGCCCAACCTCCAGGTGTATTGGGACCAACTTGAGAGGGTCCATATCATATAACGGAAAAATTCGTTAATGGTGTATACGATATCGAAGATATGGAAGGCAAGCTGACCCAATACTCCTGGAATGTTGTACATCTAAAGAAGTACTATCAATGAGGCAAACAAGTTCTTGATTGGGCGAACAAATGTCTTGGGGGCAGGTGAACCAAGTAAGGCACACCAAAAACTTGCCTAATTTTTTGAAAATTTTGCTAAGTATAGAATGAAAAATTGTTCGGCACATTGTATAGTCTAGTGCTGTTTCATCTTTTAGTTTTAGACAAAGTTGCTCGGCAAAAATTTTATAAGCGAGCATGTTTTTAGTTAGTGTTCAAAGTTGTTCGTCAGGTTATATATGTTAGTGACGAGCAGTCTTACAACACTTGTAAATTTTTCATTATGTATATATAGTTGTTCGCTTAAAAAAAGTCCAAAAGCTCGAGGTACAAGTCAATTCTGAGGACCAAAGCCAATTAAAGGTTGTTCATCTTTTAAGATGAGCAGAACCTAAGGTTAAACCCAAATTCCATTAAGGCAAAGTTCAAATCGAACAAAGCCCAAAATTATATGTTATAATTGCAAAAACATGGACAAAAATGTAAAGGCAATTAACGTATAAAGAAAATGAGCGAACAAAAGAAAGACGTTTCATTAAAATAAAAAGCATTGAGCCTAAAAAATATTACAAGGATTCTAGAAGTGTACTACAAAAAGAGCGAGCAACTATTACAAAATAAAGACTAGTCCTAAATCTATTGCTGCTCGGCGAGAGGAGGATCTTGAGTTTGATCGGCAAGAGTAGGACTTTGAGCCTGGTCGGCCGGTGGGTCGACGATCATATCTCTTGCCATATCTTCGGCAGTTTTTTGCTCCCTCTCGGCTTGCTCGTCCGCAGTGGCCGGCTCCTCCTCTTGCTCGCCCTCATCGACCATAGGTGGAGGGCGAGTAATAGTGATGCTGGGGTCAAGGCAGTCAATTTTTTAACCCCCAGCTCGACAATATCCCCCAATTGCATTTCAATGTTGTTCGGCGGGGGATAGTGCTCCAGAAATTCGGACAAGTCCTTGCCCATCTCCTCCACCATATCTCTAAAATCATACGCGTCAGCCATGCGGATGCAATCGGCATAAGCGCAGATGTATCCCAGGTTTGAGATGGGGGCAGACCGGGCCTGGAGCTCTGCCTCAAGTTGATCGTGGGTAAAGGTGCTGGCCTCCACTTCTCTAAGGTCAGTGACCTCCGCCTCGAGCTCGGCAATCTTCTGCTCGGCCGCGGACAGTTTGCTTTTCTCTTCACCAAGCATGGCCTCTTTGCCTCCCAATTCACTAGATAAACCTTGAATTTCTTGAAGGTATTTCTTTTCATTATCAATGTAGAGGGAGATCTGGTTATTGAGCCGAGCAATCTGGTCATTCAAGTTGTTCGCCATTGTATCCTTCTCCTCTGAAAGTTGACGAACAGTGGCAGCATGTTGGCGAGCAGCTTCTTCCAGCTCCACCACCTGAGCCATTCCCCGTTGAGCAGACACGAGGGAGTTGGCAGCTTGCACCATTGACAAATGAAAATTATCAATGGCCCCTTGGGCAAGAACGGTCTTGTTCAGTGGCTTTGACCAGGCGCGAGCAACTATCTCAGTTGCCCGACGAACATGATCATCAGCGATGTCACGAATGTTCGCCGGGGTCTTCGAACATGCGTATTGATGGAGCATATCTGCTCGCCCTGGATGGTCACTGGCCCGGTACCTGCGAACAAGAAAGTTTTGAGACTTAGGAAATTTTAACTTATGGTCATTAGTTCCAAGTTTAAAAAAAGGGTCCTTACTCGGCAAATTTAGCTCTATCCCACCCAAGATAGGTGATGTCCTCAGGCCCGCGAGGAGGAGTGTACCTATCTTTGCTCGATTTTCCTCCTCTCTCATCAGTTGCAGGAGGGCGAGCAGTTTCGACTAAGGGCAGGCGACCAGATCCTCCCACCTTGGATTTCCCCTTGTCAGTGGTGGGGGGCGGCTGGGATACATATGTGCCATCACCTTTCTTCATCCTTTTGAGACCGTGAGGAGAGGAGAGGAGGCAAGGGCCGGTTTAGGCGATGTGCTCGGCGGTAGAGTTGTCCGATGAGCTTGCTCGGTAGCAGAGGCCTTGTTGGTCATCGCCAACACCTTGGAAGGCGGGTCACCCTTCTTCCTTCGTCCTTTCGGTGGTGCCATTTCGAATACTCTTTGCTCCAAGAGTCCAAAGCAGGGAGGGACGGCGACGGTAACTTGCTCGGCTAAAAAAAAAATTAGACGAGCAAGTGAGAAACAAATGACGAACAAACTTGTAAAAGGAAAAGTTAGAAATTTTCTGTACCTGGGGGTACTTCAACCTGGGCCTCTAGGTGATGGGGAAATGTGAGAAGGCGAGCAACTTTCTGACACTTCTCCTTGCTCAAGTACTGGATGGTCCTATCCGCTCTGTTGCGCAAGCCGACCAAACAGGAAGTGAACAGGAACTCTGCACCAACTTCCTCCTCTTCTGAGTTCCACTTGGGCAATCGAGGGCCTGTGAACAAACAAGAAAAGTTAAATTAGAACAATACAGTTCAAAAGCGAACAAAGATAAACTTACGCTTAATTATTCCATAAGAAGCAGGAAAGTTAATTCGCCCAATGCCACCGTGTGGACCGGAAGATGCTCGCCAATCACCCCCAATGAAGAAGAAGTGTTGTTTCCAGTCCCTAATCTTGTTCGGCACCCCTTCTACCATCTTGAGTCCGGTTCTGACCTTGAGGTAGTAGTAGCCTTCTTCACCTATGGGACATTTGGTGATTGTCATGAGATGGTTGATTTCCTCCACAGTAAGGCGATCAACGTATCCTTCTAGGGCGAACAAGCACATGGCGCCGAGCAAATTCATCCACCCAATTGGTGTGATCTGGGTAATGGCAAGGTTGGTCGCCTCGAGAAAACGACCAACAATTGGGGGCAACGGCAGTTTCAGACCAGCCATCAAGGTATCAATGTTGATCGTCGTGCATCCTGGAGGTGGGCGACCAGCTCTCTCCTTTCTCCTGGGAGCCCATATATGAATGTCATACGGGATCTTGTAGGTCTCTCGGATCGAATCAAGATCCTCCTCGAGGACAACACTCTTGATTTTGCTCGCCTGGAAGTCAGTCTTTACCCAGTCCATTACTTGTCTTTGGGGGCGAGCAAAGTGGTTCGCGTGTTCCTCAGCATATGCTCGCCATTCGAAAGGCCGAGCAACTCCAACTGGAATCTCGTTTTCCAGCATCTTTGGAGATGGGAAGTTTATCCCCTCCAGAAATTTGCGGGTCAGTTCGTCAAATTGGGGATCTTCCGATTCAGCACTGGACGAAGAGCTCTCCTCGGAATCCCTGTTTGCAACAACCACCACCTCCCTCCCTGACGGGCGAGCATCGGTATCTTCCACTGATCGAACAACCGAGTCCACGTGGGGGTCCGATGTCGAGGAGATCTCAAAGGGAGGTTGGTCTCTGTGTGCCACGATGGGAAAGAGGGGATCAAGGGTTTCCTCAGATTTGTTGCTCGAATGAGAAGACATGGAAGAAAGAGAGAAGAAAACCAGACGGCGGCGGTAGAAGTTGCAAACAGCGGCGATTTCCCGGGGAAGACGGTGGCGCAAGATCTCACACGGCAGCGATGGGGTTTTGGAGTGAAAAAGAAGATAAAATCGAAATTTAAACAAAAAGAAAACAAAAGTACTACCTCGGTTTGCACCGGAAGCTCTGGATCGGAATAGTCGCCGGAGAAAACTCGAAATCGCCGGAAGCAAATGGAAGAGGATGAAGCACTGTAGCAAGAGGCAAAAAAGTGGGAAAAATTTTGGTTTCCCTCTTCTATTTATACCCCAAGCAAAAAACGGGGTACGGATCGTAATTTCCAATAAAATGTGGACTCAATTGAAGAAAAACGGGGTCGATTCCGAGCAAAACTGAAAATCAAAGGACCTATACGCAATTATAGGGGCGCGTGACCTCGAGAATTCTCGCACGTGGGCGGCGCGCAATCATACCGCCCACATCATCCTTGTACATCCCCCAGACCATGGAAAGACTAAACGGTGAACCGAAGTCGCTCGCCAGATTTAATGATGTTCGTCCGAATCTTCACCAGTATAGTATCCTAACTACAGTTGCTCGCCACAAAGTTGCTCGTTTGAGGCAACATTTAGTCAGGATAGGGGGCAATTGTTGATTGGCGAACATCAATCATTGCTGGGCGAACAAGGATTAAAACCTTAAAAAGGATTATGAAGAACCAACCCCAAATCAAAGATGATTAACAAAGAAAATCAAGTTAGGGTGCATAAATCAATCCAGGGAGTGTATAGACTGACGAACAACTCTACCGACGAACGACATATTGGCGAACAGGTCTAGAGACCCGTTGCCAAATAAGGACCCTCCACCAAGTCAATAATAGCGAACAACATTATGAAAGATGGTGCATTTACCAGCTTAAGAGGTGTATGGAAACGAACAAAGGACCAAGATCTCAAAGTCAATCTGTGTAAAACACAAAGGCGAACAACTTCAGAGCCATAACCTCAAAAGGCGAACAACTTCTATGGAAGAACCATTCTGGATCAACTAAACCGACCTGGACGAACAACAATGAAGTCCGAGATAAGACCAAAGAAGACTTTGTAACTAAGATTCAGCTTAGATAAAGTCAAACAAAGGTCAAATGACACATGTCTAGCATGCAAGCTAGGAAGCCCAAGAGTCTTGGACACCTCCTGCTTGCTAGTCTCTATAAATAGTTATTCTCCAGCAATAAAAAAACAAGTTCAAATTCACAAATATTCCTAAAACATACACTTAAACACCTAAACGCACACATTCACGAAATTAATACGATTTCGACTTTCGTATTTACCATTCCACATCTCGAATCTTCGATTTACCATTTACGGTGGTAATCAATCACACGTAATTGATTGGTGGTCTTAAACCGAATTAAAACAGTCACTAATCTTATTGATTAAATTTGATCACCAACAACCAAGGGGTAATTTTGGGGATTAGGTTATGAGATCAATTTGGCGGAATGGGCACTCCAAATGCAGCGAGAGAGATCGATTCACAGCATCAGGTCAGAGGATGAAAGGGGTATTATGTTGTGAACCACTGAATAAATTTGGGGAAATTGCGGAATAGTGTGTTGGGGATGAAGAAAAGAAAAAGGCAACGACGGGGGAAGTTTTGGGGCATTTGGAGAGTATGTTGCAGCTTCATGAGGCGTGGGTGGGGAGAGATGAGCCGATCGCCATTAATGGTGAGAGAAAGGTGAGAAATCGGGAGTTAGTTGCAGGTAAAAGGTGAAGAAGATGATGGTGTAAGGAAGGGGGATCTGTTTGATCTGAAGATAGTGGAGGTTGATGATATCTCGCCAAGGGACGAAACGACATGGTGAGTGAAGGGAAAAGAAAAAGAACGAGAGTAATGAGCAAAAGAAGGTTTATCAATGTAGGGATGAAATTGTATAACATAAAATATGACAAGGGCATATTGGTCCAAAAATGATTTATCAATCCAAGTCACTTTTATATATATTACTAGAACATAACCCCGCGTAATACGCGGATTGAAATTAATTTTTTTTAATATATTAAGGTGTTGTTTGCACCAGGTGCACCATGCAATTTAAATATATTTTAGACAATTTGTCTATACTGAATGATAAGAGTTGTTTACACTGAAAAATTAGAGTTGACCAATCATAAAACAACCATAACATTTTAAAAGTACACTTGAATTGCATATTGCACCTAATGCACAAGATACTTTAATATATATATATATTAAATACTTCAAGTATAGTTAAAAAAATTTAGAATTGTATATGTTTGCTGACTTGAAGCGATTTTACTAGCTTCTACTAGTAGCTTCCCCGCAAGAGTACGGGTTCACAGTAGTATGGGCAAGTATAGGGACCAAGTATTATCGAACCCAAGGGATGGTGTGTATGCGAATAGATCCCTGAAGATCTACGCGTCGTAGTTAATATGAGTGTGTTGTTTCTGGATTTTTGGAAAGATTAATTAAGCTAACTAAATTATCCTACGAATGCAAAAGGAAAATTAAACTAAGTATCTAAGGTGTATATGCAAGTATGAGATGGTGATGCTCAGGATAGGAATCCCTACGTATACTAACGGAGCAGGTACATAATCAAAGTAATCGTGACAAACAAGAATTAACCTAAGTAAAAGAATGCAAGGTGAAAGCTCAAGATTCTAAACCCTAATACTTTACCCTAACACTCGACTTCACTAATCTACTAACAAGTTAATAGATTGTGCTTAATTAATGAGACCCTAATTTAACTAAGGTGATGCGGTCGTCCTCCTTCGCTAAACCGGTAGATGAATTAACCTTTCCTAAACCCTCTCGTTAAGACTACTAATTGTTATTGAGTGATGCGGTCGTCCTCTCTCTAACACTTTCGTACGAAATTCAAAGGTATAGTTAAGATTAATTATAAGAATTCATTAATTAAGAGAATTAAAACTAACGTCACGAATTACCCTAATTACGTACCCACATCCTACTTCTACGCGTTCATCCTACCCTAAGCATGCAAGGGTTTTAGCCGGACATGGTTTTGACAAACATAAAAGCAACAGAAGAAACAACGAACATAAACATAATGAATTGAACGAAGAAAATAAGAAACATGAACTAGGGTTTTAAAATAAAATAATTCTAAGAACTGAAATTTAATTAACTAAAACGAAGTTCAAAACGTTTAAAGTAATCAAGCTAATGAAAAGAAACTAATAAACGAAAAGAAATTAAGAATTCGTATGAAAAACCTCAACAACGTAAAAGTAAAGCTTGCTCGTTCTTCTCCTCTTCCTTCTCGTGATAAAAATTCTATGTAAAGTGATGTCTAAAAGTTGGGGATCCTTCAAAACGTGTTTGGAAGAGGTATATATAGGCACCGGGTCGAAACGGGAGTTAATGGGCCGAAAATACGCATCCGGAGGCGAAAATACGTGGTTGCTCGAGCAAAACGCTCGAGCAGTTCCGCTCGAGTGATTCGCTCGAGCGCTGAAACTGTTCTGTAAGTTTTTGGTCGCTCGAGCTGCTCGAGCGGTCTTCGGCTGCTGTGCACTCGTTCGTAAAATCTTCATATCTCCTCAACCGGGAGTCCGTTTTGGCCGATTCAAAGTCCTACGAACTCCTCTTTTCGCCCTCTATCCACTATGAAAACCAAAGAGACAAATTAATAATTTTATAAAAATGATACTCATTTGACTCCAAGCACTCATCGAAAACACTCAAAACATGGGTAAATCGGGCACCAAAACATAACAATTTCACGCCTAATCAATCCCCCCAAACTTACCATGTTGCTTGTCCTCAAGCAACGAAATAATAAGTCAAGTGAAATTGTTAGGAATGAGTCAAAAAATCAACTCATGCAAGCAAATGAACTCGAGCTTCAAAGATCAATCACACGTATACTCACTCACTTTCCTTCATCATACTCATGCAACAATAACAAGAAATACCAAGATCAAGCATGGATGTGCACTCAACGATGTGTTTCGCTCCCTCACAGGTGTATAACAATGATAAAGGGACTCACTCAATCAATCAATCACACAAATTGGCAGCCATAGGCTTGTAAATGCTCTTAACTTCGACCATACTCTAGAAATCAATGCCGAATCAAAAAGGACTTTCTCAAGGTTGTAATGTAGGCTCTTTGGACAGGTGGGATAACAATATGGTAAAGTGACTCAAGTGAATGGAGAATAAAAAATCAAACTTCGGTACTTCGAAATTAGGAACAGACTACTTCAAGTATATTCAATCAACAGACTTTCAATTCCAATTCTCTCAACACTTCAATTTTTTTTTTCTTTCTCACTCTTTCACTTTTTTTTTCAATCACTTCACTTTTTTTCTTTTTCGCACAAACACATGAGCTCATTTTTTTTTTTTTTTGCTCATTCTCAAATTTTTTTGTTCTTTCCCACAACTCAAATCTCATCACTCCTTCTTCTCATATTCACTCAACAAACAACCTTTTCCTTTTTCAACTCAATTCACTCCCTTCACATTCACACTTTCCTATTCTCCACTCAAATTGGGACAAAAAGGCTTAGGAATTGGAATAGTGTTCATATGTGCTAGCAAATAAAATAGGCTCTAGGCTCAAAGGGGCTAACAAGGGATCAATGTCATTGGTAAGGAAAATTTTGGCTAAGTGACTCAATTAAATCAAAGATGGCCTAAGATCACATTCGGCATATCAAACTAGACACAATCTAGAAGCAAGAGCACATGCAAGTTCTAGCATCCTCTAAGGTGACGATCCACTCACAAACGAAGAGATTAAATCATGCATCAAAATCTCATAAGGCTCAAAAGCTCACGGCTTTCACATCCATGCTAGTCCTAGTGCATTCTCACTCACATCACACAAATACTCAAAAGAAAAAATTCACAAGCATACAAGTTCTTTCTCAAATCAGCTCAAACTCAAACACTCACACAAAATAATTTCTAACTCACCCTTACAACTCAACCTACTCATCAAATCATACTCAAAGATAGCAATCAACAAGCATAAGGTGATTGATAGGCATAAAATATTGAGTAACAAAACAAATTAATAATAGCCCAAGGAGCATCTCAAGGCACCAAATAACTAACTCAACTCAAAGATAAGGGGTGCTCCGGTGCAATGTAACAAGAAAACATATAAAAAAAACTCCACCCCCCCAAACTTCGACCTTGCTAGAGGTCTAAGTTTGGGGTTGTGGGTTACCTCAACCGAACAATTCAGTTTCTCTCAATAGCTTTGCACACTCCTTTGTCTCAAGTTGGTTCCTTCAATCTGAATAACTCCATGATACCTTTACTCCTTTAGAGACAAGCCTACAAGCAACTTACTCAAATACGAGGTTAAACATACGACTCAAAACACCCTAATAATATAAAAAGACACTAAAAATAAATGAAAGCAAATAAAAATGGGTTGCCTCCCATTCAGCGCTATTTTTAAGGTCCTCATGCCGGACCAAGCTCAAAGGAGCTTATGGGACATCATACTCAAATTTACCTCCCTCACTCTCATAAGAGTGGTGTTTGAACTCCTTTCCTTGATGCCCCTCCATCATGAGCCCCTTTGCTCTCTTCTCATCCCCAAGTGTTATGGGTCTCAACTCCTTCTTCCCTCTATCTGGAGGAGTCTTACTAAACAATTTCTTGAGTTTGGACTTTTTCTTCTTAACTCTTCATTTCCCTTCTAACTGGACCACATCCACTTTCTTCACCTCTTCATCCTTCAACTTCCTCACTTTATCCCTATCAAAATAATCAAGATCAAAATGCACATGGGTTAAATAATCAAGTGAAGGTCTAACAAAATCATGAATATCAGAAGGATTAGGGATAGAAGGCGTGTCTTCAACACGAGGATCAATTGCATCCATGCAATACAAGCTCTCATCCTCCTTCGGGTGCTTCATGGCTTCATATAGGGAGATCTTCACTTCTTGATCATCAACCTTCAACGTGATCTTCCCATTCGCCACGTCTAGCACCATCCCCGCCGTAGCTAAGAACGGTCTTCCCAAGATTATGGGCACGTGCTCATCTTCCTCCATCTCTAGCACTACAAAGTCGGCTGGAAAAATGTGATCTCCAACTCTCACTAGGACATCTTCAACCACACCTTGAGGTCTAGTAATAGACCGATCGGCAAGTTGAAGCGTCATCATTGTGGGTTGGAGTTCACCACCTTCCAACTTCTTGAAAAGCGACAAGGGCATGAGATTGATGCTCACCCCTAAATCACATAGCGCTCCTTTCTTGATCCCGTTCCCAATGTCACATAGGATCGTGAAGCTCCCGGGATCCTTCAGCTTTGGTGGAAGCGCCTTGTGCACTAGTGCACTCACTTCGTGGTTCAGCTGCACCAACTTCGGCTCATCAACTCTTCGTCTCTTCGCTATCAAGTCCTTCAGAAACTTTGCATAATGCGGCATCTGTTCCAAAGCATCATAAAAAGGAATGTTAATATGCAATTGTTTAAAAACATCAAGGAACTTAGCGAATTTCTCATCAAGCGTTTTCTTCATAAAGCGTTGTGGATACGGGACGGGTATCACAGATTTGGGTACCCCCCATTCATCTCGCTCGGTCACTTTCACTTTCTCCCTTGCTTCCTTTGCTTTCTTCCACTTTGGAACTCTCTCAACCTCCTCAAGATCTTTGTCCTTCTGGGACTCATTCATGTCTTCATGCTTCTCAATTCCTTCACTTTCCATCCCTTTCTCAACTTGGGGCATCTCAGAATCAGCAGGCATCTGAGGACCTTCATAATTTGTTCCACTTCTAAGCTGGATCGTCTTGCAATGCTCTTTCGGGTTCCCCTCCGGCATTCTATTCACTGACTTTGCAATCTGGCTCATCTGGAGCTCTAAAGAAGTGAACCTTCGATTGTTCTCTTGTTGAGTTCTAGTCCACTCAACATTCATCTTCTGGAGCTCTTGATCACGTTGATCACCCTTCTTATGCAACTCCTTCACATCGTACTCCAAGGATGACAACCGCTTGCTTCCCTCCTCCACCTTCTGAAGAATGGCTCTCAACATCTCCTCGGTTGATGCACCGCCTTCTCCACCCGGAGGCTTTGAACCCGGATCAACACCTGCAGGAACAGTAACACCAGCTTTTGGGTTAGCATAAGAAAAATTATCATTCTTCCTCCATGTGTTTTGAGGAGGCTGCTGGCCTCCTTGAGCTCCTTGTGTGTTCCTCCATTGATTTTGAAGTGGCTGAGGGCCTGGAGGCACAAATGGTTGGTCATAAGAAGGCCTTCCATACTGATTTCCACCTTGGTAGCCATTCTGATTGTAATATGGACCTCCCATGTAATTGGCTACCTCTTGCTGTCCACTGGGCTGGTCTACTCTCTCATTCTCTACTGCATGCTCTCCACCCAAATTCTTCCCCAACTCTAGGTTGTTGATCTTCTCCATCATGGCCATCAATAGCCTTCTCGTTCCTTCTCCCTCTTCAACCTGATGCACTCTTTGCAAATCTGCATCCAAACCCCAAGCACCGGCATTCGTGACAATATTGTCCACGATCTCCCTACACCTCTCTATGCCTTGATTGAGGAATGCTCCGCCCGCACAAGCGTCTAAATGGTCTTGCCCCGCCTTGTTGGCACCACTATAGAAGAATGCCATAATATCCCCCTCATTGTACCCGTGCTGCGGGCACTCAATCAGCATGTTTGAGTATCTCTCCCACGCTTGGCGTAAATCCTCTCCAGACTTCTGGCGAAAGGACGAGATCTCAATTCTAGCCTTGATCGTCCTAGATGGAGGGTAGAATCGCTCGAGGAACAGACGCTCGAGCTCGGCCCAAGTGGTAATACCTCCCCGTGGAAGCGTATTATCGTACCACTCCTTGGCTATTCCCGTCAATGAGAATGGGAACAGCCTAAGCCTCTTGGCATCTTCAGACATGCCATTGTAATTAAATGTGGAGGCTATCATGAGAAAACTCCTTAGATGTGTATGAGGATTCTCCTTCCCGATCACCCCTTTGAACTGATTCTCGGTCAGCAGCTTTAAAATCCCCGGTGATATCGAGAAGTTGTTCGCCTCAACAGGAGGCAAAGCCACTCCATCATAGTACCGCTGTGGCTGCGCTGCAAACCTCCCTCGAATAGCCATCTGATCTGCGTTCTGAGGAACGTATTGAGGATTAGCAGCTGGTACTGGTACTTGTTGGGGTGGTGGTTGGTAAACAGGTGGTTGGTTATAGACTGGTGGTGGATGATATGGATATGGTGGGTAAGGATAAGGTGGGTATGGGTAATGTTGGTATGCTGGGTTGTGGAAAGGGTTATTTGGGTTTTGTGGGTAAGCAGGGTTTTGGTTCTGGTTTTGGGGTTGTGTTTGTGCAGAGTTGATTGTGTCTTGTGGGTTCGGGTGTGGGCTCTCAGTTCCCCCTATGGGTATCTGCTGATTACTGCTATTTCCATTGGCACCCTCTGCACGTTCCACAAGAGCAGTATACTCTGCAGCTATCTTGTCTAACTCCCCAAGTTCATCAGAAATTTTGTCTTTGTTTCCCGCGGCAGTAGTCATTCTTCTCAAGAAGGCTCGATTCCTTCTGGCTATTGTCTCAGGATCTGCAGGTAATCTCTCTTCGCTCGTATTGCCTTGTGAGCGTGTTTTCATAAACCTGAAACACTAGCAGAAGGATCAAAACGCAACTGCCGACTAAAATAAAAATAAAAATAAAACAGAAAAGAAAGCACTCACTACTAACTACTAAGCTATCTACAAGTCCTATTCAAAAAGCATAAAACGCCATCCCCGGCAACGGCGCCATTGACTTGAAGCGATTTTACTAGCTTCTACTAGTAGCTTCCCCGCAAGAGTACGGGTTCACAGTAGTATGGGCAAGTATAGGGACCAAGTATTATCGAACCCAAGGGATGGTGTGTATGCGAATAGATCCCTGAAGATCTACGCGTCGTAGTTAATATGAGTGTGTTGTTTCTGGATTTTTGGAAAGATTAATTAAGCTAACTAAATTATCCTACGAATGCAAAAGGAAAATTAAACTAAGTATCTAAGGTGTATATGCAAGTATGAGATGGTGATGCTCAGGATAGGAATCCCTACATATACTAACGGAGCAGGTACATAATCAAAGTAATCGTGACAAACAAGAATTAACTTAAGTAAAAGAATGCAAGGTGAAAGCTCAAGATTCTAAACCCTAATACTTTACCCTAACACTCGACTTCACTAATCTACTAACAAGTTAATAGATTGTGCTTAATTAATGAGACCCTAATTTAACTAAGGTGATGTGGTCGTCCTCCTTCGCTAAACCGGTAGATGAATTAACCTTTCCTAAACCCTCTCGTTAAGACTACTAATTGTTATTGAGTGATGCGGTCGTCCTCTCTCTAACACTTTCGTACGAAATTCAAAGGTATAGTTAAGATTAATTATAAGAATTCATTAATTAAGAGAATTAAAACTAACGTCACGAATTACCCTAATTACGTACCCATATCCTACTTCTACGCGTTCATCCTACGCTAAGCATGCAAGGGTTTTAGCCGGACATGGTTTTGACAAACATAAAAGCAACAGAAGAAACAACGAACATAAACATAATGAATTGAACGAAGAAAATAAGAAACATGAACTAGGGTTTTAAAATAAAATAATTCTAAGAACTGAAATTTAATTAACTAAAACGAAGTTCAAAACGTTTAAAGTAATCAAGCTAATGAAAAGAAACTAATAAACGAAAAGAAATTAAGAATTCGTATGAAAAACCTCAACAAGGTAAAAGTAAAGCTTGCTCGTTCTTCTCCTCTTCCTTCTCGTGATAAAAATTCTATGTAAAGTGATGTCTAAAAGTTGGGGATCCTTCAAAACGTGTTTGGAAGAGGTATATATAGGCACCGGGTCGAAACGGGAGTTAATGGGCCGAAAATACGCATCCGGAGGCGAAAATACGTGGTTGCTCGAGCAAAACGCTCGAGCAGTTCCGCTCGAGTGATTCGCTCGAGCGCTGAAACTGTTCTGTAAGTTTTTGGTCGCTCGAGCAAAACGCTCGAGCGCTGGCGCTCGAGCTGCTCGAGCGGTCTTCGGCTGCTGTGCACTCGTTCGTAAAATCTTCATATCTCCTCAACCGGGAGTCCGTTTTGGCCGATTCAAAGTCCTACGAACTCCTCTTTTCGCCCTCTATCCATCTATGAAAACCAAAGAGACAAATTAATAATTTTATAAAAATGATACTCATTTGACTCCAAGCACTCATCGAAAACACTCAAAACATGGGTAAATCGGGCACCAAAACATAACAATTTCACGCCTAATCATTTGCCCATAATATATTTCATTTCGAACATATTAAAGTATGTTGAATATCTATGGAGTTTTCGTGCAACTTAGGTGCATCGTGTAATTCAAGGTCTAATGCTTATAAATATAATAAGATTAAATAAATAAAATAAAATTATTTTGGTTTTAAGACGATATGAATAATTTAATTAAAATATTAATATTTATGTAATTAGAATTATTAAAATTTAATTAATTACTTCATCAATATAGTGAGATATATAAGTTGATAAAATATAGTGAGATATATAAGTTAAATAGTTATTCAAAACATGTAAAAACCTATAAGTTAGTCTAGTTGATAAATAATACTAAATTATGCAAGAGGTGCAAGGTTCGAACCTATCCACATATTGAACACACACCAATAGAACACACACACATCATCTAGAAAATTTTCAAACTTTATAAGAATACGACACATCATCCAAATCAATCACAGGTCAACACATAAGCAAGTAAAACTCTCTATTAGTATAATAGAGGATAGATATAGATTATATATTATTGATAAAATAGTATAGTGTGTCTACCAAAGAAATAATTTTGCCACATGTCAATCTCTTATCGATATCAAGTTTTTTTTTTAATACTCCCTCCATCCTAACATTATTTACATACCAAAGAGGCACACATATTAAAAAAATTGTGTTGTTTTTAATAAAATAATGACATATGTTTAAATATGTATATATTATTGTGAGTATACACGCAAATCAATTTTTCTTTTTTTGGAGTGCGTAAATGATTTTAGGACGAATGAATAAAAAAATATATTTTTTTAGTTAAACTCGTCATTAAAATGTCACATGGATGCCACATTGAACACACACCAATAGAACACACACACATTATCTAGAAAATTTTCAAACTTTATAAGAATACGACACATCACCCAAATCAACCATAGGTCGACACATAAGCAAGTAAAACTCTCTATTAGTATAATAGGGGATAGATATAGATTATAGATTATAGATTATTGATAAATTAGTATAGTGTGTCTACCAAAGAAATACTTTTGCCACATGTCAATCTTTCATCAATATCAAGTTTTTTTTAATACTCTCTCCATCCTAACATTGTTTACATACCAAAGAGGTACACATATTAAAAAAATTGTGTTATTTTTAATAAAATAGTGACATATGTTTAAATATGTATATATTATTATGAGTGTACACGCAAATCAATTTTTTTTTTTTTGGAGTGTGTAAATAATTTTAGGACGAATGAATAAAAAAATTTGTAAATAATAATAAGACGGGGGGATTATCTATTATAAGGAAAATACAAAATGGTTCAAGAAATGAAACTTGATTAGAAATTGGTTTAAAAGAAATTGTTATGCTTTTGTGCAAATATTTTTATGTATCCGAAGAAACAAGTATAACTTTTGAATCAATTTGCAATTAAAGTCTCTTTTTTAAATCAATATATAAATGCCCCATGATATTTCTCCCTACTAGATTACACAAGTACTCTCGTCCCAACTTTATTTTTCCATTTACCAAAAAGGTTCATCAAATTTTATTTTTCTATTTCCCAAAATAGAAATAAAATACATTCATCTTTTTAACTACACCTCACAAAAAACTATTTTATTAATTTAAAATACTACAATTCAACTCTCGCATTAAACTCCGTATGAAGTCAAATGGAAAAATAAAATCGGAACAGAGGGAATATAAAGAAACGGCATAAGCTCGTACATTATAAGTCGGGCATGACAGAGTTACCCATGAAACGGAAGTTTTTACAGTTCTTACTACTGTGCACAATCATTCACAATCTCATACATCAAAACTTAGGAACAAACAAGGGATACAGCAAAACTTATAGAGAGATTATTTTCCTATGCAAATGATGTCCAACATCTCCATCATGATCGTGATCGTGAAAAATAAGGGTCAAAACTCCGACTAAACAAAGAACCGATCCTACGAGAAGCTTATCATAGCGTTCCACCCAGTGGAACTTCAGCTGACTAGCACCATAGAACGAAAGCGCCACTAGGGACGTCATTACCGTGATTGTGCTGCAATGTAATATCATAACATGTTAGTAACGTATTATGCAATTACTCGTTAACAGTTAATATCAATTTTACATCCTCCAACACAAATCATTTTTCTTTCTAATATACCCCCTCCGTCCAATATTAATAGTCCTGTTTTTTGGGCTATTATTTTTTGTCATAAGTTAAAGGATATTATGAGGTATTGTGAGGTTCATTTATCAATAAAATTATTGTTTATAGAAAATATGATGCTTCATAAACAATCATTTTATTCATAAATGGACCTCACTATACCTTATAATACCCTTCAACTTTTGACAAAAAATAACAGCCCAAGAAACAGGACTGCTAATATTGGACGGAGGGAGTATCAATTTATTCCTCGGATGTCCAATTTTAGTCATAGACACAACTAATTTTCAGTCGATTTTGGAACTTTCCCGTGAGAAAAAGACTGAAATTGGACACTCTAGGATTAATATTGATAAATTAGAAAGAAGATACAGGACGTAAATTGATATTGGTTTCATTTGTTAACTACATCAAAGCTTATTGCAGTTGTCTAGGGTAAATAGAAGAGAAATCACAAATACAAAAGCTAAATGTAGGATCCATTTCACTAGTTATTCATTATCCAGAACTGATGATCCACAACTATTCCTATCTCAACCAAGAAGAATCTTGAAATGTTATATCTACAAATTTGGATGATTGCCTTTTGGCTACAAATGCTAAAAAGCTAATATAATCTCCATGAAAGCAACGTTTCTCCAAATAGAAAATTCAAAATCTCAAAAAACTAATATAATCTCCATGAAAGCAACGTTTCTCCAACTAGAAAATTCAAAATCTCAAAAAAACTAATATGATTTCCACAAAGCAACGTTCCGCCAACTAGAAAATTCAAATCTAAAAAGAACTAATACGATTTCCACCAAAGCAACGTATGACAAAATGAACAGTTGATTGATTTGATCTAGTTTACAAAACAATGAGATTTACATGGAAGAAAAGAAACCCGGATAGTGAAATTTAGGATTTCCAAAATCCTGATGAACAATGATGGCATGTGTTTGTTTTGAGATTTTCTGTAGGATTGGATGTAACTTTATGCCAAATAAAATGTGTAAGAGTCATGATGTAGTATTATTATATTATTATTGTTAGAGAAACTTTATGTCAAATCAAGTGTGTAAAAATGAATAGGTATTTTAGGTGTGTCGACCATAGTTTTGGGTTAAGTTAGGGTTCTCTAGCTTATATTCCTAACAATTGGCGCTATCTGTTGGAAAAACTCGGGGCGGCTGCGGAATGGGGCTGCCCAATGGTGGGCCCAGGGGTTGCCACCTCGGATGTGGGCCCAAGGGGGGTTGCCACCCGGGAAATGGGCCTTGGCATATGGGTTTCCACCAAGAGTGTGTCGTCCGTGGACGTCCGGCTTTAAGGGGGGTCGATTGTTACGATACCACATCCGAGGTGGCAACCCTAGGCCCACCATCGGGTAGCCCCATTCCGCAGCCCACCCGAGTTTTTCCCACAGACGGCGGCAATTGTTAGGTACATAAGATAGGGAGCCCTAATTTAACCCAAAACCATGGTCAAAGGTTAAGGATTGACTCCCACTTATATACCCTTCCACACTTTCATGTGGAACCGATGTGGGATCGTAACAGTGAATGTGGTTGAATTTTGAAATCTAGATGTAAAATCCCAAAATAAGTACAGGACGGGAGACTTGACATCCCAAAACAAATATTAAAAACACATACTATATCTACAAAGTATCATAATAACCACGAAAAACTGTCTAATACAGTTTTGTCAGTAAGCAGCTGGTCCCAAGCCTTTTGCACACCGGAACATGGTGTCCATTAGGTTGACAACCAGCATAAAAACCTGTCAATCCTCAAGGTATAATTCACAATCATTAGAAATATGCTATTTTAATATATTACTTCTAGTTTAACTAATTCCAGATGCTGCTAACTTAACGAAATGTACATCTGCAATCATAATAATGTTTAATAATGAAGATAAAGCAGCTAGAACGCGTAGAACACTTTGAATTACCTGAATAACAAAACTATGATAGCAAGGACCATCATGGAAGATGAGTTTCCAACAGCAAGAAATACTGGAAGAGTGGTTGCACAAGGAGACAATGCCGGGACAAGAACAAGACCAGCAACAGCCATCTTTTCCATAGGTTGGTTGTGATTATGGCTGTGACCGCCCTTTCCAGTAAGAAACAAAATGACATAACTACCCCCAAGAATTATAAGCAACAATGATGCAAGCTTATGCACAGTTTCCTCTCCTGCTATAGTGTTTGTTATGGTTATTGCTGTTATGCCGAGTAGCGAAGTGGACAGGACATGCAATACTGCTCCAAATGCAGCTGCATGAAGATCATAATCAAATTAACATTCATCACTATTATAGGCAAATGAAATAAATTGTGTATATTGTATGGTTTATATATTCATTTTCGAGAAGAGGACCGATCAAGTAAAATACGAAGGTACAGAGCAACAACTCCTGTAATGCTATTGATACAGACATTTCATTTCTCCACAATGCCATCCAGTGAAAGGTGATTTGTCAAATATATTAATGCTAACAATGCTACCATATTGTCATCAAACAACTGAACAAGTATTGCCTCCGTCCCACAACTACTTTCACAATTGCCTTATGTGGACGTCCCAAAACTACTTTCACACTCCTAAAAAGGAAATAACTCTCTTTTACAAAAGTCAATAAAGTAAAAAGTAAGCACTTAACTTTATTCAACCCACACTCACATACTCCATTTTTTTATTAAAGAATGTGTCGTTCTCAACTACGAAAGTAGTTCGGGGATGGAGGGAGTATCATATAGGTTCGAAAATTCAGGGGGTTACTTGAATTGATTTTCAACAGGTGTATAGATATTAGTTCTAGTAATTCTAATAATACTCCACAATAAGGAGATTTAGATGCCCATTCGTCTGTCAGGATCAAATATTCAAACACTTGCAACATTATATAAGGATCACAAGTGGTTCTATCTAGTAGAAAAGCTAATGCAACTTGATGAGGAATAGACTGGGCATCCATTTGAAAACCAGACTGAACGTTACACAATAATAAAAAATTCTGCAATATTGTACTTGCCATCAACATTAGTGAGGAAGAATTATCATTCAAACATCTATACCAAATACAAGTACTCATCAATAACTATGATTTCCGTGATCCTAACTAAATTCGCCTAATGTGTAAGTGTAACTTACTTCTATCATCATAACTTTTCCATCTTGCATATTCAAATTAAATAGGATATTTGATGGATCAGCCATGTTCAACTGCTCCAACATGAGAATGTAATCGTCCCTAGTAATATGTTTTAACCAAGTCAGAAATTGAATGTTTCCACCCAAATGCATGCTCATTATCTATCTACGTAATTTTTTTTGCCAAAATCCTTCACAGTTCTCCCCGGAGACTGTATGCCCATTCCTTAAGACATTAAAATGTTCACTCCAATTCAACCAATATGCTTCTTCTTTTATTGTAAATAGTAAATAAAAGCAAAGCTTGACTATCCTCCTAGAGCCTGTTTCTTAAGCCATCCAACATATTATTCCAACTTCACACAATAAGCCTCTTTTTCCATAATAAAATTAAGCACGAATGTAAAAGATTCAAAGCCCTCTTCATCAACCGGTATGCTCATCTAAAGCTACCCATAGCAATATTGATAAAAAAATACAGACTAAACCAAAAATTCTGATAATCGGAATATCACATGTGTTGTAATGTAGTTCTACCCATACGAATAACCAAAATGTGGAAAATTAGGTTAATCTAATTACATGCACAATCAATAAAAGGATTTCAATTTCACTGATCCTTCCCAAAACCAGGCAATGACCTCAGATCTCACGAATCAAAGCCCTAAACCCCCTTTTCCCTTCCCACGAACAGAATCACATACTTTATCGAAGAATTAAAGTATGACTTACTGACAAGAAGAGTACGAGAGAGCGTCCATTTCTGAGCGCGGCCAACAATGGAGAAGGGCAGCCAGTGAGTTGGAATGAAGGAGTGGAGCAACGAAACGGTGGCTATGCCTCCGATTGTTGATAAATCTTCTGCACTAAAGCTCAAGTTTCCCACCTCCATTTCCCCTTCTCTTTTTTTGCCTTCGCTCTTGATTCTCTGCCGCTTTATATCGATTCAATCAATTCTGAAGGAATGCTTCACAATTTTGCAAATACTGCAAAGTTTGATTTGCAGGGAGATCATTCAGATTCAGGTACAGGGAAACTGATTTTTTGGGCTTTAAAAAAATAAATAAATATTCTTTTTTGTATTAATTTGAGTTAGGGCTATTCACGGAGTTCGGAGATTACCGAACATGTACCGAAATCCGCACCGAAAAAGAATCGTACCGAAAAAATTATGGACTTTTTTATTTTAACCGTACCGAAACTGAACCGAATATTTTTTTAGTACGGATCTGGATATTACCAAATTAACCGTACCGAAAAACCGAATGTGACCGTACCGAACCGTACCGTACCGTACCGAACCGAATAACCGAATTAAATATGTATTAATTTTAATTATTTTTTATTTATCAAACATTATTATAATGTTATTGAATTTAAGTACAACTAAGCGATTTCATAATTTCTCCTCATTTTCTTAACACAAACACTATATTATTTCTCTTTTAAGTTCTTAAAATGTTAACTTATGTTTAAATGTATATCAAAATGATTTAAATTTAATTTCTTATTCTTTTAATTTCATTGTTCATGTATATTCATTTCTTACAAAAATTTGGATATGGTGTACCTTGTGTCATGAATTACGACCAACATAATTTTAATATTGCACTTTTCATTCCCAAGATATCTAATATATATATATATATATATATATATATATATATATATATATATTATATAGTATTTTAAATACTTTATTGGTGGTGATTTACGTAAATATTTTAACCATCCATTATAATATAATGTGTTATATTCAACCTTGTAATGATATATGTTTGATTGTAGTTGATTATTATTCGTGAGTGTGCATGCATCGGATGTTTTTTTATGATTAAAAAACGGAGAGAATGATAAAAAGAGGGTAAAAACTCCGTTTATCCGCTCCGTACCGTACCATACCGATCCGGTCCGTTTGTAACCGGAAATTCGTTCCGAACCGCACCGAAAAATAATCCGTACCGTACCATACCGAAATCTCGGTACGGACACGGACACTCGAATTTTAAAATAACCGAACTTTGGTACGGACACGGATATTTTCAAATATCCGTTTTGGTCCGTATCGTGAACAACCCTAATTTGAGTAGCTGTTGGCCATGAGACGGTGGGACAATGTAAAAATTTGATATTAACACTTTAATAAAGGTGACTATTAATTTATGTTATAGACGGTGTAAAAAAAAAATCTTTTAATTTTAAAATATACCATCAACCCAACCCTTGGAAAAAAAAAACTAATACTCCTTCCGTTCCATTGTTTCCTACTTTTCTTTTTTAGATGTTCCACTATAAGTTTTTTATTCCATAAAAACAAAAAAAACAACACTCCATATATTAATAAACAAATATTTTTTTAAACAACTCATCTTTACTTTTTCACAACTCCTCACTACTTTACACAAAAGTTAACATATGGTCCACCATATATTTATTAACAAAATACACTTTCTTATACAAATCAACAAAAATAAACAAGAAAGTTATAGTGGGACGGAGGGAGTATTAGATTTTGTCACCAAACTTTATCTTATTTTCAATTTTGGTCACTAAACTATATTTTTATGAATCTCTTACCCATGGAAATTAATATTTTATTGAAAATTTAAATAAAGTAAGGTCGCATTTGGTTGGAGTCATTTGAAATGTAAGAGAAATAAATGGATTCTCGTATTCATAGATTTCAAATGACATGGTTTTGCTAGGTATTTGAAATTCCTCCATTTTGAATATTCAAACAAGTGAAGTAAATTTAGGTGTGAATTAAAATTCATAACTCAAATCCCTCCATCCAAACACAACCTAAGGAAATTGTTTGGGTATTGTGGGACTCATTTATTTATTTTATTTTAAAAAAAAAAATGAGTAAAAAATTGGTGGACAATCCAAAAAAAATATCGGGTAAAAAAATTGGTGGACGTAGAGAGTACATTTTTAATCGATTTTGGTCAGAATGTCAGTTTACTATTAGGGTGCAAAATATAATTTATTGAAACTAATTATCTAATAAATAAAGTTTATAACATAAATAGTTTAAACAATAAATAGAAAAAATTATTTTAATAAATTAAATTAATTTAGAAATTTATAATCTTAATAAATTAAATCATTATATAATTTTATTTTATTTTAATGCATTACTAAAAAAAATCCTAAAATGTTAAACCTAATTTAAAAAAAATTAAAATTATAAATGAAATTTAAATATAATTTAACAAATAAATTATTTGATGAAGATAGTATTTGGAGTATTTTTTTTAATTTTTTGTTAAATTAATATTTAGGTTTAATTTAAATAATTTTATATTTTTAGATGACATTTTAATTTAATAATTCATTTTTATTAAAATCTAAACTTATATAATAATTAATTTGTTAAAATCAGAGACTTAAAAAATAATTTTAATTTATTAAATAGAAAATTAAAGTTTGTCAATTTATTACTTAAACTATTTTTTAATTTCAAGTTTTATTTATTAAATAAATAATTAAAAAAAAATATTTTACAGCCTAAATGACTTATTCATTTAGTTGACTTACATTCAACTAACGTTCAAACCAAAAATGATTTTTAAAAAAAAAGTATATTATAGTGATCAATTTCAATGACGAGTAAAATTTAGTAACCAAATTGAAATTGAGGTAAAGTTTGGTCATTAAAATTGATAAAAAAAAAAAAAAAAAAAACCCCACAAAATTGTTGATTTTAAAATGTGTAGACATATTCCTATATTTAAAAAAACAAAAAAAAATGTAGATATTTACTAAAAATTGTTGATTTTAAAAAAGTGTTAGAAATTGTGGAGGTGAGAGGGACACTAGGCCCCATTGTTGGTTTGGGAGGGGGCGGGGGTCGTGTTTAGAGAAGAAAATTAGGCAAAAGAGGTAATCATGTTTTGGTTTGGCAGTTCTTTTAGAACTTTTAAATCGATTTACTAATTCTAATTTTATTAAATATACATTTTAAATTGTTATTTATCAAGCAAAAGTGACAGAGGTGGTAAATTAAAAGAATAATTATCTTGAACATTTACTCAACAGTTGATATTGTTTACACTAAAAAGTTGGTTTTAATTACACTGAAAAGTTTACACTAGAATTGAATTTCAATGTAATTGGAACCAACTTTTCAGTGTAATTGAGACCAATTTTTCAATGTAAATAGTATCAACTGTTAGTGAGTGCACCATGCACTTGGTGCATATGAGAGTTTGTCAAATTAAAATGGTTTGGTGCAATGCGGACATATATTTTGAAAATATTATAAAAATATTAGAAAAAAAATAAAGAAACTAAATTTTACCAAATATTAGAATGGTGACTTTTCAATGAAAACAATTGACTATAATTTTTTTAAAATGCATTTGAATTGCACGGTGCATTTGGTGCACAAGATACTTACTCAAGCTTATATACACTGTGCAACTCCAATGCATTTCAAAATTATATTAATTGTTTTATTAAAATATTAGCTGATGAGTATTAATAATTTTTTAATATTATTAATTGTGTATCGTGTAAGTGATACACCCAAATATTGCTCAGAAATATATTACATCAGCTACCTCATTTTGCATTAATAACATAACAAAATGGTGAATGAAATAAAGCTACACTATCCAAAAAATTTATGTGACATCATCACCATCATATAAAAATATAATACCGTGATCAAAATATTAATCTGATTCACTGGTTGTATATTATCTTGACTAGAGTTTTATCCAAGCATTGCACGTTTTTTAAAATTGATTTAAGTTTTTCAGTATTGTAAAAATGTGTTTGTTTCTTAGTTCCTTTTATAGGATGAATGATATGATATGTGGTTTTGTGATTATGCGCAAGTAATGATTGTAGTTAAAAAGCAGAATATGTTTTTATTGTTTACGCCATGCTTACAATTATGAAACACTTCCTTATAAATCACATTTTTAGATTTTTTTTCTTTTATCATTATCATCAAATAATAAAATTCTCAATCTTTCTCGGTTTGTTATCGTACACAGCAACGGCACGCACAACTGTCCATGCCTAAAGGATGACCTACTTAAGAGAAGCCGACGTTCTTAAGTGATTATCATTGACTTTTGTTGATAGTTATATCATAAGAGACCATCAACAAAAAAAATTATCTAGAACTTGAAAGGGGGTCTAGTATTTGACGAAGTTATAGTCATTCTTGGAATCAACATCATCTGTCTCACATTACTCCCGATTAAGATTTTTGCTTCGAGAACGTGGAAACTGAGTTTCATCACAATCAATTAGGGGTTGCAAACGGGCCGGGCCAGCCTGGCCTGCTAGGCTGCCCCCATTTTACGGGCTGGGTCGGTCTGGGTTCGGTATCAATTGAACCTCTATTTTAAAAGCTCAGTCTGGCCCTAGGCGGGCCACCGGGCCAAACTGACCCTTTTAAAAAAAAAATTAAAACAACATTTATATTTAATATTAGTTTAAAGATTCGCATATCACATCTAAAATTAAGTTCAAACAACAATGCATAATATTAAAAAAGTTCAAATAATAATCCAAAACAAATAACAATTCATGATCATAAGTAATATTCACAAAGTTATAAACTTCAAAATAAGAAATGGTAGTGCTAAATACGTAAACTTAACTGATTGTAGAGTGAAGCGTGTAATTATTCTTGTCTAAAAAACATGATGGTAGAAGAAATCACATATAGATATAACATAAAATGCATTTCATTCTGTAGAGTTAACAAATTCTCTAAAGAGGAAAGATATTTGCATAATATAAAACACAGTGCGGATCAAAGTATTACTCCATAGGATTGTCGTCTCAGTGCGAACCAAAGTATTACTCCATAGAATTTCCCCCATATAACCAGTAAGCCTTGCCCATTTTTTTATATATACATTTTATTAAAAAAAATCGGGCCAGCCCGGTCGGCGGGCCTATTGGGCCGGGCCAAATTGGACCGTTTCTTTTCAGGCCGATAATTTCAGGCTCAATCTGTCCTAAAAGATGGGCCAACTGGGCCGGCCCATTAGGTCGGGCTCATTTTGCCACTCCTACAAACCAATCTAGTGTCATTGCACAGTCCGACCGAATGGTCTATGTACCCAATAGAATGACAAGAGTTCTGACTTTCAAAGTTAATTTGTAATTTGGTACGATTGAACATGTGATTCGGTTTAATATTTTCGGTGTATGAAAGTTTGTCAATAAATCAATGTTCGAGTCTGTCAAAACTAAGATATGTTTTGCTTCTGTAGAGTTTAGTAAAATTATGTAGTCGCTGATGGAGTCAACGACATCAAGTGTGGAAGCTAGTATAGCCCGATCCTGCAATAATTTTCAATCAACGTTGTTTTGGAATGAAGGGTGCAATGTCTTGTCCATGATCGTGGATATGGAGTCATTTGAGCTGCTCAGTAAAATGTCATCGGGAATTTCAATATCAGCGCATCCATTATTTGGTCCGCCGAACACTCCATCTCCAATCGCAACAACCTACTATGAGATTTTTTTTACAGCCTCACTTTCTTTGTTTTTGTTTTGCATCCTCGTGTTTCTGGCTAATCGGAGCGTGCACTATGTCTGGCCTGATTCCCATTAGAATTACAGGCAACATCTGACAAGAAAGTCTCTTTCAAACACTATCATTTTCCCTCCATAGGGCATCTCACTGCTATTTGGATTTGTGAGTCACATAATATATCTCATCATTCTATCTAAAGCTTCGAAATAGTGTTTGCGCATCATCAATGTTTTATCCTACATTATAAGTTCTGTTGATGTTGTTGGTAGTGAAGTATTCACTATTTACTTTGAAACAACATGAATTTGCCCTTTCTTCTCATTAACTAATACTTTATGATCAAATGTTGTCTTAGATGTTTTAACATGCAAGATGAAGATCTAGAAGGATCTACAAGTCTCTGGAATACTCAATGTTGCAGTGAATGTTGCAAGCATTGGTTGCAACATGAGCGGTTACGGGTTCCAGAAGGATCTACAAGGGCCTACACGATCCAGACTTATCCAGGACGTTTTAGAACAATGTAGATCAGGCAGTTGCATCAAGAAATATCAGGAATAAAGATGAGGACATGGGATTACATGAAGATCATGGAGCGGTTACATGAAGAAGTTATTTTCGGATTGAAGACTTCCATCTATAAATAGAAGCCGAAGTTTTCAGTACCAAGTGTGGAGTAAACGAGTACACCTACTCTAGTGTTGATCCTGAGTTTAAAGGTGATAGGGCAGTTATTCCAACATTTATGTTATACTTAGAAGTAGAGCTCTTCTCGTATAACTTGCGGTCGAACCTATATCCATAGATAGAGAGATCATAGATATAGAGTGAGATCAACTTTGACGGTGTATAGTGTTATACACTTAGTCAATTTAGATTTGATAGATGATATAGAGTCTTGTTTCCGTTGTGAACAATGTTACTTTTCACACAACTTTTGTATCACTAATCTTATTATAGTGAACGTTTCGCCGTAAGGTTAGCACAAGCTATTTTATATAGTTTGTGTTAAAAAGTATTCTATCTTGCAATTGTGTGTTTAAGTCTTCTGCTGTACACATTTTATATTCTGATCTTCCAGATTGTTGTAGTGTTTGCTTTAACATTCGTTACAACATCTATACTTTATAACATACGCACACTTTCAAGTTCAAATTGAACAATAAACTCTACATGATAGCTTTCTTGTTTGATGTTGCAACTTGCAAGTTGAGTTCTTGTTTGGATTAAGTGGAATAGGAAAACGTGAATTTGTCATTTTTCCACTGGGCAAAAGGAGAGACGTAATTACTTTTGAAGCAACATTGGACACTCTCTCTCCCTTTAATCTCAGAGCTACGAATAGAGTCTTCCACATAAATATTTTTATGGCCCCTCCATATTCGTACACAAAGAAAACCCCTTCGGTGTGCAACTACACTAGGTTTGTTATCCTCTCGTACACAGAGCGTTGCTCGTCTATCAAGTTGTCAGAGAGTTGTTTGTGTTCGACGGTCAAAGCTATACAGTTATATCGCAACTTATCATTCACTAATTTATTATGACAACTCACTGACTACACTTCTTCAGGAAGCAACATCAATTTGAAATCTTCAAGCTCTTACCCCAGCCTCACAAGATCTTTTCTATCTCCAACAAAGCGAGATTTGTTATTATGTTATCGCTCAATAATAATCCTGAAAATGCATCAAGTTTAAAAATATAGGTTTGCGCACTTTTAGTTTGATCTTTAGTGAACATGTATAAATAATTAAAACTTGACATAAATCTTGCACCTTGATGTTGCAACATATAACAACGGTTGTAAAACATATCATATGACAAATGTGTCTAGCATCTATCCCAAACCTTTTTTGGTGTTCGGATTGTTGGAGTTCATCAGTCTTGCAAACATTATTGCCCATTGACTCATCACGGTGATTCGATCAATGTAATCTTTGTCATCTTCCAACAACCTTCGCACGTATCAAATTTTCACGAAATGCGGCATACTGAACGCTTTTAACATTTTTTAGGTTTTTGCAACACTTTAGAACATAATTACGTTGAGAAAACATCTCAAGTAATATTTTTTCCCACTTCCTAGCAATATGTAAAATATACTCCCAAGGATAATTTTTTTTTATCTTGGCTCCCACTTTCTTTAGCTTGTTTTCATACAATTTTTTTGGGAAACTCCACGCAGGTTAGGTTTTCCACAATTTTGGGATACTTATTTATTGTTTAACTTGAACCAAGTGTAAAATATATTGTGGTTAACAGAAGGACGATCTAGGACTTCATGTAATAAATTTGTGTTTAAAAAAAATAAGTAGAACTAAACATGTTTTTATACATGAGTCTTCTACTCTTTTGGGAAACAAAAACTCAAATATTCAACATGACTGGATCTCAAAAACCAATAGCCTCCACACAAGCTCGCATGCTGTGATGTAAATATAGTCATAGTACACGTCCGTGCTCTGGTAAAAAGTTAAAAGATGTATGATAGCCTCCTTTGTTGATGTATTTTAATAAATATTTGATGGATCAGGATTGATTACACTATTCAACATTAATGCGGGTATCATATAAAAAACATTTCAATTGCTTGAAAATCAAGCAAAAAAAAGTCTTGTGAGCATCTCATAATAAAAACACAATTGTAATATATATGTATACAAAAAATTCAAAATTAGAAAATCAACAATACACATAATGTAAAAGAAAAAAAATTATAAATAATAACTATTTTTACCCTATTTAACACAAAAATTAACATAAATTTTCCTCAATTGAGATAACTTCAACAAAAATAAACATAATATTTACGTTGTACTTACAAACCGTGCAAGCGCAGAGGTGATATACTGGTAATAATAATAAAATTACTCACTGACAAATAATTGATTATTAATATCAATATTGTTATTTATTTGTATACAGAAACTCAAACTACCAATCATTTATCAAACCAAACAAGATTGTATTTCAATCAACCATAAAATGGTATTTGGAATTAAAATTTTGAATAGAAGACGAAACAAATCAAATCAAACATTAAGAAAGTACAATATACCATTCATGAAAATCAACTGCGACAGATGGAATTCAGCTGACAAAGTAAAAGAATGGCTTTGTATATAGGGATAATAACACGCTCAAATCGCATTTTAGGCAACAGAGTCAATTACTTGTACATCCCAAAAAGAAGCAACAAAACATTTTTCATTTTTTTATCAGTTTAACTACAACTTACGAAATCGAGGCCAAAACATCCTACATAATGCCACAAAATCACATTTTTCACTTCCCAAAAAGATAGATTGCGGATAGGAAAAAAATCATAGCAAGAAAAATTCCTTTTACGAATATAAATATAGCAAACTAAGCATTCAAATCAAATGCGCATATTCAAGGAAACTCAACACTCTTGACAATATCCAGAAGAACAAACATGTTTAAACTAAATATCATTCCAACACAAAATAACAGAGTTCCAAATTTCATGAGATCGACCAAACCATAAGCCAGAATTCTTACAACCTCCTTCCCCTTCGTCCACCCTTTCTACGAGTGCTGTCAGTTGGGATTGGAGTCACATCCTCTGAAAGAGAAACAGAGTACTCATTAACACTAAACTATGCAAAAAAAAACCAACCTGATTAAATTTATAAGAAACAGAGGATATAAGTTGTATTCAATTTCTCACCTATCCGACCAATCTTCATGCCAGAACGAGCAAGGGCTCTAAGTGCAGACTGAGCACCAGGACCAGGGGTCTTAGTTTTGTTACCCCCAGTAGCACGGAGCTTAATATGCAGAGCATTAATGCCCAATTCCTTGCATCTCTGAGAAACATCTTGGGCAGCAAGCATAGCAGCATATGGGGAGGATTCATCTCTATCAGCTTTCACCTTCATACCACCTAAATCAAAGCAAAAGTTGGAACTTTCAGTTCAAGAATACAAGGCCTTGACAGCTATATATTGAGCTTCCTAATAGAATATATAAACAAATATAAAGATGGTGACTTTGCATGCAGCTATAACATACAAAATCACTACGTCCAACACTATATCATTAATTCATATGGGATACCATATAGCAACTACTTAATTAATAATGATGAAATTGCCTTGGGAAAGTTGCGTGAACAATCAATGGTCATACTGGCCAGGTTGAACACCAAACAAATACATTGCAGTATCAATTGAAAAATAAGATTGAGACACACGGGGCATCAGTTCTCCAAGGTGAAATAGCATCAAAGAATTCAGTCACAAAATACCCATTTCATATGGGATTCATCCTTTGCCCAGTAGATCACAAAAATAAAAAATCGATATCACACTTCACAAAAGAACATACAACTAAAAAAAAAAAACACTTGACACACACAGAGCAAGAGGTTCCAACCAACGATAACAAAGATGAAACCTTTAAGGATATCTTTCCACAAATACAAAACATGGTTTTACATATTTTTCATGTATCATGGCCCTACTCTAATTGATATAAACTTACTACACACTACATAGAACATAAAACAAAAATTTAACACTGTAAAATACCTGTAATCCTGACCATGGTTTCACGTCCAGATAAATCAGTCACATGCTGCAAATAAAGTGCAAATGCAATTAGTTGATACATTGTATTGAAACAGATAAGTGTGAAATAACTGAATGACTAAGTAGAGAACGAACAATGAAGGTGTCATTGAATGAGGCAAAGATGTGAGCTACGCCAAAAACATGCTCTCCCTCCCTCGTGGCAGGCCCAAGGGTGACATTCTCCTCCTTAGGCTCTCTTGTTTTCCTCTTCGACTGTTAAAATAAAAAATAAATTTATTAAATTTAGTAACATAATCCCATTGGACTACACACAAACAATTTTTCAGCATTACAAATAACAATATGACATTTTTTACAAATCCTAATATATACAGCATTTAAACAATTTTTTTTACCATAATATGATATAATTTTTACGAATCCTAATACATACAACATTTAACTCATTAATAGCATAATACTATCCGAATACACAACAAACAATTTTTTACCATTACAAAAAACAAAGTGATCATTTTTACGAATTCTAATACATACAACATTTAACTAACTATTATCGCAAAAAGTAGGAACACGAGCAAGCAACGAATTCAAAGTATGGAAAAAGGGGAATCAAATCGAAAGTAACCTTTAACAAGACAATTATCAAGCCTCAATCGTTATTTGAGGCAATCTGGTCCTCAGATTTTGGACAAAGAGAAAGACGAATCAAAAAATTTATGAATTCACATAGGAAGCACAAACAGGTTAACAGACTGAAACAAGCGGATAAAACGCCGACCGCAATACGCATTTTTTCAAGCATACAAGAAATAAGCCTAAGTGAAATTGATGAGATTCAAAAGTACGTACCATGATTACGGCTAAGGCAGGAGGAGTAGTGGCTTCTCAAATCTGGTGCGTATAAACCCTAGTTGCCAGAGTAAAGGAAGAGGTCTCAGATATATATAGTTAGGTTTAGAAACTGGTTATGGGCCTAAACAGTTTAATACTACATATTGGGCCCTAACGAATAAATGGTTGGGCCAGGATCCTGATTATTACACTAAACCCCTAATATTTTTTTACCTCCCTTAAAAACTAACACCTTTTTGAACAACACATTTCGTTTTTTTTTTCTTTTTTTGGGAATAAAAAAATAGAAAATTTTGGTTTTTTTTCGATTTACTTTTTTATCTTGCTTTTTTTTCCTTTTCGGTTTTTTTTTTTTTCGAAATATTTGATTTATTTTTGAACAATCTAGAAACAAATTTGTCCAGATGACTCGGGAGTGACTCGTCAATTTAGGGTGTTTTGGATGGGGTGTATTTACTAATTTAAGTGAGTGAGCTGTCAAAATGGGCCCGTCCCGACGAACCGGCCCAAAAAGCCCGGTTTTAAGGATGGGCCGGGTCTCAAAATTCTAGATCTGAAAAGAACCGAATTTTTTTAGCCCGCCCGGTACGGCGAGCAACTCGAGTTGGGCTTGGCCCAGTGGCCCGATAGTTATTTTTTAGGATTTAGGGCAATGCTTCAACTCATCTCTACTTTTTTTTTTTTTATCGGTAAATGTTAGTTGTTAGTAGTTAGATTAGTTCACCAAGCCCCCAAATACTCCAAGAAATTTCCAAGCCACCTTATACCTCCCATAATTCGTTCCCAGAAGGAATCGAACTCGGGTCACTCACTAGAATGAGGAACCCGATGGTCAGGTGGGCTAAGCCACCTGGTTTCAACTCATCTCTACTGTCATTTGAATTTTTTTTTTTTTCCGTGTTGATTTAAGTTCTTACTTTGTTGATATTTGATTAAAGTTAATGGAATTGTTGGACACGTATTCATGATGTTTATTTGTTTATGTGAATTTTCATGACCTTTTTCGAATTTTTCCTATTTCTTTTTTGAACCTCAGTTATTTGGTAAATATCTTAGAAGATTTTATTCTTCTTTAGCTTATGCTAAGTACTAATTAAGATTAAAATATCACTTATGTTGTTTATGGATATAATAATATTTATTGAGAATCATACAAATATTTTTTAATAGCTAATGTAATTATTAAAGAATGAAAATTAGTTAAGGATCATGTAAGAATACATTATATATATATTTTAAAAGTTGTTATATTTTAATACTTATCCTCCACAACCATTTATAAATATAAATGTTATGCTCTCTATATTTTCTGATTTTGTTTTTGTGAAATTTAGTTTATTTAGGACTGTTGGATTATGGACTTTTGAATTAATTTTAGTGAATTTAAATTTATTAAAATTTGTTGAATTATTGTTGTTTGAATATTATTTAGGAATTTGAGTTTTAATTTAATTATTGAATTGTTGTTGACAAACTAATTAATTTTATAACTATATAAGTAGAATTTGTATACTAAACTATAAACTAATGAGATAAATATAAAAATCAAGTGCAATAACAATATATAAAAAAATAAAAAATAAATGGGCCGGTTTGGCTCGGTGGCCAGGACGAGCTAGGACGGGCTCGAAAATAGGTGGTCCGAAGTTAACCGGTCCGTCCCAAAAAAAACTCTTGGCCAGATGGGCCTGAGCCGGGCCGGCTCGTTTAACAGCTCTTGAGGGAAAGTGAAAGGCTAGTTTGGACATTTCATATGTATGCATAGAAAAATAAAAGTTAAAGTGGTGTACTTCCTGATAAATGGTCCAGATAACCTAGGCCTAGATGATGATTCTATATGCTGTGAATCATTTTTTGGGCCTTATCAAGTCGATCCGATAAATAGGTCTAGTTCATAATTAACTTGCATCATTTTTCATTCATTACCTTAATTGAGGTGTTTACCCTAGTTTTTTTTGGTATAATTTTTAAAGTTATAATGTCACCAGGTTAGTAATATGTGTTAATTTTGCATCGTATACTATTAATGTATTTTCTTGTAAGAGCTAATACTATTGATATAAGAACTATTATTGCTTATTACAAATATCTAAGATGGTGTGGTGACACTTTGCCCAAATAGTGTCACAGAAAATAATCCAATTTGATATTTATGTTGAACCCGACACGTCTTATACCCTTCTACAATTATTTTAAAGATAATAGTTTTTATTAGGATAAAGATAATAGTTTTCATGTGTTTGCTTACTTGCAATTCAATTTCATGGTGATGCTGAACTTGGTTAATGTTGAATTCATCTTCAATTATTTTAGATATAATAATTTTTATGTGTTTGGTTACTTGATGGCAATGAACTTACTCATTCAAAAATATAATACTAAATACTCTCTTCATCCAATTTTACTAGTCTTGTTCTTTTAACTGTTATTTTTTATTATAAATTGAATGATATTACGAGGTATTGTGATTATGAATAAAATAATTGAAAATTATTGATAAATGAACCTCAAAATACCTAATAAATACTCTCCAACTTATGATAATATTTAACAGATGGAATATAATATTAAAGAATAGCAACTTATAAGTTAATAACACAAAATTTTACTAAGATGTTATGAAAGTATTTTGTTACGCCAAATAAGCCACATACAATAGTTTTTATAGTCTCACAAGGCTGCTATTTGGTAGGCCGCATAAGTTATACGATCAACGCGGTTAATATGGCTAACTCATATAGTTATTCCCTTTGTAGCCTATAATAGGGCATATTATAGTCATATAATGTCCTTTATTATTTTAGTAATTTTTTTTATAGACAACATAAATATAATATTGACCCGGTTATAATATGTTTGACCCATTTTTATGCACCAAAATCAACATAAATTATCTCATCTCACACTTCTTACAATTTTATTATGACCTTTCACTTTTTACATTACTTTATTCTATGTAATACACACTACCAAGCAATATTACTTTACTAGCGTGTACCCACGCGAATTTCGCGTAATGAAAAAATATATTATATTTATTTTCTGTAAACATTTAATATAAGAGTATTTTTGTTTAAAAATTTCGAGGTATATACAATAATTTATGGGGTTTGTTTAGTTGTGGACCGTGTCATTCACTAAACTCTATAGGTATATTCTACAAACTAAATAATTAAAAAAAACATCAAAATTCACATAAATTAATAACAATTATGGAATAACATTACTTAGACTAATAATTTAATAATAATCAATTTCCATTTCAATATTGAATAATTTATAAATTAATCAACATTATTAGTTATTGGGAGTATACGGTAAGAAATTAATTTATATAAGAAACAATAAAAAATTTGAAATAAACTTTAAAGTTGCAAATACCTGTTCATCGATCAAAATGAGTTCCAAGTAGAACTTGTCTCTATTAAAATCATTAAAAAATATTGTCCAACTTTTTCAATCCTAACTTTAACGGTCAATTTTTGGCTCTCACTCTTGATATTAGAAATCAGAGAAAATTGAGGTGTCATAATCTTGAAATCTAAAATGAGATTCAAATTACAACAATTAAACCATCATAATTATTCAGATAAAAATACATGGTATAGTTAAATTTATTATTTGTGCACATGAAGAATATTTAAACTGAACGATGTAGAGCATAAATCAACAATCATTATTACATTCATATTGATATTGATATTTAAATCTAATCAAATTGTGAGCACTTAAAATGATGAATTTAATTATAAAATAAATATACTAATAACAATAGATATATAACTAACCAACAATTGGTGGGAGAAATCTCAGCAAAAGAGTGGAACAAATGAAACTTTGATGTGAAAAAAATGTTGGGAAATTAGGGGTGCCCGGAATCTATTCGGGATGAATTTTTAAATACGAATTTAAATACAATTATTACTAGCATGAATTAATCCTAATTAATTCAAATAATAATTCCAACAACTAATTATCATCATGCATGTTGAATTAATTTCACATATTTAACTAGGCGGAATAAACAAGTAAATATGCGATTAACGTACCTCTTGTAGAATTGGCCTTTGGATATACGGGACAATTATAATCTCGCTCTATCAACCCAAAACCTTCTCAAGTATTTCCCTTTTCACCTCACTTGATCGCCGGTGGGAGACGCTTTCAAGTAATTTAATAAACTAAGGAAAAAGAAAAATATCTATGCTTCTTGATTTTTCCAACACATGGAATTATGTACTTGGGGATGAAATAATCATCCCCTATTTATAGAGTGTGTTGGCCAAAAATTTGAGGTTTATTGGGCTTGGAGAAAATCTTTTCTTAGACTCTAAGAAATCTTGAATATATCTCATATATTCTTTTCTCCACAATAAAATATTCCACAAAAATCTCACTCTCCTCACAAAGAGGTAATTTTCGAAAAATACAAGTATAGATCCCAAGATTTGGATCTTCTTGAATATATGAGATATTCTTGTATTCCAAAAATACATATCTTCCATAATATCTTTCCAAGAAAATCAACAAAATCTTCTCTTCTCTTGATTTCTCATTTTCGAAAAAAATAGAAGAAAAATCAGCATATATATTTCTTTTTATTTTAATCACCTTATCATTATTGGACTACTTAATGGGCTACTTGAGGGGCCTTAAGGAGAATTAAGATTGGACCTCCTAATGGACTTCTGAATTTCAATATTAAGCCACAATATAATTCAATCCATTAATATTAATTATTACCACTAATAAATTAATATTGCACTATCCATCTTAATCCATATTACGATAATATGGGCTCCCGGTTATTATTTCCCGCGTTTAAGATTATCAAGTCCATTAATTAATTAAGCTTCTGAATAGCTCTAAATTAATTAACATCTTTCACCTTGGAGTAAAGACAACTCAACATTATTATTCGTACCGAAGAAACTAATTCTTCACTTGCAAGATTTGGTACAATAAAACTTCTGAGCCCACCAAGGGAACTAATCACACGAGCCGTACTCGCACGCGTTTCTCCGTATTAAATCTTAGCAACCGTCATATGATTAATATTACTGCCCAAGACACAAAGTTCGAAGTCGCAATGATTCTCACCCAACATGAATCAAAGCAGTAACCATTAAGCACGCACGGTTCTATTTAAGTGACGGAGATTAAGAAATCAACAACCACTGAGGTCTAATTCTTCACCTCTCAGAACAGAAGAATTTATCCTCGCTGTAGGACCTTTTCAACACATACTAAATGTGCTAGTGCAATCTCTTAGTCAAGACAGACCAATCTGAGCCTTACACATCGACCTTTCACGGCGGATTGTTCAATTCCACCTAGGTCGTGAAATGTACGTTTAGTTACAAGTAAACTGTTAATGTTGTCTTCCGTGATCGGGTATCACCACATTAACTACTATGTAACACGTACTATATATTGAACGGTTTGCAATAGAAATTCAACATTCAATCATAACTAAAGCAAATGTGATAAAAGAATTATTCTCATAAAACGAGTGTTTGATACACGAGTTATACAAAGTAAAAGCATACTTTCACGTATAACTCCAACAAAAATGAAATACAATATGCTCTTATTTATAATAAAAAAAATGCATGCAATATTATATCTTTTCCATAATAAGAATATATCGCATAAGAATATTCTTTGGAATATATACCTATATACCTTTTATTTTAGGAAAAAATAATCGATCATTATATTATACTATATATACTAACTCAAACTTAGAAATGATAAATTTAGATTCATTCAATAAGTAGATCATATTTAATTACATTAAGGTTTGGAAAAAATATGATTTATAATAAATTCTAAAAATAACTAAATAAGAAAATGGAAAAAATATCTATTTGCATTAATTATGCAGATATAAATTAATGGTTTAGATTTAATGATATAGAACGAAGGGTCGAGACTAAAAGTTTAACCAATTTTTAATGAGAGCACAGTATTTCAAAATGGAGAGATTTGAGACATGCCACATCAGCCCAAGAATAAGGTGGTGTTGACACATCATTTTGGAGAGGTTTGAGAATATATTATTATAAGATTCTATCCATATTATTTAACCACTTTATCTCTTTTAAAGCGTGTTTGGTAATAGATTTGTGTCGGTATGGTTATTTTAAAATTGAGTGTTTGTATCCGTACCAAAACTTTGATACGGTACGGTACAAATATTTTATTTTTCAGTATGAATCGGAATGAATTTTCAATTACGCATGAACCAAATAGAATCGGTACAGAACACAGCGGAGAAACATTTTTTTTTTGTTATTATCTTTTTTTTTAAAAAAATTGAGACTCACACGAATACTTCAAATCTTTTTCAACCACAATAATCTTTCAAACTCAAATATAACACATTATATAATAATGGATGGTTAAAAAAATAACGCTTCTAAAATATGATATATAAAATATACTCATCTTCTGAATATATACATATATATATATATTGTGTGTGTGTAAACAAACAGTCATTTTTTTTAATATCTTGGGATAAGAAGTGCAATATTAAAATTATTTTGATATTTATTCCAAACATGTTGTACACCATATCTAAGATTTTATTAATAAAAGAATATACATTTAGAATGAAACTAAAAGATTAAACAAATTAAATTTTAATTATTTTGATATACACCTAAACATGAGTTAACGTTTTAAAAACTTAATATAATAAATAAAATACTATTTGTATTCTGAAAACATAGATAAATTATATTATTATATAGTTGTACTTAAATTCAATAACATTATAATACAATTTGATGAATACAAAATAAATAATAATTAACATTTACTACATATTTAATTCGGTTATTCGGCTCGGTTCGGTTCGATTCGGTATGGTTCGGTACGGTTTTATTCGGTTTTTTTTGTACGGTTAATTTGGTAATATCCAGATTAGTATCAGAAAAACTTTCAATTCGATTTTGGTACAATTAAAGTCAAAAGGTAAACGAATTTTTTTTCGATTCAATTCTTTATCGATGCAAATTTCGATACGGGTTCAGTAATCTTCGAACTCCATGAATAGTCCTAGATAAGAGTATAACAATAATAGTAAGGGAAATGGTGAATATGTATTATTCATGAGTTTGGTAGTTTTCTCGTTTCTTATAAACTTTTAGAATAAAATATCAAATTAAAAAATATAATTTTTATTTGACACTAAAAAAAATGAAATTTCAAGATTTTTTTTTATTTAGGAGATTAAATTTAAAAAAAAAAGTTGTTTTCAAATATGTCTAATAAGATTGTTAAATAAAAATAATAAATTTGATATATTATATTCTAAAATTTGATTAGAAACGAAAAAATTATTATGTTTTATGTTTCTAATAAAGTATTTGAAATAAGGACAAGGGATTAAGCCTTAAGTTGAGACAAAAAGAATAAATTTGGATCTTAAATTGAGAAAAAAACCAAAATATAAATCTTGATTTGAGACATGCAATTTAAAATTGAGGACTTAAAATTAAAACTCAGTCTAAAAATTGGCACTCATATGTCCTACGGGGGAAACCATATAACTTATGGGCATTTTTGTTTCATGACCTGTCCTTTCGGATTTTGGACCTTGTGATCCCAAAACACCACTTGTTTTGGGATAGAAACATTTTTAGTCTCATAATTTTTCACTTTTATGAAATGGTCCTAAGAAATAATGTAAATATATAAATTTAGTCCTAATTTTTTGCGAATTATACAATCTAAGTCCCAAATTTGTCTTAAGCGACAAAACACCATCGTTTTTTTTATAAAAAATAGTTATAATATTTTGGAAGACTAGATTTAGGAAGGATTTTAATGTTTTAGTCGAAAAAATTGGAGAAGACTTTTTAGGGCTTTACAGGTTTGATTTACATTCTTAAAATGAATGTTCGCCGGAAATATCCAAATTGAATGTTGTTAATCTTTTAAATTCACAAGAAACTTATAATTTGGGATCGATCGCAATGACCAACGAACACAATTGAAATTAACGGGAATTAAAAAATAGTAGATTTACGTGGTTCGGTGATAAAACACCTATGTCCACGGGATCAGTGAAATCAAATTTTCACTAACAAGGAAGGAAAATGAATTACACTGCTCAATTCTCACTTTATCTCAAGGGATTCTTCGAATTTACAGTTAAGAGCCCTAATTTGCAAAGTTACAGAGAATTCGCTCAACTGTTTTCATTCAATCACTAAATCAATTCACTCGATGCGAATTTAAGTGAAAATCTTCATATATATATATATATAGTAATTCTTCCAGCTAGCAACCGCTAGTAACGGTATTCCATTGGGATTACATTAAATGAAGTCATTTGTTAAGTTTAGCTAACCAAAAGACTTCGAGCTCGTCTGCCAGACCTCTTCTGGTCTCTCTACAAATAACTCTTCTTCTCTCTTCAGATAGACAAACTCTTCAGGTCTCTTCTGGTACCAGACCTCTTTAGGTAAGTCTTATGGTATCCAGGCCTTCAATGCTTTACTAAGGTTTACATGTCTGTTGGAAGTAACTTAACTTTACCATAAGTCTTTTACCTCTTTTGCTTCTAGGCTTCTGCCTCAGACCATAAGTGTTCTGGTCTGAATCTTCAAAAAATATTTCTAACACCCGACTGAAGCTAGAGTGATACCAACCAACATAACAACTATCACCAACCAGAATAAACATTAATACTAATGCATAACTTAAGTAATACTTCATATATGACTTCACAATTCTCCACCTCATATGTGAAGTATCCAACCTCTCTTCCTCTCGACCATGCACCATTCATCTTCAATGAACATCCCAAACACTCATCTTTACCAATTCAACACAAAATTTGAACTTAGTGTTTGGTAAAGACTTGGTGCACATGTCTGCAACATTATCCTTAGTGGAGTTCTTCTAAATCTGGACAACCCATTTGTCTATGATATCCTTCACAAAATGCAATCTTACATCAATATGATTTGACCTCTCATGGACCACTTGATGTTTTACCAGATGAACTGTAATATGGTTATCACAATGAATAACCACAACCTTCTGATGTATACCAAAATCTTTGATTATGTATTTTAACCACAAATCCTCCTTGACTCATTCTGATACAGCTACACACTCTACTTTTGTAGCAGATAGTGCTACCACAGATTGCAGAACTGGCCTCCAACTTAGAACAGTGTTATAAAGAGTAAAAATATACCCAGTTAAAGATCTTCTGGAATCCAGATTAACAGCAAAATCAGAATCAACAAACCCCACCAGAGGACTCCCGTTATCTGTCATTCTTTCAAACATCAATCCCAACTTAGATGACCTCTTAAGGTATAAGAATATCCATTTCAAAGCTTCCCAATGTAATCTGTCTGGATTAGACATGTATATGCTCATCATACTCAATGAATAAGCCAAATCTGATTTACTACAGATCAGAGCATGCATCAAACTTCCAACCCCACTAGCATAAGAGACCTTCATCATAGCCTTCTTGTCCTCTTCAGACTTAGGTTCCATTTTCTTGGATAATTTGAACTGTTGACCCAGAAGAGTTGATACAGGTTTACTCTCATGCATGTTAAACCTCTTCAGAACCTTCTCAATATAACTCTTTTGGGATAAGAACAATTTTCCAACTGCTCTGTCCCTAAGTATATCCATCTCAAGTATCATCTTAGCATTCCTAAGATCTTTCATGTCAAACTTAGCACTTGATACTTTGAATCTTCAACAAGATCTTACTGGCAACAAGCATATCATCTACATAGATTAGAATATATGCCTCAACTTCACTCTGTTGCTTCTCAAGAAATACACAAGTATCATACTTGTTTCTGACAAAACCAATTGATATCATGACTTCATGAAACTTTTTGTGTCATTGCCTTGAAATTGCTTGAGGCCATACAAAGACTTCTCACACTGCCAATTGATAGCATAACTTCATTAAACTTTTTTGTGCCACTGCCATTAAACAAATAGAGATGCAAGAAATGTATAAAAAAAATATTTTTGCATATAAACGTGCACGAAGTGCTATAGGTAATCTTTACATGTTGTGCCATAATGCACATATTATTATTTTTTCCTTCCTTTAATATGTACAATAAATATTAATAAATTCAAGATATTTTTTGTAATTATATTTCAAACACACTATTTTAACATAATTGTATGATTTCTGGTTTTGTAGATCATGTGAGCATCTCAAACAATGTGCCGGTTCTATTAGAACAAACTTTTGAAGGTTAAACAATATATTAATGTATCACTAATCATTAACACTACATATTTAACTCTAATTAATAGTTTATTTTTAAATAATAAATATTTGTATTTTCAAGCTCCTACAATTCGAGATGATTCGGCTAAACGTGTAAGGCTGTTGAGGAAAGAAAAAGTGTAAACACAAAAAACACAAATTATATCAGGTAAGTAATATATTGTCCAAAATAATATATTTATTTGGTTAGAATTTTTAATTTATATATATGCATCAACTAATCGAACACACACACAAACACTTTTGTTATTTTGTAATATTAATTGTTTTTCATGTATTTAAAAAGATTGTCCATCTTACGCTATTGTTGGTACACATAATTGATTTACGTATTTTACTTACTTAATATTTGGTGAAACAATATTAGTAACTTAGGCATGCTTTTATGGTTGATAAGAATACATAATATTTTAAATATGCATATATTTCAGCATTAAATTTAATTGACATTCATTTTATTTAATATTCAAGTGAAATGTGGTACAAATAAAAAATTTAATAAAAAAATTTATATCTATGACATAGGTTTATTACCAGATATAAAAAAATTCTTTGTTAATGTAGGTACATCATCCCAAACTATGAATCAAGATGACCATGAAAGAAGTGGTGTCGCATCAGTGGATAAAAAAGTATATGTTAAGTCTATTTTAAAGGGAACATTTAACGAATAGAAATGGACAAGCATCAACCTTTTTTTTTTTTTTTACAGAAGACAAGCATCAACTTCAATTGTTGGTATGATACATAAAATATTTATTTATTTATTTATTTTAAATCTATATTTTTATATTTAAATATTATAACTAAGTTGTCAAAAACTAAAAATAATATTAAGCATAAACATGAGAATATTTATCGTGTTACAAAAATTAAATTGAATAAAGATACATTATAATCATTTTCATATATTTTTTAACATTGAATTTTTAACTTATATATTAATTAAATTATATAATATTTAAATACAAATATGAATATGTTGACCAATAATGATGAAGACATAGATCAACAATCATTTCAACCAACATCAGAAGGTAAATTGTTTTTTTTTTTAAATTGAAGAATTAAATTGTTATACTTAGTGAAATTTAATTGTTGTTATAATGTAACAGAATATATGGACCTTGGAGATCCTAGCTCAACGTATCAATTATGTGGTGCTATGATGTGGTACGAAGAAGAGATTTACAAAAAAATTAAAAACAAACCTCCAACATTTCCTGCATGTTGTTCGAATGGTAAGATGTAGTTACCTCAATTACAAGGACCACCTCAAACATTAAAAAAATTGTTTAGCGGTGATTCAAAGAGCAAAATGTTCATAAACAATATAAAAGCACACAACATGATGTTCAAATTTACATCAATGGGTGGGAAAATTGATCATTAGATAAACTGAGAAAAAGGTCGATGTGTGTTCAAAATACAGGGATCAAATTACCATAGGATAGGAAATTTGCTTCCCGTGTTGGAGTTATACGTGAAAGTATGCTTTTACTTTGTATAACTCGTGTATCAAACACTCGTTTTATGAGAATAATTCTTTTATCGCATTTGCTTTAGTTATGATTGAATGTTGAATTTCTATTGCAAACCGTTCAATATATAGTACATGTTACATTGTAGTTAATGTGGTGATACCCGATCACGGAAGACGACATTAACAGTTTACTTGTAACTAAACGTACATTTTCACGACCTAGATGGAATTGAACAATCCGCCGTGAAAGGTCGATGTGTAATGCTCAGATTGGTCTGTCTTGACTAAGAGATTGCACTAGCACATTTAGTATGTGTTGAAGAGGTCCTACAGCGAGGATAAATTCTTCTGTTCTGAAAGGTGAAGAATTAGACCTCAGTGGTTGTTGATTTCTTAATCTCCGTCACTTAAATAAGACCGTGTGTGCTTAATTGTTACTGCTTTGATTCATGTTGGGTGAGAATCATTGCGACTTCGAACTTTGTGTCTTGGGCAGTAATATTAATCATACGACGGTTGCTAAGATTTAATACGGAGAAACGTGTGCGAGTACGGCTCGTGTGATTAGTCCCCTTGGTGGGCTCAGAAGTTTTATTGTACCAAATCTTGCAAGTGAAGAATTAGTTTCTTCGGTACGAATAATAATGTTGAGCTGTCTTTACTCCAAGGTGAAATATATTAATTAATTTAGAGCTATTCAGAAGCTTAATTAATTAATGGACTTGATAATCTTAAATGCGGGAAATAATAACCGGGAGCCCATATTATCGTAATATGGATTAAGATGGATAGTGCAATATTAATTTATTAGTGGTAATAATTGATATTAATGGATTGAATTATATTGGGGCTCAATATTGAAATTCAGAAGTCCATTAGGAGGTCCAATCTTAATTCTCCTTAAGGCCCCTCAAGTAGCCCATTAAGTAGCCCAATAATGATAAGGTGATTAAAATAAAAAGAAAATAATTATGCTGATTTTTCTTTATTATTTTCGAAAATTTGATGATTAGGAGAAATAAGATTTTGTTGATTTTCTTGGAAAGATATTATGGAAGATATGTATTCTAGGAATACAAGAATATCTCATATATTCAAGAAGATCCAAATCTTGGATTTCATCTATGAAGTTTTCGAAAATTGCATCCCTAAATATGAAGGGTGAGATTTTTGTGGAATATTTTATTGTGGAGAAAAGAATATATGAGATATATTCAAGATTTCTTAGAGTCTAAGAAAAGATTTTTTCCAAGCCTAAAATAAGCCCAAAAATTCGGCCCCTACATATTATAAATAGGGGATGATTATTTCATCCCCAAGTACATAATTCCATGTGTTGGAAAAATCAAGAAGCATAGATATTTTTCTTTTTCCTTAGTTTATTAAATTGCTTGAAAGCGTCTCCCACCGGCGATCAAGTGAGGTGAAAAGGGAAATACTTGAGAAGGCTTTGGGTTGATAGAGCGAGATTACAAGTGTCCCGTATATCCAAAGGCCAATACTACAAGAGGTACGTTAATCGCATATTTACTTGTTTATTCCGCCTAGTTAAATATGTGAAATTAATTTAACATGCATGATGATAATTAGTTGTTGGAATTATTATTTGAATTAATTAGGATTAATTCATGCTAGTAATAATTGTATTTAAATTCGTATTTAAAATTCATCCCGAATAGATTCCGGGCACCCCTATTTTCCCAACAACTGGTATCAGAGCCACGGTTTCGGGCTCTGAATTTTAAATTTGAATTTAAATTGTTAAACATTAAATTGAAATTGGATAGTAGAATTGTTAGATCCTTTTTTTGCAGGTATCCAATTGTCATGGTTTTAATGTTGTTAATTTCATGCGTGTGAATTAATTGTTTTTTAATTTGATTCGTTCGAATTCGTTTTTCTCGTGAGAAAATCCACAAGTAGATTAGTTGTTTTTATTTTGATTTGATCATTGTAATAGACTAGTCTAGATCTAGTATTTATTTTTTTGTAAAAATAAATTGTAACCGGATCGTGACGAAGAACGAAGAATTAAAAACGGCGTACCCGGACGACGCATACAAGCGTGACGCGTGTATGGACATAAAATCATGCAAGGGGTGAATAAAACGAGGACGAACGGCGAAAAAAATAGCGCACGGGGGTGCACGGCGCACGCTGTGCGCGACAGAAGCTGGCGCCGCGCGCGCGCTTCGGACCCGGGCTGCAGCGCCTCGGGGCGCTTCGGGCGGCGCCTCGGCGCGCCTCCGTGCAGCGCCTCGGGTGCGCCTCGGGGCTGCGCTTCGGCGCGCCTCGGGCAGTTTTCCAGCGCTTCTCGGATCGGGAAGCGCGCGGGCCCACTTCGTGTGCCGACGCGCGCTGTATCTCAGGCCGTGGAATTTTTTCGGTTCGTATTTTTTTTTCTGTGTAATTTTAAACGTCGTCCCGAACCCCAAACGATGCTGTTTTTGAAGAAGTGTTGCTGTTCGAGTGGGAGCACGTCGAGACGAACGTCGGAAAGCAACAAGGACGATTTTTCACATCAAGACGTGAAGAAATTAAACCGTGACAATTGGATTTGAGTGCTCCAATGTGTTTAATTTTGTTTTGATGGATGTTTTATTTCGTGCACTTATTATTATTTGTTAATATGTGTTTGCATGAATTTAATTGTCCAAGAAAAACCTTACTTTCGAAAATTACTAAGTATGTTTTTATAATCGCAATTTTATTCCGGATATTAAAATTGGATTATTTTGACCTCCATAATTTATTTATTTGTGAAGTTCTTTTGGAATACATTTCCCCCTCGGATCGGCCAAAAGAACGGATTTCACATGAATAAATTCCGAAAGGATGATTGTGGATTATTACTAGTGGCGGTATTGACCCTCACCACGAGTGGCTTGCTCAAAGCGAAATAATAATCCTGTATTTAATTATGGTTATTACTTAGGCATAGGAAATTGATATTAACTTACTCCCCTCGGAGTCCCTGTCAGTTTCTATGTGGTCAAAGTGGGAGCCAACTATTAATTTTGAATTAAGGATTTGTAACTTTTAAGTTTGTAATCCGCTTGAATGTGTTTAAATGTATAGACCACCCCTCGTGGCGCATTTAAATTGTTTCGAGATGTTGGCTGATGCATGATTATATTGTTTTAAGGTTTCAATATAATTGATGTGATCAAAATTATGTGATAATTTCGTATTTTTCTAGATATTGATATGGATGTATGTTTTATTCTCAGTTCATCATGTCGCAACCTTTTAATCCACTGTTTAGTATACTTAAAAATAATAAATTTGTTGGTGAGAACTATGTTGATTGGAAACATAATATAAACATGGTCCTTCCTGCGCAAGAACACTATTGGATATTTAGCGTTGACGTACCCAATAAACCTAATGATAAGTCAAGTAATGGGGAAAAGGCGATATTAGATGATTGGAAGCATTCCAATGAGCACATAAAGCACATCATCTTGACATTTATGTCTGAGGATTTGAAGCGCATTCATGAAGGCATTGAAGCGGCTGTTGAAATCATGAATAGCCTTGAAGAGATGTTTCAACATCAAAACCCCATGGCGAATCTGTTCACCATTCGTGAGAAGCTCACGAAGGAAATGGTGAAGGGAACACCCGTAAGGGACCATGTTCTCAATTTTAGGCGTGAGTTTGAGAAACTCGAGTTTCTTGGTGCCGGACAAAGTGAAGAAAGTCAAATCGATTCCATACTCCTAAAGCTATCGAGTAGTTTTGATGGGTTCTTTTGGGAATACGTGTTATCTGAACACAAGTTCACTTTGGATACCCTGCTCAAAGCCCTGATAACGGTAGAGTCATACTTGGGGAGTAGGGACGAGGCTTTGGTGATCAAGAGCTTTTTCTCGAAATCTAGGCCAATGGAAGGTGAGATTGAGAAGGAGGTGGTTGATCGGAACCAAACCAGTAGACTCACTTTGGGAGGCAAGAAAAGAGCTTTCAAGCCGTACGGCGTGAAGATACCCGGTAAGAGTAAGTGCTTCAATTGCGGGGAAAGAGGACATTGGAGGTCTACCTGTTCTAAGCCTAAGAAGGCGGTAAAGAAAGGTAAGTCTCATGCTTTAGTCGTTGAAACATATGTTGCGGCGTATGCTGCCCACGTTTGGGTAGTGGATACCGGGGTAACTGATCATATTTGTTTCACTCTTCAGGGGTTCCAGCTAACCCGGCGACTTAGCAAGAATGAGATCACAATCACTTTGGGGGATGCTACGAGAGTGGCAACCGAAGCAGTGGGAGTCGTGCACCTATCTTTTGGAGATAGAGTTTTAATTTTAAGAGATGTTTTATACGTTCCGAACTTTAGGAAGAATTTAATTTCAGTTTCTAAGTTGTTTTTTGATGGATATTCAGTTACTTTTAATAAAGTTGTTACTGTTTCTTTTAAGAATGATGTTATCTGTCATGGAACGTTGGTAAACAATCTCTATACGATTAAGTGTGCACACCACTCAAATAATGAATCTAATAACACGTCGATCATTTCGAGCAATAAAAGAAAGCGTTCTTCGGAGATGAACGAAACACTTCTATGGCATCTTAGACTAGGTCATATTAATCTAAAGCGGATAGAGAGATTGGTGAAAGACGGATCCTTAGAATCACTCCAAGTCGAGCTGTTTCCAACTTGTGAATCCTGTTTAGAGGGTAAGATGACCAAGAGGGCATTTGGAGCCAAGGGGAATAGAGCCACGAAAGTGTTAGAACTCGTTCATACCGATGTGTGTGGTCCAATGACGATCAAAGCGAGAATGGGGTATGAGTATTTCGTTACCTTCATTGACGATTACTCAAGATATGGGTATATTTACCTTATGCGGCATAAGTCTGAAACTTTTGAAAAGTTTAAAGAGTTTAAGGCCGAAGCCGAGAAACATAGGGAAAAGAGTATCAAGTTTCTACAATCAGATCGTGGAGGCGAATACCTCAGCGATGAATTCTTGAACTACCTATCGGACGAAGGGATCGTATCCCAGTTGACCGCACCGGGAACCCCTCAACAGAACGGTGTGGCGGAACGAAGGAACCGTACTCTTTTAGAGATGGTCAGATCCATGATGAGTTATTCGGATTTACCCAAGTCGTTTTGGGGTAACGCCTTGGAAACGACGACTTATATTCTAAACTTGGTGCCATCCAAATCGGTTCCTAAAATCCCAATGGAATTGTGGACCGGGCGCAAGCCCAGTCTAAGACATTTGCGGATTTGGGGTTGTCCGGCATACGTGCTAGACAAGGAAGCCGGTAAGTTGGATCCACGTTCGGAATTAAGGCTGTTTATAGGATACCCTGCGGGAACAAAAGGGTGTATGTTCTATTGTCCCAAGGATCAAAAGACCGTGATTAGTACACACTTTAAATTCTTGGAGGAAGACTATATGAACAATCGGAAACCTAAAAGTGAAATTACCTTAGAAGAATTGAGAGGTCAAACCTCGATACCAAGTATACAAGATGATGTACCACACGTCACATCTTCACAACTGGAACCCCGTCGTAGTGGGAGGGTTCCTAGGCAACCCGAGAGATTCATGGGGATAGGAGAATCTTCGGATTTGGTTCCCGGTGTTGAATCAGACCCATGGACGTACGATGAGGCAATCCAAGACAAAGACGCGGAGTCATGGCAAACGGCAATGGAAGCCGAGATGGGTTCGATGGATCATAATCAAGTGTGGGAGTTGGTCGAGCCACCCAGTGGGGTAGAACCCATTGGATGCAAGTGGGTGTACAAGAGGAAAAGAGGACCGGACGGAAGGGTTGAAACCTTCAAAGCAAGACTTGTGGCCAAAGGGTATACTCAGAAAGAAGGGATCGATTATGAGGAAACCTTTTCGCCTGTAGCTATGCTTAAGTCCATCCGTATTCTCTTGTCGATCGCTGCGCACCTAGATTATGAGATCTGGCAAATGGATGTCAAGACGGCTTTCCTCAACGGAAGTCTTGACGGGATAGATATCTATATGCAACAGCCCAAAGGTTTCATTGAAAAAGGCCAAGAGAATCTCGTATGCAAGCTCAAGAGATCCATTTACGGACTTAAGCAAGCATCGGGTACTTGGAACCAGTGTTTTGATCAAGTGATTAAGTCTTATGGGTTTGATCAAAACGAGTTCGAAAGTTGTGTGTATAAGAAGCGTGACGGAACTGCGGTGGTATTCTTAGTATTATACGTAGACGATATTCTGCTCATTGGAAACAATGTAAAGGTATTGTCAGACGTAAAGGTATGGCTGTCAAAACAATTTGATATGAAGGACTTAGGGGAAGCCGGTCACATCCTTGGGATCAAAATCACTCGCGATCGCAAGAAGAGGATGTTGGGCTTATCGCAAGCTTCATACATTGACACTGTTTTGAAGCGTTTCAGCATGCAAGATTCCAAGAAAGGTTTTGTACCTTTTAGACACGGAATCCATCTATCGAAAGAAATGAGCCCTAAGACGCAAGCAGAGATAGATGACATGAAAGGTGTTCCGTACGCTTCGGGCGTAGGAAGCCTTATGTATGCAATGCTGTGTACGAGACCGGATATCTGCTTTGCCGTGGGCATGGTGGCAAGATATCAAAGTAATCCCGGGAAAGACCATTGGACTGTCGTAAAGTGCATTTTGAGGTATCTGAAAAGAACTCGGGAGCGGATGCTGATTTACCAGTCAGATAGTCTAGTTCCTGTAGGATACACGGACTCGGATTTCCAATCAGACATAGACTCAAGAAAGTCAACCTCGGGTAGTGTGTTTTGCATGGGAGGAGGAGCCATTTCATGGAGAAGCGTTAAGCAGAAATGCATCGCCGATTCGACCATGGAAGCCGAGTATGTAGCTGCTTGTGAAGCAGCGAAAGAGGCAGTTTGGCTCAAGAACTTCTTAGTGGACTTGGACGTTGTTCCGAATTTGCCCGACAAGATAACTGTCTTTTGTGACAATGCCGGAGCAGTTGCAAATTCAAAGGAACCGAGAGCCCACAAGGCCAGCAAACACATAGAAAGAAAATACCATCTGATACGAGAAATCGTTAAGAGAGGAGATATAGAGGTGGCAAAGATAGCGTCGGGTGACAACCTAGCGGATCCATTCACAAAGGGTCTGCCTCAGAGTACATTCGAGAGACATGTGGATGGAATGGGAGTCAAGACTATTGCCAATCTGCTTTAAGTATAAGTGGGAGGAATTATTAGGTTAGTGTAGGTTGACATGAGATGTCACGTAGAGCTACTACACTAAGACATGTGTGATGTATACTAAAAGCAGACTTTAAGTATAAGTGGGAGATTGTTGGAGTTATACGTGAAAGTATGCTTTTACTTTGTATAACTCGTGTATCAAACACTCGTTTTATGAGAATAATTCTTTTATCGCATTTGCTTTAATTATGATTGAATGTTGAATTTCTATTGCAAACCGTTCAATATATAGTACATCTTACATTGTAGTTAATGTGGTGATACCCGATCACGGAAGACGACATTAACAGTTTACTTGTAACTAAACGTACATTTTCACGACCTAGATGGAATTGAACAATCCGCCGTGAAAGGTCGATGTGTAATGCTCAGATTGGTCTGTCTTGACTAAGAGATTGCACTAGCACATTTAGTATGTGTTGAAGAGGTCCTACAGCGAGGATAAATTCTTCTGTTCTGAAAGGTGAAGAATTAGACCTCAGTGGTTGTTGATTTCTTAATCTCCGTCACTTAAATAAGACCGTGTGTGCTTAATAGTTACTGCTTTGATTCATGTTGGGTGAGAATCATTGCGACTTCGAACTTTGTGTCTTGGGCAGTAATATTAATCATACGACGGTTGCTAAGATTTAATACGGAGAAACGTGTGCGAGTACGGCTCGTGTGATTAGTCCCCTTGGTGGGCTCAGAAGTTTTATTGTACCAAATCTTGCAAGTGAAGAATTAGTTTCTTCGGTACGAATAATAATGTTGAGCTGTCTTTACTCCAAGGTGAAATATATTAATTAATTTAGAGCTATTCAGAAGCTTAATTAATTAATGGACTTGATAATCTTAAATGCGGGAAATAATAACCGGGAGCCCATATTATCGTAATATGGATTAAGATGGATAGTGCAATATTAATTTATTAGTGGTAATAATTGATATTAATGGATTGAATTATATTGGGGCTCAATATTGAAATTCAGAAGTCCATTAGGAGGTCCAATCTTAATTCTCCTTAAGGCCCCTCAAGTAGCCCATTAAGTAGCCCAATAATGATAAGGTGATTAAAATAAAAAGAAAATAATTATGCTGATTTTTCTTTATTATTTTCGAAAATTTGATGATTAGGAGAAATAAGATTTTGTTGATTTTCTTGGAAAGATATTATGGAAGATATGTATTCTAGGAATACAAGAATATCTCATATATTCAAGAAGATCCAAATCTTGGATTTCATCTATGAAGTTTTCGAAAATTGCATCCCTAAATATGAAGGGTGAGATTTTTGTGGAATATTTTATTGTGGAGAAAAGAATATATGAGATATATTCAAGATTTCTTAGAGTCTAAGAAAAGATTTTTTCCAAGCCTAAAATAAGCCCAAAAATTCGGCCCCTACATATTATAAATAGGGGATGATTATTTCATCCCCAAGTACATAATTCCATGTGTTGGAAAAATCAAGAAGCATAGATATTTTTCTTTTTCCTTAGTTTATTAAATTGCTTGAAAGCGTCTCCCACCGGCGATCAAGTGAGGTGAAAAGGGAAATACTTGAGAAGGCTTTGGGTTGATAGAGCGAGATTACAAGTGTCCCGTATATCCAAAGGCCAATACTACAAGAGGTACGTTAATCGCATATTTACTTGTTTATTCCGCCTAGTTAAATATGTGAAATTAATTTAACATGCATGATGATAATTAGTTGTTGGAATTATTATTTGAATTAATTAGGATTAATTCATGCTAGTAATAATTGTATTTAAATTCGTATTTAAAATTCATCCCGAATAGATTCTGGGCACCCCTATTTTCCCAACATCCCGATCCTGAGTCAACCCCAAAGTTCTCTCCACTCTACATCTATGACACGTCGATTGAAGTTTAAAATAGAATTGATGCAATCAGGTTAGTCATGACATGAAAATTAACAAGACAAAATTAATATCACGAATGACATGCTTAAATTTATTCAGATATGTTTTAAATTTAAAAGATTATGCCATAACAAGTTTATATTAATAATATTTGTCCACATTACAGAGGTAATGGAATTTCAAGCCCTGACAATTTAAATTGTCATATCGTTAGTGATATGAAGAATATGCTTGATGAATTTAACCCTCTTGCCAAGTTCTTTTGAATGGCACGTGAATGTATTGAGTCTGATAACAATAAACCATGGGACATGCGGCTAATCAAGAAACGGGAGGCAGACAACAAAACATACAATCTCCTACTGTTTCAGAAGTAGCTGCTCTGATTCCTGATGATATTAATGTTGATTTCGAACAAAGGGACATAATCCTTCAAGAAAGGAATGGTACTTTATAGAGGATAAGTGAACTTCATCCCTCCTACCTTGCACTACAATATCTTCTATTATTTCCATATGGAGAGGATGTATATCGTCTAGGAATTCTACACCAAGATGCATCATCGACATCAAGACAGAGGGTGAAGTTAACTATGCATGAGTCTTTTGCGTATCGCATTCACGAGAGATTGTGAGATTCTAGAACAATCTTCTATTGTAGAAGACTATATCAACAATTTTTGGTCGATGCATACACTATGATTGAATCTGAAAGACTGTTATTCGTAAGACTTAATCAGGTTCCATTAAGGTCTGAAAGTGCTAAAAACATAAAAGATGCTTTATAGAGAGGATAAACCGAACCTTCTTCCACCGGTATACGAATAATTGCATCATCATTCACTGGGGGTCGTAAATACATGATGTAGAACTACCAGGATACAATGGCGATATGCAAATATTTTTCTTACCCTAATTTATTCATCACTTTCACTTGCAACCCGAAGTGACCAGAAATTACTCGATTCATAGAAGATAGAGGTCTAAGACCTGAAGAAAGACCAGACGTCATTTGCCGAATATTTAAGATGAAATTGGGCAACCTCATAAAGGATTTCAAAGATCACGAGTTGTTCGGGAAAACTCAAGCAAGTAAGATTTCATTATGTATTCTATATAAATTAATATACTTATTGGTAACTCACATATTAATCTTTCAACTACAAATCTTAAAAATATATATTAACGATAATTTTGTATTCTTATTTTTGAAAAGTTTATTATAGTAGTATATAAAATTGAGTTCCAAAAAAGGGAATTGATGCATGCGCATATTCTCCTTTTCTTGCATCGGGATAACAAGATACCGTCTCCTGAAGATGTTGACCGCATTATATATGCATGAATACCAGATACGTACATTGATATGAAATTGCATGAGTTGGTGAAAGATCTCATGATGCACGGTCCATGCAGTATACACAATGCAAATTTACCATGCATGGTTTATGGAAAATGTTCTAAAGTTTTTCCAATGAAATTCATTGAAAAACTACAGTTGATGAGAATGGGCACTCATTGTACAAAAGGAGGAATAATGGTCAAACTCTAAGCAAAAATAATGTTGATATGGATAATAGTTTTGTCGTGCCATATTATCCAATTTTGTTGAAGAGATACCAAATACGTATAAATGTAGAGTGGTGTATGACACGTGTTTTACACACTTACCTCTCAAGTATAAGAGGATTGTGTAGTAATAAGTAAGTGCTCGGTTTAATTATCAAACCAAAGGATTAAGGACAAGTGTAGCCCTAGGAGTGTACGTTGGCACACAATTTTAATGCTAGTTATTGTTTTGAAAGGTTTTTATATCAAAATTCAAGTTCTATTAAAATGACTAAGCACTTGTAAACAAATACTAAACAAACGCAACAATGATTTTCTGAATTTTTTCAAACAATCAGAAGAGATTTGTTCGGATGTTTTTCCTCACATGAGAATCAAGCACAACTTTAATGAGTAATATCTATTCTAGTTTCCAATCATCTATAGAAGCAATCACTAAGCATAACATGTTTACCGTACTTGATAAAACTAGGTAAAACACATCAATTCATTCAATGGATTGTTAGGATGAACGTATCTTCTCACTTAATACTTAATAACCTAAGGTATCAAGCAATAAATGTAGGATTAGTGGAGATTCTAATGAAAATATCCAACTCTCGTTACAATACTTCAATATTGACTCAAATCACATGTATTACTAAACTTGTATTAGATCATGCATCGATTCAACTCTCGTTGCAATAAACACACACTCTAAGGCAAATTAAAAGAGTATTTCATAAAATTGAACATTCAAAGTCCATAATACTAATAGATTGATCTTCATCTAGATTAGATATAACAAATCAAAGTCAATACTCAATTACCCATGCAATTCTAAACACCCAAACACAAGGAATTTAGTTTGACATCATCATATTAAGCAAATCAACCATGGAAATAAGTGAAATAACTATGAAAGTAGAATTGAACAAATGAATTAACAAATTTAAGGTAAGAAAACACCTAATTGAAGGAATTTGCAACAAAACACTTGAATCTATTCATCTCCACTTGGTTCCATGCTTGAATTGAAAGACCTTCAGCTACAATCACTACAACAAAAATGTAGTGATAGATTATCTCTCACTACACTTGACCTATCACCACAATTATTGTTAGTGTCCTCTAAACTAATGTAGCAATAGGTAGATAACTATTACTACACTAATAAATGTCTTGAAAACCGTATTATAAATACACACCATTTTTGCATACATTCTTAATACTACACATAAAAGTGCCATAATATATATCACATTATTTATATTATAATTGAATTTTGTAATATTAATATTAAATGTCATTTAATTATAGAGTCCGCATTTATTATAATTATTAAAATTTTAATTATTATAATACTAGTAATTTATAATAAATTAGGAAGTATTACCATTTCTTTCATAAAATATAATACAATCCATAAAAGTTATATAACAGATATTAATGCGTATACAATTGAAATTGTAAAAATAACAAGAAAAATTCATATTCCAAAATGACATAGAACTTAGTCTAAAATATTACTAAATCATCATTCGGAAATTCATAAAAGACGCCATAACAAAACCTTTAGGATTACATGCACCGGAATAATATACAATCTTAACAATGTGGCATCGAAACCAAAAAGCTTGTTAGAGAAGGAAGAACAATGAGAAACTCCCATAGAATGAGCACCATGTATCCTTAAAACTTTTGAGGCTTTAAAATTCTCTATGTTCTCTTTCTTAGCAGTGGATTTTTTGGGGGTTCCAACCTGCAATTATTACATGACATGAGCTTTCACAATGTTCAGGAAAAACAAATAGAATCAATTTAAGAGGAAATTACATGTGAAATTTGGTAAAAAAACGTAAAGGTATCATTAGCCATATTGGGATAAAACAAGGGGAAGCATTCGCAAATGGTTAAAAGGATATAAATTTTTGCACACTCATATTAGAAAGCTACCTCAGAGGGTTTCTATCACCTTTTGCATACAAGTATTTCTTTTGAAAACCTCTCCAACAATAAGTGAACAACCAAAGTCTGAATTCCACCACAAAGAGATTGCAACATTGCATAAAACTATAACATTCATCATTAAATCGAACCAAGAACATGACTCAAGAACTATTTAGTCCAAGTTTTGACGAAAAACCTGAAATTAGATTTGCCAAAGTACCTGCAGCAGCTTCACCATCCCGCGAATTTGCTGAAAATGAAGTTGTATAACTCTGTTTCAATTCAGAATCGTAAACTAATAAATTGAACACAATAAGAGTTTTGGATATCAAAATCAATGTAATAATGAAATAGGAACAAATGATGAATAAAACCTTGATGATATATGCAAAACAAGATTATTTTTTCTTTTAACTAAAACAAAAATATCCCAACCTTTTTCCAACAAATATTCACAAGAGCATCAATCTAATGAGATGATGAGATATATAAATCAGAACTCTAGTTATTGTAAGATTATGAGCTAGTCATCGGATCAAGATGTTACTTACTGTTTCTTCTTTTACTCTTATTTTATGATACTTAAATGACGATATGATTATCTAAACAAAATTTGAGCTTAGAGATGTAGTGTAGCATTCAAGTTATATATATAAGTTAGCTCTCCATATTTATAATTACATATGTGTAGGTAGCATATGAATTAGTCATGTAAAATAAAATCATCAAACAAGTAATAGGTAGATGTCTGTATGAATGTTAATGGAATATAGAATAATCCAAAGATAGATAAACCACATTTAAACAGTAGAACGTGTGAGCAAGAAATAGGTAGAGGCTTGCCATTTTATTGTTACTGTACACCAAGCCATGCAATACCATTTTATGCAAAGGTTAATTGAGATAGCTTTCTGATTCCTCTTAGGGAAACATGAGGCATATAATGTGCATCTAAATAAACTAAAACAGGACTTCTTTTAGTACTACTAAAGATTATGAATTAAACAACACAGTACATTATGTCGAAATATGAGAAGTTGTGAGCTTTCTGATTTATTAAAGGCCAACATGAGAATAAGAGTGTAGGACCATACTCCATGTTAATCCAAGTAAATAAAACAAGGTTTATTCTGGTTAATACTCAAAACTAATGAAATGAAATCAGTAGAATCCCTCAAACTGTGAGAAACAACACCTTAGAAAAAATAAACTTTAATTATGATAATAAATCCAAACCAACCATCAATAGATTTCATGGAAGTGAAAATTTTAAGAAACGAACCCTATTCTAATCTAAGTCAAGTAAAGAAGTTTACCTCAGATTGTGAGAAACCACTGAAAAAACACACCATCGCAGAACTATACCGGAAATAGTAAACTAACTAGAAACACTTCGAACTGAATTAGAAACAATGCGGTTGAAAATAGATATCATGAATTAAAACCCCCAAATTTCAAATCATTATAGAATTCATATATACTACAAAGGGAAGAGGAGATAAGATAGAGAATGGTAAAATCCACCTCTTTCGCTGGTGCCGCCGTTTCTCGAATTGAGAAATGCGATACCTCTGTTGATGACCGCTACTCTGTAGCGGCGACCCTCAGCGAACCCTACTAATATCCCCCTCCTCCTTCCATTACTTCATGCTCGTTCTCGTGGAACCCCGAAGCCTCCTCTGCGATATTTGTCTCCTTCTCGCATTCCTCCCATCGTTGTGGCCTACATCTTTATCTCCGAATCTTGGCTATTGACTTTTTCGTATTTTTGCAACTTTTAATCAACTACTTAAACACGACCCAAAAGCGGATGGGTTCGATATAACATGCAAGTACACGACCAAGTAGCATCGATCCAAGGACCTAGTGGACCGGTGAATCCCTAAGACTACAAGTTTCCATAGAATTGTAGAAGCGTGTTTTGTGGTTTTTAGACTAATTGAATTGAAAAGACAATAATCGAATTAAGCACTAGAAATGAAATGAACAAACTAAACTAAAAAGCAATTTAAAACTTCGTGAGAAGTGCAAGTGGAGGGTAATGCTTCGGGTGTGATCCTTATGACGGAATCAATGTTACGTTCGTTAATATCGCTTGTCTTATGCTACTTTCGTTGGTTCTTACTAAGAGCTATCGCTATAGTATTGAATACCTATCCCTTTTGAGGCTTGAGTGATCAATTGAGCTAACTAGCACCTAATTAGCTACCAAAAGCACCTATGATAGTAAATGACTTGAAGCACGCGATGCACTTCAAGTATTATCCCTTCACTAAGCACCTAAACCCGTAAATTAAGGCACCTAGTATCTATTAATGGTGGTCTCTCGATGTAATAACCGACTAATTGAATCCGATTAACTAACCAAATTTTTCACCACATGTTCGTTTAACCCACACCCAACTCTCGTTGTAGCACGAATTAACCTAACAAGAGCTACTAAACCTAATCAATCAATCTAATCAAGATTAACACATTAATAGAAGCAATCGAACCACCTCAATAGCATAATCAAAGCTCAATTAACATCATAACACTAATTCCATCATAATTCAAACACTCAAAGTTAGGGGATTAGCCCATGACTAATCTAAAAAAAATCAATGGATAAACAAACTAAAGAAATCAATAAACCCATGGAGATCATCATAATAACATTGCAATAAACCATAAATGAGAGAATTATGCTAATTAATTGAAAGATAAAGGATAGAAGTCACATAGATAGAGTGATTACAACTTGGAATTGAAATTTGCTCTTCAAATGCTAGGTAAATTACTCTAATAATTGAGAGAAAACTAAAATCTAAGAATGAAGGTGAAATCTAACTAAATTGGTGTGTGGGGTGTGTGTTATCTAAGGGAGTGTATGGTGATGTGTAGCATCTGAGAAAATGGGTTTTTAAAGTGTGGAAAGAGGGCTTTGAGACGAAATTGCAATTTGGTCCTTGAGAATGCTTGAAATTGCAAAAAATCCCCAAGAGAAAATATGGCACGGCTTGGTTATATTTGGCACGACCGTGCAGCTTATGTTTGGCCGTGCATTACTTGAGTTGCATGGCTTGAATCCTTTCAGCACGGTCGTGCGGCTCGAGTTTTGATCGTGCACGAATTTTCCCGCACGAGCCGTGCCCAAATGGCACGGTCGTGCGTGTTTTTCCTTCCCCGTGCATCAATTTTCGGGCACGAGACGGTCGTGCCCGGCTTTCATCTCGTGTGCCGTATCCAGCTTCCAAAACGGCGTCGTTCGTGGTGGTGGGCGTGAGCTTTTCCGGCGACGGCTTCAAGCTTCGAACGGGCTTCCGGCGATGCGAGCTTCAGTAATTCCGGCATCGAGAGCTTCAATCCTAGTTCCGAACTTCGTATTTCCGTCATCGTGAGCTTGACGCGGTGGCTCTCCATTGTTTCAGTTCGAAGCTTTTCCGGCGTGAGCTACGATTACTGGCCATAATTTCCAGTGCCCAGCTCTTTCCGATGCAGCTGCTTCAATTCCCGGCTGAGGCTGCGTTTCGCTTTCTCTTTCTTCGAATGAAATAGAAATACTGTTCCAAATTTGAAAGTCATCTTTGACTTTTCTTCTTTAAAGCTACGGTGGGTCCCTGGGCATGGATGCTTTTTCCTTTCTTTCTTTGTCAACTTCACGTGAGCTTGCTGCTTCCAAATTATCATTTCCTTCTCAGAGTAACAAAGCAAATGGGCCTTGGACTTTAATTCCTCAAATCATTCGGCCCATTAATTCAAATTAAGTGGGCTGCCAGAATTTTTTTTCTCTTGGGCCGAAAATCATTGAATTAAAATGAGTCCATCTTCTTCTCGATTTCGTTCTCGATCTACCTCATTAATCACATATTTGCTCCAAAAATTTGTCAATTTCCTACAAAATAAGTACAAAATACCTTTCTCGAAAATTAAACACAAATGAGACAAATTAATGCAAATAATCACACGAAACTCTATAAAATTTACAAATTAAATGCATGAATTTCGAGCAATAATCCCACTAATTAGCTATCCAAAGACCGATTAAATATCCCGTAGGACTCAAAAGTGTGTGACATGAACCATTTGTGAAGGATTTGGAAGTGTGGGATTTAGGGTAAAACAAAAAAATTGGGAATTTTTTTAGATTTTGAGTGTGGAATTGATATTTCAACTCTTCTTCGGCGGTAGAATATTTGAAAATTTATATTAATTATTAAAATAAATCAATATAAGAAAGAAACGATTAGCGAATTAGGACATTTTGAATTGTGTACTAAGAGAGTGATATATTAATGCATTTATGTAACAGTGTATTAATAGATATTATAGAAATGTAGTTATAGGCGAGTGACTAACCAATGTAGTATTAGAGTTGATATATTGACATTTGGAAATAAATGTATTAAAACTAGTGTAGTATTAGGTGTTTTTTCTTGTAGTGAATTGTATCGGGGCATTTTTTGATAAGTGCCTTAAACAACTATTTTCGAGGCACTTAACTAAAATTTATCTTGTTGGACTCACTTTTGAAACTCTTAACAAAAAATCATATTTCCCGCCTTACCCTATTACTTTTCAGATTAATATTTTTGGTTTCCCGGTTCACTAATTAGCTAGCACAAATTGTTATATGAAATATTCTACGGATCCTAGATCCGTAGAATAACCCATATTTAAAATATGGATCATTTCCCTTCCTCGCCTATCCCCGTGCAGCAACAGCCCTGTCCTTCCCTATTCCTCAGTGGGCCAACCCACAAATTCCCCCATGCCCAGCAGTCCCCCACCTCTCTACCCCCTCCCTCCACTTCCAATTCCCAAATCCCCTGATTCCAAATACCCAGCAACCCTTTCTCCCCACCCCTCCCCCAACGCCCATACCCAGCCCCCTTCCCCTCAATTCCCAAATCCCCAGTTCCTCGATTTCAACACGCACCCTCTCCCCTGTACAATCCCTCCCATATCCCATGCTCCCCCCCCCCACCCACCAATACATACAATAAATTTCCCTCCTTCCCCCTTTACCTGTTCCACCCTTACTCCTACTCCAAAATTTATTTTCTGCAAATCAATCTCAATATATTAATAGGGAATCAAAAATCTCACAACAATATGCGTTATGATTGGAACAAATGTGTGTTACTATTGGAGTAAATACGTGTTACTATTGGTGAAAATGTGTGTTACTAAAAATATATGTTACCATTAAAGCAAATGTATGTTACTATTGAGAAAATGTGTGTTACTAAAAATATATGTTACTATTGGAGCAAATGTATGTTACAATTGGACCAAATGTGTGGTACTATTGGGACAAACGAGTGTTACTATTGGAGAAAATGTGTGTTACTAAAAATATATGTTACTATTGGAGCAAATGTGTTACTAAAAATATATGTTACTATTGGAGCAATTGTGTGTTACTATTGGAGAAAAAGTGTGTTACTAAAAATATATGTTACTATTAGAACAAATGCGTGTTACTGTTAGAAGAAATATGTGTTACTATTGAAGCAAAGTGTGTTATTATTGGAGTAAATATGTATTATTGCAAATGTGTGTTAATGTTAGAGTACATGTATGTTACTTAAAATAAGTGTTACTATTTGGAGCAAATGTGTGTTACTTTTAGAGGAAATTTGTGTTACTATTGAAGTAAAGTGTGTTAATATTATAGCAATTGTGTATCACTGCAAATAGGGATTAAAGTTAGAGTAAATGTGTGTTACTATTGGAGCAAATGGTGTGTTACTGTTAGAGAAAATATGTGTTACTATTGAAGCAAAGTGTGTTCATATTAGAGTAAATGTGTATTACTGCAAATGAGGATTAAAAATAGAGTAAATTTGTGTTACTAAAAATATGTGTTACTATTGGAGCAAATGATGTGTTACTGTTAGAGGAAATATGTGTTACCATTGAAGCAAAGTGTGTTAATGTTATAGCAAATGTGTATTATTACAAATATGTGTTAATGTTTGAGCAAAAAAATATATTTGATGTTAGAGCAAATGTAAGTTATTGTTGAAACAAATAAATTTTAATATATAAAACCATAAATTTAAATTTAAAGGGATGAGAAATAAATTAAAAATACATATTTCATCTTGTAAAAATATATATTTGTCATTATTATTATTTTAAAGTAGAAAAATTCTGTTTTTTAATGACTTGTAACACACATTTGCCCATATTGTAACATACATTTTGCCTATACTGTAACATACATTTTGCTTATATTGTAACACAATCTGGGAGCGAAAATGTGTATTATTGAAAATGTATGTTAATGTTGGAGTAAAAATGTATTTGAAGTTAGAGCAAGTATATATTATTGTAGGAGCATATATATTTTAATGTATAAAACCATAAATTTAAATTTAGAGGGATGGAAAATAAATAAAAAACACATATTTGATCTTATAAAAATATATATTTGTTATTATTATTATTTTAAAGTAGAAAAAAACTGTTTTTTAATGACTTGTAACACAGATTTGCCCATATTGTAACATACATTTTTGTTGGGACATTGTCAGTTTTGATTAAGATCCCAAAGCCCCTGAAAAGATGTTTGCATTTGTTTGTCAGGCTAGTCTTGGTTAGGATTTGTACTTAGTCATTTTACACTTCACAGGTACTCAGTAAGAGGAGCACTTGCTGATGACAATCAAGACTCAGAGCCTGAAGACGAAGTTTACCATCCTGAACTTATGGCAGTCTTCTAAGCTGGCTGCGTAAGTCTCAGTGATGAAGAGTATGACCCTGAGGTCAGTACTACTCAGTCCTGAAGGGAACAGGATGACACTGAGTTTATGGGAAGACTTGGAGTAGAGCCAAGCAATGCAAAAGGAATGTCAGCGTCAGGACAAGACCGGTGAGCTCAAGACAAAACGAACTTAATAAGACAAGCCTGAAGCTCAGGAATAAGTTCTGACATTCTCACCAACCTGATGACGTGGACCAATCCGGGAAGGACACGCACGTACGGAACCTGACAAGAAGACTGAATTCAGACTGCACGTTCAACGGGCAAGCATTTAATGTGCATTTAATGCAACTACCAAATCCATGCAAGGACGGCTGCTGCATGAAGATATGTCCGTTTGAACCACTCTACATAGTTGACAAGGAAGGCTATCTCTCCAACAGATAGTTTTTCAAATCACCTATAAATACAGAAGGCCTTGAACCCATTCAAGGTTACGGGAAATTTCCAAGCCAGAAATTACTCAAACTCTCAAGCATTCAAAAGCATTCAGCCTTAGAAGAAGCACTCGAAACCATCTAAATTTCCCAAGTGTTTCTTAGTTACTGAGAGCTATTCTGTATTCCAAGAGCGAACTAGCATTATCTTAAGCTTAGAGAGATTATCCAATCCTTAGCATAGCTTTGCCTTGTAAGGATAATCTCAACCTAGTTGGAATCCAAACTGAAACCAAAACCCTAAGTTAGGATTGTTGGGAGTAAGTCAGTTAGTGAGTTAGTAAGTGGAGTTGTATAGATAAGTGAGGTTAGCTGGTCTTGGTGCACCTTGGCACGTTAAAAACAAGAATCCCTTGAGTGGATTTCCTGTTAAATCAGGCCGTGGACGTAGGAGCTTGAGTCTCTGAACCACGTTAAACTCCCTGTGTTCTTATTGCTTTGATATTGTGCATACTTGCTATATTACATATTCATTCATTGCATTCGGTTTATCAGGCTTGAATCAATCAGTCTGATCCTTAAAAAGAGCACTGCCCTACTAATCACTATTCAGTTTTGAGTAAAACAAGTTTTTCAGAAAGCAAACTGAACAAGACTTTAAACTATCAGGGCTCACACATTTCCGCACTGAACTTGAACTGATAGTTAGCCAATTGACCCGCACCAAGTGTAGTAAGTAGGTGTGTTATCAGCTCCTAGTTCTTTACCACTCTGAGTAAAGGGGACTCAGTCAGGTTTTAAGTTTGAAAAATTGGTATACGTGTATTCCCCCCCCATACACGTATTCCTCAGTCTTGTACCGAGACCAACTGTTGGAGTTATACATGAAAGTATGCTTTTACTTTGTATAACTCGTGTATCAAACACTCGTTTAATGAGAATAATTCTTTTATCACATTTGCTTTAGTTATGATTGAATGTTGAATTTCTATTGCAAACCGTTCAATATGTGGTACTAGTTACATTGTAGTTAATGTGGTGATATCTGATCACGGAAGACAACATTAACAGTTTCCTTGTAACTAAACGTACATTTTCACGACCTAGGTGGAATTGAACAATCCGCCGTGAAAGATCGATGTGTAAGGCTCAGATTGGTCTGTCTTGACTAAGAGATTGCACTAGCACATTTAGTATGTGTTGAAGAGGACCTACAGCGAGGATAAATTCTTCTGTTCTGAAATGTGAAGAATTAGAACTCAGTAGTTGTTGATTTCTTAATCTCCGTCACTTAAATAGAACCGTGTGTGCTTAATGGTTACTGCTTTGATTCATGTTGGGTGAGAATCATTGTGACTTCGAACTTTGTGTCTTGGGCAGTAATATTAATCATACGACGGTTGCTAAGATTTAATACGGAGAAACGCATGCGAGTACGGCTCGTGTGATTAGTCCCCTTGGTGGGCTCAGAAGTTTTATCGTACCAAATCTTGCAAGTGAAGAATCAGTTTCTTCGGTACGGATAATAATGTTGAGCTGTCTTTACTTCAAGGTGAAATTTATTAATTAATTTAGAGCTATTCAGAAGCTTGATTAATTAATGGACTTGATAATCTTAAACACAGGAAATAATAACCGAGAGCCCATATTATCGTAATATGGATTAAGATGGATAGTGCAATATTAATTTATTAGTGGTAATAATTAATATTAATGGATTGAATTATATTGGGGCTCAATATTGAAATTCAGAAGTCCATTAGGAGGTCAAATCTTAATTTTCCTTAATGGCCCCTCAAGTAGCCCAATAATGATAAGGTGATTAAAATAAAAAGATAATATCATGCTGATTTTTGCCTATTATTTTCGAAAATAAGGGATTAAGAAGAGAAAAGATTTTGTTGATTTTCTTGAAAAGATATTATGGAGGATAAGTATTCTTGGAATACAAGATTATCTCATATATTCAAGAAGATCCAAATCTTGGATTCTCTACTTATGAAATTTTCGAAAATCACCCTTTTATAAGGAGTGTGAGATTTTTGTGGAATATTTTATTTTGGAGAAAAGAATATATGAGATATATTCAAGATTTCTTAGAGTCTAAGAAAAGATTTTTTCCAAAGCCCATATACCTCTAAATTTCGGCCACTCATGCTTATAAAAAGGGGATGATTATTTCATCCCCAAGTACATAATTCCATGTGTTGGAAAAATCAAGAGCATAGATATTTTTCTTTTTCCTTAGTTATTTAAATTGTTCGATAGCATCTCCCACCGGTGATCGAACAAGGTGAAAGGGAATACTTGAGAAGGCTTTTGGGTTGATAAAGCGAGATCGTGATCGTCGCGTTTATTCAAAGGCCAAGTCTACAAGAGGTACGTAAGTCACATAAATTCTTGTTTATTCCGCCTAGATTTTATGTGAATTAATTCAACATGCATGATGATAAATTAGTTGTTGGAATTATTATTTGAATTAATTATGATTAATTCATGCTAGTAATAATTGTATTTAAATTCGTATTTAAATTTCATCCCGAATAGATTCCGGGCACCCTATTTTCCCAACAACTGGAATCAGAGCCATGGTTTCGGGCTCTGATCTTTAAATTGGAATTTAAATTGTTAAACATTAAATTGAAGTTGGATAGTAGAATTGCTAGATCTTTTTTGCAGGTATCCAATTGTCATGGTTTTAATGTTGTTATTTTTTCATGCGTTTGAATTAATTGTTTTTAATTTGATTCGTTCGAATTCATTTTTCTCGTGAGAAAATCCACGAGTAGATTAGTGCTTTTTATTTTGATTCGATCATTGTAATAGACTAGTCTAGATCTAGTATTTATTTTTTTGTAAAATAAATTGTAGCCGGATCGTGACGAAGAACGAAGAATTAAAAACGGCGTACCCGGACGACACATGCGTGCGCGGCGCATGCATGGACGTAAAATCGTGCATGGGGTGAAGAAAACGAGAACGAACGTCAAAACCCGGCGCACGACCCGCGCGCGACGGGTGGCCGGCGGCGCGCAAGCGTGCGTTCGCCTCGGGCGCGGCCTGCAGCGCCTCGGCGCTAGGGCTGCAGCACCTCGGTGCCTCGCGTGTAGCGCCTCGGTACCTCACGTGCAGCGCTTCGGCGCCTCGGCACGCAGCGCCTCGGCTGCAAGGCCGAGAGGCGCGCGGGCCCACTCCGTGGGCCGACGCGCGCCGTATCTCGGGCCGTGGAATTTTTTCAGTTCCATTTACTTTTGTGTGATTTTAAACGTCGTCCCGAACCCCAAACGATGCTGTTTTGATAAAGTGTTGCTGTTCGAGTGGGAGCGTGTCGAGACGAACGACGGAAAGCAACAAGGACGATTTTTCGCATCAAGACGTGAAGAAATTAAACCGTGACAATTGGATTTGAGTGCTCCAATGTGTTTAATTTTGTTTTGATGGATGTTTTATTTCGTGCACTTATTATTATTTGTTAATATGTGTTTGTATGAATTTAATTGTCCAAGAAAAACCTTACTTTCGAAAATTACTAAGTATGTTTATTTAATTGCAATTTTATTCCGGATATTAAAATTGGATTAATTTGGCCTCCATAATTTATTTATTTGTGAAGTTCTTTTGGAATACATTTCCCCCTCGGATCGGCCAAGAGAACGGATTTCACATGAATAAATTTCGAAAGGATGATTGTGGATTATTACTAGTGGCGGTATTGACCCTCACCCCGAGTGGCTTGCTCAAAGCGAAATAATAATCCTGTATTTAATTATGGTTATTACTTAGGCATAGGAAATTGATATTAACTTACTCCCCTCAGAGTCCCTGTCAATTTCTATGTGGTCAAAGTGGGAGCCAACTATTAATTTTGAATTAAGGATTTGTAACTTTTAAAGTTTGTGATCCGGTTGAATGTATTTAAATGTATAGAACACCCCTCGTGGCGCATTTAAATTGTTTCGAGATGTTGGCTGATGCATGATTATATTGTTTTAAGGTTTCAATATAATTGATGTGATCGAATTATGTGATAATTTCGTATTTTTCTAGATATTGATATGAATGTATGTTTTATTCTCAGTTCATCATGTCGCAACCTATTAATCCACTGTATAGTATACTTAAAGATAATAAACTTGTTGGTGAGAACTATGTTGATTGGAAACGTAATATGAACATGGTCCTTCCTGCGCAAGAACACTATTGGATATTTAGCGTTGACGTACCCAAAAAACCTAATGATAAGTCAAGTAATGGGGAAAGGACGATATTCGATGATTGGAAGCATTCTAATGAGCACATGAAGCACATCATCTTGACATTTATGTCTGAAGATTTGAAGCGCATTCATGAAGGCATTGAAGCGGCTGTTGATATCATGAATAGCCTTGAAGAGATGTTTCAACATCAGAACCCCATGGCGAATCTGTTCACCATTCGTGAGAAGCTCACGAAGGAAATGGTGAAGGGAACACCTGTAAGGGATCATGTTCTCAATTTTAGTATTGAGTTTAAGAAACTCGAGTTTCTTGGTGCCGGACAAAGTGAAGAAAGTCAAATCGATTCCATACTCCTAAAGCTATCGAGTAGCTTTGATGGGTTCTTTTGGGAATACGTGTTATCTGAACACAAGTTCACTTTGGATACCCTGCTCAAAACTCTGATAACGGTAGAGTCATACTTAGGGAGTAGGGACGAGGCTTTGGTGATCAAGAGCTTTTTCTAGAAATCTAGGCCAATGGAGGGTAAGATTGAGAAGAAGGTGGTTGATCAGGACCAAACTAGTAGACTCACTTTTGGTGGCAAAGAAAGAGCTTTCAAGCCGTACGGCGTGAAAATATCCGGTAAGAGTAAGTGCTTCAATTGCGGGGAGAGAGGACATTGGAGGTCTACCTGTTCTAAGCCTAAGAAGGCGGTAAAGAAAGGTAAGTCTCATGCTTTAGTCGTTGAAACATATGTTGCGGCGTATGCTGCCCACGTTTGGGTAGTGGATACCGGGGCAACTGATCATATTTATTTCACTCTTCAGGGGTTCCAGCTAACCCGTCGACTTAGCAAGAATGAGATCACCATCACTTTGGGCGATGCTACGAGGGTGGCAGCCGAAGCAGTGGGAGTCGTGCACTTATCTTTTGAAGATAGAGTTTTAATTTTAAGAGATGTTTTATACGTTCCGAACTTTAGGAAGAATTTAATTTCGGTTTCTAAGTTGTTTTTTGATGGATATTCAGTTACTTTAAATAAAGTTGTTACTGTTTCTTTTAAGAATAATGTTATATGTCATGGAACGTTGGTAAACAATCTCTATACGATTAAGTGTGCACACCACTCAAATAATGAATCTAATAACACGTCGATCATTTCGAGTAATAAAAGAAAGCGTTCTTCGGAGATGAACAAAACACTTCTATGGCATCTTAGACTAGGTCATATTAATCTAAAGCGGATATAGAGATTGGTGAAAGACGGATCCTTGGAATCGCTCCAAGTCGAGCCGTTTCCAACTTGTGAATCCTGTTTAGAGGGTAAGATGACCAAGAGGGCATTTGGAGCCAAGGGGAATAGAGCCACAGAAGTGTCAGAACTCGTTCATACCGATGTGCGTGGTCCAATGACGATCAAAGCGAGAATGTGGTATGAGTATTTCGTCACCTTCATTGACGATTACTCAAGATATGGGTACATTTACCTTATGAGGCATAAGTCTGAAACTTTTGATAAGTTCAAGGAGTTTAAGGCCGAAGCCGAGAAACATAGGGAAAAGAGTATCAAGTTTCTACGATCAGATCGTGGAGGCGAATACCTCAGCGATGAATTCTTGAACTACTTATCGGACGAAGGGATCGTATCCCAGTTAACCGCGCCGGGAACCCCTCAACAGAACGGTGTGGCGGAACGAAAACACCAGACTCTTTTAGAGATGGTCAGATCCATGATGAGTTATTCGGATTTACCCAAGTCGTTTTGGGGTAATGCCTTGGAAACGGCGGCTTACATTCTAAACTTGGTGCCATCCAAATCGGTTCCTAAATCCCCAATGGAATTGTGGATCGGGCGCAAGCCCAGTCTAAGACATTTGCGGATTTGGGGTTGTCCGACATACGTGCTAGACAAGAAAGCCGATAAGTTGGATCCACGTTCGGAATTAAGGCTGTTTATAGGATACCCTGCGGGAACGAAAGGGTGTATGTTCTATAGTCCCAAGGATCAAAAGACCGTGATAAGTACACACTTTAAATTCTTGGAGAAAGACTATATGAACAATCAGAAACCTAAAAGTGAAATTACCTTAGAAGAATTGAGAGGTCAAACCTCGATACCAAGTATACAAGATGATGTACCACACATCACATCTTCACAACCGAAACCCCGTCGTAGTGGGAGGGTTCCTAGGCAACCCGAGAGCCCACAAGGCCAGCAAACACATAGAAAGAAAATACCATCTTATACGAGAAATTGTTAAGAGAAGAGATATAGAGGTGGCAAAGATAGCGTCGGGTGACAACCTAGCGGATCCATTCACAAAGGGTCTGCCTCAGAGTACATTCGAGAGACATGTGGATGGAATGAGAGTCAAGACTATTGCCAATCTGCTTTAAGTATAAGTGGGAGGAATTATTAGGTTAGTGTAGGTTGACATGAGATGTCACGTAGAGCTACTACACTAAGACATGCGTGATGTATACTAAAAGCAGACTTTAAGTATAAGTGGGAGATTGTTGGAGTTATACGTGAAAGTATGCTTTTACTTTGTATAACTCGTGTATCAAACACTCGTTTAATGAGAATAATTCTTTGATCACATTTGCTTTAGTTATGATTGAATGTTGAATTTCTATTGCAAACCGTTCAATATGTGGTACTAGTTACAATGTATTTAATGTGGTGATACCCGATCACAGAAGACAACATTAACAGTTTCCTTGTAACTAAACGTACATTTTCACGACCTAGGTGGAATTGAACAATCCGCCGTGAAAGGTCGATGTGTAAGGCTCAGATTGATCCTTCTTGACTAAGAGATTGCACTAGCACATTTAGTATGTGTTGAAGAGGACCTACAGCGAGGATAAATTCTTATGTTCTGAAATGTGAAGAATTATACCTCAGTGGTTGTTGATTTCTTAATCTCCGTCACTTAAATAGGACCGTGTGTGCTTAATGGTTACTGCTTTGATTCATGTTGGGTGAGAATCATTGTGACTTCGAACTTTGTGTCTTGGGCAGTAATATTAATCATACGACGGTTGCTAAGATTTAATACGGGGAAACGCATGCGAGTACGGCTCGTGTGATTAGTCCCCTTGGTGGGCTCAGAAGTTTTACCGTACCAAATCTTGCAAGTGAAGAATCAGTTTCTTCGGTACGGATAATAATGTTGAGCTGTCTTTACTTCAAGGTGAAATATATTAATTAATTTAGAGCTATTCAGAAGCTTGATTAATTAATGGACTTGATAATCTTAAACGCGGGAAATAATAACCGGGAGCTCATATTATCGTAATATAGATTAAGATGGATAGTGCAATATTAATTTATTAGTGGTAATAATTAATATTAATTGATTGAATTATATTGAGGCTCAATATTGAAATTCAGAAGTCCATTAGGAGGTCCAATCTTAATTCTCCTTAAAGGCCCCTCAAGTAGCCCATTAAGTAGCCCAATAATGATAAGGTGATTAAAATAAAAAGATAATATAATGGTGATTTTTGCCTATTATTTTCGAAAATAAGGGATTAAGAAGAGAAAAGATTTTGTTGATTTTCTTTTAAAGATATTATTGAGGATAAGTATTCTTGGAATACAAGATTATCTCATATATTCAAGAAGATCCAAATCTTGGATTCTCTACTTATGAAATTTTCGAAAATCACCCTTTTATAAGGAGTGTGAGATTTTTGTGGAATATTTTATTTTGGAGAAAAGAATATATGAGATATATTCAAGATTTCTTAGAGTCTAAGAAAATATTTTTTCCAAAGCCCATATACCTCTAAATTTCGACCACTCATGCTTATAAATAGGGGAGGATTATTTCATCCCCAAGTACATAATTCCATGTGTTGGAAAAATCAAGAGCATATATATTTTTCTTTTTCCTTAGTTATTTAAATTGTTCGATAGCATCTCCCACCGGTGATCGAACAAGGTGAAAGGGAATACTTGAGAAGGCTTTTGGGTTGTTAAAGCGAGACCGTGATCGTCGCATTTATTCAAAGGCCAAGTCTACAAGAGGTACGCAAGTCACATAAATTCTTGTTTATTCCGCCTAGATTATATGTGAATTAATTCAACATGCATTATGATAAATTAGTTGTTGGAATTATTATTTGAATTAATTAGGATTAATTCATGCTAGTAATAATTATATTTAAATTCGTATTTAAATTTCATCCCGAATAGATTCCGGGCACCCTATTTTCCCAACAACTGTTATGAGAGCCACGGTTTCGGGCTCTGATCTTTAAATTGGAATTTAAATTGTTAAACATTAAATTGAAATTAGATAGTAGAATTGCTAGATCTTTTTTGCTGGTATCCAATTGTCATGGTTTTAATGTTGTTATTTTTTCATGCGTGTGAATTAATTGTTTTTAATTCGATTCGTTCGAATTCGTTTTTCTCGTGAGAAAATCCACCAGTAGATTAGTGGTTTTTATTTTGATTCGATCATTGTAATAGACTAGTCTAGATCTAGTATTTATTTTTTTGTAAAATAAATTGTAACCGGATCGTGACGAAGAACGAAGAATTAAAAACGGCGTACCCGGACGACGCATGCGTGCGCGGCGCATGCATGGACGAAAAATCGTGCATGGGGTGAAGAAAACGAGAACGAACATCGAAACCCGGCGCACGACCCGCGCGCGACGGGTGGCCGGCGGCGCGCAAGCACGCGCGCGCGCCTCGGGCGCGGCCTGCAGTACCTCGGCGCTAGGGCTGCAGCACCTCGGCGCCTCGCGTGCAGCGCCTTGGCGCCTCGCGTGCAGCGCCTCGGCGCCTCGGCACACAGCGCCTCGGCTGAAAGGCCGAGAGGCGCGCGGTCCCACTCCGTGGGCCGACGCGCGCCGTATCTCGGGCCGTAGAATTTTTTCAGTTCTGTTTACTTTCGTGTGATTTTAAACGTCGTCCCGAACCCCAAACGATGCTGTTTTGATAAAGAGTTGCTGTTCGAGTGGGAGCGTGTTGAGACGAACGACGGAAAGCAACAATGACGATTTTTCGCATCAAGACGTGAAGAAATTAAACCGTGACAATTGGATTTGAGTGCTCCATTGTGTTTAATTTTGTTTTGATGGTTGTTTTATTTCGTGCACTTATTATTATTTGTAAATATGTGTTTGAATGAATTTAATTGTCCAAGAAAAACCTTACTTTCGAAAATTACTAAGTATTTTTATTTAATCGCAATTTTATTCTGGATATTAAAATTGGATTAATTTGGCCTCCATAATTTATTTATTTGTGAAGTTCTTTTGGAATACATTTCCCCCTCGGATCGGCCAAGAGAACGGATTTCACATGAATAAATTCCGAAAGGATGATTGTGGATTATTACTAGTGGCGGTATTGACCCTCACCCCGAGTGGCTTGCTCAAAGCGAAATAATAATCCTGTATTTAATTATGGTTATTACTTAGGCATAGGAAATTGATATTAACTTACTCCCCTCAGAGTCCCTGTCAATTTCTATGTGGTCAAAGTGGGAGCCAACTATTAATTTTGAATTAAGGATTTGTAACTTTTAAAGTTTGTGATCCGCTTGAATGTATTTAAATGTATAGAACACCCCTCGTGGCGCATTTAAATTGTTTCGAGATGTTGGCTGATGCATGATTATTGTTTTAATGTTTCAATATAATTGATGTGATCGAATTATGTGATAATTTCGTATTTTTCTAGATATTGATATGAATGTATATTTTATTCTCAGTTCATCATGTCGCAACCTATTAATCCACTGTATAGTATACTTAAAGATAATAAACTTGTTGGTGAGAACTATGTTGATTGGAAACGTAATATGAACATGGTCCTTCCTGCGCAAGAACACTATTGGATATTTAGCGTTGACGTACCCAAGAAACCTAATGATAAGTCAAGTAATGGGGAAATGGCGATATTCGATGATTGGAAGCATTCTAATGAGCACATGAAGCACATCATCTTGACATTTATGTCTGAAGATTTGAAGCGCATTCATGAAGGCATTGAAGCGGCTGTTGATATCATGAATAGCCTTGAAGAGATGTTTCAACATCAGAACCCCATGGCGAATCTGTTCACCATTCGTGAGAAGCTCACGAAGAAAATGGTGAAGGGAACACCTGTAAGGGATCATGTTCTCAATTTTAGTATTGAGTTTAAGAAACTCGAGTTTCTTGGTGCCGGACAAAGTGAAGAAAGTCAAATCGATTCCATACTCCTAAAGCTATCGAGTAGCTTTGATGGGTTCTTTTGGGAATACGTGTTATCTGAACACAAGTTCACTTTGGATACCCTGCTCAAAGCTCTGATAACGGTAGAGTGATACTTAGGGAGTAGGGACGAGGCTTTGGTGATCAAGAGCTTTTTCTAGAAATCTAGGCCAATGGAGGGTAAGATTGAGAAGAAGGTGGTTGATCGGGACCAAACTAGTAGACTCACTTTTGGTGGCAACGAAAGAGCTTTCAAGCCGTACGACGTGAAAATATCCGGTAAGAGTAAGTGCTTCAATTGTGGGGAGAGAGGATATTGGAGGTCTACCTGTTCTAAGCCTAAGAAGGCGGTAAAGAAAGGTAAGTCTCATGCTTTAGTCGTTGAAACATATGTTGCGGCGTATGCTGCCCACGTTTGGGTAGTGGATACCGGGGCAACTGATCATATTTGTTTCACTCTTCAGGGGTTCCAGCTAACCCGGCGACTTAGCAAGAATGAGATCACCATCACTTTGGGTGATGCTACGAGGGTGGCAGCCGAAGCAGTGGGAGTCGTGCACTTATCTTTTGAAGATAGAGTTTTAATTTTAAGAGATGTTTTATACGTTCCGAACTTTAGGAAGAATTTAATTTCGGTTTCTAAGTTGTTTTTTGATGGATATTCAGTTACTTTTAATAAAGTTGTTACTGTTTCTTTTAAGAATGATGTTATATGTCATGGAACGTTGGTAAACAATCTCTATACGATTAAGTGTGCACACCACTCAAATAATGAATCTAATAACACGTCGATCATTTCGAGTAATAAAAGAAAGCGTTCTTCGGAGATGAACGAAACACTTCTATGGCATCTTAGACTAGGTCATATTAATCTAAAGCGGATAGAGAGATTGGTGAAAGACGGATCCTTGGAATCGCTCCAAGTCGAGCCGTTTCCAACTTGTGAATCCTGTTTAGAGGGTAAGATGACCAAGAGGGCATTTGGAGCCAAGGGGAATAGAGCCACAGAAGTGTCAGAACTCGTTCATACCGATGTGTGTGGTCCAATGACGATCAAAGCGAGAATGGGGTATGAGTATTTCGTCACCTTCATTGACGATTACTCAAGATATGGGTACATTTACCTTATGAGGCATAAGTCTGAAACTTTTGATAAGTTCAAGGAGTTTAAGGCCGAAGCCGAGAAACATAGGGAAAAGAGTATCAAGTTTCTACGATCAGATCGTAGAGGCGAATACCTCTGTGATGAATTCTTGAACTACTCATCGGACGAAGGGATCGTATCCCAGTTAACCGCGCCGGGAACCCCTCAACAGAACGGTGTGGCGGAACGAAGAAACCAGACTCTTTTAGAGATGGTCAGATCCATGATGAGTTATTCGGATTTACCCAAGTCGTTTTGGGGTAATGCCTTGGAAACGGCGGCTTACATTCTAAACTTGGTGCCATCCAAATCGGTTCCTAAAACCCCAATGGAATTGTGGACCGGGCGCAAGCCCAGTCTAAGACATTTGCGGATTTGGGGTTGTCCGACATACGTGCTAGACAAGGAAGCCGATAAGTTGGATCCACGTTCGGAATTAAGGATGTTTATAGGATACCCTGCGGGAACGAAAGGGTGTATGTTCTATAGTCCCAAGGATCAAAAGACCGTGATAAGTACACACTTTAAATTCTTGGAGGAAGACTATATGAACAATCGGAAACCTAAAAGTGAAATTACCTTAGAAGAATTGAGAGGTCAAACCTCGATACCAAGTATACAAGATGATGTACCACACATCACATCTTCACAACCGGAATCTCGTCGTAGTGGGAGGGTTCCTAGGCAACCCGAGAGATTCATAGGGATAGGAGAATCTTCGAATTTGGTTCCCGGTGTTGAATCGGACCCATGGACGTACGACAAGGCAATCCAAGATAAAGACGCGGAGTCGTGGCAAACGACAATGGAAGCCGAGATGGGTTCGATGGATCATAATCAAGTGTGGGAGTTGGTCGAGCCACCCAGTTGGGTAGAACCCATTGGATGCAAGTGGGTGTACAAGAGGAAAAGAGGACCAGACGGAAGGGTAGAGACCTTCAAAGCGAGACTTGTGGCCAAAGGGTATACTCAGAAAGAAGGGATCAATTATGAGGAAACCTTTTTGCCTGTGGCTATGCTTAAGTCCATCCGTATTCTTTTGTCGATCGCTGCGCACCTAGATTACGAGATCTGGCAAATGGATGTCAAGACGGCTTTCCTTAACGGAAGTCTTGACGGGATAGATATCTATATGCAACAGCCCAAAGGTTTCATTGAAAAAGGCCAAGAGAATCTCGTATGCAAGCTTAAAAGATCCATTTATGGACTTAAGCAAGCATCACGTACTTGGAACCAGTGTTTTGATCAAGTGATTAAGTCTTATGTGTTTGATCAAAATGAGTTCGAAAGTTGTGTGTATAAGAAGCGTGACGGAACTGCGGTGGTATTCTTAGTATTATACGTAGACGATATTCTGCTCATTGGAAACAATGTAAAGGTATTGTCAGACGTAAATGTATGGCTGTCAAAACAATTTGATATGAAGGACTTAGGGGAAGCCGGCCACATCCTTGGGATCAAGATCACTCGCGATCGCAAGAAGAGGATGTTGGGCTTATCGCAAGCTTCGTACATTGACACTGTTTTGAAGCGTTTCAGCATGCAAGATTCCAAGAAAGGTTTTGTACCTTTTAGGCACGGAATCCATCTATCGAAAGAAATGAGCCCTAAGACGCAAGCGGAGATAGATGACATGAAAGGTGTTCCGTACGCTTCGGCCGTAGGAAGCCTTATGTATGCAATGCTGTGTACGAGACCGGAATAAATAAAGGATCTCCCTGGAGAGTGAAAACTTTCCTAACCCACCTTCGTAGAGCCATGTATTGTAAGTGATCCGAACCTGCCCGGAGCGCGCCTCCCATAGAGGCAAGTGAAGTTGGTGAGCCGTATGATGGGCAACTAACTCCTGCGGTTCGGAGAGGACTCAGCTGTTAGTATCCCCTTGCTTTCGGGGTGGACCCTTTCACTCTATTTTATTATATACGCTTAGCGAAAAGAATATTTTTTGATACATCTGCTTTGCCGTGGGCATGGTGGCAAGATATCAAAGTAATTCCGGGAAAGACCATTGGACTGCCGTAAAGTGCATCTTGAGGTATCTAAAAAGAACTCGTGAGCGGATGCTGATTTACCAGTCAGATAGTCTAGTTCCCGTAGGATACACGGACTCGGATTTCCAATCAGACATAGACTCAAGAAAGTCAACCTCGGGTAGTGTGTTTTGCATGGAAGGAGGAGCCATTTCATGGAGAAGCGTTAAGCAGAAATGCATCGCCGATTCGACCATGGAAGCCGAGTATGTAGCTACTTGTGAAGCAGCGAAAGAGACAGTTTGGCTCAAGAACTTCTTAGTGGACTTGGACGTTGTTCCGAATTTACCCGACAAGATAACTATCTTTTGTGACAATGCCGGAGCAGTTGCAAATTCAAAGGAACCGAGAGCCCACAAGGCCAGCAAACACATAGAAAGAAAATACCATCTTATACGAGAAATTGTTAAGAGAAGAGATATAGAGGTGGCAAAGATAGCGTCGGGTGACAACCTAGCGGATCCATTCACAAAGGGTCTGCCTCAGAGTACATTCGAGAGACATATGGATGGAATGGGAGTCAAGACTATTGCCAATCTGCTTTAAGTATAAGTGGGAGGAATTATTAGGTTAGTGTAGGTTGACATGAGATGTCACGTAGAGCTACTACACTAAGACATGCGTGATGTATACTAAAAGCAGACTTTAAGTATAAGTGGGAGATTGTTGGAGTTATACGTGAAAGTATGCTTTTACTTTGTATAACTTGTGTATCAAAAACTCGTTTAATGAGAATAATTCTTTTATCACATTTGCTTTAGTTATGATTGAATGTTGAATTTCTATTGCAAACTGTTCAATATGTGGTACTAGTTACATTGTAGTTAATGTGGTGATACCCGATCACGGAAGACAACATTAACAGTTTCCTTGTAACTAAACGTACATTTTCACGACCTAGGTAGAATTGAACAATCCGCCGTAAAAGGTCGATGTGTAAGGCTCAGATTGGTATGTCTTGACTAAGAGATTGCACTAGCACATTTAGTATGTGTTGAAGAGGACCTATAGCGAGGATAAATTCTTCTGTTCTGAAAGGTGAAGAATTAGACCTCAGTGGTTGTTGATTTCTTAATCTCCGTCACTTAAATAGGACCGTGTGTGCTTAATGGTTACTGCTTTGATTCATGTTGGGTGAGAATCATTGTGACTTCGAACTTTGTGTCTTGGGCAGTAATATTAATCATACGACGGTTGCTAAGATTTAATATGGAGAAACGCTTGCGAGTACGGCTCGTGTGATTAGTCCCCTTGGTGGGCTCAGAAGTTTTACCGTACCAAATCTTGCAAGTGAAGAATCAGTTTCTTCGGTACGGATAATAATGTTGCGCTGTCTTTACTTCAAGGTGAAATATATTAATTAATTTAGAGCTATTCAGAAGCTTGATTAATTAATGGACTTGATAATCTTAAACGCGGGAAATAATAACCGGGAGCCCATATTATCATAATATGGATTAAGATGGATAGTGCAATATTAATTTATTAGTGGTAATAATTAATATTAATGGATTGAATTATATTGGGGCTCAATATTGAAATTCAGAAGTCCATTAGGAGGTCCAATTTTAATTCTCCTTAAAGGCCCCTCAAGTAGCCCATTAAGTAGCCCAATAATGATAAGGTGATTAAAATAAAAAGATAATATCATGCTGATTTTTGCCTATTATTTTCGAAAATAAGGGATTAAGAAGAGAAAAGATTTTGTTGATTTTCTTGAAAAGATATTATGGAGGATAAGTATTCTTGGAATACAAGATTATCTCATATATTCAAGAAGATCCAAATCTTGGATTCTCTACTTATGAAATTTTCAAAAATCACCATTTTATAAGGAGTGTGAGATTTTTGTGGAATATTTTATTTTGGAGAAAAGAATATATGAGATAATTCAAGATTTCTTAGAGTCTAAGAAATGATTTTTTCCAAAGCCCATATACCTCTAAATTTCAGCCACTCATGCTTATAAATAGGGGATGATTATTTCATCCCCAAGTACATAATTCTATGTGTTGGAAAAATCAAGAGCATAGATATTTTTCTTTTTCCTTAGTTATTTAAATTGTTCGATAGCATCTCCCACCGGTGATCGAACAAGGTGAAAGGGAATACTTGAGAAGACTTTTGGGTTGATAAAGCGAGATCGTGATCGTCGCGTTTATTCAAAGGCCAAGTCTACAAGAGGTACGTAAGTCACATAAATTCTTGTTTATTCCGCCTAGATTTTATGTGAATTAATTCAACATGCATGATGATAAATTAGTTGTTGGAATTATTATTTGAATTAATTTGGATTAATTCATGCTACAAATAATTGTATTTAAATTCGTATTTAAATTTCATCCCGAATAGATTCCGGGCACCCTATTTTCCCAACACCAACAAGTGGTATCAGAGCAGTGGTTCAAAAGACCACTGACTTTGAATACTAATAGTTTCAGTGGAGAAACTGTTGGTGGTCACTGAACAGATCTGAGTTTGCTTTTCATAAAACTTGCATCATCATGACTTCGAGGAGACTTGTAGCTTCGTTACCTGAATTCTCTGTATCTAACTTTGTTTATTGGAAGTTCAGATTAGAAGCACATCTAGATGCCATCCATGACCAGATGCCGCATGTTCTCAGGGAAGGACCGATCAAAATCACTGTTCCTAATACCAGAGGTAGAGGATATGATGATCTTGATATTGGTGTACCCATTCCTAAGGAAAGGAAGGATATGACCACTGATGAGATCAAGATGATGGGGCTTGATAATGTGGCCAAAAATATAATCTTGCATACGGTGCCTTTCGAGGAGTCAGCAAGGCTGATGAATTTAAAAACGGCAAAGGAGGTCTGGGATGAGCTGACCAGGATGTGCGAGGGTTCAGAGAAGATAAAGGAGAACAAGAGAAACATTGCCATTCAGAAGTTCGAAGCGTTCGAGATGTTGCCTGATGAGACAATCGATCAGATGGAGTCAAGATTCATCAAGTTGATGAATGAGTTGGTGATGCTGGACAAAGACGTCCCAAAGAGAGATGTTGCTCTAAAGATCCTGAATGCCCTTCCTGAGAGATGGGATAACAGTTTAATTATGCTTAAGAATACTCAGGATATGAGCAACATAACTTCTGCTTTACTTTTTTCAGAGCTAAAGGCACTGGAATTTGATCTTAACAAAAGAAAGAAGAAAGTTCAGCCAGAAGAGGAAGAAAAGGAGAAAACTCCTGAGAAAAGCGTGGCGTTCAAGGCCAGGTCTGAACCGGTTGAGACTCCATCAAAGTCACTGATGGAGATGAGCAAGGAAGAGCTTGCTGAAGAGTACAGCCTGATGGCCAGACGCTTTGATAAGCTCAATTCCAGGTTTGGTCGTTATAAGAAATTTTATCAGGACTCACGTGACAGGAAACCTGAAGGAACCCACCAAAGCTCAAGGAGATATGAGGAAAGGAGAAACACTGACCAGAGGAGAGATCGTGGCGAAGAAAGAAGATATTCAGATTCAAAGCCCGATCGTCGAGATGAACAGAGACGTACTCATGATGACAAGCACTCAGGAAAGACTGAAAGCTCATCAAGACAGAGGGAACCTGACTCAAGGAGGAACCCTGAACCAAGGAGAGAAAGAGGAGATGAGCAACCAACATGTTACAACTGTAACAAAAGCGGACACTATCAGTATGATTGTCCGAAGCTGAGTGCAAGGGAAAGAGAGGATAGGAGGGCCAAGAGAGACCAAAGATTTGCTGACCGGAGAGCCATGCTCGCTGAGGATGCAACTGACTCTGATGGTCCTGAGGAGAGGTCGCCTGAACTCTTTTATGATGATGAGTACGATGATGTCTACCTTATGGCAAGGGAGGAACCTGAGGTAACATCTAACTCTGTATGTGGTTCCTACACTGGTCAAAATTCTGAGCTTAGCTCAGAGTCAGTTAGAGAAATGAATCTTCAAATCTGTCTGGATCAATTGATGGTTGATTTCTCCAGACTGCAGGAAACTAATGTCTTCTTGGTAGAGGAGAACAAGAAATTGAGTACTGAGGTTCAAAACTTGAATGAACAACTCACTCAGTCTGATCTTAAAGAATCAGCTCAGATTGTGAGACTAACTCAGGAGATTGATTTAATCAATGCTGAGCGTCTCCCAAGAGAGAAGATTCTGAAGGAATTGGCTGAGGAAGAGTTGGTCAGGAAGGAAGAACTAAGAGTACTTAAGAGTAAGTTTGATGACCTCTTTACCAGACATGAAATCCTGAAAAAGAGTGAGGACTCACTCAAGCAAAAGGTTGCAGCAATGAATAAATCCTCAGTGGCTAGAGAGGAAATAAATAGCAGCCAGATGCTTGGGAATGAGAAAAAGGGACTTGGATATGTTCCTAAGAAATCCTCACAAGGTCAATCTCATGTTGCTTCAGGGAGCAACACTGAGAGGGTATTTGTTCAGGCAGGCCAGAGTGCACCTAAGGTTGTACTCCAGGCCCGTCAAACTGATAAGGGCAAGGAAACTGTTGACACAGTTAGGGTTGCCCCCAAGGTAGCTAAGCCAAAACCCAAGGGAAAGGCAAAGCAACCTAGGGAGGCTCCTGAGAGCTCAGGCCAGGGAAAGCCTCAGCGAAAGCAGAGGAAGACTCAGGCCAAGAGTTCTCAGACTGGTCAGCGAGGGTACCATAATGCGTGGCAATACCAACAGGGAAGGCCAAACATGATGACACCCCCATGGTTTTGGCATCCTGAGGCCTTTAACTGTTTTCCATTCCCTCACTTGCCTAGGGGGAATAGAACACATGACCCTTATCAAGAACAAGGCCCAAGACCTGCTGCATCCAGACCTAGGAAGAACAGGAAGCCATCCCAAAAGATACCCACTCAGGCTCATGTGAAGCCTAGGTCTAGCACTCATACCCCATCTTCCTCTCAGGCAAAGAAGAAGAAAGTTGTGTATGTTGATGTTTCAGGAAGATATATTTACCACTCTGAGGCAATCAGGGTTGTTAAGCAAGTCTGGATCCCGAAGGGTACAACTGACATGATAGGACCCAACACCCAATGGGTACCTAAAGCCTGATTTGCTTGCAGGCGGCTGTGGATCACAACAAGAGGAGAGGAGACTCAATCAAAGCTGTTTGGTACCTAGACAGTGGTTGCTCAAGGCACATGACTGGAATGAAGAGTCTTCTCCAAGAATATCAAGCTAAAGATGGTCCACAGGTAACCTTTGGTGATAACTCAAAAGGTGTTACTAAAGGTTTTGGTGTTTTAATAATAGGTACAGTCAGAGTGGAAAATGTGTCCTTTGTGGAAGGACTGAAGCATAACCTGTTGTCAGTAAGCCAATTCTGTGACAAAGGGTTCAGTGTTGAGTTCTCATTGAATATATGTTTAGTCAAGGACAAATCAACACAAGTGCTTCTATCAGGTATCAGGAAAGGTAACGTTTATCTCGCTGATTGGAGCAGCACTATTCCTAATACTTGTTTTGTTGCTAAAAGCTCTCTAAAGCTCAGTTGGTTATGGCATAAAAAATTAAGCCACCTGAACTTCAAGATTCTTAACAAAATTTCTAGACAGTCACTTGTTGAAGGTCTACCTAATGAAGTTTTTAGCAAAGATCATGTGTGCAAAGCTTGTCAGGAAGGGAAGCAGGTCAGAGCGTCATTCAAAGAGAAAGCTTCTCATTCCACTGACAGGATACTTCAGCTCTTGCACATGGATTTATTTGGTCCCATAACACCTGTGAGTATGAATGGTAGAAAATATACCCTTGTGGTTATTGATGATTATTCTAGATATACTTTGGTTATTTTCTTGTTGAATAAGAAGAAAACACAGGTGAAGCTTCCAGAGTTGCTCAGGAGACTCAGCAATGAGAAAAATCAGTCCATTACTAAGATCAGATCTGACAAGGGCACTGAATTTATAAATTCATATATTTCTGACTTTTGTAATGAACTTGGTATAGCTCATGAGACTTCTGCAGCTAGAACCCCACAACAGAATGTTGTCGCTGAAAGAAGGAACAGGACACTGAAGGAAGCAGCCAGGACCATGCTGGCAGAGTCAGGATTGCCCAAGAAGTTCTGGGCTGAGGCAATCAACACTGCATGCTATACTCAGAACAGATCCATGCTGAACAAACAACATGCACAGACCCCATATGAGACATGGAATAAAAGGAAACCTTGTATTTCTTATTTTCATATATTTGGTTGTAAGTGCTTCATCCTCAACAATAGGAAGACCCAATTGAAAGCTTTTGATAGCAAATCTGATGAAGGAATATTCTTAGGATATTCTGAAGTTAGTAAAGCCTTCAGAGTTTACAATTGTAGGACCCTTGTTGTGGAAGAATCACCACATGTTGTTTTTGATGAATTTGCTAATGAGTCTAGGGTGAAAGTGTTGAATCCTGACACTGATGAGATCACAAGGAGAGTGACAAGGCTGAGCTTGAAGAATCAACCTGATCCAAAGGTCAAAACTGTGCCAATTCCAAGATGGGATGATGATGACGATTAGGATGATGAATCAAGTGCCACTCCTAAGCCCAGCACATCAGGGATTGTTGAGCCTCAGACTGAGGAACATGCTCAACCTGAGGTAAGTACCGTCTATGAAGATGCTGTCGCAGCTGAGACGGTTCCTGAGTCACCTCATCAAGGGGGAATCAATGTCCCTGACATTGAGCTTGTTAATCCCTTTGGTATAGACTCAGGATCATCCCCTTCTGTTCAATTTCCCGAATTTTATGAGCCTGTAGACACTAACATTGCAGGTACTTCAGGAACAACTCCTGGCAAAAGAACATGGCTAGAGGATCATCCCATTGATCAAATCATTGGTGATCCAACTGAGGGAGTCAGGACCAGACGGTTCCATGGTGAGAGTGCATTGTTCTGTTGCTTTCTCTCTGAGCAAGAGCCTCAGAACATTGATGAAGCTCTCACTGACTCGAACTGGATCATTGCCATGCAAGAGGAGTTGAATCAGTTCACAAGGAATCAGGTTTGGGAACTGGTGGATAGACCTAGGCATCAAGGTGTAATTGGTACCAAGTGGGTCTTCAAGAACAAGAAGGATGAGAATGGTGTTGTGGTAAGGAACAAGGCTAGACTGGTTGCAAAAGGGTATTGTCAATCTGAGGGAATAGACTATGATGAGACTTTTGCTCCAGTGGCTAGGTTGGAAGCTATCAGGTTGTTCCTTGCATATGCAACATATAAGAAGTTCAAGGTGTATCAAATGGATGTCAAGAGTGCCTTCCTGAATGGTGTACTCAATGAAGAGGTATATGTTGAACAACCTCCCGGGTTTGAGGTTGGAGATAGAGTATACCATTTGAAGAAAGCACTCTATGGACTTAAGCAAGCACCAAGAGCTTGGTATGATACCCTTTCTCAATTCCTGACAGACCATGGGTTCAAGAAGGGAACTGTGGATAGGACACTGTTCAGGATCACTGAAGGTGATGACATTCTCTTGGTCCAGATTTATGTGGATGACATAATATTTGGATCACCAAATCATCAGCTCTGTGAGAAATTCTCTAAGTTGATGACTGGTAAATTTGAGATGTCAATGATGGGAGAGATGAACTTCTTCTTAGGATTACAGGTTAAGCAGACTGATCAAGGTATCTTCATTAATCAGGCCAAGTATACAAGAGACTTGATTCATAAGTTTGGTGTTCAGAACAGCAATCCAGCCAGGATCCCTATGAACACAAATTGGAAGATGGATCCTGACACTGAAGGGACTTCAGTAAATCAGACTGAGTATCGAGGGCTGATAGGTTCTTTGTTGTACCTGACTGCAAGTAGGCCTGACATTACGTTTGCAGTTGGTGTGTGTGCTAGGTATCAGTCTGATCCCAAGAGAAGTCATTTGGAGGCTGCTAAGAGGATACTTAAGTATTTGAAAAGGACAGTCAATATGGGACTATGGTATCCTTCAGATGACAACTTAGAACTGACAGGTTATTCAGATGCAGATTATAGAGGTTGTAGAATTGATAGGAAATCAACCTCAGGGACATGTCAGTTTTTGGGGAGTAAGTTGATCTCGTGGTTTAGTAAGAAGCAGAATTTAGTGTCTACATCCACAACTGAGGCTGAGTATATGGCTGCAGGTAGTTGTTGTGCTCAGATTTTATGGTTGAGGCAACAATTGAGGGACTACCAAGTATTTGCTAATGAGGTTCCAATCTATTGTGACAACAATAGTGCAATAGCAATTACTCAGAACCCAGTGCTTCACACAAGGTGCAAGCATGTGGTTATTAGGCATCACTTCATTCGAGATCATGTGGAGAAGAAAGATATTAGGATGGAGAAGATTCACACTGACAGGCAAAGAGCTGACATCTTGACTAAGCCTCTGGCTGAAGCAAGGTTTATGGAACTGTCAGTGGAGTTAGGACTCTTAGATCCTGGAGAGCAGTCAGTGTAGGGTTCTAGGGGGAACTCAGGCCAGACTCGACTCAGCGAGGTATCAGGGTGCTACAATGTCTCCCTGACAGGTATGAGTTCTATCCTGACTCTTGTGAATTCCAAGCGTCTCCCTGAGTCCTTCGTCCTGAAAATCTTTATTAAATGCATTTCGTTTTCATTAAAAGCACGCCTTTTCATATTTAAACCCACGCGCAATGGAGCATTTAATGCCTCAATTACTTTTTCATATATGTGTCCATTTTATACGGAATATGACTGACGTGGGTAATTGATTGAAACTGAGATTAATCCTGGCCCTTCATTTCAAAACGTTTCGAATTCAGGGATTAATCTCAACCCCACGTCTGAGTAACTGACTTAGTCATATTAATCAAGAATGCCATTCGAGGTTTTTACGCAAACACAAAGCACATCTGCACACTGAGTTTTCTCTTGCTCAAGCAATCTCAGTATTTTAAAAAATCTCACTTCTTCAAAATCAAATGGCACTTCTTGATTCCAACTGTACAACCGACAAGATCGAGGATGTTGTCAACAACAAACTCGTGCACATGGAGCAAGTTATCTCCATGGATGGCACCTGTCTTACAGTGGAGGAAATCAAACCCGTTTTCAAATGGATTTCCAATGCTGGGTTGGAAACATATTTCACCACTCGCCCCATTTCTGTACTTCCAAGAACGGTCGTGGAAGCTTACCTCAATATGTTCTTGCGGAGGGATGAACTCTTCACGAAAGTGACCGCGCTCAAGCCGACGGGGGAGAAGGACGGCAACGGTGAACCTCTCTACAACTCAGAGGTGGTCACCATCGATATTCGGAGGGCGGTTAGGGATGTTTTTGGACTGCCATCCTCAGGCATCAACCCAAGGCTCTACAAGGAGAACTCGGAGGGAGAACTCCTGGGTAGATGGACCAAGGAGGGGTCATCTGTGTTCAGGGCTCGTCAGAATAAGAACACGCTGAAGCCTGAATACAGAGCGCTTGTGGACCTTGTGTCCAAGATGGTGATGGGATCCACGGGATCTCATGAGCATTTGAGCCTGCCCAAGTTGAGGCTGATGGGGACCATTGTAGATGGAGTTGAAGCCAACTGGGAGTAGTTCTTTCTGGACCAACTTCATCAGCCTGGTCTGGACAAGCTGAAGAGGGATGAGGAGAAGAAGCACATCTCCGTTGGTGTTATTCTGCCTTTTGGGACCAGGCTCTCGGTCCTGATTGCTCATGCTTACCATGGGTACACCTTCGACTTTGAGGATAGTCTCTCATCGAAGAAGGTGATGTTTGCCTCACGGAGCGATACCTACTCAGTGCTAGGGCTGACTGATCCTAATGCTACGGCAAAGGGTCAGGTCAAAAAGCCAGCTGGTAAGGTCAAGAAGGTGGCTACCAGCCTCATTGAAAGGGTAGATGACCTCTTTGAGAGGAGCAAGGAGGTGGAAGAGGAGGTGGCAACTGAGAAGGAGGTGGATCAGCCTGCAGTGGAGGAGGCTGAGAAGAAGAAAAAGAAGGTGCGTATAGTGCTGTCAGGGAAGAGCACTAGTTCTGGGACTGAGTCTGTTCCCAAGAAAGCCGATGCTGAGGATGAGGGGACTGACGATAAAGTCAGGAAAGAGGATGATCAGGGTGAGAGGCCCCTGAAGCGACTTAGGAAGGGGGTTAGAAGGTTCCCTGCTAAGAAGTTGCCTGTCCTGAGTGAGAGGGAGAAGTCAAGCTCTCCTGGAGCCTCTAACTTAGAGGAGGTGAGAAAATCTGTCGAGACGGCTGAGCTGTTACAGCCTGAGATAGTACCCCATAAATCACCCACACATCCTGAACCCCAAACCCAATCTATCCCTGATCCTACACCTCAACCCACCCATACACCCCAAACCTCAGAGCCAAACATTCCAACTGAGCCAGTGCCATCAAACTCACCCACTAATGAGCCTGACCAGTCATCTGAACCAAACCTTCCTGATCCCACAAATTTTCCCTCTTACCCCAACCCCAAGGATTGCCCCAAATCCTTCCAATCTGAAGAAGACGATTTCCTTATCATTCAGGAGGAGGAGGAGCTGGATGAACATCTGATGGGTGGTGTGATTGAGAACACCCATAGGGGTAATGCCACTGAATGGACATCTAAGTGCTGGCCCAGACTAAATAAATACAAGGAGCTGCTGGCAAATGTGATTGAATTGAAAGTTTGGTTGGAATTCAAACAATCAAATATGCAAGAGCAACATTTGCTGGTGGATGCTCGTGGCTGGGAGCACTGGGAAACCGAGGAGGCCAGGTTGTGCTCCTACTTTGGACTGACTAGCTGGCTTCAACTGCTCAACTTCGAAAATCTGAAGGAGCTAGTCAACAGCCTTATGTCCAAGAGTAAGGCTGACATCCTATCTGAGGATGAGGAGGACATGGAGGATGATGAAGATGCTCAGGGTGGAGCCATGGAGAAGGCTGTGGAGGAGACAACAAGGGAGGTTGATGGTATGGACTCTGAGCCTCAGGCTCAGGGGGAAGGTGAGAAGGACACTGGTGCCAAGGGTGGACCAGTGGCTGAGGATGTTTTGAACATCTCAGCCGCCGATGAGACATCTGTCGATGAAGGGATTCCCTGCCCTGAGACAAGAGAGAAAGATGTTGAGGCGTCTAAGGAGACTCCCAGTTCCGAGGGACAAGTTCCTAAGGTTCGAGATGGCATGGCTGAGCCTGAGCAGGCGGCCTTGACCACTCAACAACTGCCTTCAGTGCACCCTGAAGAGGGGACTGAGGATGCAGGGGCTGACAAGGGAAAGCAGCCAATCACTGACGAGGCTGAAAATGAAGATCTAGATGTTGTTATAACTGGGGTCGGCCGTGCTGAGTTTACAAGCATTGTGGAGGTCAAGAAGGAGAAAACCACAGAAAATCTAGCTGAACCTCAGGAGGAAGTAATGAGGCTAAGAGCTGAAAAAGAAGAAGACTCCAAGGCCCTGGCGAAACACATCAAGTGGACAAAGTCAGCTTACAACACCCTTGCCAACAGGGAGCTAATTTTGCTAAAGAGAACGATGACTGACACAGCCAAGTAAGTGAGGACTGAGAGGAAGCACACTAAGAAGATGCTTAGGAAGACTCTCAAGCAACTTAAGGAGAGGGACGCGATCAGGGATGACAAGCTAAATCAGGCAGTTGACATGTTTGCAGTTCAGACTGGAGCTCTTGTTACTCAGGCCATGAAGGACTCAACGACCAAACTTGAGCTGGAGTCAGGGAAGCTGGATCGTACCTCTCAGATAGTTGCAGAAACTTTGGCGAAGGCCACTGAGGAGTCGGCAAAGATACTGACTGAAGCCAGCAGAATCAGCGGTGAGTCCTTGAAGGTGGAGGAAAGGATCACCCAGGCTGAACAAAGACTCCAACTTTCTATGGAGGTCTTCGAGAAGAAAGTAAACGTTGCTATCAATTCAGTCTCGTTTGCAGGGACAAGAATCTCGATGGGAGTTGAGTTACTGAAAGAGGGAATCAATGACGTCCATTCCCTAGCCTCTTTCGTAATCAACAGCGGATCTGACGCATTCCCATCCGAGGCCAATGATGATGCCAAAAAGGGGGAAAAGAAGAAGAAAAGATCCCGCCCCGAGGCATCAGAGGCAGTCAACCAAGGCGAAACCATTCAAGCCGATCCTGAAGCCAATCCTGAAGGGAATGTGCTAAGGGTGAGGAAGTCAGCAAGGTTGGCGGCAGTGGAGAAAGAATGAGAGGAAATTGTTGCCAGGCTGAGGGCGGAGGCAGCAAAGGCAAAGGCTGATGAACCTTCCAAGCAACCTGAGCCAGTTCAGAAGTCTTCTCCCATGAGCTCAAGGAAGAACCCCATCACTTACTCAGCTGAGGCAGTGGCGGAGTTATGCGCTGAAGCATGGGGAGTTCCTTCTGAGAAAACTGAGGCTGTGCGCAGAGCTGAAATTGCTCAAAAGGAGAAGATGTGCATCTTGGAGAAGAAGGTTGAAAAGCTGACTGACATCACTGAGCTTCAACAAAGAGAACTGGATGATGCGATGATCAGTCTGCTTAGGAGGAAGAAGGCGAAGCCTGAGCCTAGGAAGTACAGAAATAGGCCAACAGTAAGGAAGTCATCATTTCTTCAAGTCAGTAGGCCAGAAATTAGGAATAAGGGAAGCTTATGTCGATGAGTTCATCTCAGAGGCATTGAAGGAGTTTTGGGCAGATGCAAAGGATGAGTTTGTGAAGTTGTGGTATGTTGTGAAGAAATGGGGCGACACTGACGATATCAATGCCCACTTCACTGACTACATGATGGACAATCATCCCGAGTTGTTCCAAAAGATCTTGGAGGAGGCTGATGCAGCTCAAGTCCAAGTGAAGGCTCCTGAATTCACCATTTGAGCTCCTCCCTTAGTTCCTGGAACTCAGAAGCACAACACGAAGGCCATTATGATGGAAGTCTTGAAGATCGCCAAAGCTGAAGGATACATGAACCAACCTAGAAGACTTGACGAGCTGAAGGCAAGAGTCTATGCTGGATATGGACTCGAAACTGAAATGAGATTAGTCTAGGAGTTCACTACCTCTTTGTAATAGATTAGATTCATTGTAACCACTTTCATATCAATCAATGAAATCTATTACTTTTGCCCACAAATAAAAAACTCATTGTCTTTTTGGCTGTTGTTTAAATTCTGTACCTTATCAAGAATTGCTCTAACATTGTCTTATCTTATAGATAGGTCTTTATATTTCCTCTAAGTGTTTTGAGGATCTTTTCAGTGTTTTGGCATCATCAAAAAGGGGGAAATTGTTAGGACATTGTCAGTTTTGATTAAGATCCCAAAGCCCCTGAAAAGATGTTTGCATTTGTTTGTCAGGCTAGTCTTGGTTAGGATTTGTACTTAGTCATTTTACACTTCACAGGTACTCAGTAAGAGGAGCACTTGCTGATGACAATCAAGACTCAGAGCCTGAAGACGAAGTTTACCATCCTGAACTTATGGCAGTCTTCTAAGCTGGCTGAGTAAGTCTCAGTGATGAAGAGTATGACCCTGAGGTCAGTACTACTCAGTCCTGAAGGGAACAGGATGACACTGAGTTTATGGGAAGACTTGGAGTAGAGCCAAGCAATGGAAAAGGAATGTCAGCGTCAGGACAAGACCGGTGAGCTCAAGACAAAACGAACTTAATAAGACAAGCCTGAAGCTCAGGAATAAGTTCTGACATTCTCACCAACCTGATGACGTGGAACAATCCGGGAAGGACACGCACGTACGGAACCTGACAAGAAGACTGAATTCAGACTGCACGTTCAACGGGCAAGCATTTAATGTGCATTTAATGCAACTACCAAATCCATGCAAGGACGGCTGCTGCATGAAGATATGTCCGTTTGAACCACTCTACATAGTTGACAAGGAAGGCTATCTCTCCAACAAATAGTTTTTCAAATCACCTATAAATACAGAAGGCCTTGAACCCATTCAAGGTTACGGGAAATTTCCAAGCCAGAAATTACTCAAACTCTCAAGCATTCAAAAGCATTCAGCCTTAGAAGAAGCACTCGAAACCATCTAAATTTCCCAAGTGTTTCTTAGTTACTGAGAGCTATTATGTATTCCAAGAGCGAACTAGCATTATCTTAAGCTTAGAGAGATTATCCAATCCTTAGCATAACTTTGCCTTGTAAGGATAATCTCAACCTAGTTGGAATCCAAACTGAAACCAAAACCCTAAGTTAGGTTTGTTGGGAGTAAGTCAGTTAGTGAGTTAGTAAGTGGAGTTGTATATATCAGTGAGGTTAGCTGGTCTTGGTGCACCTTGGCACGTTAAAAACAAGAATCCCTTGAGTGGATTTCCTGTTAAATCAGGCCGTGGATGTAGGAGCTTGAGTCTTTGAACCACGTTAAACTCCTTGTGTTCTTATTGCTTTGATATTGTGCATACTTGCTATATTACATATTCATTCATTGCATTCGGTTTATCAGGCTTGAATCAATCAGTCTGATCCTTAAAAAGAGCACTGCCCTACTAATCACTATTCAGTTTTGAGTAAAACAAGTTTTTCAGAAAGCAAACTAAATAAGACTTTAAACTATCAGGGCTCACACATTTCCGCACTGAACTTGAACTGATAGTTAGCCAACTGACCCGCACCAAGTGTAGTCAGTAGGTGTGTTATCAGCTCCTAGTTCTTTACCACTCTGAGTAAAGGGGACTCAGTCAGGTTTTAAGTTTGAAAAATTGGTATACGTGTATTCCCCCCCCATACACGTATTTCTTAGTCTTGTACCGGGACCAACAATTTTGTCTATCCTGTAACACAAATTGGGAGCGAAAATCCTGGAACATGGCCTGCGCAAAATTTTGGAAAAAACCCTCCAAATCTGATCCGACCTGGCCAAGATCCGCGAATTTTTTCCTGGAGCGACCCATTTTCAATATTTGCCAATTTTAGGTATATTTCACATATGAAATATTTCACATGAGTGTTGCCCATTAGCTAGGGCACATATAATCTTTTAAAGCAATTAGTAGACTTTTTCGCCCGTTTTTCCCTCGATTGAGCGCTCCATCCACTGGTTTCCATCAAACCATCCACTTCAAAGGGAATATGCCCATCGATCTCTTCATCAGGTACGACCATTTTTGTTATTGTGTTTAACTGGGCCGAGTTTGGTGCATAAACCGGATTTTGGTCGCACAAATTTTGCTACAAATACTTGGTTCTGCTTCTAGGTTTTAAAATCGCGATTGGTTATGGTGTTGTGATTAATTTCCAATTCCATTCGGTTTTGAGTACTTTCTGGAGTTGTTTGTGTGAATTTGGCAACTAACTTATGTTAGATTTTAGTTTTTCAAAACCCTACTGACTTGAACCGAAAATACTAACTTTCTACTAGTAGATTCCCCGCAAGCGTACGGGTTCACTGTAGTATAAGTAAGTATAGCGACCAAGTTTATCGAACCCAAGGGATGAAGTGTATGCGAACAGATTCCTAAAGATCTACGCGTCGTAGCTAATATGAATGTATGTTTTTGGATTTTTGAAGAATTAATTCTAAACTAAAATAAACTAATTAAACTAAAGAATGAATTAAACAAATTAACTAAGGTGTGTTTTCAAATAAGTGATGGTGATGCTCAGGATAGGAATTCCTACGTATACTAATGGAGCAGGTACATAATCAAAATAACCGTGACACGCAAGAAATAACCTAAGTAAAAGATTGTAAGATGAAAGCTCAAGAATTCAAACCCTAATACTTTATCCTAGCAATCGCCTTCACTAATCCACTAACAAGTTAATAGATAGTGCTTAATTAACGAGACTCTAATTTAACCAAGGTGATGCGGTCGTCCTCCCTAGATAAACCGGTAGATTAATTAACCCTTTCTAAACCCTCTCATTAAGTCTACTCGTTGTTAAAGAGTGATAAGGTCGTCCTCTCTCGAACACTTTTCGAACTAAATTCAAAGGTAAAGTTAAGATTGATTTTAAGAATTCATTAATTAAGAGAATTAAAACTAAACGTCATGAATTACCCTAATTACGTACCCACATCCTACTTCTACGAGTTCATCCTACCCTAAGCATGCAAGGGTTTTGGCTAGACATGGTTTTTACGGAAATAAAAAAAATTAAAGAAGTAACGAACATGAACATAATGATATCAACGGATAAATTATCAAACATAAACTAGGGTTTAAAGAAATAAATGCTAAGAACTGAATTTAAATTAAGAAAACGAAGTCTCAAAGTATTAAAGAACAAAGGTCTAAAGAAACAAAATTAAAAAGCAAAACCGTACTATGAATTCGTAAAGAAAACCTCAAAAACGTAAATCTAAAGCTTGCTCGTCTCTTCTTCTCCAAAAACTAACTCTACAAGTGATATCGTATGTTGTGGTGTCAAGTTGTGTGTAAAAACGTGCTCGGGACGAGTATATATAAGCATCGGGCCGAATCGTGAACTCATGGGCCGAAAAATGGATCCGGAAGCAAAAATCTTGGAAGTGCTCGAGCAAGCACGCTCGAGCGGTGGTGCTCGAGTTGTGTAGTTCGAATGGTGCAAGGGCTCGAGCGGTCCCGCTCGAGCTGGTCGAGCGCTCGAATTCTTCTGCATGTTTTGGGGCGTTCAAGCAACACGCTCGAGCGGTGGCGCTCGAGCTGCTCGAATGCAAGAAATCTTCTGTAAGTTTTAGGCGCTCGAGCAACATGCTCGAGCGCTAGTGATCGACTCAGTCCACTCGAATAACTCCGAAATTGCTCCAACTAATACTTTTCTTCTTCCGCACTAATACCAATCGTATTTCTTCGATATCTTCTCATCCGGGCATCCGTTTGAGTCGATTCAAAGTCCTACGAACTCCATTTTTTTGCCCTTGATTCACCTATTAGCATCAAAGAGACAAATTCATCAATGTGTAGAAATAATACTCAATTGTCTCTAAATACTCGACAAAATCGACCAAAACTAGGGCATTTCTAACGACGAATCATGACAATTTCACGCCTAATCAACCCCCCCTCCAAACTTACCATATTGCTTGTCCTCAAGCAATGAAATAATAAGTCAAGTGAAATTGTTAGGAATGAGTCAAAGAATCAAATCATGCTAGCAAATGAACTGGAGCTTCAAAGATCAATCACACGTATACTCACTCACATTCCTTCATCATACTCATGCAACAACAACAAGAAACAACAAGATCAAACATGGATGTGCACTCAACGATGTGTTTCACTCCCTCACAAGTGTATATCAATGATAAAGGGACTCACTCAAACAATTAATCACACATATCGGCAGCCATAGGCTTGTAAGCGCCCTCAACTCTGACCATACTCTAAAAATCAATGCCGAATCAAAAAGGACTTTTCTCAAGGTTGTAATGTAGGCTCTTTGGACAGGTGGGATAACAATATGGGTAAGTGACTTAAGTGAATGGAGAATAGAAAATCAAACCTTGGTACTTCGAGATTAGGAACAGAATACTTCAAACATTTTCAATCAACACACTTTCAATTCCAATACTCTCAACACTTCAATTTTTTTTTCGTACTAACTCCTTTCACTTTTTTTTTTCAATCACTTCACTTTTTTTTTTCTTTTTCGCACAAACACATGAGCTCATTTTTTTCTTTTGCTCATTCTCAACTTTTTGTTCTTTCCCACAACTCAAAACTTCATCACACCTTCTTCTCATAATCACTCAAGCAATCACATTTTCCTTTTTCAACTTAAATCAATCCCTTCACATTCACACTTTTCCTATTCTCCACTCAAATTGGGACAAAAAGGCTTAGGAACTTGGAATAATGTTTAAATGTGCTAGCAAATGAAATAGACTTAAGGCTCAACGGGGCTAACAAGGGACATATATCAATGGTAAGAAAAATTTAGGCTAAGTGACTCAATCAAAACAAAGATGGCCTAATATCACATTCGGCATATCAAACTAGACACAATCAAGAAGTGAGAGCACACACAAGTTCTAGCATCCTCTAAGGTGACGACTCACTCACAAACGAAGAGATCAATTTATGCATCAAAAGGCTCAAATCTCATGGCTTTCACATCCATGCTAGTCCTAGTGAATTCTCACTCTCATCACACCAGCACTCAAAAGGAAAACTTGCAAGCATACTAGTTCTCTCTCAAATCAACTCTAACTCAAACACTCACACAAAAGAATTCCTAACTCACCCTCACAACTCAACTCTTCTCACCAAGTCATACTCAAGAATCATCAATAAGCAAGTGATACGAGTAAATAAGCGTGAAATCAACCAATCATCAAATCAATTCAAATCAAATCATAACCCAATAGTCTGAAATGCTTCCAATACAATCCCATAATAAATCCACACACTCAAACAAGATAGTTCACACTCAAAAGCAAAAATAAGAAAAGAAAAGAAAAGAAAAGAAAAAGGAAATAGAAACTGGGGAATCCCATGACTCTTAATGCATCAGGAGGCGGTGGTGGACGGTAGTTCGGGTGATCAGCTCCCAAGTGAGACACGAAGAGTGACTCCATCCAATGGTGCATATCCGAGAACTGGTCCTCCATGCGGGCTATTCTCGTGTCCAACCTATCTTGCGTCTCACGCAAGTAGGTCACGTCCGTCTGGAGCGTCTGAAGTTGGTTGCCCATTTGAGTCCAATCATCGTACGTGGGGTACCACTGCCCGGGCGACTGCATTCCGGGTGACTCCACCTCCATCTCTTGCGGGCCCTCACCCACTGCTTCTTCTTCCTCATCATGCCCCTCTTCGTATTCTTGTTCCTCCTCTTCTTGTAAATCGGCTACTCCACTCGAACCGGCACCACTTGTGCCTTCTTCTCGGTTTCTCTTCACGGGCCTGACATCTCGGAGTCCTCTGCTGTCAACATCAGCTGTATACTTAGCACCTATAGCAAGGTGCTGCCCTCCATTCATCCCCATGTTCTGCTTCTTTTTTCCCTTCAAAGTCACGAGCTTATCATTCGGCAGCGGGAAGAGGCTATCATCCTTGTATCTTATGCAATAACTTCCCATCCAATGCTCGAACATCAGGGTGTTGGTCATCTGCTCGAACCCTAAATCCATGCCCTGGCAGGGACTCAAACACGGCTCGAATCCAAGACTCTTCACGAATACAGAAATCAACCCCCTCCTCAAACCTTCGAAGTCTTAGCACCAAGCTTTAACGGGGCCTCGTAGTGGTGCTCCAAGAAATCCCTTCCAAAGTCGTGATCCTTCATGTACAAGAGACACCAAATTCCATAAAGTTGCTTACTCGTGACAGTTCCCGTCTCAGAATGGGCATATATGGTGTTTCCTAGGATCCTGTTAGGATAAAAGTTGTATAGTTTTGATGAGTTAAAACAAACCAGAAGATGTAATAGGACCATCTGGACCTGTTAGCCAGATGATGATCTAGATTAGGACTTAGTCTAGGGGGAACTGCCAGACCAGAAGACTTCACCAGAAGAGTCACCAGAAGACCCCACCAGAGGACTTCACCAGAGGACTCCACCAGAAGACTTCACCAGATGAGATTTGACCTGACGCAGAGGACTTTCCCCCAGACCAGACGAGTCAGGACCAGACAAGTCTGGAAGAACAAAAGATGCTCAGTTTGATCCCCTGGTTCTACTGAGTATTCTGGTTGTTAACCAGATTAGAACCAGAAGACACCGAGGTTGCCTGGTATCTGGTCTTGCCTTTTCTGTTGAGAATCAGAGTTTGGCAGAGGAAGCATTTGACCGTTGGTGATTCAAATCAAGTCAACAAGATCAGGATTGGAAAGTATTTGAAGATAATCAATCCAAGGATCCCACCAACCCAATCAATCAATTAGGGAATTGATTGATTGAGGCTTCCTTAAATAGAGGATCTTATTGGATTAGCTCTCCAACGGCTAGCCCTAATCCCCTCTATAAATACAAGAGTGCAGTTCAAGAAAAAGCTCTAGTGACACCCTACGCGCATAAGTCCATCCAAGCTTTTGACAATCACTCTTAGCACTCTTATTGTTCTTTCATTCATATTCACTCTCAAGGAGTTATTAGACCTTAACATGTTCATCTCTAAGATAAGGTTGAAGGTAGCCTACTCCCATAGGGGAAGCTCAGAACCAACTCCCAAACCCGCAAAACTCAATCAACTCTACACATACACAACCCTAAAACCAGAACCAAAACCAGATTATCCACCAAAACCCACAACAACCATTTAACAACCCTGCTTACCCACCAAATAATCACCCTTACCCTTACCCTTATCCACCATACCCGTATCCTCATTACCCATACCCACCACCACCTGCTTACAACCAACCACCAGTTTATCAACCACCACCAGTCCAGCAAGTACCCATACCACCAGTTGTTCCTCAACACGTTCCGCAGAATGGAGAGAATATGGCTATTCGGGAGAGGTTTGCAGCGCAGCCGCAGAGGTACTACGATCGGGTGGCGTTACCTCCTGTTGAGGCGAACAACTTCTCGATTTCCCCGGGAATTCTAAAATTGCTTACCGAGAATCAGTTCAAGGGGGTGATCGGGAAGGAGAATCCTCATACACATCTGAGGAGCTTTCTCATGATAGCATCTACTTTCAATTACAATGGCATGACTGAAGATGCGAAGAGGCTTAGGCTGTTCCCATTCTCATTGACGGGAATAACAAAAGAGTGGTACGATCATACGCTTCCACGGGGAGGTATTACCACTTGGGCTGAGCTCGAGCGTCTGTTCCTCGAGCGATTCTACCCTCCATTTAGGACGATCAAGGCTAGGATTGAGATCTCTTCCTTCCGCCAGAAGCAAGGAGAGGACCTACGTCAAGCGTGGGAGAGATACTCAAACATGCTGATTGAGTGCCCGCAGCACGGGTACAATGAGGGTGATATTATGACATTCTTCTATAGTGGTGCCAACAAGGCGGGGCAAGACCATTTAGACGCCTGTGCGGGTGGAGCATTCCTGAACCAAGGCATAGAGAGGTGTAGGGAGATCGTGGACAACATTGTCACGAATGTCGGTGCTTGGGGTGTGGATGCAGATTTTCAGAGAGTGCATCAGGTAAAAGAGGGTGAAGGAACGAGAAGGCTATTGATGGCCATGATGGAGAAGATAAACAACCTCGAGTTGGGGAAGAGTTTGGTTGGAGAACATGCAGTAGAGAATGAGAGAGTAGACCAACCAAGTGGACAGCAAGAGGTAGCCAATTACATGGGAGGCCCGTATTACAACCAGAATGGCTACCAAGGTGGTAACCAATATGGAAGGCCTCCTTATGGCCAACCATTTGCACCTCCAGGGCCACAGCCACCTCAAAATCAATGGAGGAACACACAAGGAGTTCAAGGAGGCCAGCAGCCTCCTCAAAACACATGGAGAAAAAATGAGAACTTTTCTTATGCTAACCCAAAAGCTGGTGTTACTGTTCCTGCAGGTGTTGATCCGGGGTCTAAACCTCCTGGTGGAGAAGGCGGTGCATCAACCGAGGAGATGTTGAGAGCTATCCTTCAGAAGGTGGAGAAAGGAAGTAAGAGGTTGTCATCCTTAGAGTACGATGTGAAAGAGTTACATAAAAAGGGTGATCAACGTGATCAAGAGCTCCAGAAGATGAATGTTGAGTGGACTAGAACTCAACAAGAGAACAATCGAAGGTTCACTTCTTTAGAGTTCCAGATGAGCCAGATTGCAAAGTCAGTTAATAGAATGCCGGAGGGGAACCCGAAAGAGCAGTGTAAGGCGATCCAACTGAGAAGTGGAACCAATTATGAAGGGCCTCAGATGCCTGCTGATTCTGAGACGCCCCAAGTTGAGAAAGGGATTGAAAGTGAAGGGATTGAGAAGCATAAAGATATGGATGAGTCCCAGAAGGGCAAGGAAAGTGAGGAGATAGAGAGGGTTCCAAAGTGGAAGAAAGCAAAGGAAGCAAGGGAGAAAGTGAAAGTGACCGAGCGAGATGAATGGGGGGTACCCAAATCTGTGATACCCGTCCCGTATCCACAACGCTTTATGAAGAAAACGCTTGATGAAAAGTTTGCTAAATTCCTTAATGTTTTTAAACAATTGCATATTAATATTCCTTTTTATGATGCTTTGGAACAAATGCCAAATTATGCCAAGTTTTTGAAGGACTTAATCGCGAAAAGACGGCGAGTGGATGAGCCGAAGTTGGTGCAGCTGAACCACGAGGTGAGTGCATTAGTGCACAAGGCGCTTCCACCAAAGCTGAAGGATCCCGGGAGCTTCACGATCCTATGTGACATTGGGAACGGGATCAAGAAGGGAGCGTTGTGCGACCTCGGGGCGAGCATCAATCTCATGCCCCTATCGCTTTTCAAGAAGTTGGAAGGTGGTGAACTTCAACCCACAATGATGACGCTTCAACTAGCCGACCGGTCTATTACTCGACCTCAAGGTGTAGTTGAAGATGTCCTTGTTAAAGTTGGAGGTCACATTTTTCCAGCAGATTTTGTAGTGCTCGACATGGAGGAAGATGAGCACGTTCCTTTGATTTTGGGAAGACCGTTCTTAGCAACGGCCGGGATGGTGGTAGACGTGGCAAATGGGAAGATCACGTTGAAAGTTGATGATCAAGAAGTGAAGATTTCCCTATATGAAGCCATGAAGCACCCGAAGAAGGATGAGAGTTTGTATTGCATGGATGCAATTGATCCTCGTGTTGAAGACACACCTTCTATCCCTAATCTTTCTCATACTCATGATTTTGTTAGTCCTTCACGTGATTATTTAACCCATGAGCATTATGATCTTGATTATTCTGATAGGGATAAAGTGAAGAAGTTGAAGGATGAAGAGGTGAAGAAAGTGGACGTGGTCCAGCTAGAAGGGAAAGAAGGAGTTAAGAAGAAGAAGTCTAAATTCAAAAAGTTGTTTAGTAAGACTCCTCCAGATAAAGGTGAGAATGAGTTGAGACCTATACCACTTGAGGTGGGGAAGGAAGCAAAGGAACTCATGATGGATGGGCATCAAGGAAAGGAATGCAAACACCACTCTTATGAGAGTAAGGGAGGTAAATTTGAGTATGATGTCCCATAAGCTCCTTTGAGCTTGGTCCGGCATGAGGACTTTAAAAATAGCACTGAATGGGAGGCAACCCATTTTTATTTGCTTTTGAGTGTTTTTAGTTATTTTCCTTTTATGTTACTAGGATGTTGTTGAGTCGTATGTTTAACCTCGTACTTGAGAGTTTATTTTGTAGGCTTGTCTCGAAGGAGTGCCAGATAAGTAAAGATTGAAGGAACCAACTTGAGACAAGGGAGTGTGCAAAGCTATTGAGAGAAATTGAATTATTTGGTTGAGGTAACCCACAACCCCAAACTTAGACCTCTTCGCAAGGTCGAAGTTTGGGGGGTGGAGTATTTATGTGTTTTATGACATTGCACCGGAGCACCCCTTATCTTTGAGTTGAGTTTGATTGATTATTGGTTTGTTGAGATACTCCTTGGGGTGATTTTGATTTGACTCGCTATTGCATATTTCATGCCTATCAATCATCTTATGCTTGTTGATTGCTATCTTTGAGTATGATTTGATGAGTAGGGTGAATTGTGAGGTTGAGTTAGCAGTTTTATTGTGTGAGTGTTTGAGTTAGAGTTGATTTGAGAGAGAACTTGTATTCTTGTGAATTTTTCTTTTGAGTACTTGTGTGATGAGAGTGAGAATGCACTAGGACTAGCATGGATGTGAAAGCCGTGAGCTTTTGAGCCTTATGAGATTTTGATGCATGAATTAATCTCTTCGTTTGTGAGTGAATCATCACCTTAGAGGATGCTAGAACTTGCATGTGCTCTTGCTTCTTGAGTGTGTCTAGTTTGATATGCCGAATAGGATCTTAGGCCATCTTTGTTTTAATTGAGTCACTTAGCCAAAATTTTCCTTACCAATGACATTGAATCCCTTGTTAGCCCCTTTGAGCCGAAAGCCTATTTTATTTGCTAGCACATATGAACACCATTCCAATTCCTAAGCCTTTTTGTCCCAATTTGAGTGGAGAATAGGAAAGTGTGAATGTGAAGGGAGTGAATTGAGTTGAAAAAGGAAAAGGTTGTTTGTTGAGTGAATATGAGAAGAAGGTGTAATGAAGTTTTGAGTTGTGGGAAAAAGAAAAAATTTGAGAATGAGCAAAAGAAAAAATGAGCTCATGTGTTTGTGCGAAAAAGAAAAAAAAAGAGTGAAGTGATTGAAAAAAGAAGTGAAAGAGTGAGAAAGAAAAAAAAATTGAAGTATTGAGAGTATGGAATTGAAAGGGTGTTGATTGAACATGTTTGAAGTATTCTGTTCCTAATGTCGAAGTGCCAAAGTTTGATTTTCTATTCTCCATTCACTTGAGTCACTTACCGTATATTGTTATCCCACCCGTCCAAAGAGCCTACATTACAACCTTGAGAAAAGTCCTTTTTGATTCGGCATTGATTTCTAGAGTACGGTCGAAGTTAAGAGCACTTACAAGCCTATGGCTGCTAATTTGTGTGATTGATTGTTTGAGTGAGTCCCTTGATCATTGTTATACACTTGTGAGGGAGCGAAACACATCGTTGAGTGCACATCCATGCTTGATCTTGGTGTTTCTTGTAATTGTTGCATGAGTACGATAAAAGAAAGTGAGTGAGTATACGGGTGATTGACTTTTGAAGCTTGAGTTCATTAACTTGCATGATTGATTTTTTTACTCATCCCAAATAATTTCACTTGACTTATTATTTCGTTGCTTGAGGACAAACAATATGGTAAGTTTGGGGGGGTTGATTAGGCGTGAAATTGTTATGTTTTGGTGCACTATTTGCCCATGTTTTGAGTGTTTTCGATTAGTATTTGGAGTCAAATGAGTATCATTTTTATAAAATCATTAATTTGTCTCTTTGGTTTTCATAGATAGATAGAGGGCGAAAAAAGGAGTTCGTAGGACTTTGAATCGGCCAAAACGGACTCCCGGTTGAGGAGATATGAAGATTTTACGAACAAGTGACGGATGCTGAAAAGTGCTCGACCACATAGGCTCGAGCGGGGCGCTCGAGCACCTGATCCGCTCGACCACTTTAGCTCGAGCGACCCGCTCGAGCGGGTCTGCTCGAGCGCCTCCAAGGCATTTTTTCCAGATTTCGTTTTTTGGCCCATGAGAGCCCGTTTCGACCCGGTGCCTATATATACCTCTTCCAAACTCGTTTTAAATGACCACCGGATCCCGAACTTTAGAAATCACTTTTAGACTTAGTTTTTAGAGAGAGGAAGAGGAGAAGAACGAGCAAGCTTTACTTTTACGTTGTTGAGGTTTTTCGTACGAATTCTTAATTTAATTTCGTTTCTCAGTTTCTTTTCCTTAGCTTGATTACTCTAAACGTTCTAAACTTTGTTTTTATCAATTCAAATTCAGTTCTTACTATTTATTTCTTTAAACCCTAGTTCATGTTTCATCTTTTCTTGGTTCAATTTACCATGTTTATGTTCGTTGTTTCTTCTATTGCTTTTATGTTTGTTAACGTCATGTCTAGCTAAAACCCTTGCATGCTTAGGTTAGGATGAACTCGTAGAAGTAGGATGTGGATACGTAATTAGGGTAATTCGTGACGTTAGTTTTAATTCTCTTAATTAATGAATTCTTATAATTAATCTTAACTTTACCTTTGAATTTCGTATGAAAGTGTTAGAGAGAGGACGACCGCATCACTCAATAACGATTAGTAGTCTTAACGAGAGGGTTTAGAAAGGGTTAATTCATCTACCGGTTTAGCGAAGGAGGACGACCGCATCACCTTAGTTAAATTAGGGTCTCATTAATTAAGCGCTATCTATTAACTTGTTAGTGGATTAGTGAAGTCGATTGCTAGGATAAAGTATTAGGGTTAGAAATCTTGAGCTTTCATTCTACGATCTTTTACTTAGGTTAATTCTTGTTTGTCACGATTACTTTGATTATGTACCTGCTCCGTTAGTATACGTAGGGATTCCTATCCTGAGCATCACCATCTCTCATTAGAACACAACCCTTAGTTAATTTGATTTCTTTAGCATTTTAGTTTACTTAGTTTAATTCAGTCTTTTAATTAATCTTTCAAAAACCCAAAAAAATTACACTCATATTAACTACGACGCGTAGATCTTCAGGGATCTGTTCGCATACACACTATCCCGTGGGTTCGATAATACTTGGTCATTATACTTACTCTTACTACAGTGAACCCGTCCGCTTGCGGGTAAGCGACTAGTAGAAGTTAGTGTAATTCGCTTCAAGTCAACTTCACTCCAACATCTTCTGCAGAGTTGAAGGCCGTCCAGGATAGGTTCCTTGACTGGTTTCTTGTGCCCAAGGAAAACAGGAGATATGCATAGAATAGGACTCTGAACTTCAATGTATTTTGTAATCATCTTGTCCTTATTATCAATGAAAATATCATATCTTCTCTGTTCAAAAGACAACCTCTTGTTGTCTTAATTGTTTGCCAGATAAGATCTATTCTAAGGTCTTATCCTTTATTGTTTTCATGCTTAAGTTTTATGTTTTGATCAGTTCTGGTAGTGTTTTAACTTCATCAAAAAGGGGGAAATTGTTAGGATAAAAGTTGTATAGTTTTGATGAGTTAAAACAAACCAGAAGATGTAATAGGACCATCTGGACCTGTTAGCCAGATGATGATCTAGATTAGGAATTAGTCTAGGGGGAACTGCCAGACCAGAAGACTTCACCAGAAGAGTCACCAGAAGACCCCACCAGAGGACTTCACCAGAGGACTCCACCAGAAGACTTCACCAGATGAGATCTGACCAGAGGCAGAGGACCTTCCCCCAGACCAGACGAGTCCGGACCAGACAAGTCTGGAAGAACAAAAGATGCTCAGTTTGATCCCCTGGTTCTACTGAGTATTCTGGTTGTTAACCAGATTAGGACCAGAAGACACCGAGGTTGCCTGGTGTCTGGTCTTGCCTTTTCTGTTGAGAATCAGAGTTTGGCAGAGGAAGCATTTGACCGTTGGTGATTCAAATCAAGTCAACAAGATCAGGATTGGAAAGTATTTGAAGATAATCAATCCAAGGATCCCACCAACCCAATCAATCAATTAGGGAATTGATTGATTGAGGCTTCCTTAAATAGAGGATCTGATTGGATTAGCTTTCCAACGGCTAGCCCTAATTCAGATTGTCCCATCTCGATGGCAACAGACTCTTCCTCCTAAGCTCATTCGTGACTTCTTCTAATTCAGCAATACTCAAGACTCGGTCCTCATTCTTCTTAGGAGCCATTGTACCTAAGCAAACACAACAATGTATTTCAATTTCATTCTTGACATTCTATGCAATTCAAAGCAATTCCAAAAGTCTCAAGTAACATCAATTTCAATTCATTCACATTCAAGCTCAACTTGAGTTCAATCAATTCCAAATCTCATGCTTTCATTCCAAAGTTCTCAAGTAGTTAACAAACAATTCATCTATCTCAACTCACTAATGCCCACATTTAAGTCTATCATGAAGTAACATTACCCAAATTATGTAATTTACATGCTCAAGACTCAATTCATGCCCATTCATGCTCAATTCAATCTCAATTCACAAAAATTTCTTCTCAACAAGCAAAACCCATATCCTTTTCTCAAATTCCTTCTTTCTCACTCTAGAAATTCACTCATTCTACTCATGCAATTCCAAAATTGAAAGTAAAACAAGCAAACCCATAGCATATTATCAACATTCATCAACAAGGAATCAAGAATCAACGAGTTTTTACAAAAATCCCCAAAATTTTCGAACCCATTCATGAACCCTAGTTCATATGCTCAACTCATGCCTAATTCAACCTTAAACTACGAATTGAATGACAAAAGTTAGAGATTACATACCTTGCTTGAAGATTTAAGGAGGATTTGTGAAGAAATCGAGCAAAATAGTGAGTAATCGTGAGAATCGTTCAAAAACGCAGAAATTCGCCCCCTTGAGTGTGTGTAAGTGTGTGAAAATGTGTGGAAGGGGGTATTTATAGAGGGGTTAAAATTCGGGCTGAAACCCGCGAACCGCTTGAGCAGACCCCGCTCGAGCGTAGAGCTCGAATGACACAAGTGGTCGAGCGCTCGCGCTCGAGCGGCGAAAACTTTCTGTATAATTCGGGCATTCTAGCAAATAGCTCGAGCGGAGGTGCTCGAGTAGTGCCACTCGAGCAGTACCTCCTTTCAACATAAATTTTCGACGTCCAAAACCTGAAATTTGCATACGTACCAAACTCGAAACAATCATAAAACTCAACCAAAACATGAACTAACCTGAGAACTCCTCGATTTAAGCCAGGTCGCTCATTCGACCGAGGAGTTGGGGTCTCTTCCAAACGTGCAAATCACCAAGCCAATTCAAGTCGAACTTAAGCACTCACACTTAATTCGATCCAACTACCCTCATGCATCGATATTTTCGAAAAATTTGACCAATTTTTCATTAGAATTTCGTGTATGAACTCGAAGTACGAATACACTCCCCCAAACTTTGTTCTTGCTACGAAATAATAAAGTTTGAAAAGAATGAGTACGTACGAGTAAGTACACTAAATTCTCATGAACTTAAATCACTAACAATGCAAAGTAATGAACAAAAAGAAACATCACCCCCCCCAAACTTCGACTTCGCAAAGAGGTATACGTTTGGGGTTCGGTTTACCTCAAACTTCATCAATCGAATGCTTTACTACTTGAAACATCTCCATCTTCATGAATTGTTTTCCTTAAGCTCACTCGCTCGAATTAAGCACCACAAAACAAGCCTACACCAAAAAAAAATTCTCTACAAACGAGGTTAACACTTACGATTCACAAAACGACAAAATAAACAAAACACATAAAAGTAAGTAAAAATGGGTTGCCTCCCATTAAGCGCTAGTTTTAAGGTCCTAATGCCTGACCGAGCTCGAAGGAGCTCATGGGACTTAAGAATTTAAAATAGCTCCCTTATTCTCATAAGAGAAGTTAAAGAATTTCTTTACTCGATGCCCGTTCACCATGAATCTATGTCCATTCTCCTTCTCGACTTCAAGGAATCCACTCTTATGCACTTCCCTCACAATATACGGCCCGTTCCACTTGGACTTGAGCTTTCCACCAAACAACTTCATCCTCGAAATGAATACGAGGACTTGATCTCCCACTTTGAACTCCTTTTTCCTCAATCGTGCATCATGCCACTTCTTGGTCTTCTCCTTGAAAATTCGGGCATTCTCATAGGCACTGTCTCGAAACTCCTCCAACTCATGTAATTGGAGTAATCTCTTCTCACCAACCAAGGCACTATCAATATTCAGCTTCTTGATCGCCCAATATGCCTTGTGCTCCAACTCCACGGGCAAGTGACATGCCTTTCCAAAAACCAATTGGTACAGAGACATACCAAGAGGCATTTTGAAAGCTGTCCTATACGCCCAAAGTGCATCATCAAGCTTCATTGCCCAATCCTTCCTACTAATGCTCACCGTCTTTTTAAGGATCTCCTTGATTTGATGATTCGATACCTCTGCAAGACCGTTAGATTGAGGATGATAAGCAGTAGAGACTCGATGACTTACCTCATATTTTGACAGCAACTTTTCCATCCACTTGTTCACAAAGTAACTTCCCCCATCACTAATCAAAGCTCTTGGGACTCCGTATCTCGCAAAAATGTTCTTCCTCAAGAACTCGATCACTACTCGGAAATCATTCACTCTAGTCGGGACAACTTTAATCCACTTCGAGACATAATCAACATACACGAGAATGTACAAGAATCCATTGCTAGGAGGAAATGGACCCATGAAATCAATCCCCCATACGTCAAATACCTCAACTTCCATGAACACGTGCAGTGGCATCTAGTCCCTCTTAGTAATTGAGCCAAATCGTTGGCACTTATCACACCTCTTAACCCATTCCATTCAATCTCTCAAAAGAGTTGGCCAATAAAAACCAGATTGAAGGACCTTCCTTCCGGTCTTCTCTCCGCCCAAATGTCCTCCACATGGTAAGATGTGGCAATGCCTTATGATATCACTTCACTCCTCCTTTGGCACACACCTTCTCAACACATGATTAATCCCTCTTTTGAACAAGTAGGGATCGTCCCAAATAAACTTCCGAACTTTCTTCAAAAATGCCTTCCGATGCACCGAGTCTATCTCAGCAGGTAACTCTCCACTTGCTAAATAATTAGCATAGTCTGCAAACCACGGCGCCTTCGCTTCGACTCGATATACTGGAATGTCTCCTAAACCAAACAACTTCTCGTCCAGAAATTCATCTTTCACCTCTCGATCTTCCACGGTGTTTTCCTTTGTAAGCTCCAATCTTGAAAGGTGGTTGGCTATCACATTCTCACATCCCTTCTTGTCTCGAATCTCGACATCGAACTCCTGGAGTAACAAGATCCAATGAATGAGACGGGGATTTGCATCCTTCTTACTCATAAGGTACCGAATCGCTGCGTGGTCCATGTATACTATTGTTTTCATCCCTACGAAGTAGGGACAAAATTTATCAAAAGCATAAATGACCGCTAACAGCTCCTTTTCGGTTGTCGTGTAATTCACTTGAACAGAATTCAGCATCTTTGAGGCATAGTATATAGCATGAAAATGCTTCTCACGAATCTGCCCCAAAGCAACCTCCATTGCAAAGTCACTAGCATCACACATCAGCACGAACGGGCTAGACCAATCCGGGGTCACAAGTATCGGGGCATTCACCAACGCTTCTTTTAACCTGTTAAAAGCCACTAAACACTAATTAGTAAACTCAAAGGCGACTTCTTTTTCAAGAAGCCGCGAAAGGGGTTTAGCAATTTGTGAAAAGTCTTTGATGAAACGTCTATAGAATCCCGCATGTCCTAAAAATGACCGAATCCCCTTCTCGGTCGAAGGTGGTGGAAGCTTCTCAATAGCAATCACTTTCGCCTTGTCAACTTGGATACCTTTCGAGGAAACATGATATCCAAGAACAATACCCTCTCTCACCATGAAGTGACACTTCTCCCAATTGAGCACCAAGTCCGTCTCTTCACACCTGCTAAACATAACTTCAAGATTGATTAGACATTTATCAAACGACTCCCAGTAGACGGAAAAGTCGTCCATGAAAACCTCCATAATCTACTCAATCAAACTATGAAAAATAGCCACCATACACCTTTGAAAGGTGGAGGTTGCATTACACAACCCAAACGACATCCTCCTAAAAGCAAAAGTCCCATAATAGCAGGTGAAGGTGGTTTTCTCTTGATCCTTGGGGGCTATCATAATCTGATTATACCCCGAATACCCATCTAAGAAACAGTAATACTCAAAACCACCTAATCTATCAATCATTTGATCAAGGAACGGTAGAGGAAAATGATCCTTACACGTTGCCTTGTTCAACTCTCTATAATCTACACACACACGCCATCCCGTCACTAATCTAGTGGCTACCAATTCATTAGACTCAGTATTAATCACCGTGGTACCCCCCTTCTTAGCAACTACGTGTAACAGACTCACCCATGGACTATCAGAAATAGCAAAGATCATGTTGTTATCTAACAACTTCAAAACCTCCTTATGTATCACCTCTTGAATTACCGGATTAACTCTACGTTGGTTTTGCACTACCAGTTTCTACCTTATTCTAATCTAATCCTATGCATGCAAATGGAAGGGCTAATTCCCTTAATATCCGCGATCGACCATCCTATAACAGATTTGTGCTTACGAAGCACTACTAAAAGTCTCTCAAGCTGATCATCTGATAAAAGGGCAGATACAATTACCGGATACTTATCGGTCTCATCCAAGTAGGCGTACTTGAGGTGATCGGAGAGTGGTTTCAACTCATTTTTCGCCTCCAATGGTGGTGCCTTATCGAACATCTTCTCGATAGTTGACTCCTCGGCTTCCAAGTCGTCCTCATCCTCTACTTTCTTCATCTCCAAGAACTTGACATCTTCGTTGTCTTTCAAGCTGTCAAAATAATCAAGATCATAAGAATCATAAGATAGATCGTTAAGAATAGGATAATCAAACTGATGAACATAGAAAGAGCAGGGGTCTAGAAGTGTGTCTTCAACACAAGTTTCTGTGATGTTAATGAAGTGGCAACTCTCATCTCCCAAGGGGTATTTCATAGCTTCATAAATAACTATCTTCACTTCTTGATCATCAACTTTGACCGTAATCTTCTCATTCGCTACATCAAGTACCATCCCGGCTGTAGCTAGAAACAGCCTCCCTAAAATCAGCGGCACATACTCATCCTCCTCCATATCGAGTACGATGAAGTCGGCGGGAAAAACATGATTCTCCACCGTCACTAGAACATCCTCCACTACTCCTTGAGGTCTTGTGATAGACATATCAGCAAGCTGGAGCGTCATCATCGTGGGTTGAAGCTCACCCCCTCTAACTTCTTGAACAATGACAGAGGCATCAAATTAATGCTCGCCCCGAGATCACACAAAGCTCCTTTCTTGATCTCGTTCCCGATATCACATAGAATGGTGAAGCTCCCGGAATTCTTCAACTTGGGCGGAAGCGGCTTGTGCACCATAGCACTCACCTCATGGTTCAAGTGTACTAGCTCGGGTCCATCTACTCTCCGTCTCTTCGCTATCAAGTCCTTCAGGAACTTGGCGTAGTTAGGCATCTGTTCCAAAGCATCGTAAAAAAAAATGTTAATATGTAACTTTTTAAAAACATCAAGGAATTTAACAAACTTTTCATCTAATTTCTTTTTCATAAACCGCTGTAGATATGGGACAGGTATCACAGATTTGGGTACCCCCCATTCTTCTCTCTCAGTTTCTTTTACATTCTTCCTTGCTTTCTTTGCATTCTTCCACTTTGGAACTCTCTCAATCTCCTCAATGCCTTCCTCTTCAGGCTCTTTGCTCTCATTGGACTCATCCATATCTTTACTCTTCTGAATGCCTTCACCCTCAACCCTTTTCTCAACTCCCATCTCCTCAATCTCATCTCTATCTACCTCAGGCTCTTTTTCTTCTATCTCAACCTCTCCTTGGGGCGTCTCAGAATCAGCAGGCATCTCAGGACCATCATATTTGGTCCTACTTCTCAACTCAATAGCCTTGCAATGTTCTTTTGGGTTACCCTCGGGCATTGAAGGATACTTGCCCGGCTCTCTCGTATGAGACTTTACAATTTGACTAATTTGATACTCAATAGAAGTGAACCTGTGGTTGTTCTCTTGTTGAGCTCTATTCCAATCTATGTCCCTCTTTTGGAGTTCTTGATCACGCTGATCGCCTTTCTTATGCAACTCCTTCACATCATACTCCAATGAGGAAAATCTCTTACTTCCTTCCTCCACCTTATGAAGGATAGCTCTTAACATCTCCTCAGTCGAGACACCGCCTTCTCCACCCGGAGGTTTAGAACCTGGATCAACACCTGGAAGGACTGTAATACCGGCCTTCGGATTAGCATATGAAAAATTCTCATTCTTCCTCCATGTGTTTTGAGGAGGCTGCTGGCCTCCTTAATACCCTTGTGTGTTCCTCTATTGATTTTGAGGCGGCTGTGGACCTAGAGGTACAAATGGCTGGCCATAAGAAGACCTTTCAAATTGATTGCCACCTTGTGGATACCCGCCTTGTGGATAGTTAGGTCTTCCCATATACTTGGCCTCTTCTTGCTGACTCATGGGTGGGTCCACTTTCTCATTTACTGCTACATTCCCTCCAACCAGATTCTGCCCCATCTCAAAGTTGCTGATCTTCTCCATCATAGCCATCAACAACTTCCTTGTTCCCCCATTCTCTTCCAACTTACAAGCTCTCTGAAATTCTGGGTCCTCGTTCCATGCCCCGGCATTTGTGACAATATTGTCCACGATTTCTCTACACCTCGCTATGCCTTGGTTCAGAAATGCTCCATTAGCACATGCATCAAGGTGGGCTTGACCAGCCTTGCTGGCTCCACTGTAGAAGAATGCCATAATATCCCCCACATTGTACCCGTGCTGCGGGCACTCAATCAACATATTCGAGTATCTCTCCCACGCCTGACGTAAGTCCTCACCTGGCTTCTGGCGGAAAGAAGAAATCTCTATCCTTGCTTTAATGGTTCTAGATGGAGGGTAGAATTGCTCGAGGAACAGACGCTCGAGCTCGGCCCATGTGGTCACACCTCCCCATGGGAGCGTGTTGTCGTACCACTCCTTGGCTATTCCCGTCAAATAGAATGGGAACAGCCTGAGCCTTTTGGCATCTTCAGACATGCCATTATAATTGAACATGGATGCGATCATCAGAAAACTCCTCAGATGAGTATGAGGATTCTCCTTCCCAACCTCCCCCTTAAATTGATTCTCGGTAAGCAGCTTTAGAATTCCTGGGGAAATTGAGAAGTTGTTTACCTCTACAGGGGGCAATGCCACTCCATCATAGTACCTCTGCGGTTGTGCCACGAACCTTCCTCGAATAGCCATGTTCTGATCTGCGTTCTGAGGAACGTGCTGAGGATTAGCAGGTGGTACGGGTACTTGTTGGGGTGGTGGTGGTTGATAAGCTGGTGGTTGGTTGTAAACAGGAGGTGGAGGATACGGGTATGGTGGATACGGATAAGGTGGGTATGGGTAAGGGTAAGGTAAGTTGTTTTGTGGGAAGTTGTTCTTTGGGTAAGCAGGGTTGTTTTGAGGATGTTGGACAAGGTTGTGAGCTGGATTGTTTACGTTTTGTGTACCCAGGTTTTGGCTCTGGCTTTTCCCTAACGGGACTTGATTCTGACTTCCATTCCCTCCAGTGCCGTCAACTCGGTCCACTACCTGATTAAACTCATTTGCAGCATCATCCAACTCATTACTAATGTCCATGTTCACGTTCTCGTTCTCTCCTCCGGTAGCGTTCATCCTTCTTAGGAAGGCTCGGTTTCTTCTTGCTATTGTCTCAGGATCTAGCTGTAGTCTCTCTTCGCTCGTATTACCTTGCGAGCGTGTTTTCATAAACCTAAAACACTAACAAAAGAATAAAAATGCAACTACCGAACATGTACAAATAAAACAGAAAAGTAAATCACTCACTACTAACTACTAAGCCATCTACAAGTCCTATTCAAAAGACATACAACACCATCCCCGGCAACGGCGCCATTGACTTGAAGCGAAAATACTAACTTTCTACTAGTAGATTCCCCGCAAGCGTACGGGTTCACTGTAGTATAAGTTAGTATAACGACCAAGTTTATCGAACCTAAGGGATGAAGTGTATGCGAACAGATCCCTGAAGATCTACGCGTCGTAGCTAATATGAATGTATATTTTTGGATTTTTGAAGAATTAATTCTAAACTAAAATAAACTAATTAAACTAAAGAATGAATTAAACGAATTAACTAAGGTGTGTTTTCAAATAAGTGATGGTGATGCTCAGGATAGGAATTCCTACGTATACTAACGGAGCAGATACATAATCAAAATAACCGTGACGCGCAAGAAATAACCTAAGTAAAAGATTGTAAGATGAAAGCTCAAGAATTCAAACCCTAATACTTTATCCTAGCAATCGACTTCACTAATCCACTAACAAGTTAATAGATAGTGCTTAATTAACGAGACCCTAATTTAACCAAGGTGATGCGGTCGTCCTCCCTAGATAAATCGGTAGATTAATTAACCCTTTCTAAACCCTCTCATTAAGTCTACTCGTTGTTAAAGAGTGATAATGTCGTCCTCTCTCGAATACTTTTCGAACTAAATTCAAAGGTAAAGTTAAGATTGATTTTAAGAATTCATTAATTAAGAGCATTAAAACTAAACGTCACGAATTACCCTAATTACGTACCCACATCCTACTTCTACGAGTTCATCCTACCCTAAGCATGCAAGGGTTTTAGCTAGACATGATTTTTATGGAAACAAAAACAATTAAAGAAGTAACGAACATGAACATAATGACTGTTGGGATGTGTTTAGTTTTGATGATTTTCCAAAACCACTTGTAATAAGTTTGAAAGCAGTCAGGATAGTATCTTTTATTTCAGGTCAGGCTAGGTTAACTCTTAGTAGAATAGGTTGTCAGTTGAGGAAACACTCAGTTGAGGGGGAACTCAGCAAGGGGGAACTCAGCAACACAGTCTGAGGAAATCAAGATGACATCACAAGAAGAACCGACTGAAGCCATGGCAGGGACCTGAACCAGAAGAGAAGCCTGAAGGATGTCCCACTGAGTGTAAACCGGGCTGATCTAAGCTAAGTCAGGTGGACCACTCAGTGAAGAGCATGATTAAGAGGATCAGTGCTGCACCAAGTAGGTCCTAAAGGAGTCAGGCTACTGTGGTCAGGGAAGTTTGTCATTCAGCCTTATGACAAACTTCTTGGAGTGATCTTCAAACAGTCTCTGAAGGACAACTACACTGAAGACGTTCAGTCCACTGAAGCTCATCAGTCAGTGAAGGAGGAAGCTACCTAAAGTCAGTGGGTCTTGGTCAACCCACTGAGTCAAAGATCCGTTGAATCCAGCCCACGTGGACCAATTAGCACAAGGCAGCAACTCTGACACTGACAAGGCCGCATTCCAAGAAAAGTGGTTGAAACCATTAATTGTATGGATTCAAATGTAATTTCCTCCAACAGTTACATTTGAATCCACACTATAAATACAAGCTCATAACTGCATTTTGAAGGTGTGTGTGTAGAAAGAAAAACAAACACCTACAAGCTGTGAGGGTGTGTGAGTTGTTAGGGAGTCATAAGGAAGTGTTTCACACCACGACACTAATCATTAGGTTTTCACTTATATTCATTGAGTGTCAAGCTTGTAACTCTTAGCTTAGAGAGGTTTTCCCAATCTTAGCTTGAGGCTAATACATTGTAAGGGAAAACCTCACATAGTTGGAGAAACCAAACTGAAACCAAAACCCTCTAGTTAGGTTTGTTGGTTGAAGTTAGTTAGTAAGGAGAGGCAGCCCAGGGAGTGGTGTGAGTCCAGTTGTTAGTGCACCTTGGCACGTTAAAAACAAGAATCCCAGTTAGTGGATTTCCTGTTAAATCAGGCCGTGGATGTAAGAGCTTGAGTCTCTGAACCACGTTAAACTGAGCGTTCGTTTCATTTAAAGTGTTTACTTAAGTGTTGTGAAAATCTGCTCACTGAGAGCATTGTTAAAAAGGAAACTTTAGTTAATCATTCAGGTCAGGGAGGATCCTCTCACTGACCAGTTCAGGCAACGCACTCGAGAGTTCAGCATTTCGAGTCACTGCCTTGCTTAGAGCATGAGCCTCCTAGTCTCCACTGATTTAATAGCTCAGCCTCTAAGCAAAGCAGTGACTTGAAGTGTAATCTCTCGAGTCACTGCGTTACTCAGAGCATGAGCCTCCAAGTTTTCACTGACTTGACAGCTCAGCCTCTGAGTAAAGCAGTGACTTGAAGAGTAACCTCTCGAGTCACTGTGTTGCTAAGAGCATGAGCCTTCCAGCCTTCTCACTGACTGGGTAGCTCAGCCTCTTAGCAATGCAGTGACTTGAGTTCTATTCACTCTTGCTGAACTTCCTGAGGAAAAGGTTTTAAAAAAAAAATTTGCTCTTGAATTCCCATTTTTCCCTTCGAAAACGGGACCATCAATGACCTCAACGGATAAATTATCAAACATAAACTAGGGTTTAAAGAAATAAATGCTAAGAACTGAATTTAAATTAAGAAAACGAAGTCTCAAAGTATTAAAGAACAAAGGTCTAAAGAAACGAAATTAAAAAGCAAAACCGTACTATGAATTCGTAAAGAAAACCTTGAAAACGTAAATCTAAAGCTTGCTCGTCTCTTCTTCTCCAAAAACTAACTCTACAAGTGATATCGTATGTTGTGGTGTCAAGTTGTGTGTAAAAACATGCTCGGGACGAGTATATATAAGCATCGGGCCGAATCGTGAACTCATGGGCCGAAAAACGGATCCGGAAGCAAAAATCTTGGAAGTGCTCGAGCAAGCACGCTAAAGCGGTGGTGCTCAAGCTGTGTAGCTCGAATGGTGCAAGGGCTCGAGCGGTCCCGCTCAAGCTAGTCGAGCGCTCGAATTCTTCTGCATGTTTTGGAGCGTTCGAGCAACACGCTCGAGCGGTGGCGCTCGAGCTGCTCGAATGCAAGAAATCTTATGTAAGTTTTAGGCACTCGAGCAACATGCTCGAGCGCTAGTGCTTGACTCAGTCCACTCGAATGACTCCGAAAATGCTCCAACTAATACTTTTCTTCTTCCGCACTAATACCAATTGTATTTCTTCGATATCTTCTCATCCGGGCATCCGTTTGAGTCGATTCAAAGCCCTACAAACTCCGTTTTTTGCCCTCGATTCACCTATTAGCATCAAAGAGACAAATTCATCAATGTGTAGAAATAATACTCAATTGACTCTAAATACTCGATAAAATCGACCAAAACTAGGGCATTTCTAACGACGAATCATGACAATTTCACGCCTAATCACCTACCGAAATAGGGGTCTCACAGATTCATATGGCGAATTTTTGGGTTATTGTTGACTCACGATTCTTAAGTTCAATTTTGTTCGAAATTTGAATTTTAGAATCCTGGAACTGTATTCATAATTTTAGCTCATGAATTTTAGGTGACTCATTTTTGCCAGATTTGTATTGAATTTTTGGTTGTAAACTTTGTTAGTTTCAATTCTAAGCAGTGTATGATGTTATTATCTTACTTTTCTCCGATGCCAATTTTTGGGTTAATTTCTGTTCATTGAGTTTTCAAGTTGGTGATCTTCTAGTTGTGTTGATTTCCAATGTAATTAGGAAGATTTTTTTTGGGTTGCAGAAAATTGAAGAATTCCCAAGTATGTCTTTACTCATTTTAGAGTTTGTGTATGCAACATTATCTACAATCTTTGCAATATCACACACTATAATATTATCTCTGAATAAGTTGCTGCCAAACTTATCTCTGAATAAGTTGCGAGCGATCAATTAGTGATTTGAGATAATATGATTAAGTTATTTGAATAGACGCTTCATCATGTTCAAGGCTTAATCAAGTATTCGTGAATGAAAGGAAGATATCACAATAGCCTACATATTACAGGTGGTTGCAGATTTCTTCGCAACGTACCTCGTATATTGAGAATGTCTGATTTATTGTCTAGTGTTCAATTAAGTCCGTTAGTTTGACTAATCGCTCAATATACGAGGGCCTATGGGTCACACTACAAGCAATAACAGTTCCCCGATTATAGTTGGTTGATTAAGTATTATATTAGATATAATATTTAATTTATGGAGAATATAATAATAATAATTATATTTGGAATTAATTATTATTATTATTTAATTAAATTGAATTTAATTAAATCTCCCAATAATAATATTTGGAATATTAATATACAAGAATAATATATATGGTAAATATATTATTCGTAGGAACATATCTAGGGAAATATAATCCGTAGAGATTATATTTTGCGGGTCAAGCATATTATATTGCTTAGAAATTAAGCTAAGATAATCCCTATAAATATGTGTCCTATGGGAATTCAGAAATACACACAAGAAATATATTTTCTCCATAAAATCTCTTGTTCGAGTTTTCCTAGCAAGTCCGTCTCGAGATTCAACGCTGGCAATCCGGTGCGGGTCGGTGAATAGTTATTGTGTGGATACCGTAGTTGAGGATTCCGGATATGAAGCGCTGTAAGATTTCTTGGTTAAGATATCTCGTATTTTAATTATGCAATTAACTGTTCGTTGTTGGTGAACGATATTTCTGCTATGCATGTTTACGTGTTTTACGTGCCTCTAAATTCCAACAGTGGAATCAGAGCCAGGTTCTAAACTCATTGCATAATTAGTTGATTTGTAATTAATTTTTTTTATAAATCATGTATGGCCGAATTGGATTCGACCGCACTTCATGTTTTGGGTCTTTTGATTAATAAACTTTACTTTGCCCCTTTTTGGGGCTTCGTCTTCCTGTTTACCCGCACTAGGGCTCTTGCCCCTTTTTGCCAATTCCACCATAACCAAGCGCGAGACCCGCAGTGCGCCACTCGAGGCCACAACTTGGCCTGCGCTTCGCGGTGGTGTATAAGCTCGCGTAGTCGTGAAAGGCGGCGACGATTATCGCCTGTGACCGTCTCCTCGCTGGTTATTTTGGATCGATTTGATTCGGATTTAACCGCTTGTCACGGTGTCGATGTGGGTTTGACCCGTGATGTTCTTCGGCGTACTTCGGTGGTGTCGAGTGGTCTTTCGCTGGCGACGCTGAGCCGAGGCATTTCGGCGACACGATTGGAGGCGGCGACACGGTTCGCCTGCCACCGCGTAGTCGCGAATCATCATCTTGTTTTGCCTGGTTTCCAATCGCTGTCACCGCCATGTACACGGTCGGGCAATGTGGTGGTGATTGAGACGTACCGTGTTTCCCTATTGATTCACAGCGCCTTAAGGACGGCAGTGGTATGACTTCCCCATCGGTTCTTTCCGAGCAATTATTTTGGATTCGAAATACTGTTATTACTTAGATGAACTTAATTTTTTCAGTGGGTTTGTTTGTGATATGGTGTGTTTGAATTCGGTTTTGGCTTTGATTCAACAAAGAATTTTTTATGATTGAGTTGAATCTTAGATCCTTTCGGTTTTGGGCGATGATGATGAAAAATTGGATTTGGCAAAAGTATGCTTTGCAATTTTAGAAATTACAAATTGAGCCCTAAAAGTTTAAAGTGAATTACAATATTTTGGAAATATTTTAAATCAAAATTTTGATAGGTTGGACCTGATCAAGATTAAAAATTGGACTTTTAGTAGAACTTTAATAATGGATTATTAAGATTGATATTTGAAATTGGATTTTTAAATCAATAAAATTTAATCGTTATTAAAATCCCACTTGAATTTTAAATATTTTATGTCCACATCTTAATTGTTTTGGGTAGGCGACGCCCAAATAATTGTCGGACTGTATTGTATGATTGGGTAGACGGCGCCCAAATATATGTTAGTCCACATAAAATCATGTTTGGGTAGGCGGTGCCCTATAATTGCTCAAATGTGATATAGATTAACATGTGGATCTCGATTAAGCAATTAATACCCCGCCTTGAAAATGATCCTCGCTAAAAATATAGTTTTTCATTAAATTGAAAGATGTCTTCCATTAAAATTAAGAGTAAATCGGAAATTTCATTCCATTGAGTATTTAAGGGCATAGTCTTTTGCTCGGATCTACATCTAACGGGACTCTTATAGGGACATATTTGTCACCGCTTAATGGTTGTAAACCAACTTAATTCTGTTTCACCAGCCCTAGCAGGGAAACGAGAGTTAGGTGACATCCGATTGAACTAGGTTCAATCAAACTAGGAATTGTGTGAGGCAATAGGTTTAGAGAGCTACAAGTTCTGCTGTTGCAATGTTCAGCTCTAGCAGTCATTGTAATAGTAGGAATGTGGATACTAGTCCATTATAATTTATATTGGATATAAATTCGTACTCTTCCGATGAGGTCGTTGAGTATGTGAAAATAATGGAGACAAAATAAATAAAATGCCATGTTTATTTTGATTGCTGAATATTGATCATAGGAATTATGTGTTTTAATTCCTTTTTAAATTTTATTTCCTAGGATTGTTGAAATGAATAACTTGTCGTTGAGAAGTGTTTTGGAAACAAATGAATTGGCTGGGCCAAATTTTCCGGACTGGCACCGAAACGTGTGTTTGGTGCTTAGGCCAGAAAAGATTGAGTACGTGTTAGACACGCCAATCCCTGATACCCCTGAGGCTGGTTCTGAGGAAGCCGAAGCGTTTGACGCCAAAGCTCAAAAGAAGCATCAAGATGATGCTTTCCAGTCTCAGTGTGTTATGTTGCTCGGCATGACTCCCGAGTTGCAAAGGCAACACGAGAGGATGCTTCCCTATGAGATGCTTAGACATCTGAAGGATCTCTTTGATTCTAAGTCTCGTTCCGAGATTTATGAAGTGATGAGAGACCTGTTTAGATGTCGGCTATCTGAAGGAGGAAAGGTCTCCCCTCATGTTTTGAAGATGATAGGGCTAATCGAGAAACTTGGTCGTTTTAGCATTGAGTTGCAGACCAATGTTGCTGTTTATGCCATTCTTCAGTCGCTACCCGATTTATACTCAAGTTTCGTAGTAAACTTCAATATGAACAAGACGATTTCGACCATGCCTGAGCTTCATAACATGCTCAAGACTTTTAAGTCTTCCACTACTAAGGAAAAACCCATTCTCATGGTGGGCACTTCTACTTCTTCTGCCCCTAAAGGCAAGAAGAAGCGAAGGAGCAAGGCTAAGAAAGGTTCTAAGCCTAATTTCCTCAAGCCGAAAGGTGGGATTCAAAAGAATGAGTAGGTTGATAAGGATGTATGCCTCCACTGCAAGCAAAAGGGGCATTGGAAGAAGGACTACAAGGTTCTAGCAGCTGAAAAGAAGGCACAAACTGCTTCAGCCACTGGAACATGTATGTTTGTTATTGAGATAAACATGTCCACTAATGATTCTAACTGTTGGGTATTGGATATCGGTTGTGGCTCACACATTTGTACAAATGTGCAGGGGCTCAAGGACAGCTGAGCGGTTAGACCGGGTGAAGTCGCCCTTCACGTGAGGAATGGAGAAAGAGTTGTTGTTGAATGTGTTGGGACTTATATTTTAGACTTACCTTCTGGTTTTAGACTTAAATTGAATAATTGTTATTTTGTTCTGTCTATTACTCGTAACATTATTTCTGTTCCTATGTTAGATATTGAGGGATTTTTCTTCCGTTTTGCAAATAATATTTGTTATTTTTCGCTTAATGGTGTTGTTTATGGAAATGCTCCTCTTGTGAATAGTTTATACTTGTTACATTGTGGATATAATATTCTTAATATACAAAATAAAAGACTCAAGCTTAGTAATCATGAAAATCCGACTTACTTGTGGCATTGTAGACTTGGTCATGCAAATGAGAAAAGAATCACAAGGTTAAGAAAGTTGGACTACTTAACCTCATTTGACTTAGAGTCTTATGGAAATTGCGAATCTTATCTCATGGGCAAGATGGCCAACAAACCATTTTCCGGGAAAGGGATGCGTGCCAAAGAAGTTCTAGAGTTAATCGACAGTTATATTTGTGGACCATTGCCCACTCTAGCTAGGGGTCAATTCGGCTACTTCATCACCTTTACTGACGATTACTCAAGATACGGATACGTGTATCTCATGAAACACAAATCTGAATTGTTTGAGAAATTTAAGGAGTACAAGGCCGAAGTAGAGAAACATCTTGGTAAGAGTATCAAGACTCTTCGATCAGATCGAGGAGCTGAGTACCTTAGCATACTTGAAGCTTCATGGGATCCAATCACAATGGACTCCTCCCGAAACCCCTCAGATGAACGGTGTGTCCGAAAGGAGAAACCGAACCCTGTTGGACATGGTCCGGTCCATGATGAGTTTTGCCTCCTTTCCAACATTCTTATGGGGAGACGCATTGCAAACCTCAATCTACATTCTGAATAGGATTCCATCCAAATCAGTTGTGCAAACTCCATACGAGCTATGGTATGGAAATAAGCCATCTTTTCTACACATTAGAATGTGGGGTTGCCCCACAATTGTGAAGAAAATGCAAACTGATAAGTTGGAATCCAAAGGTGAAAAAGGTTATTTTGTGGGATATCCTAAGAAGACTAGAGGATATTATTTCTATCTACCAGAGAAACAAACAGTGATTATTTCTAGGCATGCAAGGTTCTTAGAGTATGTCTTTAAGGAACAAAGCCGTAAGAAGATAGAACTTGAAGAAATTCAAGAACCATGAATTAACATAGAGACTGGTGATTTTTCAAAGCAACATGACAAAGAATCAGTGGGAGCATTCAACGACTCTTATGGTGGAAGTTTATCACTAGGTGATGCTCTTTCAGCCAGTAGGAGCATAATTGGAGTTGCGTTGCCCTCACAACAACCTCCAAGTAGGCTGAATGAGAATAACATAGTTCAAACTCCCGCTTAAGAGGCATCTGAAAGTGTCGCTCTTGAGGACTCTCCGATCAACGATAAAGTCGCTGCACCACAAAATTTTCACGATCAGAATGTACAGCCTGCACAACCACAACTCCGTAAGTCAACTAGGATTCGTAATCCAATCGATAGGTATTATGGTTTCCTTGTGGAGGAATACGATGACGTGGAAATACCAGATAAGGACGAACCTAAGACTTACACTGAGGCGATATTAGATGTTGACTCAGAGAAGTGGCATGAAGCTATGAAATCTGAGATGGACTTGATGTACATCAATCAAGTTTGAGACTTGGTTGAATTGCCAAAAGGGGTCAAACCCATAGGTTGCAAGTGGGTCTTCAAGAGGAAGACCAATGCAAATGGCAAGGTACAAACCTACAAGGCTAGGTTGGTGATGAAAGGGTATAGTCAACGCGAAGAATTGACTATGGCAAGACCATCTTGCCGTTTTTGAAGATCAAGTCCATTCGTATTTTACTTGCGATTGCCGCACACTATGATTATGAGATTTGACAGATGGATGTAAAAAAAGTCTTTCTCAATGAAAACATTGATAAGGACGTGTTTATGACTCAACTGGAGGGTTTCATATCTAAGCCAAAGTCTAATCTCGTGTGCAAGCTTAAACGATCCATCTATGGATTGAAGCAAGCTTCTAGGAGTAGGAATATTCGATTTGATGAAGCTGTTAAGTCTTTTGGCTACATTAGAAATCCGGAATATCCATGCGTTTATTGTAAACACAGTGGGAAGAGTATTATGTTTATAGTCGTATATGTCGATGACATATTGATTATAGGAGATAACATCCTACTCATGCAGTCCGTGAAAGATTGGTTATCAAAGACCTTCATGATGAAGGATCTTGGTGAAGCATGCTACATCTTAGGGATCAAGATCCATAGGGATAGATCCAAGAAGATGCTAGGGCTGTCAAAATCCACCTACGTAGATAAGGTGTTAAAGCGTTTTGCGATGGAGAACTCTAAGAGAGGGTATCTTCCAACAAATCAAGGGATAAAGCTGTCGAAGAAGGATTGTCCTTCTAGCGAAGCTGATATTGAGCACATGAAGGATGTTCCATATGCATCTGCAATTGGATCCATCATGTACGCCATGACTTGCACCAGGTCAGACGTGGCCTACACTGTCAGCATCACGGGTAGATACCAATAGAATTCAGGTGAGCCTCACTGGATTGCTATCAAGAATATTCTAAAGTACTATAGGCGTACTAAAGAACATTTTCTTATCTACAGTGGGCAATCAGAGCTAGTCATCATGGGCTATGCTGATGCAAGTTTCCAGTACGACTGTGATGATTACAAATCACAGTCAGGATACGTCTTCACTCTCAATGAAGGTACGGTGTGTTGGAATAGTTCCAAGCAAGAGACAACCGCAGATTCAACAACTGAGGCTGAGTACATTGCTGCGGCAGAGGCTGCCAAAGAACCTGTCTGAATAAAATAGTTCTAAACTGAACTAGGGGTAGTTCCAAGTGCCAGTGGTCCAATAAAGTTGTATTGTGACAACACTGGTGCAGTTGTGCAAGCAAAGGAACCAAAATCCAACAACAGAAACAAGCATGTACCGAGGTGTTATGCTTGATAAGAGAGATGATTGCTAACAAGAAAATAGAGTTAGAGCGCATTCCCACAGATGATAATTTGGCTTACCCATTCACCAAGGCTTTGAGTGTTCATGTACACACTAGACATTTTGATGGTCTAGGAGTTAGACATGTATGTGATTGGCTCTAGTTCAAGTGGGAGATTGTTAGTGTTAGTGTCCTAGAGACAATTCTTTTTAAGGACATAATACTAAGATGATATTCAGTTTATGGTGTAATATTATTGATTGATTTAATATTAAATATATATGGCTTTGCACTTATCTGAATATTATGTTTGATTGTTTGCATTATTCATATCTGTGTTCTCTTGAATCGATACTGTCATTGAGCGAGTGAGAACTCAGATGACCGAAGTACGATTCTCAAATAGTCCCGATCAAGGATCATCAAGAAAGAGATATTGATGATGTAATGGAGATTGATGTGCGATTTGCATTATACTCTATGGAGAGAGTGTAATAAGATCTCATCACTTGCTACCAGCTATTAGGTATCTCATAATGGATGCACAAATACCTTAGAGGGTATTGGTATACCCATCCGAGAAACCGTTTGATGTAATTCCATATAATGTGTCTACGGGTGTCTCGGTTAGTGGGAGAGATGTGATACTCCTCAGACTTGAGGTCAATACGCACGACATGTGCGGAAAGAATAATTTTTGACCATGACCGACGCTTTCACCCTCCAAGGGTAGATATGGCATTGATTGAGTTCATCACGAAGTACATGTGCGTGGTAGTTGAGCCAAGAATATGATTCATTCCTCAATGTGGATTTAAGAGAGAATACTCATCTTCTCATCATAATCAGATCTAAGACATCGGCCGATGCAAGTCGACTTGGACTTTGTGGCCAAGTGCGACGCGAACGATCAATTAGTGATTTGAGATAATATGATTAAGTTATTTGAATATACACTTCATCATGTTCAAGAGTTAATCGAGTATTCGTGAATGAAATGAAGATATCACAATAGCCTACATATTACAGGTGGTTGCGGATTTTCTCGTAACGTACCTTATATATTGAGAATATCTGATTTATTGTTTAGAATTCAATTAAGATCGTTAGTTTGACTAATCACTCGATATACGAGGGCCTATGGGTCACACAACAAGCAATGCCAGTTCGCCGATTATTATTGGTTGATTAAATATTATATTAGATATAATATTTAATTTATGGAGAATATAAACATAATAATTATATTTGGAATTAATTATTATTATTATTGAATTAAATTGGATTTAATTAAATATGAAATCCCAATAATAATATTTGAAATATTATTATACAAGAATAATAGATATGACAAATATATTATTCGTAGGAACATATTTAGGGAAATATAATCCGTAGAGATTATATTTTGCGGGCCAAACATATTATCTTGCTTAGAAACTAAGCTAAGATAATCCTTATAAATATGTGTCCTATGGAAATTCAGAAATACACACAAGAAATGTATTTTCTCCATGAAATCTCTTGTTCGAGTTTTCCTAGCAAGTTCGTTTTGAGATTCAACGCTGGCACTCCGGTGAGCATCAGTGAATAGATGTTGCATGGATACTGTAGTTGAGGATTCCGCGTATGAAGCGCTGTAAGATTTCTTGGTTAAGATATCTCATATTTTAATTATGCAATTAACTGTTCGTTGTTGGTGAACGATATTTCCGTTGTGCATGTTTACGTGATTTACGTGCCTCTAAATTCCAACAAATACAACATTCTAACTCAACCTAAATAATGTCACTCGGCCGAGTGGCCTTTTCACTTGGTCGAGTGAGGCCTTTCCCTTCCTTAGCCGAGTGGTTCTTGTCGTAAGCATCACTCAGCCTCTTCAAACTTCACTTGCCCGAGTGAAAAATGCCGTAGCCATCACTCGGCCTTAAAAAACCCTTCACTCGGTCGAGTGGAACCAATTCTAATGGCCGAGTGCCATCACTTGGCCAAGCCTTCAATGTCACTAGGCCGAGTGGCTCCCTGGCTAGACCGAGTGACTTCTCTTCACCCCCTTTTGTCTAGCTTTTGACCTTCTCGACTTCAATTTTCACCAACTCTTCGATTTCATACCCTTTTGAACCAATGGGTTGATTCGTTTTTTGTAAAATAAAACCTTAATATATATTTTTTTTTAAATTTGAACCAATGGGTTGATTTGTTTTTGTCTGAATATTAATAATTAAACATCATTCTTGGGCAGGAGAGAATGCATCGACTGGTTCGAAGTGTAAAAAGTTGTGATTTTTTATCCAATTTTTTAATGGATTTTATCAAGATTTAAAGTTTATATTAAATTGCAATTTACTGACAAGTTATGATTTTATCTCCAATTAAACCTAATTCTAGTCTACAAAAGAAATTAAACAATGCTCATTTGTTTTGTAATATGTGTTTTTTTAGATTTACAAAAAAATAAGGAACATAATATTTAATATATTTATCCTTATAATTAATTAAAGACATACTTTATGATATGTGAAAAAATATGAGAGACAATTGAAGAATTAAAAGTACGAGATGAAAAATAAAAATATATTTAATTAAAAAATGCCACTCCCTCCGTCCCCCAATTTACTTCCCATAAGTTTTGGGCACAAATATTAAAGTAAGTAATATAATATAGATATAGTACAAGTAATGTGATTGAGAGATGAGAGAATATATGATATTATATAGATAAAGTATTATTGATGTGTAAGAAGGAGTAAATTGTGGAAATATAATATTATATTTTCTTTTTTAAAAAAGAAAGGGAAGTAAATAGTGAGACGGACAAAAATGACAAAATGATTAGTAAATAGAGGGACAAAGGGAGTACTAGATTTTTTTATGTGGGGGTGAAATATGAATAAATGGAAAAGAAAAAGTTAAAAGGATATATAATGAATTAACACTGATTACACGATGGAAATAGTATATATAAAATTATACTACTACTATTACTTATAGACAAAGTATAGAGTGAAAATGATTCTTACATTAATTATTGAAGGATATTAGTTATTTTCACTAAAAAGTATTAGTTGTTTTATCGAAGGGTATTAGTTGTTTATTGAAAATAAACAACGAATATTTTTCGGTGAAATAACTAGTACTCTTTAATGAAAACAACTTATACTTTTCAATGATTTATGCATGAACCAATTTCACTCAATACACACTCATTAAACAATCACATTTTGCGTTGAGATAAAAACAAAATGTTTGGTGTCAATATTGCACCAATAGAAACGTACAAATTTATTTTATATTTTTTTTAACTACATATCATAATATTATAATAATATATTGAATCTGTAAATCAGAATTGGATGAGGCCTTAGGGATAAAGAATAGAGTGTTTTGATGTAGCACTTCTTGAGAAGTGGACATGGAGAATTTCTTTTAGTGAGGGGTACACTCTGTGGGCTCGGGTCATTTGATCTCGGTTAGTGTAACGCTCCGAATCTAGAATGTATTAAATATCTCATATTCAAGGTAACACTTGTAGTAAAAAGTTCGAACTATAATTTTTTTTGATGAAAGATAATAAAAGTTGATAGATGTGGTTTATCTACTAGGAGAAATGAGTGGAATAATTTTAAAAACATATCTCACAGACATATATGTAAAGCTTAGTATTTTTATAAAAATACATGTCCAATTTTAGTTTAGATAATATGTATGAATCATATCTTCTGAAGAGTATTAGCGATAACATTTATTTGAGAATATAATAATATTATAAGTAGCATTTTATTTAAGCGGGGAAATTTTGTTTTGTCCATATTACCGTTCTTGCTCCCCGTAATCATAAATATGCAAAAGATATTAGAAATGGGGCATGAGAACTGAATCCCACGTGTGGATGACCGGCATGAAGTTATGGGATTGGTAAAACTAAAGTATAATAAATACATACTCATTAATAAAGCATTTCAATTCCTTTAAGCAATTTTGCATGTAAGCATAGATAACATATATCTCATAATTAACAAATTCACGTAATAGTTGATGGGCATAAAGAATTTCACATATATATAACTGAACTATCACAGGTTGATTCACATTAGGGTCACTACCCAAAATCATTTCCATGTATCGGTCCAATCTGCCAAAATTTATTTTCATATATTGTAAATCTCCCGCAAATCATTTCTCGTATCACTGGTTGTCTTTCTACCAAAATACAAATTATGTGACCATGAAACTTGCTTTTATTTAAAATCATGGCCACTAGCATACATGATCACTAGTGGCCATCTACCACAAAATAAAGTGTGACCATGAAACCTGAATTCATTTGTAATCATGGCCACTGGTGGTCATCTACCACAAAACAATGTGATCATGTAACTTGCTTTCCTTATTCTCATAAAAATTATCATTTCAAATTGTGGGGAGAATTTTACATAATTCGTACTTGAATTGGTTTGTATAATTCATACTAAAAAAATGCCCTTATATCATGCAATAGTGATCGACTCATATAATCATCAAACATAAACATTCCATATAATATATATATATCTATATATATATATATATATATATATATATAATCATATCATATAATTCACACACTTATATAATATATATAGTTATCTTTGATAAATAATTTTTGGTTGATTTAGTGGAGTCCATAATATATCAAAACAACGTATTAATTGCATAACGAATCATCCACTTGCTTGCCTTCGGGTCTCGAGAGTGATATACTGTTTTGGTAAATACACCACTTCTAAGAGGTGGTGTATTGGTGGATGTACTTATTAATTTTCTTGTGGTAATGTTATTTCGATTTTCATAAAAACAACCATTTGATTTCCTTTCTCCTTTTATAAATAAAAGATTTTATAACTTAAAAGTATATCCATTGAATATTTTCTCAAAATTTATTAAAGATAAAATTAATTTAAATAATATTATTATAAGAAAATATTAATCTAAAGTTTTTCTTTCTAAAATTTTCTTTTCTTATTTTAAATGAAATCTTGAAATTAATTTATAATTTATAAATAAAATTCTCTTTATTATTTATTTATTAATAATCTTTGACTTAAAAGAAGTTTGTATAATAAACTAAAAATAATACTCCCTCCGTCCACGAAAATTTTACCCGTTTACTGTTGGGCACAATTTTTAATGAAAATTGGTATTTTATTGAAAAAGTGGATAAAGTAAGAATATTTTGGTGGATATTGTGGGACCCATTTATTTGTTTGTGAGTGTAGTTTATTTCCAAAAGAGGAATGAGTAAAAATTTGTTGACTTTTTCTTATTTTTTTAGTATATATCTTTAATTTGACTCTGAAATTCTACGTAAGACTTGAAGCTATTACTATCTAAAGTACTTTTAACAATTTAGAGGATGTACTAGCTAGGAAGAAATGCAATTAATTGACATTGAAATTATCAAACATCCCTCAAATTGCAAATTGAATGAATAATCACAACGTTATTTAAATAGAATGAGAGGGAGTACTGCAAATGAGTGAGATATGAGATCAGAATTAAAAGTGTTATTAGTTTATTTTACTTAGAATTGAATGGTGAATTTTGTTATTACTGATTATTGAGTGGAAAAAGTTGGTGGGGGAAGAGGGATTTGTGGTTGCAGCAGAAGCTATCGCCGAGGAAATCAAGAACAAGGTGAATAATAACGATGAGTTTTTAAGAGATCTGGTAGATGATAAAGTATAGAGTAAAAATGGTTCATACATGAATCGTTGAAGTGTATTAGTTACTTTCACTAAAGAATATTAGTTATTTTTAATGAAGGGTAGTTGTCTTCACTAAAGAGTCTTAGTTTATTTTCAGTAAACAACTAAGACTCTTTAGTGAAGATAACTAATACTCTTCAGTGAAAACAACTAATACGTTTTAGTGAAAATAACTAATACATTTCGATGATTTATATATGAACCAATTTCACTCTATACATACTCCGGTAGATTGGCTATCACTAGAGCCGACAATTTGGGCTAGACCCGCCCGACATGTGGGCCGGATTGGGCTAAAAAAATAGAGGCCCGAAAAAATCGGGCCATTTTTGGCCCGGCCCGACGCGCCAAATGGGCCGGACCGTTTTTGGCTCGACGGACCACGGGCCGGCCCGATTGATTCTATTTTTATTTTTTTTATCTATTTTATTTAAAAAAAATTATAATTAGTGTTTTTTAACTGATATTTAGTATTGTAATTTAAAATATATGGATATATTTGACTTGATACTTCCATAATAAAGAATTTAGTGTTGTATATTTTATTTTTAAATGATATTTAGTGATATTTAAATGATATTTAGTGTTGTATATTTAGTTTTTTTTTAAACATACTTGACTTGATAGTTGATGTCATAATAAAAAATTTTGTAATTGAAGCCCCTCATTGTACTGCACATGCATGTATGTTAGAGTTTAGACTAACATATCTTCTCTTAATATTTCGATAGGGTCTTTGGATTATCAATTTTAGAGTAGATTCTACACTTGTGGAAGCTTATGTTTATGATCCTCACCAGTAATCCAATAAACTCCAAGGGAAGGTTCAAATATATATTGTACTGCCTTGGATAAACAATATTTGTCTTCAATGACAACAAAATTAATCAATTTATTAAACTTACACAAATCAGGGTAAACAATATTTGTCTTCAATGACAACAAAGTTCATAAATTTATCAAACTTAAACAGAGCAAGAGCTAACCACCTAGTGTTTTTAAAACTCATAATAGTAAGTACTCCCTCCGTCCCACAATTGTTTTCACACTTTTCTTATTCGTCCATCCCACAATTGTTTGCACACCAAAAAATAAGGACCCACAGAAATAAAATTCAGAAAAACCATACTCTGCATTTGCAATTTGCAAACCAGCTGTTTTCAAGAGATTGATGATGATAATGACAATAAAACACAACACTTAGCAACAAAGGTTAACAAAGTGGCCACAACAGTTACTATATTATCAAAAATCACATATGGGCAATTTGATTAATGTGAAATGTAATAAACCAACATATATCAGTGTTGGATTTATACGTGAAAGTATGCTTTTACTTTGTATAACTTGTGTATCAAACACTTGTTTATGAGAATAATTCTTTTATCGCATTTGCTTTAGTTATGATTGAATGTTGAATATCTATTGCAAACCGTTCATTATATGGTACATGTTACATTATAGTTAATGTGGTGATACCCGATCACGGAAGACAACATTAACAGTTTCCTTGTAACTAAACGTACATTTTCACGACCTAGGTGGAATTGAACAATCCGCCGTGAAAGGTCGATGTGTAAGGCTCAGATTGGCCTGTCTTGACTAAGAGATTGCACTAGCACATTTAGTATGTGTTGAAGAGGACCTACAGCGAGGATAAATTCTTCTGTTCTGAAATGTGAAGAATTAGACCTCAGTGGTTGTTTATTTCTTAATCTCCGTCACTTAAATAGGACTGTGTGTGCTTAATGGTTACTGCTTTGATTCATGTTGGGTGAGAATCATTGTGACTTCGAACCTTGTGCTTTGGGCAGTAATATTAATCATACGACGGTTGCTAAGATTTAATACGGAGAAACGCGTGTGAGTACGGCTCGTGTGATTAATCCCCTTGGTGGGCTCAGAAGTTTTATCGTACCAAATCTTGCAAGTGAAGAATCAGTTTCTTCGGTACGGGTAATAATGTTAAGCTGTCTTTACTCCAAGGTGAAATATATTAATTAATTTAGAGCTATTCAGAAGCTTAATTAATTAATGGACTTGATAATCTTAAACGCGGGAAATAATAACCGGGAGCCCATATTATCGTAATATGGATTAAGATGGATAGTGCAATATTAATTTATTAGTGGTAATAATTAATATTAATGGATTGAATTATATTGGGGCTCAATATTGAAATTCAGAAGTCCATTAGGAGGTTCAATCTTAATTCTCCTTAAAGGCCCCTCAAGTAGCCCATTTAGTAGCCCAATAATGATAAGGTGATTAAAATAAAAAGAATATATTATGCTGATTTTTCTTCATTAATTTTCAAAAATAAGGAGTTAGGAAGAGAAAAGATTTTGTTGATTTTCTTGGCAAGATATTATGGAAGATAAGTATTCTTGGAATACAAGATTATATCATATATTCAAGAAGATCCAAATCTTGGATTTTCTTAAAGTTTTCGAGAATTACAAGTATAATTAGGAGGGTGAGATTTTTGTGGAATATTTTATTTTGGAGAAAAGAATATATGAGATATATTCAAGATTTCTTAGAGCCTAAGAAAATATTTTCTCCAAGGCCCAAATATTCATAATTTTCGTCCACCTCTAATTATAAATAGTGGATGATTATTTAATCTCCAAGTACATAATTCCATGTGTTGGAAAAATCAAGAGCATAGATATTTTTCTTTTTCCTTAGTTATTTAAATTATTCGAAAGCATCTCCCACCGGTGATCGAATAAGGCGAAGGGAAATACTTGAGAAGGTTTTTGGGTTGATAAAACGCGTACGTGTTAGTCCCGTTTTATTCAAAGGCCAAGTTCTATGAGAGGTACGTAAGTCACATATTATCTTGTTTATTCCGCCATAGATTTTATGTGAATTAATTCAACATGCATGATGTAAAATTTGTTGTTGAAATTATTATTTGAATTAATTAGGATTAATTCATGCTAGTAATAATTGAATTTAAATTCATATTTAAATTTCATCCCGAATAGATTCCGGGCACCCCTATTTTCCCAACAACTGGTATCAGAGCCACGGTTTCGGGCTCTGATCTTTAAATTAGAATTTAAATTGTTTAACATTAAATTGAAATTGGATAGTAGAATTGCTAGATCTTTTTTGCAGGTATCCAATTGTCATGGTTTTAATGTTGTTATTTTTCATGCGTGTGAATTAATTGTTTTTAATTCGATTCGTTCGAATTCGTTTTTCTCGTGAGAAAATCCACGAGTAGATTAGTTGTTTTTATTTTGATTCGATCATTGTAATAGACTAGTCTAGATCTAGTATTTATTTTTTTTGAAAAATAAATTGTAATCGGATCGTGACGAAGAACGAAGAATTAAAAACGGCGTACCCGGAAGACGCATGCATGCGCGGTGCATGCATGGACGTAAAAAATCGTGCATGGGGTGAAGAAAACGAGAATGAACGACGAAACCTGGCGCACAGGGTGCGCAAGGCGCACGACCCGCGCGCGACGGGTGGCCGACGTCGTACAAGCGCGCGCGCGCTTCGGCGCTCGGCATGCAGCGCTTCTGCGCTCGGCTGCTTGGCCGAGAGGCGCGCGGGCCCACTCTGTGGGCCGACGCGCGACGTATCTTGGGCCGTGGAATTTTTTCGGTTCTGTTTTTTTTTTCGTGTGATTTTAAACGTCGTCCCGAATTCCAAATGATGCTGTTTTTGATGAAGTGTTGTTGTTCGAGTGGGAGCATGTCGAGACGAACGACGGAAAGCAACAAGGATGATTTTTCGCATCAAGACGTGAAGAAATTAAACCGTGACAATTGGATTTGAGTGCTCCAATGTGTTTAATTTTGTTTTGATGGATGTTTTATTTCGTGCAATTATTATTAATTGTTAATATGTGTTTGCTTGAATTTAATTGTCCAAGAAAAAACCTTACTTTCGAAAATTACTAAGTATGTTTATTTAATCGCAATTTTATTCCTGATATTAAAATTTGATTAATTTGGCCTCCATAATTTATTTATTTGTGAAGTTCTTTTGGAATACATTTCCCCCTCGAATCGGCCAAAAGAACGGATTTCACATGAATAAATTCCGAAAGGATGATTGTGGATTATTACTAGTGGCGGTATTGACCCTCACCACGAGTGGCTTGCTCAAAGCGAAATAATAATCCTGTATTTAATTATGGTTATTACTTAGGCATAGGAAATTGATATTAACTTACTCCCCTCGGAGTCCCTGTCAATTTCTATGTGGTCAAAGTGGGAGCCAACTATTAATTTTGAATTAAGGATTTGTAACTTTTAAGTTTGGGATCCATTTGAATGTATTTAAATGTATAGACCACCCCTCGTGGCGCATTTAAATTGTTTCGAGATGTTGGCTGATGCATGATTATATTGTTTTAAGGTTTCAATATAATTGATGTGATCGAATTATGTGATAATTTCGTATTTTTCTAGATATTGATATGAATGTATGTTTTATTCTCAGTTCATCATATCGCAACCTTTTAATCCACTGTTTAGTATACTTAAAGATAACAAACTTTTTGGAGAGAATTATATCGATTGGAAATGTAATTTTAAAATTGTCCTTACTGCACGAAAACACAATTGGGTTATTCACATTAATAAACCCGACAAGCCTAATGATAAGTCAAGCAATGGGAAAGGGAAGTTTATGATTGACAGCGTGACAATGAACATATGAAGTGCATCATCTTGACATCTCTGTCTGAGGATGTAAGGTGCATTCATGAAGACATTGTATCCACTGTTGAAATCATGGAAAGCCCTGAAGAGATGTTTTCACATCAGAATCCCATGACTAATCAGTTCACAAAACATGACTCGGTCAAGTTAGAAATGGTGGAAGTAACGCCCGTGAGGGAGCACGTTCTCGAGATAATGGCATACCTTAACAAGGTGGAAGTACTTGGTGCGGATTTCGATGTCCCTTCTAAGGTTGATTTCATATACCATTCTCTACCGAGAAGCTTTGAGTAGTTTCATCTGAACTGTCAGATGAATGAACGGACAAATCGTTTGCCCGAGCTCTTGCAAGCTCTAGTTTCGGTGGAGGTGATAATGGAGCACCAGTCTAGTGCTATGGTGGCTATTGGTCCGTCTACCTCTTTTGGTCCCAAGGGAGGGAAGAAGAGGAAGAGAACCAAAGGCCGGATCCAAGCAAATCCAATTGTTGCGAAAGGCAAATGCAAAGGCTAGCATCGAAGGGGAAGTGTTTTAGTTGCGGTGAGAGAGGACAATGGAGGTCTGCCTGTTCCAAGCCTAAGAGGCTAGGAAAGTTAGGTAATTCACACACCCTAGTTGTCGAAACTTGTGAAGTGGCGTATGCTGTCTATTCGTGGATAGTGGATACGAGAGCTACTGATCACATTTGTTTCATGGGTTCAAGCTAACTCGACGACTAAACGAAAGTGAGATCCCCATCACATCGGGTAATGCTACGAGAGTGGCAGCTGAAGCAGTGGGAGAAGTGCGCCTATCTTTTGAAGATAGAGTTATGGTCTTGAGAGACGTTCTTCATATTCCTAGTTTAGAAATAACTCAACCTTCAGTTTCTAAACTATTTTTTGAATAGATACTCAGTTTCTTTTAATAAGGATGTTATTTCTTGAAACGATGAGTTTATCTATTCCGGAACTTCAATGGATGATCTTTATACCATTATTTGGGCACACCACTCACAAAAAATTAAATCTAATAACACATCGATTATTTCGAGTAATAAAAGAAAGCATTCTTCGGACATGAACAAAACACTTCTATGGCATCTTAGATTAGGTCATATTAATCTAATGCGGATACAAAGGTTGGTGAAAAATGAATCCTTGGAGTCACTTCAAGTTGAGTCATTTCCAACTTGTGAATCCTGTTTCAAGGGTAAAATGACCTAGAGGGCATTTGGAGCCAAGGGGAATAGAGCCACCAAAGTGTTAGAACTCGTTCATACCGATATGTGTGGTTCAATGATGATCATAGCAAGAAGGGGTATGTGTAATTTTTTATTACTCGAGATATGGATACATCTACCTTATGATGCATAGGGAAAGAAGTATCAAGTTTCTACGATTTGATCGTGGAGGCGAATACCTTAACAATGAATTCTTGAACTACCTATCGGACGAAGGGATTGTATCCCTGTTGACCGCACCGGGAACCCCTCAATAGAACGGTATGGCGGAATGAAGGAAGCAAACTCTTTTAGAAATTATCAGATCCATGATGAGTTATTTGGATTTACCCAAATCGTTTTGGTTAACGCCTTGGAAACGAGCGGCTTACATTCTAAACTTGGTGCCATCCAAATCGGTTCCTAAAACCCTAATGGAATTGTGGACCGGGCGCGAGCCCAGTCTAAGACACTTGTGGATTTGGGGTTGTCCGGCATACGTGCTAGACAAGAAAGCCGGTAAGTTGGATCCACGTTCAGAATTAAGGCTGTTTGTAGGATACCCTGCGGGAACGAAATGGTGTATGTTCTATAGTCCCAAGGATCAAAAGACCGTGATTAGTTCACACTTTAAATTCTTGGAGGAAGACTATATGAACAAAAGAAAGCCCAGAAGTGAGATTACCTTAGACAAGTTAAGAGGGCAAACTCCTATACCAAGTATACAAGATGATATACCACACGTCACACCTTCACAACCGGAACCCCGTCGCAGTGGGAGGATTGCTAGGCAACCCGAGAGATTCATGGGAATAAGAGAATCTTCGGATTTGGTTCCCGGTGATGAATCGGACCCATGGACGTACGACGAGGCAATCCAAGATAAAGACGCGGAGTCGTGGCAAACGACAATGGAAACCGAGATGGGTTCGATGGATCATAATCAAGTGTGGGAGTTAGTCGAACCACCCAGTGGGGTAGTACCCATTGGATGCAAGTGGGTGTACAAGAGGAAAAGAGGACCGGACGGAAGGGTTGAGACCTTCAAAGTTAGGCTTGTGGCCAAAGGGTATACTAAAAAAGAAGGGATCGATTATGAAGAAACCTTTTCGCCTGTAGCTATGCTTAAGTCCATTTGTATTCTCTTGTCGATCGCTGCGCACCTAGATTACGAGATATGGCAAATGGATGTCAAGACGGATTTCCTTAAACGGAAGTCTTGACGGGATAGATATCTATATGCAACAGCCCAAAGGTTTCATTGAAGAAGGCCAAGAGCACCTCGTATGCTAGCTTAAGAGATCCATTTATGGACTTAAGCAAGTATCGCATACTTGGAACCAGTGTTTTGATCAAGTAATTAAGTCTTATGGGTTTGTGATCAAAACAAGTTCGAAAGTTGTGTGTATAAAAGGTGTGACGGAACTGCGGTGGTATTCTTAGTATTATACGTAGACGATATTCGGCTCATTGGAAACAATGTAAAGGTATTGTCAGACGTAAGGGTATGGCTGTCAAATCAGTTTGATATGAAGGACTTAGGGAAAGCCGGTCACATCCTTGGGATCAAGTTCACTCGAGATCGCAAGAGGAGGATGTTGGGCTTATCACAAGTTTCATACAAAGCCACTGTTTTGAAGCATTTCAGCGTGCAAGATTCCAAGAAAGGTTTTGTACCTTTTAGGCACGAAATCCATCTATCTAAAGAAATATGCCCTAAGACGCAAGTGGAGATAGATGACATGAAAGACGTTCCGTACATTTTGGACGTAGGAAGTCTTATGTATGCAATGTTGTGTACGAGACCGGATATATGCTTTGCCGTGGGCATGAAGGCAAGATATCAAAGTAACCCCGGGAAAGCACATTAGATTGCAATTAAATGCGTTCTTTAGTTTCTGAAAAGAACTTGGTATGGATTGCCGATTTAACAATCAGATAATCTAATTCCCATGGGATACACGGACTCAAATTTCCAATCAGATATAGAATCCAGAATATCTACCTCAGGTAGTGTGTTTTGCATGGGAGAATGAGCCATGACATGGAGAAGCGATTTGCAGAAATGCATCGCCGATTCGACCATGAAAGCCGAATAAGTAACTGCTTATGAAGCAGCGAAAGAGGTGGTTTGGCTCAAGTACTTCTTAGTGGACTTGGACGTTGTTCTGAATTTACCCATCATAATCACTGTCCATTGTGATAATGTTGGAGCAGTTGCAAATTCAAGGGAACCGAGAGCCCACAAGGCCAACAAACACATTGAAAGAAAACACCATCTTATACGAGAAATCGTTAAGAGAGGAGATAAAGAGGTGGCAAAGATAAATGTCGGAGGACAACCTATTACATCCATTCACAAAGGGCCTGCCTCAGAGTACATTCGAGAGACATGTGGATGGAATGGGAGTCAAGACTATTGCCAATCTGCTTTAAGTATAAGTGGGAGGAATTTTTAGGTTAGTGTAGGTTGACATGAGATGTCACGTAGAGCTACTACACTAAGACATGCATGATGTATACTAAAAAGCAGACTTTAAGTATAAGTGGGAGATTGTTGGAGTTATACGTGAAAGTATGCTTTTACTTTGTATAACTCGTGTTTCAAACACTTGTTTATGAAAATAATTCTTTTATCGCATTTGCTTTAGTTATGATTGAATGTTGAATATCTATTGCAAACCGTTCATTATATGGTACATGTTACATTGTAGTTAATGTGGTGATACCCGATCACGGAAGACAACATTAACAGTTTCCTTGTAACTAAACGTACATTTTCACGACCTAGGTGGAATTGAACAATCCGCCGTGAAAGGTCGATGTGTAAGGCTCAGATTGGTCTGTCTTGACTAAGAGATTGCACTAGCACATTTAGTATGTGTTGAAGAGGACCTACAGCGAGGATAAATTCTTCTGTTCTGAAATGTGAAGAATTAGACCCCAGTGGTTGTTTATTTCTTAATCTCCGTCACTTAAATAGGACCGTGTGTGCTTAATGGTTACTGCTTTGATTCATGTTGGGTGAGAATCATTGTGACTTCGAACCTTGTGCTTTGGGCAGTAATATTAATCATACGACGGTTGCTAAGATTTAATACGGAGAAACGCGTGCGAGTACGGCTCGTGTGATTAGTCCCCTTAGTGGACTCAGAAGTTTTATCGTACCAAATCTTGCAAGTGAAGAATCAGTTTCTTCGGTACGGATAATAATGTTGAGCTGTCTTTACTCCAAGGTGAAATATATTAATTAATTTAGAGCTATTCAGAAGCTTAATTAATTAATGGACTTGATAATCTTAAACGCGGGAAATAATAACCGGGAGCCCATATTATCGTAATATGGATTAAGATGGATAGTGCAATATTAATTTATTAGTGGTAATAATTAATATTAATGGATTGAATTATATTGGGGCTCAATATTGAAATTCAGAAGTCCATTAGGAGGTCCAATCTTAATTCTCCTTAAAGGCCCCTCAAGTAGCCCATTAAGTAGCCCAATAATGATAAGGTGATTAAAATAAAAAGAATATATTATGCTGATTTTTCTTCATTAATTTTCGAAAATAAGGAGTTAGGAAGAGAAAAGATTTTGTTGATTTTCTTGGAAAGATATTATGGAAGATAAGTATTCTTGGAATACAAGATTATCTCATATATTCAAGAAGATCCAAATCTTGGATTTTCTTCTGAAAGTTTTCGAGAATTACAAGTATAATTAGGAGGGTGAGATTTTTGTGGAATATTTTATTTTGGAGAAAATAATATATGAGATATATTCCAAATTTCTTAGAGCCTAAGAAAAGATTTTCTCCAAGGCCCAAATATTAATAATTTTCGTCCACCTCTAATTATAAATAGGGGATGATTATTTCATCCCCAAGTACATAATTTCATGTGTTGGAAAAATCAAGAGCATATATATTTTTCTTTTTCCTTAGTTATTTAAATTATTCGAAAGCATCTCCCACCGGTGATCGAATAAGGCGAAGGGAAATACTTGAGAAGATTTTTGGGTTGATAAAGCGCTTACATGTTAGTCCCGTTTTATTCAAAGGCCAAGTTCTACGAGAGGTACGTAAGTCACATATTATCTTGTTTATTCCGCCATAGATTTTATGTGAATTTATTCAACATGCATGATGTAAAATTTGTTGTTGGAATTATTATTTGAATTAATTAGGATTAATTCATGCTAGTAATAATTGAATTTAAATTCATATTTAAATTTCATCCCGAATAGATTCCGGGCACCCCTATTTTCCCAACAATCAGTACAAGCACCCTACACAGGAATTGAACAAACACCCTGCACAAATATATTATAAATTTGAGTTAAGACAAATTGATACATCGATTTTCAATCAAACTTATATAAGGTGCGAGTGTAATTTAACTACCCTATGACAAGTCGAGGAATGATGAAACCAACTTCTCCCATGATGCAAGAATCAAACCCATACATAACCTGCCATTCGTTCAAGATTTAGATGGATCAGACAAGCCCATAAAGACGAAAAGAATACGTTGTTTTCAGAGTTCTTACCAACATCCAGAAGAAAAAAGCAATCTCGAATGCATTTTGGAATAGAATCACATGAATCGGTATGAGGACGAGGCCTGGCTTGTGGAACCAGAAGTGATTGTCTGAAGGCTTAACGACTAAATCTCCTTTAACTTTCGGGTATTTTTGGGCCACATATCTTGCTAATTGTGTTATAATGTGCTCAAGCTTAGTCCCCACAGCAACCAAAAGCTGACAAAATCTTGATTTATCAGATGAAAATGTGAAGAATATGTCAGAAGTTAACAAGATCATGAGGCTGAGTAGTGCTTACAACTAGTGGAACGAACGAGTCCAAAAGTATGCATGCCAACCTGATGAAAAGAAGTGGAACAACCTTGTTGTGGATCATGTTCTTTTTTTTTAGAATGGTCTCTTCCCAATGTCTCCATTGTTGTATCTGTGGCACAAGAGGAATCAAGTACAAGTAATTGAAGAAAAATATAATATAGATGAGAGAAGTTTTTACTAATAGTATTATACTAGTTTATGAATCGATTATAAATATTAAAGATCACAGTCTGATAAAAATAGAATGTTTCATTTAACAGATGAGTACTTACATTTCAAAATGCACAAATTATCAGATTTTGAAATCCCCATGCTAAATTGTTATTGCACTTTTGGCACTTAATTGTGAAAAAGGGCACATCATATATTTTACGTAAAGGGTCATAATTAATGGAGTAAGTTGAACATATTACAGACTGTAAATTCTACGTATACGTCACAAATTGTAAGCTGCAGCTTTGACTTCTGCTAGAAGAAATAATAACTGAATAAATCCAAGGATATAACTGACACATAAGTCCCTACCAAAATCACAACTTCTCTATCATCTCCATCTTGGGATTCAATTTTGTACAACGAAGAGGTCAAGTCCGACTGTCGATCTAGTGAATAACACAAGGATACCAAAGGATTTTCAAATGCAGTAGCTCTTCAAACTAATTTGGCAACTCAAAAGATAGTAGTAAAATTATGAGCTCATGTAACACCAAAAATCAACTTGACTTTCCAACCATATATTACACTTTACCTAGTTCGTTCCAAATGAAACTTAACCTAGTTCGTTCCAAATGAAATTAGTTTGTATTTAAGAATCTGGTTTTCTGCAGGAACATTTCAAAACTTGTTAAATGCACAATGAAAGATAGATTAGACAAATTCAAACATATTTTAAGAAAGAACTTTTAATATCATTACCTAAGATTTAACTCAAGAATCCTTCAATTCCAAATCCGTGTCATCCATATCTGAATTGTCCTCATGGGTTTCAATAGGTGTTTCTTTATTTAATTAATTCTAATGCATCTCAACCGCAGTGTGAGGTACACCTACTCTGCACCACTCGATATCATCATCATCATCAACCATATTTGCTATTTTATCATCATCGTCATCATAAGGTTCGACCCAATATCCATCTTCTTTTTGCTCCTCAGTATTAAAATATTCTTTCGGCAATTTTTTCATTACGTAATGCCAACTATCTTCTATAGGATCTTTCACATAAAAAATCTGATGCACCTGTGATGCCAAGACAAAAGGATCATCGGCATAACACAACTTTTTAAAATTAACACGTGTGAGACCATACTGATCTTTCTCCACATGAAACCAATCACATCTAAATAAGATGGTACTAAAAGAACCCCAATAGTCTAGCTCAATGATCTCACTTATAGTCCCATAATAAGTGAGGCTATCTAAAATGGGATTATGGTCCTTAGTACTAGCAAAACTTGAAGTTAATGCAGTCAAACTGACTCCACTATTTTGTGTTTTGCATCTTACATCACGTTTACTTGTATAGAACCTATAACCATTAATGAAGTAACCTGTATATCTTCTTGCTGAACTAGAAGGACCTACATACAACCATTTAATATGATCAAGAACTTGGCTCGACTCAACTTTTTCCTTAAACCAAACCGTAAATTCTTGGCTATGTTGTTGAGCTTGCCTCCATCTTTTCCTTTGCTTATCTTTGACTTGTTTTTCATCAAATCTTCATGCACCCTGCATTAGTAGAATATCATAAACTCAATGACTAATAAAATATATTTTGGATAAAATATGCATACAAAATATAAATAATAACTCACTTGATGTATTTCTCAACAACCTCAGTTTTGCAATTGAATAACACATATCATTGCACTAGATCTTTTGAATTTAAATCTAGATAGAATGATCTTCCTTTCTTCCCCTTCTTTCCTTTCCCTAGTGGATAACCAATCTTAGAAAATATTGGTGAGTTGTCATCGGTTGCAACTTTCTCATAATTTTGATTGAAGTTATTTGATCGCTTCTTTGACCCATCTTGTAAATATCTTGAACATAAAATCAGACACTCTTCCGCCAAATACCCTTCCACTATAGAAGCCTCTGGACGACTATGATTACGAACGTACGATTTAAGTTTCCCGAGGTACCTCTCTATTGGGAACATCCATCGCCACTTACCGGTCTACTTAATCTAACTTCATTCACTAAATGAATAGGCAAGTGGATCATTATGTCAAAAAATGAAGGTGGAAATATTCTTTCAAATATAAAAAGAATTTCAGCAATTTCACCTTCCAAACGATCAAGATCTTTAGGATTAATAACTCTGTTGCATATACCTCTAAAGAAGACACTTAATCTTATCAAAGCAAGAGCCACATACTTAGGTAGAGTTTTGCTAACAACAACTTGAAGTAAATATTGCATTATAATTAGGCCTGTTATACGAGCCGAGCGAGCCCGAGTAGCGGAAGCTCGAGCTCGGCTCGTATATGTATCGAGCTCGGCTCGAGCTCGCTCGATAAGGCTACCGAGCTCGAAATGAGGCTCGGCTCGGCTCGAAAATTAAACTATTATACTCGAGCTCGAGCTCGACTCGTTTAACAAAATGAGCTCGGCTCGATCAAGCTCGAACTCAAAATCCAGAAAAATTCAGAATTCCACAAATAGCAGAACTGCTAAATTTCACAACCCAACTCGAGCATTGTTGAATCAATTGAACAAGCCAACCAGAATCAACAAAAATCGAAACGAAAATAGAAATTAAAAAACCCAGATATATGCCTACAAATCCAAAATCAAACTCACGGTCCTATTAATAAAACCACCCAAAAAAAAGTCATTTGATACAATTCAAATTCAATAAACCACATTCTTCATTTCAATAAACCAGAGAACATTCGTATACATTGTTGAACAAAAACTAAAAACTTATTAGATCTAAAATCTTGAAGTGATAGTAGGGAAAGAGTCAGAGGCGATCTAGAAATGGAAGTGGCGGCGGGGGTGTTGGGCATCGGGCGGCGACTGGCGGCGTTGGGCACAGAGCGGTCGGTGGTGGCGATCTGGAAGCGGAGGTGGGCAGTCGGAGTTGTTGATGTTGGGCGACGACTAGCGGCGTTGGGCGACGACTAGCGGCATTGGGCGACGACTAGCGGCGCTGGGCTGCCGCCGATCGGTTGTGGCGGTCGGAAAATTGGGATTTGAGAGTTCTTTTTGGTGAGCGGCGCTGGATGTGGTGAAATGAGAGTGAAGACATGGAGAGAGAAATGAGAATATATATGTGTGGTGTGACCTAATAGAGGAATTTACATATATACCCCTATTTTTCGAGCCTAACCGAGTAGCTCGCGAGCCGAGCCGAGCTCGGCTCGTTAAGCAATCGAGCAATTTTCGAGCTCGAGCTCGGCTCGTTTAACCCTACGAGTCGAGCCGAGTCGAGCCTTAACGAGCCGAGCCGAGCTCACGAGCAGCTCGTTTCGTTTAACAGCACTAATTATAATGTGAGCATCATGGCTTTTGTAACCTGATATTTTTCCTTCATTCACCTGCACACAACGTGAAATATTCGACGCACAACCTTGTGGTAGCTTTGCATTCTTCAGTACCTCACAAAACAATGTCTTTTCATTTTTTGACATCGAAAAAGATGCCTGAGGCAACAAAATTTGACATTTGTCCGTAGACTCCTGAGGATGTAGTGATTTTCTGATCCCAATTTCTTTTAGATCAAACCGAACATTGGGATGATCCTTTGTTTTTTCAGGTATGTTTAACAAAGTCCCAAGCACGCTATCACAAATATTTTTCTCTATGTGCATGGCATCCAAATGATTCAATATGTTTCCAATAAGGTAAATCGAAAAAGTATGACTTTTTCTTCCATGGGCAAGATTCATCTTTTTTCTGTGGTTGTAATCTTCCAAACTTATTTTCAAAGTTCTCCAAAAAATCTAGAACTTCAATCCCCGATAAAGGATTTGGAGCTGGCATATCCTCCGTTTCGCCATTGAAAGACTTCTTATCTTGACACCAATGATGATTTTCATCTAAAAATCTACGATGGGCCATGTAGTACATTTTTTTACTATATTTCAAGTACAAGTGATTTGTTTCATAGTGGCAATACGGACAAACATACTTTCCTTTGGTACTCCAACCAGACATCATGGCATATCCAGGGAAATCACTACTTGTTGATTGTATGGCTATGTGCATCTGAAACGTTTGACGCTTTGAAACATCATAGGTCTCTAACCCAAAATCCCATAAATGTTTTAGCTCTTCTATCAACGGTTGAAGGTAAACATCAATGTTATTCCCTGGTGAGCGAGGGCCTGGGATAAGAAGAGACAGTATAAGGTATTCTGGCTTCATAAACAACCACGGTGGTAGGTTAAAATTAATTAAAATAACCGGCCATGTACTATGAGAGGTGCTCATAGTTTGAAATGGATTAAATCCATCGCTTGCAATACCCAATCGACATTACAAGAATCTTTAGCAAAACGTGGGTACAAGGAATCAAAATCTTTCCAAGACTTTCCATCTGCTGGATGTCTTAAGTTCCCATCTTTAAGCCTTTTCTCGTCATGCCACCTCATGTAATCAGCTGTCTCAGAACACATATACAAGCTTTGGAGCCTAGGTTTTAAGGGAAAGTGCCAAACTACTTTAGTTGGAATCTTCGGAACATGTTGAGTCGAATGATCATCCTCATTATTTTCTGGCTATTTTTCAATATCCTTCCACCTTGAAGCGTGACAAATATTGCAGGATGTGACATTTTCACTTTCTTTCTAGAAAAGCATACAATCATTCCGACATGCATCAATCTTTTGATAATGTAGACCCAAATCATTCACCAACCTCCTAGCTTCATTAAAAGACTTAGGCAATTTTACTTCAGGAATCAACACTCGAATAATGTCAAGGAGATCAAAGAACATTGTATTGGTTAACCCATGTACTCACTTGAATAGGTACAATCTAATGATGAATGATAACTTCGAGAAAGATTTACACCCTGGATAAACTTCTTGTTTTCCATCTTCAACCAGCTTAAAGAACTTTTTAGCTTCTGCATTATACTCCTCTTCAATATCTTCATGGAGGTACCCTTGATGGTCAACATAAATATTGTCAACTAAATATCTGTGAGTATCATATAACAAGCTTTCCATATCATCATGCACGTTGGACTGATAGTTATCAACATCCATCGTTTTATTTGAAATAGTGAATTTACTATTCTCATCAAAATACCATTGTGTAATATCTGAACCAATGCCACTGACAATCAAATAATTGTACACTTTAGCTCTATGATGCCAAAAACGATGATAACACTCCTTACGAGGGCATGTAATTTGATCTCCCTCTGCTCGAGTAGAAAATGCATGATCAAGGTAATCCTCCACTACTCTTACATACTCATTACTAGATCGTAAGAGATTACTAGATTGTAAGAGATTCACCCAATTACTCGCTCCACAATTCATTACCCAACCTTAAAATGAAGTAAAACCATACTTGAGGTTAGAGAGACTTTAAGTTAATTAGAGCATGACATGAATATAGAAATAATATAGTAATTTCTACTCCTTTAAATGCTAATCACATGATAATACTCTTAACTCTAGAATTATTTTATTGCAAAATTTGTTAAAAACTACAAGAAATAGGAAAAAAAATCACAACAAGACTTAAAAATTATTTAACCAATTTAGCTAAGAATTTCAGATTATACTCAAACAAGATCTAAGTTGAAAAGTAATGTTTGTGCATACATATAAGGAGCATCTTCACTAGCTACCTAAAATAAGATACAAAACTGTATTCTCCCCAAAAACTCTTAGGCAAATGAGCATCAACTAACATACACCTTACCCTCTGTAGAATGCTTCTGTTCATCCTCTCAGCCAGGCCATTCTGTTGAGGGTTTGAGGGAATGGTCTTATGCCTAGTAATATATTTCTATATACAGAACTGTTGAAATTTTTCAAAAAGAAATTCAAGCCCATTATCAGTTCTTAGATGTTTTATGCTTTTGCTTCTCTTATTTTCAAGTTCAAGAACCATTCTTTGAACTTAGAGAAAACATCACTTCTGTTTGAGTATATACACCTAAACCTTTATTGAATAATCATCAATAAGGGTTAGAAAATATCTACCTCCACCATGAGTTGAAACCCTTGCTGGTCCCCATACATCAGAATGTATGTAATCCATAACTTTCTTGGTGGTGTGTTTACCCTTCTGGTATGACTGCTTCTTTGACTTCCCAAGAACATATCTCTCACAGAAATGCAACTTACTTATCCTCCCTCTAGGGATAACTCCCTTCTTGGATAACTCAACCAAACCCTTCACTCCAACATGAGCCAATCTCTTGTGCCACAAGTTGACTTAAGAAGATCCCATGGTCACATCTGTTGATCCTATAACTGTTCTTCCAATCAAAGAATACAAACTATTCTTGATATTACCTCTCATCATAGTCTTTCCAGACTTTGTAATAGACAACAATCCCTTATCTGTTCTAAATTCATATCCCTTAAATTCAATGTGCCAAGAGAGGTGAGATTCCTCTTGAGGCCAGGAACAAATCTTACCTCTGATAATATTCTATCATCCGCATCAAACATCTTGATTTTGATAGAACCAGATTCTTTCACTCTGCAACTCTCATCATTACATAGAGAACAAGACCTCCATCAAACTTCTCAAGATCTAGAAACCAGTTTTCTTGTGGACACATATGAAAAGTACACTCAGAGTCTAACACCCACTCTTGATTTTGTCTCTTATGACTAACCATCAAGACCTTAACACTATCATATCCGTCCTCCACAACAGTTGCATCTCCTTGGCCATTTTTCTTACTCTTCTATCAGAGCAATTCTTTCAAATATGATCCACTTTATGGCATACAAAATACTTCCTTCTTTCAACAAAACCAATTTTCTTATCACCCTTAGCCCCCTTTCCATCAGCCTTCTTCTTTGGTTGAAACCCTTTCTTCTTCTTGAATTTTACATTCAAGCCTTCAGCTGGTTTCTTGCCATCGACTTGAAGCTGTAGAAACTTGATTTTAATAGTTGTTTGCACATCATCAAACTTCACCTCATCTTGTCTTCCGAAGAGTAGGGCATCCTTGAAATTCATAATAGATTTAGGCAAACAATTTAACAACTTTAAGGATTTATCATCATCATCAATCTTGATGTTGGTCCCACTAGTCAGTATTAAAGAATATGCGGAAGCTAGAATATTAAAGTTTTGTAAAAACCTTTTAAGAGATCACAATAAGCAAAACAACAAACTAGAAAGCAGTAAATAAGACCGGATGTATAGTGGTTCAGATATAACGATCCTACGTCCACTCTCACTTTTGCAAGGGGCCTTACTAACCAACCAACTTACTCACAACAACTGAAATTGTCAAGTACCAGCACCTTGTTACACACTTTAGATCTAACTTCGATCTAAAGTACAGTCTACTCCAACCTTATCTATCAAGATGAACAGGTTGAGTATAATCCAACTATAAAACTCCTTAAGAGTAGATATGAATTAAGAACTATAAGAGTGCTAATTGCTTGTGAATACTAAAGCTTGAGTATGATCTTCTTGCACGTAACTAGAGCTTTTCTTCATACTGGCACTCTTGTAATTATAGAGATGATTAGGGTTTAGCCGTTAGAGAGCTAATCTAATCAGATCTCTATTTATGGAAGCTTCAATAAATCAATTCCCTAATTGATTGATTGGGTTGGTGAGATCCTTGGATTGATTTCTTCAAAGACTTTCCAATCCAATCATGGTTGACTTTATTTGAATTACCAACGGTGGCACAACTCTGATTCTTCCAGAGTAGGTTGAACCAGACACCAGATGACCCAGAGGTCCTCTGGTCCAGAGTCGGTTAAGAAACAACTCTTCCCTTAGAATCTGGAGATGATTCTAAGCAACTTTTGTTTCACCAGACTCGTCTGTTCTGGACTCGTCTGGTCTGGGGAAAGGTCTTCTGCCTCTGGTCTGAACTTCTCTGGTGAAGTCTTCTGGTGGAGTCCTCTGGTGAAGTCTTCTGGTGAAGTCTTCTGGTGAAGTCTTCTGGTGATTCTTCTGGTGAAGTCTTCTGGTCTGGCAGTTTCCCCTAGACTAAGTCCTAATCTATTTCCTCACCTGGCTAACATGTCTAGATGGTCCTATTATATCTTCTGGTTTGTTTAACTCATCAAAACTAACAACATTTTTCCTAACAATTTCCCCCTTTTGATAAAGTTAAAACAACAACCAGAACTGATCAAAACAGAATAAGCAAGAAAAACACTTAAGATAAGACCTTAGAATAGATCTTATCAGACAAACAATGAGACAACAAGAAGTTTTCTTGAGACAAAAGAGATAAGATATTCATTAATAATAAGAACATATGAGATTACAGATTACAAGACAATTCCTATCTAAGCATATCTTCTATTTTCCTTTGGCACAAGGAACCAATCCAAAAAACGGTCCTGAATAGCCTTGAGCTCTGAAGAGTTTGTAGGAGTGAAGTTCACCAACACCTTGGTCTTGTAAAGTTTCTTGAGCTCCGCCCAGTCAATCTGGTCCCCAATCATTGGAGTGTTGAGATAGTGAAACTCAGGGGCAGTAACTTCCAGATTGAACTCAATGGTAGAATCCATCAGTTTCTTATACAAGTCAGAGTCGTATGCCTTCATCCACGAGTGAAAGGTCCTGTTGATCAAAGCTTCATCCTCTGGAGGTGGCCTGTGGATATAGTGCTGAATAAACCAGAGAGTCTTAGCCTCTTTCCATCTCTCAATCAGGGGCACAGACACAGTAGAGTCAAAAGACCCTTCTGTCCTAAGAGGCAGGATCTCCATCACTTCCACAACAGACTTCTTCTTCCTTGCACTTGCACTCCCACTAGTACTTCCACTGGGAGCAGGAATACCAACTTCTTTTGCCTTCTCTCAAATCTTCTTCTCTATTCTTCATCAATGTTTTTCCTTATTCTGGCCAATCTCTCTTCTTCTGTCTCTTCCTTAAATCTCCTCTCAGCTTCTTCAACTACCTCTTCCAAGAATCTTTTCTTCACCCTTCTGATCTTCCTCTTTGTAGGACCAGGGATAGAAGCTGGGTCCTATTCAGAGTCCAGAGTTTCTTCTTCAGCAGTGAGTTGCTTGGCCATTGCCAGAGACTTCAGCTCTTCCTTCTTCTTCTTCTGCAGCTCAGCCTGAGCAAGAGTGTTCTCCAACAGGTCCAGGCGACCAGAGTGGTTGAAGAGAGTTTCATTAGTGCTCTTTGCCAGATCAGTTCTGGCCTTTTCTTCCCCCTTTTTGACTTCATCAATGAGGGGCTCAACAACCTGCCTTATCAAATCAAGCAACCCAGTATTGGAGGAAGAATGAAGATCCCTGAGCTTTTTAGCTTCATCTAGATAGGCATGTGCTTCAGCCACCAGGCGCTCTTGCTTCATCATCATCTCTTGCAGGGAGTCTTTAATTCTGGCAGTTTCTAGCATATGAGAGCCCATCTCCACTTTGAGTACAGAGACTGGGCGCAACTGGTCCAGAACATGCTGTTGAGGTTGTTTCTGGCTCCCATGAACATCCATCTTGAGAAAGAGACAATCAGATTTGAACGAGGCCTTAGCAGAGGCGAAGGTTGCCTTAATCTGCTTCAAGAAACGCTTCTTTTCCTCCTTAATCTGGTGCTCTATCATAGCTGGCCCCAGATGTTGCATGGCCTTGGAAAATCTGCCAATTTCTTGATTTTGTTCATTGAAGAATATCTTCATCTTCTGCAGAACGACAGAAGTAACATCAAAATCCTCCTCATCTGAGTACAACTCTGGAGGAAAAGAGAAGTGAGGGTCAAGGTGTATGAGGGGCCCTCTGGAGAAAACATCACTCCCCTCTGGATGAGAAGAGTCCTCATAACAACTTTGGCAGAGGTAACAGACTCGAGCTCTGCTGGATTTTGCACATTCAACTTCTTCTTAATGGCAATCTCCCAGGTTGTAAAGCCAGCCGTGGTCATCTCTTCTAGCAGCATTACCAGGTCCTCAACATCCTCCAGCCTGGCCTTGCTCCAGACCTTTCCATCAGCCAGGTCTGCTAGAAGGGGTAAGTGCTCCAGAAGGATTGGAAATTGCTCTCGTAGCCAGAGCTGAGCACTTACACTCATACTCTACCTAATGGGACCCATATCTGTGTCATTAAAGATAAAGGGTTTGGGCCCAGGGGTAGAGGAGGATGAGGCTAAGTTGGGAGGCTCAAGTGAAGCATCCTTATCTTCACTATCATCGCTAGGCACAAATGTGGGGGAGGAGGAGGACCAGAGAATCCCAAGGTAATGGAAGGGGGATTCAGGTCAGGTTGAGTAGGGTTTTGTGAAAGAGTTTGAGTGTGAGTTTGGGTAGAAGATGAAGGTTGTTCCGTACCAGAAGAAGGCAAGTGTCCCTCTGGTACATGGGTCGTTTCTGGAGGTGAGGGATTAGGTGTTTGATTTTGGGTTTGAGGGGGAAGAGTTGTTTGAGTGGAAGGGGAAGTCTGTTCTGATAGAGGCGATTGAGTACCAGAGACAGGGGGTAAGGGTTGAGTTTGGGTATCTGGAGGAGAGGGGGATGGGGAAACATGATTTACAGGAGATTGGGAAGAGAGGTTTACCTCAGCTGAGTCAACATCAGCTGGAACACTTGCAGAGGCAGACACAGGGGCCTCTGGAGCTGCAGGTGATCCACCATGTGAGCAGCTTCATTTATGGCTTGATCCAGAGCTGCATCCAGAGAAGAGCTGGATTCTAGATCATCTTGCAAAATGGCCCTCTTGGCCCTAGGCTTTCTCTTCAAGGGAACCTCCTCCTCTTCATCAGATTCCTCCTCTTCTGTAGGCTCATCCACAAGGAGTGTTTTCTTCTTTTCTGCCCTCTTCATAGTTCTGGGCTTCTTGCTCACACCACCTTTCTCTTGTCTGGTCCTTTTCTTCGTAGGACCTCCTTTCCTTGCTTTTGGTGAAGCAACAGACTCTTCACCACTGCCCTTCTGCTTCTTTAAAGCAGCTATTAAGGGGATCTGGTCATCCTCCGATGAACCAGAGATAACAATATTGGAAGGAGCAGGGGCTCTAGCCTTCTTCTTCAGAGTCTTCTTACCCTTGGCAGGGGAAGGAACAACCTGTAGCGGTTGAGCAGGGATGGCCCCTTCACCATCTGAGTCTGAGTGTCCATGTAAGGGCCCATCCTTGTGAAAAAGAATCTTGGACTTGTTGAATAGTCCAGAATCAATGTAAGCTTCATCCCTACAGATACATTCGCATTGAAAACGAACTGTAACTCCCCTGGCTTACTTGGACAATCTTCCCTTTGAACCTTTGCCTTGTTCTTTCTCAGGATATTCCAGAAAAACTCGGCCCAATCACATTGCACACCATCATAAATTGCTCGCATCACACACAGACGACCAGTGAAGTTGGCATCTGTACTATAATTTTTGCACATCAACACTTTCACAACAAGATCAAACAATACCTTGTACTTTTGACGAAGATGTTTATCCAGTAATCCCTTTGTCAAGTTCTTGCATGAAGATCTAGCGAAGATCTTGAACGATCCTACTGCTTCTCCCTCTTTATACCTCAGTGGATCAACACCAGTAGATGACATGTTGCCAAATAACTTTCTAAGATCGTGCTTAGTAAAAACAACTTTCTCACCATCAATTTTAGAGACAATTTCTCCATAAAAAATCTTCATTCTCACCAGAAATTGTGCGGCATAACCATCCAAAGTGCGACAACCTTTGGGGACAGCAGAGACAAAGTCTTCAACCCCAGATTTGTGCAATAACTCTAAGATCTCCAATACGGCAGGGTTGCGAGTGGAGTAGAAGTCGATGACCATCTCCGTCTTCAGCTTTTTGCATACGTAATCAGGATCGAAGTTACATTTGGGAGCCATTCTTGTGAAGAAGATAAAGAGATAAAGCAGAAACTATTTGCAGAGAAAGGTTAGGGTTTGAGGATTCGAAAAAGTGAAGAGACAAAAATGAGGTAAAATTTGGTTTATAAAGAGATGTACGTGTGTAATTTTAATTAATTAAAGTGTAGACGTGTGGAAATTAAATTAAATTAAGGGGACAAGATCAATTTGACAATTGATTAACATTTTACAATTTAATTAAACCTGACGGCAAAGATTGAGTTAGGCAAGTTGCAGATTTAATTGTGTGCGTGGCATGGTTATTGGGACTGGGTTCGAGGGGGTTTTTATGGCAGTCAAGAGAAACAGTGAAATGATTGCCTAGGACCACGACCCTAGTTCTAAATACACTCTGAATATGAAACGTTTTGGGAGTATTTAGTAATTTAAGAGATGTGTCCCAATGATCAGAGGCAGAAAAGTAAATCCTTACCTGTCATCTGGTATCGTAATCAGATGATACCACAAGTGCTCTGATGTTACATCTCATCTGGTGGAACTTATCTGGTGTCTGGTAATGTAATTCATCTGGTACATAACTCATCTGGAGATGTAACTTCTCTGATATATCCTATCTACACAAGTGTTAGTGATAAGGATAAATAGTAAAAGGAGAATTATTGAAATCAAGGATACTCTTCTGGTGTTCCCCCTAAAAAAAAATCTGTCTCTGGATCTAATAACCCTAATTCAAAGGCTAATTCTCTGAATCTGGTCTCTGCCAATGGCTTTGTGAGAATATTTGCTCTCTACTTCTCTGTTGCAATCTTTTCCATCCTTATATCTCCCTTCTCTACATGGTCTCTGATGAAATGGTGCCTTATATCAACATGTTTGCATCTGGTATGAAGAACTGGATTCTGGGTGATTGCTATGGCACTGTTGCTATCACAGAAGATTGGAATATACTTAGCCCTAATCTGGTAGTCCCTAAGCTGCTGACTAATCCAAAGTAGTTGTGAACAGCAGCTGCCTGCGGCCATGTATTCTGCTTCTGTTGTTGATGTAGCAACTGAAGTCTGCTTCTTAGAAAACCAAGATACCAATTTATTCCCTAGAAATTGGCATGTTCCACTTGTAGACTTCCTATCTATTCTGCACCCACCATAATCTGAAACCGAATAACCACTTAATTCTAAGTTGTCATCTGCAGGATACCACAACCCCAAATTCATTGTTCCCTTAAGATATTTCAATATCTTCCTAGCTGCTTCCAAGTGACTTTTCTTAGGATTAGCTTGAAATCTGGCACACACACCAACAACAAAGGTTATATCTGGTCTGCTAGCAGTCAGGTACAAAAGAGAACCAATAAGTGCTCTGTACTGAGTCTGGTCCACACTCTCTCCAGACTCATCTGGATCCATGTTGAAATTTGTCATCATAGGAATCTTGGCTGCTTTGCTAGATCCTACTCCAAATTTCTCTAACATGTTTCTGATGTACTTTGCCTGATTGATGAAAACTCCCTTCTCTGATTGCTTAACCTGGAAACCTAAGAAATAATTCATCTCACCCATCATAGACATTTCAAACGGACTCTGCATGAGTTCACCAAACTTCTCACACAACTTCTTGTTAGGGGATCCAAATATAATGTCATCAACATATATTTGGACCAGAAGGATGTCCTTTCCTTCTTCTTTCCTAAACAAGGTCATATCCATCTTACCTTTAGTAAAACCATTGTCCAGAAGAAATTGAGATAGAGTGTCATACCATGCTCTAGGTGCCTGCTTAAGCCCATAGAGAGCCTTCTTAAGCTTATACACCTTGTCACCTTGTTCAAAACCAGGAGGTTGTTCCACATACACTTCCTCAATGAGGATCCCATTAAGAAAGGCAAATTTCACATCCATCTGGTATACTTTGAACTTCATGTGAGCTGCATATGCTAGAAATAATCTAATGGCTTCTAGTCTGGCAACAGGAGCAAATGTCTCATCATAGTCTATTCCTTCAGACTGAGAATAGCCCTGAGCCACTAGCCTTGCCTTGTTCCTAGTAATGACATCATTCTCATCTTTCTTGTTTTTGAAAACTCACATAGTGCCTATCACCTTTTGATGTCTTGGTCTGTCTACCAACTCCCAAACATCCTGTCCGGTGAATTGATTCAACTCCTCCTGCATTGCAACAATCCAATTTGAATATTTCAGTGCTTTCTTGATGTTCTTGGGCTCAATCAAAGACACATAGCAACTGAATAAGACAACTAAGTTAAGAGTTCTCCTCGTCTGGATACCCTTAGTTGGATCTCCTATAATTAACTCATTGGGGTGATCAACCAGGGTTTTTCTTCACTTGGACTTCCCTGATTGACCATCTACTGCAGTACCTTGGTGATTATCACCAACTGCAGGAGAGCTTCCCCCTATATGAGTTCCAACCTCTTCTGGTTCTTCTCCTTGTGGAGGCTTCTGCTCCAGAGAACTAGAAGATGGGTCACCATCTGAATCTGAATCTGAATCTGACTCTGAATCAAGAATAGGTGGTTTGAATTTGATAACTTTGGAAGTAGTCTGATTCTGTGTCTCTTCTGGAGACATATTCCTTAAGTCCACCTTGCACTCAAGAGTAGATTCATAAAAAACAACATGAGGTGTTTCTTCCACACAAAGTGAATTCCTATTAAAGACTCTATATGCTTTATTGGTGTTGGAATATCCTAAGAATATTCCATCTGCCACTTTAGCATCAAAAGTCTTTAATTTGGACTTACCATTGTCATGGATGAAACACTTGCATCCAAAAAATGAAAGAATGAAACAGATGGGGTTTTACCTTTCCATACCTCATATGGTGTCTTACCATGTCTCTGGGCTATGAGGCATCTGTTCTGGGTGAAACAGGCTGTGTTGATGGCTTCTGCCCAAAATCTCTGGGGTGTGTTGTATTCTGCTAGAAGAGTTCTGACAGCTTCCTTAAGGGTCATGTTCCTTCTTTCTGCCACTCCATTCTGTTGGGGTGTTCAGGCAGCAGATGTCTCATGAAAATTCCATTGTCCTTACAGTACTCTGCAATGTGTGAATTCAAAAACTCTGTCCCTTTGTCACTTCTGATCCTCACTATGCTCTGGTTCTACTCATTCTGAATCTGCTTGAAGAACTCTGGCAGCTTAGTGATAGTTTCATTTTTCTTAAACAAGAACACTACCCAAGTGTATCTTGAAAAATCATCTATTATCACCAAGGTGTACTTCCTCCCACTGAAACTAAGAGGTGAAACAGGTCCAAACAGGTCCATGTGAAGTAGTTGAAGTACTCTGGTTATGGTTGTGCTCTGGACATCCTTGAAGGAAGTCTTGGGTTGTTTACCCTCCTGGCAGGAACCACAAACCTGATCCTTCTTGAACACTTCATTTGGAAGACCTCGAACTAGACCCTTTCTTGCAATCTTGTTGAGTTCTTTGAAGTTCAGATGACTCAATCTCTTATGCCAAAGCCAGCTGTTCTCTGCAGACCCCTTTGTAACCAAGCAAGTATTTCTGGGACAACTGTTGAAATTTGCAAGATAAATGTTACCTTTCCTCAAGCCAATAAGCAAGATATCATTAAAATTTGAAGAAATAACAGTGCATGAATCACTAGAAAACTTCACTGAGTATCCCTTGTCACAAAATTGGGATACATAAGGCAGATTATGCTTGAGTCCTTCAACATAGTAGACTTCATCTACAAATACGTCATTAATGATCAACTTTCCAACACCTCTGGTGACTCCAAAGTTGTTATCACCAAACATTACTCTTGGCCCATTCAGTGGCTTGAAATCCTGGAGATGATCTTTTACAAAAGTCATGTGCTTGGAGCATCCACTATCAATGTACCAAACACCATTACTTGAAATTCCTTTCTCCAATAGGCTCTTGTTCTCCTGCAGAGATATCAATTAGGTCCCCGACTAGTGCTGGGCCCTGATTGGTTAGTTGTAGGTCTTGTAGGAATCCAAAGATAAAGATCATCCCTTGCTGGATGAGGAGATCTTATCTTTCTTCTAAATCTATCTACCAGCACATGTCATCTGACAATGACAAATTGAGTTGCTGGTCTGATGAGAACACCTTTCCTATACACTGGTCTGGTGTATCTCACTTCAAATCTAGCCTTTGGAATGGCCTACCTCAAAGACATTGTCTTAAAGGTCTGGTCATAAGGGTACATCCTAGAAGAACCATCTCTGGTGTCATAACTACCCAGATCAGTTGGTTTTCTATAGATGGGTCTCTGGTTCTGATGAAATCTAGATCTTTTCTGGTGATTATAGTCCCTTGAGTGTATTTGTTCTGGATGTGATTCCTCTGAGAAAACCTTCTTTGGGGTCCCTGCTTTTGATGATAGTTCTGTTGTCATTGTTTCTTCTCTGAGAGTTCCTATTCTGATTGAAATTCCCCCTTCTTGAGTGTCTCCTCTGAGGTCCCCTAATCTGCTTAGGTTCCACTCTTTGAGGATTCCTCTGAGGTTTTTCAATCTGATAGGTCTCACTCTTTGAAGTTTAATGTGACCAGAACCATCAATTGTCATTGGTTCCCCATTTTGAAGTTTAGTCTCTAAGATTTTCTCTTCCAGTACAGTTAATTCTTCTGGACTACATTCTACATGATCAGCAGAGCAGTCCTTGTTCCATCCAGGTTTGTGAACTACTTTGTAACCATTACCAGTAGATTCTTTTTCATCCCAGATTTATACCAATTCACCAGATCTTACAGACTTATTTTTGTTATAGTGATATTTAAGAGATCTTGTGGTAATTCAAGAATATCCTAAACCACTCTTATCATTAATACGCTGAGAAGACATTGATATAATAGATACAATAGTTGGTATCTTTGGAGCTTCTCTAGGCATAGGTATCTCTTCAATAGTTTGCACAACTTGCTTTCCCTTGATAAGAGATTGGTATTTGGCTCTAAGTTCATTGAACTCATCTTCCTTAGAGTCTCTTTCTCTTATGAGTTAATCTACCAGAGTATCTCTTTCTGTGATCTTATCCTGAAGTTCAGAGACTTCTTTGGAATGATCACTCATGAGTTCTCTGGTGGATTTCTGCTCATGAGATAAAGATTGAACTTCTGCTCTGAGCCTACCATTCTCCTTCTCAAGTTTCTGGCATAGTTGTACACAATTATGGAGATCTGATAACATTTGCTGCATATCAGACTCTCTGGAGTTACTAGATGAGTGAGAGGATTCAGTATATTTGGAATTAGATAAACACATGGTAGATTCTTGTACCTCAGTGATGTCTGCCATGAGACATATATCATCATCAGATCCAAAGTCAGAAGAAGAAGAACTTTAACTAGTATCCTCCTCCTCTGCTTCTGCCAGCAATGCTATCTTGTCTGCATATCTCCTATCTCTCTTGAGTCTTTTCTCTTCTCTTTCTCTAGGAGTGAGTTGAGGACAGTCATAGCTGTAGTGGCCTGGCTTGTTGCAACTGTAACAGGTGTTGTCTCCTCTGGGACTGGGACTTGGATCTCTTCTCCTTGGGTTGTACTCTGGTCTGGCTGAACTACTCTCTCTCCTCTGGTAGTCTGATCTGCCAGAGCTACCATCTCTCCTCTTTTCTGGTGACTTAAATCTGGTCTCCCTTGAGTCTCCAGTGACTTCTCTTTATCTGCTGACTTGAAGGAACTCTTCCTGTCTCTGTCTCTGGTAGATTCCTTCCAGTATCTTTTGTACCTGCCTTACTTGGAGCTCATTTTATCAATTTTTCTAGTTAAGAGTGCTACCTGCTCCTTTAGGCTCATGTCATCTGCAGTAGACTCCTTCACTTTTTCTTCAGTCTTGATAGTTGAAGAGAAAACAACTCCTTTCTGACCAGAAGAAGATATCTCATCTGATTGATCTTCTTCATGTAGGTCATACTTGTAGGCTTTCAAATCAGATAGAAGAAGATGATGGTCAAGAGTGTTGAGATCCTTGTTATCCTTGATGACAGTGACTTTGATCTTCCACCTGCTTGTTAGCGATCTTAAGATTTTACTATTAATTTCTTTATCAGAATAAGTTTTACCTAAGGCACTAGCCTTATTGAGGAGATTGGTGAGACGCATGTCCAGCTGGTCAATAGTCTCATCTGGCTTCATCTTAAATGTGTCAAATGAGTGTTGAACAGCCTGAAGCTTGTTGTCTTTGATCATCTCTTTCCTTCGCAGAGCAGAGCCAATTTGTCCCACATTTCTTTTGCAGTGCCACAAGTTCTTACCTTTTCAATCACTTCCTTGTTGAGGGTGTTGATTATTTCAGTCCTTGCCACCGGGTCCAGGTTGTACAGCTTCCTTTCATTATTGTTCAATTCATCTATTTTATTGAGGATTCTCTGCCTGGATACTCTGCCTTCAATTCTTTCCTCTCCAGTAACACTGGTCTCTTCTCTAGACTCTGACTTGCCATCATCAATGGGAGTCCAGTAAAATTGAATGGGCCCACTCTCAACCACATCAAGCATGCGGTGATGAATAGCTCCAAGATGATTGTTCATCATAAAGCTCCAGTTGCTATAATCATCGAAAGAAAATTCAGGCAATTTAGGGCTCTTGTAAGCAGATTTTGAAGACATTTTTAGAAGAGATAAAAGATTTTATGCAAAAGATTTTCAAAGCAATGGATCTGCCCGGTGACCACCAAAAGCTTATCAAAGCAGTGGTCTAGGATACACTGCTCTGATACCACTTGTTGGTCCCACTAGTCAGTATTAAAGAATATGCGGAAGCTAGAATATTAAATTTTTGTAAAAACCTTTTAAGAGATCACAATAAGCAAAATAACAAACTGGAAAGCAGTAAATAAGACCGGATGTATAGTGGTTCGGATATAAAGATCCTACGTCTACTCTCTTTTTGCAAGGGGCCTTACTAACCAACCAACTTACTCACAACCACTGGAATTGTCAAGTACCAGCACCTTGTTACACACTTTAGATCTAACTTCGATCTAAAGTACAGTCTACTCCAACCTTATCTATCAAGATGAACAGGTTGAGTATAATCCAACTATAAAACTCCTTAATAGTAGATATGAATTAAAAACTATAAGAGTGTTAATTGCTTGTGAATACTAAAGCTTGAGTATGATCTTCGTGCGCATAACTAGAGCTTTTCTTCATACTGGCACTCTTGTATTTATAGAGATGATTAGGGTTTAGCCGTTGGAGAGCTAACCTAATTAGATCTCTATTTATGGAAGCTTCAATCAATCAATTCCCTAATTGATTGATTGGGTTGGTAAGATCCTTGGATTGATTTCTTCAAAGACTTTCCAATCCGATCATGGTTGACTTCATTTGAATTACCAACGGTCAAATGCTTCCATTACACAACTCTGATTCTTCCAGAGTAGGTTGAACCAGACACCAGATGACCCAGAGGTCCTCTGGTCTAGAGTCGGTTAAGAAACAACTCTTCCTTTAGAATCTGGAGATGATTCTAAGCAACTTTTATTTCACCAGACTCGTCTGGTCTGGGGAAAGGTCTTCTGCCTCTAATATGAACTTCTCTAGTGAAGTCTTCTGGTGGAGTCCTCTGGTGAAGTCTTCTGGTGACTCTTCTGGTGAGGTCTTCTGGTGATTCTTCTGGTGAAGTCTTCTGGTCTGGAAGTTTCCCCTAGACTAAGTCCTAATCTATTTCCTCATCTGGCTAACAGGTCCGGATGGTCCTATTACATCTTCTGGTTTGTTTAACTCATCAAAACTAACAACATTCTTCCTAACACTTGACATCCAAACTCACCACATCATTAATCAGTCTGTTAAACTCATCCAATTGATCTCCAAGATTCTTGTCTTCACTCATATTGAAGACTTGAAGCTTTTGTTCCATATATAACTTGTTCGTAACAGATTTGGATTGGTATAACTGCTCCAGTTTATCCCAAACTTCAATGGCAATTTTCTCCTTCGATACCCCCTCAATGGCTTATCCTGAAGATACAAAAATTGCACTATGTGCCATCCTCTTGTTCTCCTCGTGCTTGACTGGGTTGGTTCCAGTTGGGACTTGATCTGGAAAAAGCATTGCATCAAATAATCCGTGTTGTCCCAGGAGGGCGCGCATTTTCAATTTTTATAAACTAAAGTCGTTCTTCCTCGTGAACTTCTCAATATCAAACTTCGTCGTTGCTATTGATCTTTCCCTCAGACGGTGTCACTTGTTAATCTTTTAGATTCACAAGAAACTTGTAATCTAGGATCGATCGCAATAACCAACAAACTCAATTGAAATCAATAAAAATTAAAGAACACCAGATTTATGCAATTCATTGATAAAACACCTATGTCCACGAGATCAGAGAGATCATATTTTCACTAACAAGGAATGAGAGATGAATTACATGCTCAATTCTCACTTTCTCTCAATGGATTCTTTGAATATATAGTTAAGAACCTTAATTTGCAAAGTTACAGATAATTTGCTCTAATTCGCTCAATTGTTTTCACTCAATCACCCAATCAATTCACTCTACTATACGAATTCAGGTTAGAATCTTCATATATATATATATATATATATATATTAATTTTTCCAGCTAGCAACCACCAATAACCATATTCCATTGGGATTAGTTGGAACCGCCTTAACCGCCACATTAAATGAAGTAATTTGTTAAGTTTATCTTATTAGAAGACATCGAGCTCGTCTAATAGACCTCTTCTGGTCTCCCTACATATAACTCTTCTTCTCTCTTCAGATAGACAAACTCTTTAGGTTTCTTCTGGTACCAGACCTCTTCTAGTAGATCTTCTGGTATCCAGACCTTTAATGTTTTGCTAAGGCTAACATGTCTGTTGGAAGTAACTTGACTTTAACATAAGTCTTCTACATCTTCTGCTTCTGGTCTTCTGTCTCAGACCAGAAGTGTTTTGGTCTGAATCTTCAAAATTGTTTCTAACAACCTACTGAAGTTAGACTAATACCAGCCAACACAACAACTATCACCAACAAGAATAAACACTGATACTAATACATAACTTAAGTAATACTACATATATGACTTCACAAACATGTTGTTACCCGATTTTGATCCAATAGGATCGTTGCCGGAGATAATGTAGCTTGAGATTGGAAAAAATAAATATGGATCTAAGTGTCAAGCGCAATGAATGCTATTGATCTTTAAACAGGGAGATATGACTTTAAAGCTAAAGAAATGCTGAAAAGTATAAATGCAAGAGAGATTGCTGAGTTTTTTTAGACTCAGTCTTAACATGTGTAGATGATCTTATTAATGAGTTCTTGAGACTCTATTTATAGTACATTGATTCCTCTTGGTGTTGCCCTAGTATCTTGGGGTAATCCATGCATTTTATGCATGAATATTTGTCTCTAACGAAGTTTGTCGTGGATCTTCCCAGAATTTGTAGTTTTTGGGTGTACCCTGACTTCTGCGGTTTTAAGCTATATATACTACGATTTTCATCATCCCTCATCTGAGGAATGTCAAATCCATTGGGGGTTTTCATATAAATGTCGGCATCTAGTGATTCGTATAAGTATGCGGTTACTACGTCCATTAATCTCATTTGGAGATTCATTTTAACTGCCAAAGATATCAAGTAGCGGAACATTATTGAGTCCATGACGGGAGAATAGGTTTGATCGAAATCAATCCCGGGTCTCTGCGAAAACCCTTGAGCTACAAGCCTCACTTTATATCTCTCCACCGTATTGTTCTCATTTCGTTTTCGTACAAATACCCATTTATATCCTACAGGGATAGTGCGCGTGGGTGTACGAACGATAGAGCCAAATACTTATCTTTTGTTAAGCGATGCGAGCTCTGCTTCAATTGCCTCATTCCATTTAACCCAATTGAAGCGCTTCCGGCACTCAGCGATGGTTTTGGGTTCTGGATCTAGATCATAATTTATAATGGAAAGAGCAATTGTCGCTGCAAATGTATCATCGGCGACAATAATATTTCTATTATATGTTTCTCCCGTATCTATGAAATTTATAGAGACTTCGGCGTTTACGTAAACCAAACCTTCTTTATTTCCCAGTGTATCTGGGTCTGGTCGTTCCACGGTCCTAGTGCATTGAATATTTTGTACACGTGCTTCATCACTAGGACGCTCGTCTCCTAGAGACTTTAAGTTATCTAGACGAATCTCTTCTAGAGATTTTACATTCGGCTGACCAGTTTTGCTAGCTTTTCGTTTAGGTGTATTACTATCTCTTGAGGGTCCTTTACGTTTCTGGCGTGTGGGGGCATGAGTACTTGTTTTTCTTGGGACCTCAACCCTTTGGGGAGCATTTACTGCGGGTATACACAATTTAGTTACACCTCTATGGTCAGTGAACACGTCTGGCAGATTGTTTGCTAAATTTTGGAAGTTAATGATATTTTGAACTTCTAGTTTAGATTGATTAATGTGTGGATCTAGATACTGAAGATTACTTACGTTCCACGTAAGCTCCCGACATTCATTTAATTTTGAATTCAGATCTCCCCCTAATGTCGGGAAGTAATCTTCATCGAATGTGCAATCAGCGAACCGAGCCGTTAATTGATCCCCGGACAAAGGCATGAGGTATTTCACGATGGATGGAGAGTCAAATCCGATGTAAATACCGAGTTTCCTTTGTGGGCCCATAGAGGTCTGCTTTGGTAATGTTATCGGAACATATACCGCACATCCGAAAATACGCAGATGGGAAATGCTAGGTTCTTTCCCGCACACTAACTGTATGGGGGAATGATCATTATATGCAGTTGCACGGATTTTTATTAAGTGCGATGCATGTAGGACTGCATGCCCCCAGCATGAAGTGGGTAGTTTGGAGTTCATGAGCAATGGTCTCGTGATAAGTTTGATACGTTTTATTAGCGCCTCAACAAGACCATTTTGGGTATGGACGTAGGGGACCGAATGCTCCACTTTAATTCCCAGGGCCATACAGTAATCTGTAATGGCCTTTGAGTTGAACTCAGCAGCATTATCCATGCGAATCGACTTAATTGTATAATCCGGGAATTGAGCTCTAAGCTCGAAAGTTTTCGCAATGAGCTTCACAAAATCTTGATTGCGGGTGGACAGTAAATAGGCATATGTCCACCTAGTGGAGGCATCAATAAGGACCATGAATAACGAAATGGTCCTGATGCTGGGTGAATCGGTCTGCAAATGTCTCCTTGAATTCGCTCAAGGAAAACCGGAGACTCTAGTCCAACCTTAGTGCGCGACGGGCGTATGATTAACTTACCCTTAGAACATGCATCACAAATAAATTCATCAACATGAGGGATTCTATTATTCAAAATATTATGACCAATTGAATTAGATAGAATCCTACGTATCATAGTTTGTCCTGGATGACCTAACCGCTGATGCCACAATTTAAAAGAATTTGGGTCATGGAATTTCATACTCATAGCTAGATGGGGATTAGACGGCCGGATGTAGGAATAGTACAATCCGGAGGAGAAGGAAGGAAGTTTTTCTATAACTTGTTTATGGTTACCTCAAGTAATAGTCATCAAAAGGTATTCATTATTGTTCTCGGTTTCAGTTTCAATGTGATATCCGTTAACTGAGAAGGGTACGCTTAGATTGTGGAAACAATAAAGCATTATCAATTATGAGTTTGGTACCCATGGGGAGGACAATAGAAGCTCTTCTGGAGCCCACTATCAACGTACTATCATTGGCTATTGTAGTTATACTCCCTTACGTTCTATCAAGTTATGAAAATACTTCCTATCTTTTAGAATTGTATGTGTGGTGGCGCTATCTACCAAACATAAATCACTATGTGCGTCCATCATGCAAGAGGAAATAACCCGAACCTAATAGCTGATATGTTTACAAGTCATGAATGAGAACAACGATATCCAAATAAATGTAATGGACAACAATTTAAGGTAAACATATCAAAGCTAAAATAATATCAATATCATCCATAAAATAAAATAAAGTATCCGAAAGAAAGGATAAAAAAACATGGAATTGTCTTATCCCAAAAACAAAGTACTGAAATACTAGCATGGTGAGATTCAACTCTAGGAGCCTTCCCCTTATCGTCCTTCTGCTGCTTTTGATAAGCCTCAACCAAGTGTTTGGGAGTGCGACACGTGCGAGACCAATGGCCTTTGCATCCGCATCTGTAGCAGGACTGCTCAACCTTATCTTGATTGCTAGATTTTTTAGTAGTGAGATTCGTGTTAGGTACAGCCTTTCCATGAGCCTGGGCTTGATTGTCATTCAAGGTACCCGGACCACCAGATTTACTATGACCTCGACCTTTGGTACGAGTTCGTTTACTTTCTCTCTCCCTTCCACGCTTACGACCACTTGTACTACCTTGAGCTATAGTATGTACTTCGGGCACAACTTTTGAGCCAACCGGTCTCGAGTTATGATTCTGCATAAGGAGTTGGTTGTGCTTTTCTACCACTAGAAGTGCAGAAATTAGCTCAGAGTGTACAGTGTAGTTCTTAGCCCTGTACTGCTGGCGTGGAAAGTCGACAAAGTCTTCTGGATCAAGTCGTCCTCAGTTACAGTTTCCTTGCATAACTTTAACTGGGGTACAATACGATGTAGGGCTGAGTTGTACTCCGTTACAGACTTAAAGTCTTGGAAACGGAGGTTCAACCAATCATATTGAGCCTGAGGGAGGAGTATGTCATTTTGTTGTTGGAAACGGTCCTTCAGGGACTTCCACAATGTTTCGGGGTCTCTCTCAGTGAGATATTCATTTTTCAGGTCCTGATTAAGATGATGTCTGAGAAAAATCAAAGCTTTCGCCTTCTGGGCGTCAGTTGATTTTGAATCATCGACAATAGCACCGCTTAGGTTGGTTGAGGCTAGATGTATCTCAACATCTTGTTGGAGTTATATGTGAAAGTATGCTTTTACTTTGTATAACTCATGTATTAAACACTTGTTTATGAGAATAATTCTTTTATCACATTTGCCTTAGATATGATTGAATGTTGAATATTTATTGCAAACAGTTCATAATAATACTAGTTACATTGTAGTTAATGTGGTGATACCCGATCACGTAAGATAACATTAACAATTTCCTTGTAACTAAACGTACTGTTGGGATATGTTTAGTTTTGATGATTTTCCAAAACCACTTGTAATAGGTTTGAAAGCAGTCAGGTTAGTATCTTCTGTTTCAGGTCAGGATAGGTTAGTTCTTAGTAGAATAGGTTATCAGTTGAGAAGAACTCAGTTGAGGGAACACTCAGTTGAGGGGGAACTCAGCGAGGGGGAACTCAGCAACATAGCCTGAAGATATCAAGATGACACCCAGAAGAACTGACTGAAGCCATGCTTGTGACCTGAACCAGAAGAGAAGCCTGAAGGATGTCCCACTGAGTGTAAACCGGACTGATCTAAGCTAAGTCAGGTGAACCACTCAGTGAAGAGCATGATCAGGAGGATTAGTGCTGTGCCAAGTAGGTCCTGAAGGAGTCAGGCTACTGTGGTCAGGGAACTTTGTCATTCAGCCTTATGACAAAGTTCTTGGAATGATCTTCAAATAATCTCTGAAGGACAACTACACTGAAGACGTTCAGTCCACTGAAGATCATCAGTCAGTGAAGGAGGAAGCTACCTAAAGTTAGTGGGTCTTGGTCAACCCACTGAGTCAAAGATCCGTGAATCCAGGCCACGTGGACCAATCAGCACGAGGCAGCAACTCTGACACTGACAAAGGCCGCATTCCAAGAAAAGTGGTTGAAACCATTTAATGTTGGATTCAAATGTATCTTCCCTCCAACGGATACATTTGAATCCCCATTATAAATACAAGCTCATAGCTGTGTATTCAAGTGTGTTGAAGTATTGTGTTGTGTGAAGTAAGAAAAAAATCAACACCTACGAGCTGTGAAGGTGTGAGTGTTTAGTGCATTGTAAGGGAGTTATAAGGAGGCATATTCCACACCTTGTACACTGAACTTTAGAGTTCATAGATATACACAAATGAGTGTTCAGCTTGTAACTCATAGGTTAGAGAGGTTTTCCTAATCTTAGCTTAAGGCTAACACATTGTAAAGGAAAACCTCACCTAGTTGGAGAAACCCAACTGAAACCAAAACCCTCTAGTTAGGTTTGTTGGTGGAAGTTAGTGAGAAAGGAGGGGCAGCCTAGGGAGTGGCTTGAGTCCAGTTGTAAGTGCACCTTGGCACGTTAAAAACAAGAATCCAGAGTTAGTGGATTTCCTGTTAAATCAGGCTGTAGACGTAGGAGCTTGAGTCTCTGAACCACGTTAAACTGAGCGTACTTATCTTTCAAAGTATCTACCAAAGGGTTGTGAAAATCTGCTCACTGAGAGCATTGTTTATAAGAAAACTTTGGTTAAGCAATCAGGTCAGGGAGATTCCTCTCACTGACCAGATCAGGCAACGCACTCGAGAGTTCAGTCTCTCGAGTCACTGTGTTGCTAAGAGCATGAGCCTTCAAGTCTCACTGACTTGGTAGCTCAGCTTCTTAGCAACGCAGTGACTTGAAGTGAAACCTCTCGAGTCACTGCCTTGTTACGAGACTGAGCTCGCAGGTCAGTTGCACTGACTTGAGTGCTCTGACTCGTAGCAATGCAGTGACTTGAGTATTATTCACTCCTGCTGAGCTCTCTGAGGAATAGGTTTTTTTAAAAAAAAAAAAAATTTGCTCCTGAATTCCCATTTTTCCCTTCGAAAACGGGACCAACACGTACATTTTCACGACCTAGGTGGAATTGAAAAATCCGCCGTGAAAGGTCGATGTGTAAGTCTCAGATTGGTCTGTCTTGACTAAGAGATTGCACTAGCACATTTAGTATGTGTTGAAGAGGACCTACAGCGAGGATAAATTCTTCTGTTCTGAAATGTGAAGAATTAGACCTCAGTGGTTGTTGATTTCTTAATCTCCGTCACTTAAATAGGACCATGTCTGCTTAATGGTTACTGCTTTGATTCATGTTGGGTGAGAATCATCGTGACTTCGAACCTTGTGCTTTGGGCAGTAATATTAATCATACGACGGTTGCTAAGATTTAATATGGAGAAACGCGTGCGAGTACGGCTCGTGTGATTAGTCCCCTTGGTGGGCTCAGAAGTTTAATCGTACCAAATCTTGCAAGTGAAGAATTAGTTTCTTTGGTACGGATAATAATGTTGAGCTGTCTTTACTCCAAGGTGAAATATATTAATTAATTTAGAGCTATTCAGAAGCTTAATTAATTAATGGACTTGATAATCTTAAATGCGGGAAATAATAACCGGGAGCCCATATTATCGTAATATGGATTAAGATGGATAATGCAATATTAATTTATTAGTGGTAATAATTAATATTAATGGATTGAATTATATTGGGGCTCAATATTGAAATTCAGAAGTCCATTAGGAGGTCCAATCTTAATTCTCTTTAAAGGCCCCTCAAGTAGCCCATTAAGTAGCCCAATAATGATAAGGTGATTAAAATAAAAAGAAAATAATATGCTGATTTTTCTTGTTAAATTTCGAAAATATGATATCAAGGAAAGAAAAGATTTTGTTGATTTTCTTGGAAAGATATTATGGAAGATATGTATTCTTGGAATACAAAATTAATCTCATATATTCAAGAAGATCCAAATCTTGGGATCTTTACTTGTAATTTTCGAAAATCATAAGTTTATAAGGTGAGTGAGATTTTTGTGGAATATTTTATTATGGAGAAAAGAATATATGAGATATATTCAAGATTTCTTAGAGTCTAAGAAAAGATTTTCTCCAAGCCCAAATAATCCTAAAAAATTCGGCCACTCTTAATTATAAATAGGGGATGATTATTTCATCCCCAAGTACATAATTCCATGTGTTGGAAAAATCAAGAGCATATATATTTTTCTTTTTCCTTAGTTATTAAAATTACTTGAAAGCATCTCCCACCGGTGATCAAGAAAGGCGAAAGGGAAATACTTGAGAAGGTTTTTGGGTTGATAAAGCGAGATCGTGATTATCCCGTTTATTCAAAGGCCAATTCTACAAGAGGTACGTAAATCACATAAATTCTTGTTTATTCCACCTAGATTTTATGTGAATTAATTCAACATGCATGATGTTAAATTTGTTGTTGGAATTATTATTTGAATTAATTAGGATTAATTCATGCTAGTAATAATTGAATTTAAATTCGTATTCCCAACAACTGGTATCAGAGCCACGGTTTCGGGCTCTGATCTTTAAATTGGAATTTAAATTGTTTAACATTAAATTGAAATTGGATAGTAGAATTGCTAGATCTTTTTTGCAGGTATCCAATTGTCATGGTTTTAATGTTGTTAATTTTTTCATGCGTGTGAATTAATTATTTTTAATTCGTTTCGTTCGAATTCATTTTTCTCGTGAGAAAATCCACGAGAAGATTAGTTGTTTTTATTTTGATTTGATCATTGTAATAGACTAGACTAGTCTAGATCTAGTATTTATTTTTTTGTAAAATAAATTGTAACCGGATCGAGACGAAGAACGAAGAATTAAAGACGGCGTACCCGGACGACGCATGCATGCGCGGCGCATGTATGGACGTAAAATCATGCATGGGGTGAGAAACGAGAACGAACGGTGAAACCCGGTGCGCGGGGTGCGCGAGGCGCACGACCCGGGCGCACGACGGGGCGCGGCATGGCGCGCGCACGTAGGCGGCGCCCGGCGGCCAGCTGCTCGGCGCCTTTCCGGGTGGCGCGTGGGCCCACTCCGTAGGCCGACACGCGCCGTATCTCGGGCCGTGGAATTTTTTTTCAGTTCTGCATTTTTTTGTGATTTTAAACTTCGTCCCGAACTCCAAACAATGTTGTTTTACAAGAGTGTTACTGTTCGAGTGGGAGCGTGTCGAGATGAACGATGGAAAGCAACAAGAACGATTTTTCGCATCAAGACGTGAAGAAATTAAATCGTGACAATTGGATTTGAGTGCCCCAATGTGTTTAATTTTATTTTGATGGATGTTTTATTTCGTGCACTTATTATTATTTGTTAATATGTGTTTGCATGAATTTTATTGTCCAAGAAAAACATTACTTTCGAAAATTACTAAGTATGTTTATTTAATCGCAATTTTATTCCGAATATTAAAATTGGATTAATTTGGCCTCTATAATTTATTTATTTGTGAAGTTCTTTTGGAATACATTTCCCTCTCGGATCGGCCAAAAGGGTGGATTTCACATGAATAAATTCCGAAAGGATGATTGTGGATTATTACTAGTGGCGGTATTGACCCTCACCACGAGTGGCTTGCTCAAAGCGAAATAATAATCCTGTATTTAATTATGATTATTACTTAGGCATAAGAAATTGATATTAACTTACTCCGCTCGGAGTCCCTGTCAATTTTTATGTGGTCAAAGTGGGAGCCAACTATTAATTTTGAATTAAGGATTTGTAACTTTTAAGTTTGTGATCCGCTTGAATGTGTTTAAATGTATAGACCATCCCTCGTGGCGCATTTAAATTATTTCGAGATGTTGGCTGATGCATGATTATATTGTTTTAAGGTTTCAATATAATTGATGTGATCGAATTATGTGCGTATTTTTCTAGATATTATGTAAATTATTCTCAGTTCATCATGTCGCAACCTTTTAATCCAATGTTTAGTATGCTTAAATTAATAAACTTTTTGGTGAGAATTATATTGATTGGAAATGTAATTTTAAATTTATCCTTACTGCACGAAAACAAAATTGGGTTATTTACGTTAATAAACCCGACAAGCCTAATGATAAGTCAAGCAATGGGAAAAGACAGTTTATGATTGACAGCGTGACAATGAACACATGAAGTGCATCATCTTAACATCTTTGTCTGAGGATGTGAGGCGTGTTCATGAAGATATTGTATCCACTGTTGAAATCATGGAAAACCTTGAAGAGATGTCTTCACATCAAACCCATGACTAATCAGTTCACCAAACATGACTCGGTCAAGTTGGAAATGGTGGAGGGAATGCCCGTGAGGGAGCACGTTCTCAAGATTATGGCATACCTTAACAAGTTGGAAGTACTTGGTGCGGATTTTGATGTGCCTTCTTAGGTGGATTTCATATACCATTCTCTACCGAGAAGCTTTGAGCAGTTTCATCTGAACTATCAGATGAATGAACGGACAAATCGTTTGCCCGAGCTCTTGCAAGCTTTAGTTTCGGTGGAGGTGATAATGGAGTACCAGTCTAGTGTTATGGTGGCTAATGGTCCGTCTACCTCTTTTGGTCCCAAGGGAGGGAAAAAGAGGAAGAGAACCAAAGGCCGGATCCAAGCAAATCCAATTGTTGCGAAAGGCTGATTAGGCGTGAAATTGTCATGATTCGTCACTCGAAATGCCCTAGTTTTGGTTGATTTTGTAGAGTATTTAGAGTTATTTGCATATCATTTTCATAAACTAATGAATTTGTCTCTTTGATGCTCATAGATGAATAGAGGGCAAAAAGAAGAGTTCGTAGGACTTTGAATCGACACAAACGGATGCCCGAATGAGAAGATATCGAAGAAATACGAAAAATACTAGTTTGAGGGAGCAAAAGTATCATTGGAGTGCACAAGCAAGGAGTACTCGTGCAAGCGTGCACGAGCGGCCGTGCAAGGTGCACGAGAGGATGCAAGTCGTGCACTAGTGCACGAGCACTCGTGCAGAGTGCACGAGCAAACGCTACTCGTGCACCAGTGCACGAGCAAGAGAAGTCGTGCAGTTTTTGTTCTCTGGATGTTTTGAAGTGCTCGAGTGGATTAGCTCGTGCACTAGTGCACGAGCAAGCGCATTTTTTGGCCCATACGTTCCCGATTTGGCCCGATGCTTATATATATTCGTCCCGAGCAAGTTTTGGGGGATTACCACTTACCACCACTAGATTCAAGAGCGTTTTAGAGAGTTAATTTTTGGAGAAGAAGGAACGAGCAAGTTTACTTTACGTTTTTGAGGTTTTCTTACGAATTCACGTCACGATTTTACTTTTTAGTTTCGTTTCTTCATATCTTTTTTCTTGAACACTTTGAGACTCATTTTATTGATTTAATTTAAGTTATTCCTTTATTTCTTGAAACTCTAGTTTATGATTGATCTTTTCATCGTTATAATTATCATGTTCATGTTCGTTACTTATTCAATTGTTCTTGTTTACGTAAAACCCATGTCTAGCTAAAACCCTTGCATGCTTGGGGTAGGATGAACTCGTAGAAGTAGGTTGTGGGTACGTAATTAGGGTAACTTGTGACGTTAGGTTTTAATTCTCTTAATTAATGAATTCTTAAAATTAATTTTAATTTTACTTTTGAATTTTGTTCGAAAAGTGTTAGAGAGAGGACGACCGTATCACTCTTTAACAACGAGTAGACTTAACGAGAGGGTTTAGAAAGGGTTAATTCATCTACCAGTTTAGCGAAGGAGGATGACTGAATCACCTTAGTTAAATTAGGGTCTCATTAATTAAGCACAATCTATTAACTTGTTAGTGGATTAGTGAAGTCGAGTGCTAGGGTAAAGTATTAGGGTTTAGAATCTTGAGCTTTCATCTTGCATTCTTCTACTTAAGTTATTTCTTGCGCGTCACAATTATTTTGATTATGTACCTGCTCCGTTAGTATACGTAGGGATTCCTATCCTGAGCATCACCATCTCTTATTTGAAAACACAGCTTAAATTCTTAGTTTAATTTTCTGTTTGCATTCGTAGGATAGATCAGTTTATTTTAATTATTTTCTTCTAAAAAAAAACGTTTCACTCATATTAACTACGACGCGTAGATCTTCAGGGATCTATTTGCATACACTCCATCCCTTGGGTTCGATATACTTGGTCACTATACTTGCTCATACTACAGTGAACTCGTACGCTTGCGAGGAATCTACTAGTAGAAGTTAGTATATTCGCTTCAAGTCAATGGCGTCATTGCCGGGGATGGCGTTGTATGTCTTTTGAATAGGACTTGTCGATAGCTTAGTAGTTAGTAGTGAGTGATTTTCTTTTCTGTTTTATTTTGTACATATTCGGCAGTTGCATTTTGATTCTTTTGTTAGTGTTTCAGGTTTATGAAAACACGCTCACAAGGCAATACGAGTGAAGAGAGATTACCGTTAGATCCTGAGACAATAGCAAAAAGAACCAATGGACATTAGTAATGAGTTGGATGATGTCGAGAATGAGTTTAATCAGGCAATGAACCGGGTTGACGACACTGATGGCAATACCAGTAAGAATCAAGATCCGTTAGGAGAAAGCCAGAGCCAAAGCACGGGTACTCAGAATCAAAATAGCCCAGCTCATAACATTGTCCAAAATCCTCATAACAACCCTTCTTACCCACATCCTAACTTACCACAAAACAACTTACCTTATCCACCTTACCCATACCCACTTTATCCGTATCCACCATACCCGTATCCTCCACCTCCAGTTTACAATCAACCACCTATTTACCAACCACCACCCCAACAAGTACCCGTACCAGCTGCTAACCCTCAGCACATTCCTCAGAACGCAGATCAGAATATGACTATTCGAGGAAGATTTGCAGCGCAGCCACAACGGTACTATGATGGAGTGGCATTGCCTCCTGTTGAGGCAAACAACTTCTCAATTTTCCCTGGAATTTTAAAGCTGCTTACCGAGAATCAATTCAAGGGGGAAGTTGGGAAGGAAAATCCTCATACTCACCTGAGGAGTTTTCTGATGATAGCCTCCACATTCAATTATAATGGCATGTCTGAAGATGCCAAGAGGCTTAGGCTGTTCCCATTCTCATTGACTGGAATAGCAAAGGAGTGGTATAATAACACGCTCCCACGGGGAGGTGTAACCACATGGGCCGAGCTCGAGCGTCTGTTCCTCGAGCGATTCTACCCTCCATCGAGAACTATTAAAGCAAGGATTGAGATCTCTTCCTTTCGTCAGAAGCCAGGAGAGGATTTACGCCAAGCGTGGGAGAGATACTCAAACATGTTGATCGAGTGCCCGCAGCACGGGTACAATGAGGGAGATATCATGGCGTTCTTCTATAGTGGAGCCAGCAAGGCTGTTCAAGCCCATTTAGATGCATGTGCGAGTGGAGCTTTTCTGAAACAAGGGATAGCGAGATGTAGAGAGATCGTGGACAACATTGTCACGAATGCCGGTGCATGGAACGAGGATCCAGAGTTTCAGAGAGTTTGCAAGTTGGAGGAGAATGAGGGTACAAAGAAGCTGTTGATGGCTATGATGGAGAAGATCAGTAATCTTGAGATGGGGCAGAATCTGCTTGGAGGGAATGTAGCAGTGAGCGAGAAAGTGGACCCACCCACGAGTCAGCAAGAAGAGGCCAACTATATGGGAAGGCCTAACTATCCACAAGGCGGGTATCCACAAGGTGGTAATCAGTTTGGAAGGCCTTCTTATGGCCAACCATTTGTACCTCCAGGCCCACAGCCGCCTCAAAATCAATGGAGGAACACACAAGGATATCAAGGAGGACAGCAACCTCCTCATAACACATGGAGGAAGACTGAGAATTTCTCATATGCTAATCCAAAGGCTGGTATTACAGTTCCTCCAGGTGTTGATCCGGGTTCTAAACCTCCTGGTGGAGAAGGCGGTGCCTCAACTGAGGAGATGTTGAGAGCTATCCTTCAGAAGGTGGAGGAAGGTAGCAAGCGATTGTCCTCTTTGGAGTACGATGTGAAGGAGTTGCATAAGAAAGGTGATCATCGAGATCAAGAAATCCAAAAGAGAGACATAGAGTGGAATCGAGTTCAGCAAGAGAACAACAGAAGATTCACTTCTATCGAGTATCAAATTAGTCAAATTGCAAAATCTCAGCCGAGAGAGCCTGGCAAGTATCCTTCAATGCCTGAGGATAACCCAAAGGAACATTGCAAGGCTATTGAGTTGAGAAGTGGGACCAAGTATGATGGTCCTGAGATGCCTGCTGATCCTGAGACGCTCAAAGGAGAGGTTGAGATATAAGGAAAAGAGCCTGAGGCAGTCAGAGATGAGATTGAGGAGATAGGAGTTGAGAAAGGGATTGAGGGGGAAGGCATTCAGAAGAGTAAAGATGTGGATGAGTCTCATGAGAGCAAAGAGCCTGAAGAGGAGATTGAGAGAGTTCCAAAGTGGAAGAAGGAAAAGGAAGCAAGGAAGAATGTAAAAGAGACTGAGAAAGATGAATGGGGGGTACCCAAATCTGTGATACCTGTCCCGTATCCACAACGTTTCATGAAAAAGAAGTTTGATGAAAAGTTTGCTAAATTCCTTGATGTTTTCGAAAAGCTACATATTAACATTCCTTTTTATGATGCCTTGGAACAGATGCCTAGCTTGAAGCGATTTTACTAACTTCTACTAGTCGCTCACCCGCAAGCGGACGGGTTCACTGTAGTATAAGTACGTATAATGACCAAGTAGTATCGAACCCAAGGGATAGTGTATATGCGAATAGATCCCTGAAGATCTACGCGTCGTAGTTAATATGAGTGTGTTGTTTTTGGATTTTTGTAAAGATTAATTAAACTAAACTGAAATTAAACTAAGTAAACTAAAATACTAAAAAAATCAAATTAACTAAGGGTTGTGTTCTAATGAGAGATGGTGATGCTTAAGATAGGAATCCCAACGTATACTAACGGAGCAGGTACATAATCAGAATAACTGTGACGTGCAAGAAATAACCTAAGTATAAGAATGCAAGGTGAAAGCTCAAGATTCTAAACCCTAATACTTTACCCTAACACTCGACTTCACTAATCTACTAACAAGTTAATAGATTGTGCTCAATTAATGAGACCCTAATTTAACTAAGGTGATGCGGTCGTCCTCCTTCGCTAAACCGGTAGATGAATTAACCTTTCCTAAACCCTCTCGTTAAGTCTACTCGTTGTTAAAGAGTGATACGGTCGTCCTCTCTCTAACACCTTTCGAACGAAATTCAAGAGCGAAGTCTAGATTAATTTTAAGAATTCATTAACTAAGAGAATTAAAACTAACGTCACAAATTACCCTAATTACGTACCCACAACCTACTTCTACGAGTTCATCCTACCCTAAGCATACAAGGGTTTTAGCCGGACATGGCTTTAACAAACATAAAAGCAATATAAGAAACAACGAACATAAACATCATGAATTGAACGAACAAAATAAGAAACATGAACTAGGGTTTTGAAAAGAAAATAAATCTGAGAACTGAAATTTAATTAACTCAAACGAAGTTTCAAAGTGTTTAAAGAAATCAAACTAACGAAAAGAAACTAATAAACGAAAAGAAACTAAGAATTCATACGAAAAACCTCAACAAAACGTAAACGTAAACTTGCTTCTCTCCTTCCTCTCCAAAAAACTAAGTCTAAAAGTGATTTCTAAAGTTCGGGGCTCCTTCAAAACGTGTTTGGAAGAGATATATATAGGCAAAGGGCCGATTCGTGAACTCGTGGGCCGAAAAACGTAAGTTGGAGAAAATACCTTGTAAGCGCTCGAGCAGACCCGCTCGAGCGGGTCGCTCGATCTGTTGTGGTCGAGCGGATCAGGTGCTCGAGCGGGGCGCTCGAGCTCTCTTGGTCGAGCGATTCTGGTGCTCGAGCGGGACGCTCGAGCTATCTCCCTCGAGTGGCCCAAACGTTCTGTATGTTTTAGGCGCTCGATCTACGTCACTCGAGCGGGGCGCTCGAGTGATGATGCTCGAATGAGCCTTCCTTCCTTTGCAACTAACACTTTTCTTCTCACGTACTAATACCAATCGTATTTCTTCGATATCTTCTCATCCGGGCATCCGTTTGAGTCGATTCAAAGTCCTACAAACTCCGTTTTTCGTCCTCGATTCACCTATGAGTATCAAAGAGACAAATTCATCAATGTATAGAAATAGTACTCATTTAGCTCTAAAAACTCAATAAATTCGACCAAAACTAGGGCGTTTCTTGCTACGAATCATGACAATTTCACGCCTAATCAATGCCTAACTACGCCAAGTTCCTGAAGGACTTGATAGCGAAGAGATGGAGAGTAGATGAACCTGAGTTAGTGTATTTTAACCACGAGGTGAGTGCGATGGTGCACAAGGCGCTTCCTCCCAAGATGAAGGATCTCGAGAGCTTCACCATTCTTTGTGATATCGGGAACGGAATCAAGAAAGGAGCCTTGTGTGATCTCGGGGCGAGCATTAATTTGATGCCTCTTTCATTGTTCAAGAAGTTAGAGGTGGGCAAACTTCAACCCACGATGATGACGCTCCAGCTTGCTGATAGGTCCATTACGAAACCTCAAGGAGTAGTGGAGGATGTTCTAGTGACGGTGGAGAATCACGTTTTTCCCGCCGACTTCGTCGTACTCGAGATAGATGAGGATGAGCATGTTCCGCTGATTTTAGGGAGGCCTTTTCTAGCTACAGCCGGGATGGTGCTTGACGTAGCGAATGGAAAGATTACGGTCAAAGTTGATGATCAAGAAGTGAAGATAACTATTTATGAGGCTATGAAATACCCCATGGGAGATGAGAGCTGCCACTTCATTGACATCACGGACACTTGTGTTGAAGACACACTTCTAGACCCTTGCTCTTTCTATGTTCATCAGTTTGATTATCCTATCCTTGATGATCTATCTTATGATCTTGATTATTTTGACAGCATGGAAGACAATGAAGATGTCAAGTTCTTGGAGATAAAAAAAGTAGAGGATGAGGACGACTTGGAAGCCGAGGAGTCAACTTTTGAGAAGATGTTCGATAAGGCACCACCATTGGAGGCGAAAAAAGAGTTGAAGCAACTTCCCGACCACCTCAAGTACGCTTACTTGGATGAGACCGACAAATATCCGGTAATTATATCTGCCCTTTTATCTGATGATCAGCTTGAGAGACTTTTAGTGGTGCTTCGTAAGCACAAATCTGCTATAGGATGGTCGATCGCGGATATTAAGGGAATTAGCCCTTCGATTTGCATGCATAGGATTATATTAGAAGAGGGTAGAAAACCGATAGTGCAAAATCAGCGTAGAGTTAATCTGGTAATTCAAGAGGTGATACATAAGGAAATTTTGAAGTTGTTAGATAGCAACATGATTTTTGCAATTTCTGATAGTCCATGGGTGAGTCCGTTACACGTAGTTGCTAAGAAGGGGGGTACCACGGTGATTAAGACTGAGTCTAATGAATTGGTAGCGACTAGATTAGTGACGGGATGACGTGTGTGTATAGATTATAGAGAGTTGAACAAGGCAACGTGTAAGGATCATTTTCCTCTACCGTTCCTTGATCAAATGATTGATAGATTAGGTGGTTTTGAGTATTACTATTTCTTAGATGGGTATTCGGGGTATAATCAGATTATGATAGCCCCCGAGGATCAAGAGAAAACCACCTTCACCTGCTATTATGGAACTTTTGCTTTTAGGATGATGTCATTTGGGTTGTGTAATGCACCCGCCACCTTTCAAAGGTGTATGATGGCTTTTTTTCATTGTTTGATTGAGAAGATTATGGAGGTTTTCATGGACGACTTCTCCATCTACGGGGAGTCGTTTGATAAATGTCTAATCAATCTTGAAGTTGTGTTGAGCAGGTGTGAAGAGACGGACTTAGTGCTTAATTGGGAGAAGTGTTACTTCATGGTGAGAGAGGGTATTGTTCTTGGACATCATGTGTCTTCGAAAGGTATCCAAGTTGACAAGGCGAAAGTGATTGCTATTGAGAAGCTCCCACCACCTTCGACCGAGAAGGGGATTCGGTCATGTTTAGGACACGCGGGTTTTTATAGACGTTTCATCAAAGACTTTTCACAAATAGCTAAACCACTTTCGCGGTTTCTTGAAAAAGAAGTCGCCTTTGAGTTTACTAATGAGTGTTTAGTGGCTTTTAATAGGTTGAAAGAAGCGTTAGTGAATGCCCCAATACTTGTAACACCGGATTGGTCTAGCCCGTTCGTGCTGATGTGTGATGCTAGTGACTATGCGATGGGGGTTGCTTTGGGGCAAATTCGTGAGAAGCGTTTTCACGCTATTTACTATGCCTCGAAGATGCTGAATTCTGCTCAAGTGAATTACACTACAACCGAAAAGGAGCAGTTGACGGTCGTGTATGCCTTTGATAAATTTCGACCCTACCTAGTAGGGACGAAAACAATTGTATATACGGACCTCGCAGCGATTCAGTATCTTATGAGTAAGAAGGATGCAAAACCCCGTCTCATTCGATGGATTTTGCTACTCCAGGAGTTCGATGTAGAGATTCGAGACAAGAAGGGTTGTGAGAATGTGATAGCAGATCACCTTTCGAGATTGGAGCTCACAAAGGAGAACACCGTGGAGGATCGAGAGGTGAACGATGAATTTCTGGATGAGAAGCTCTTTGGCTTAGGAGACACCCCTGTATATCGAGTTGAAGGGAAGGTGCCTTGGTTTGCAGATTATGCTAATTATTTAGCAAGTGGAGAGTTGCCCGTTGAGATAGACTCGGTGCATCGGAAGGCATTTTTGAAGAAAGTTCGGGAGTTTATTTGGGACGATCCCTACTTGTTCAAAAGAGGGATTGATCATGTGTTGAGAAGGTGTGTGCCAGAGGAGGAGTGGAGTAATATCATAAGGCATTGCCACGCCTTGCCATGTGGAGGACATTTGGGTGGAGAAAAGACCGGAAGGAAGGTGCTTCAATTTGGTTTTTATTGGCCAACTTTGTTGAGAGATTGCATGGAATGGGTTAGGAGTTGTGAGAAGTGCCAGCGGTTTGGCTCCATTACTAAGAGGGACGAGATGCCTATGCACGTGTTCATGGAAGTTGAGATATTTGACGTATGGGGGATTGATTTCATGGGTCCATTTCCTCCTAGCAATGGATTCTTGTACATTCTCGTATGCATTGATTACGTCTCGAAGTGGATTGAAGCTGTCCCGACCCGAGTGAATGATTCCCGAGTGGTTATCGAGTTCTTGAGAAAGAACATTTTTACAAGATATGGAGTTCCAAGAGCTTTGATTAGTGATGGGGAAAGTCACTTCGTGAACAAGTGGATGGAAAAGCTGCTGTCAAAATACGAGGTAAGTCATCAAATCTCTACTGCTTATCATCCTCAATCTAACGGTCTTGCAGAGGTTTCGAATCGTCAAATCAAGGAGATCCTTGAGAAGACGGTGAGCATTAGTAGGAAAGATTGGGCGATGAAGCTTGATGATGCACTTTGGGCGTATAGGACAGCTTTCAAAACTCCTCTTGGTATGTCTCCATATCAATTGGTTTTTGGAAAGGCATGTCACTTGCCCGTGGAGTTGGAACATAAGGCATATTGGGCGATCAAGAAACTGAATTTTGCTAGTGCCTTGGTTGGTGAGAAGAGATTACTCCAATTGCATGAGTTGGAGGAGTTTCGAGACAGTGCCTACGAGAATGCCCGAATTTTCAAGGAGAAGACCAAGAAGTGGCATGATGCACGATTGAAGAAAAAAGAGTTCAAGGTGGGTGATAAAGTCCTCGTATTCAATTCGAGGATGAAGTTGTTTGGTGGAAAGCTCAAGTCCAAGTGGAACGGGCCATATGTTGTGAGAGAAGTGCATAAGAGTGGATTCCTCGAAGTTGAGAAGGATGATGGACATAGATTCATGGTGAACGGGCATAGAGTAAATAAATTATTTAACTTCTCTTATGAGAATAAGGGAGGTATTTTAGATTCTCAAGTCCCGTGAGCTCCTTCGAGCTCGGTCCGGCATTAGGACCTTAAAACAAGCGCTTAATGGAAGGCAACCCATTTTTACTTGTTTTTATGTGTTTCGTTTATTTTGTCGTCTTTGTGAATCGTAAGTGTTAACCTCGTGTGTTAGAGTTTATTTGGTGTAGGCTTGTTTAGTGGTGATTGATTGGAGCAAGAGAGCTTAAAGAAGAAATTCAAGATGTTGAAATGATTCAAGCAGTAAAGCATTCGATTTTTGGAGTTCGAGGTAAACCGAACCCCAAACGTAGACCTCTTTGCGAAGTCGAAGTTTGGGGGGTGATGTTTCTTTTTGTCCATTACTTTGCATTGATAGTGATTTCAGTTCATGAGAATTTAGTGCACTTACTCGTACGTATTCATTCTTTTCAAACTTTATTATTGCGTAGCAAGAATAAAGTTTGGGGGGGGGGTGTATTCGTACTTCGAGTTCGTACACGCAATTCTAATGAAAAATTGGTCAAAATTTTCAAAAATATCGGTGCATAAGGGTCGTTGGATCGAATTAAGTGTGAGTGCATAAGTCGACTTGAATTGGATTGGTGAATTGCACATTTGGAAGAGACCCCAACTCCTCGGTCGAATGAGCGACCTGGCTAAAATCGAGGAGTTCTCCAGGTTAATACTCATTTTGGTTGTTAATTCTCGTGTTTCGGTTCGAAAAAGTTCAAATTTGAGTTTGTGTAGTGTAAGTGCTCGAGCAGCACCACTCGTGCACCTAGTGCACGAGTGCTCGTGCACTGCGCACGAGTTGAAGCTGGTCGTGCACCCCTGCACGAGTGCCCGTGCAGTGCGCTCGAGTAAGGGGGTGCCCGTGCACTCGTGCACTTTCTCGGTTCTGGATAATTGGGGCGCTCGAGCTATACCTACTCGTGCACTAGTGCACGAGTAGTGCACGAGCGGTCAAATTTTGGGGATTCTATGATCTGGGCCGATTTTTCCACACTATAAATACCTTCATTCACATTTTTTTTACACACACTTCACGTTTTTTGGCGAAATCGGCTGCTCATCCGAAGGATCCCGTCTCTTCAACTTTCAATCTTCAATTTTTGTTCAATTTCATCAGGGTTCTTCAATCAAAGGTAAGCATTCTTCCAATATCTTCATTCAATCCGTAGTTTAGGCTTGAATTTGGCATGATTTGAGTTTAGAAATTAGGGTTCATGAAGGGATACAAAATTTTTGGGGATTTTATGAAAACTTGTTGATTCTTGCTTCTATGATGATAACTGTTGTCTCAATGCTATGGGTTTACGAATTTAAGCTTCAATTTTGAAATTGAATGATTGAATTTGGTGAATTTCTAGAGAGAGAAGTAGGAATTGAGATGGGTCTTATGAAATTGGGAATTTTTGGAGAATTGTTGAAATGAATTTGTTGAGGATGAATGATGAATTGAGTCTTGAGCATGTAAATTGCATGATAGACTTTAATTTTGGGATTGGTATGAATTGTCATTGAGTATATAAAAAGTGAGTGGATTGTTATCATGTTTTACTTGTTTTTTAGCTTGAAAGGATGTATGAATTGAGTGAGTTTATCTTTGTTATTTATGAATTTGGTTGGTGAATTGTTGTGATGCTTAGGAAATGGCCCCTCCTAAGAAGTATGAGGATAGGTTCGTTGAGAGAGATGAGCTGTTAGCTTTGACAGCGGATTTGACTAAGAGGGGATTGATGCCCTCTCGTTGGGAAAACCTGACATACGGTGATAGATGGTTTGCTCATGCTTACCGGTGGAACTTGGTTGCGGGCAAAGTGGAGAAGACGAGAAGGCCATGTGTTGAGTTTATGAGGCAGCTAGGGATTGAGGATGAGATAAAGAGAATCTTCAAGAGGAATAACACGTTGCAGTTCTATGAAATCTTGGTCTCTATGACAACGCACCAAGACTTGGTGGAACAGTTTTTAGCCTCGGTGAAGTTGCAGGGGGATGGCAGCTTCAACTTCATGATACGGAACGAATGGTACGCCTACGAGATAGGTATGGTGAACACAGCCCTACAATTACCCCAACCAAACGAACAGAACACCCGATCGGGAAGATACAAGGCGGATGAATTTTGGCAGGAGATCACTGGTGGGTTGGCAGGAAAATACTCTGTGAGGACGTCTCGAGCCTCGGCAATCAGAAATCTGGTAATCCGATACCTTGAGCGGATCTTGGGGAACACCATCTATGCGAGGTCTGAGACGGGCACTGTGACGTCTAAGGAGCTGTATGGAATGTGGTGCCTACTTCATCGAAGGAATCACGACTTTGGAAAGGACTTTCTTGAGATGCAGTTGGAGGCCCCATACAAGTGTGGGACGAGGACTTCTAGGATACGAGGAGGAGGCCTCATCTGTGCATTCTTGGGGAGTCTGGATATCCTGCCCGTGGGAGCTCCTTGTGTGGGAAGGGACATCGACTTCGAGTACATGTACAACACTTGGATGTGCGAGCATTGAAGTGGGAAATACTGCATGAGGATTAGTGATGACGAGCTATTCCCGATGCCCAATGAGAAGTTGGTGACCCTGAGAAATATGAAGGAGAATATACAAATGGATGGTGCGAACCACAAACGGGAAATGGACAAACTCAAGGCGAGATTGGTGAGTTGTGGATTATGGGATCAGAGGCCGAAGAAGAGGCAGAGAGGTACAGCCGGGACGAGTGCAGCTGGTACGAGCGGGGCCGGATCCAGTGGAGTTCGGGATTTGGATGAAGAAGAGGAAGAAGAATATGAAGAAGGTGGGAACATGCCCGAGGAAGAAGAGGCAGGTGTTGGTGATGGAGGTCAAGGACCTCAAGAGATGGAGATGGAGGCACCTTACGTGACCACTCCAGAGCTGTGGTACCCAACCCAGATTGAGTGGGATGGTATGAGGACCGATATTCGAGATTTGCGAACTGAAGTTACAGATCTTCGTACTACGCAGAATCAGTGGTACACGGAAGCTACGGGTATACGAGGGGAGTTTCAGGAGGTTCGATCGGAAGTTTCTGATTTGAGGAGATGGATGGAGGCACTCTTTGTCTCCCATTTAGGATCGGACCACCCTAGCTATCGCCCACCACCGCCTCCTGATGCTTGAGGGTCATGGGGATTTCCCCCAGTTTCTGCTCCTTTTTCTTATCTTTAGTTTTCTTTCCTTTTCTTATTTTTGCTTTTGAGTGTGAGCTTCATTGTTTGAGTGGTATGAATTGATTATGGGGATTGTGATGGATTGTTATTCAGACTTTCGGGTTGTGATTGTTGTTGAACTCATTGAGCTATCTGATTTATTTTGTGCTTATTAACCCCTTCTACTTGTTAGTTGTTATTCTTGAGCATGATTTGATGAGTAGAGTAGATTTGTGGATTTGAGTTAGGGACTCTTTTGTGCGAGTGATTGAGCTAGAGTTGATTTGAGAAAGAACTCGTATGCTTGTGAATTTTTTCTTTTGAGTACTTGTGTGATGAGAGTGAGAATTCACTAGGACTAGCATGGATGTGAAAGCTGTGAGATTTGAGCCTTATGAGATTTTGATACATGATTTGATCTCTTCGTTTGTGAGTGGATCGTCACCTTAGAGGATGCTAGAACTTGTGTGTGCTCTTGCTTCTTGATTGTGTCTAGTTGATATGCCGAATGTGATCTTAGACCATCTTTGATTTGATTGAGTCACTTAGCCAAATTTTTCCTTACCAATGACATTGACCTCTTGTTAGCCCCTTTGAGCTTTAAGCCTATTTTATTTGCTAGCACATATGAACACTATTCCAAGTTCCTAAGCCTTTTTGTCTCAATTTGAGTGGAGAATAGGAAAAGTGTGAATGTGAAGGGATTGAATTGAGTTGAAAAAGGGAAATGTTGTTTGTTGATTGAATATGAGAAGAAGGTGTGATGAAGTTTTGAGTTGTGGGAAAAAGAAAAAAATTGAGAATGAGCAAAAAAAGAAAAAAATGAGCTCATGTGTTTGTGCGAAAAAGAGAAAAAATAAAAAGTGATTAAAAAAAAAGTGAAAGGAGTTAGAAAGAAAAAAAAAATTGAAGTGTTGAGAGGAATTGGAATCGAAAGGGTGTTGATTGAAAAATGTTTGAAGTATTCTGTTCCTAATCTTGAAGTGCGAAAGTTTGATGTTCTATTCTCCATTCACTTGAGTCACTTACCATATTGTTATCCCACCTGTCCAAAGAGCTTACATTACAACCTTGAGAAAGTCCTTTTTGATTCGGCATTGATTTCTAGAGTATGGTCGGAGTTAAGAGTGCTTACAAGCCTATGACTTCCAATATGTGTGATTGATTGTTTGAGTGAGTCCCTTTATCAATGATATACACTTGTGAGGGAGTGAAGCACATCGTTGAGTGCACATCCATGTTTGATTTTGGTGATTCTCGCTGTTGTTGCATGAGTATGATGAGGGAAGGTGAGTGAGTATACTTGTGATTGATCTTTGAAGCCCGAATTTATTTGCTTGCATGATTTGATTCGTTGACTCATTCCTAACAATTTCACTTGACTTATTATTTTGTTGCTTGAGGACAAGCAACATGGTAAGTTTGGGGGGGTTGATTAGGCATGAAATTGACATGATTCGTCACTCGAAATGCCCTAGTTTTGGTTGATTTTGTTGAGTATTTAGAGTCATTTACGTATCATTTTCATAAACTAATGTATTTGTCTCTTTGATGCTCATAGATGAATAGAGGGCGAAAAGAGGAGTTCGTAGAACTTTGAATCGACTCAAACGGATGCCCGGATGAGAAGATATCGAAGAAATACGAAAAGTACTAGTTCGAGGGAGCAAACGTATCATTGGAGTGCACAAGCAAGGAATACTCGTGCAAGGGTGCACGAGCGGCCGTGCAAGGCGCACGAGAGGATGCAAGTCATGCACTAGTGCACGAGCACTCGTGCAGAGTGCACGAGCAAACGCTACTCGTGCACTAGTGCACGAGCAAGAGAATTTGTGCAGTTTTTGTTCTCTAGATGTTTTGAAGTGCTCGAGTGGATTAGCTCGTGCACTAGTGCACGAGCAGTGCACGAGCAAGCGCATTTTTTGGCCCATACGTTCCCAATTCGGCCCGATGCTTATATATATTCGTCCTGAGCACGTTTTGGGGGATTACCACTTACCACCACTAGTTTCAAGAGCGTTTTAGAGAGTTAATTTTTGGGGAAGAAGGAACGAGCAAGTTTACTTTACGTTTTTTAGGTTTTCTTACGAATTCACGTCACGATTTTACTTTTTAGTTTCGTTTCTTCATATCTTTGTTCTTGAACACGTTGAGACTCGTTTTATTAATTTAATTTAAGTTATTCCTTTATATGATTGAAACCCTAGTTTATGATTGATCTTTTCATCGTTATAATTACCATGATTGAACTCGTAGAAGTAGGTTGTGGGTACGTAATTAGGGTAACTTGTTACGTTAGGTTTTAATTCTCTTAATTAATGAATTCTTAAAATTAATTTTAACTTTACTCTTGAATTTTGTTCGAAAAGTGTTAGAGAGAGGACGATCGTATCACTCTTTAACAACGAGTAGACTTAACGAGAGGGTTTAGAAAGGGTTAATTCATCTACCAGTTTAGCGAAGAAGGACGACCGAATCACCTTAGTTAAATTAGGGTCTCATTAATTAAGCACAATCTATTAACTTGTTAGTGGATTAGTGAAGTCGAGTGCTAGGGTAAAGTATTAGGGTTTAGAATCTTGAGCTTTCATCTTGCATTCTTTTACTTAGGTTATTTCTTGCGCGTCACGGTTATTTTGATTATGTACCTGCTCCGTTAGTATACGTAGGGATTCCTATCCTGAGCATCACCATCTCTTATTTGAAAACACAGCTTAAATTCTTAGTTTAATTTTCTGTTTGCATTCGTAGGATAGATCAGTTTATTTTAATTAATTTCTTCTAAAAAAAAAAACTTTCACTCATATTAACTACGATGCCTAGATCTTCAGGGATCTATTTGCATACACTCCATCCCTTGGGTTCAATATACTTGGTCATTATACTTGCTCATACTACAATGAACTCGTACACTTGCGAGGAATCTACTAGTAGAAGTTAGTATATTCGCTTCAAGTCAAAGGCAAATGCAAATGCTAGCATCGAAGGGGAAGTGTTTTAGTTGTGGTGAGATAGGACAATGGAGGTCTGCCTGTTCCAAGCCTAAGAGGCTAGAAAAGTTAGGTAATTTACACACCCTAGTCGTCCAAACTTGTGAAGTGGCGTATGATGTCTTTTCGTGGATAGTTGATATGAGAGCTACTGATCACATTTGTTTCATGGGTTCAAGCTAACCCGACGACTTAATGAAAGTGAGATCCCCATCACATCGGGCAATGCTACGAGAGTGGCAGCTGAAGCAGTGGGAGAAGTGCGCCTATCTTTTGAAGATAGAGTTATGGTCTTGAAAGTCGTTCTTCATGTTCCTAGTTTAGAAAGAACTCAACCTTCAGTTTCTAAAGTATTTTGAATAGATACTCAGTTTCTTTTAATAAGGATGTTATTATTTCTTGAAACGATGAATTTATCTGTTCCGGAACTTCAATGGATGATCTTTATACCATTATTTGGGCAGACCTCTCACAAAATTGAATCTAATAACACATCGATTATTTCGAGTAATAAAAGGAAGCATTCTTCGGACATGATCAAAATACTTCTATGGCATCTTAGATTAGGTCATGTTAATCTAATGCGGATACAAAGGTTGGTGAAAAATAAATTCTTGGAGTCACTTCAGGTTAAGTCATTTCCAACTTGTGAATCCAGTTTAGAGGGTAAAATAACCTAGAGGGCATTTGGAGCCAAGGAGAATAGAGGCATCAAAGTGTTAGAACTCGTTCATACCAATATGTGTGGTTCAATGATGATCATAACAAGAAGGGGTATGAGTAATTTGTCATTTTGATGATTACTCGAGATATGGATACATCTACCTTATGATGCATGGGGAAAGAAGTATCAAGTTTCTACGATTTGATCGTGGAGGCGAATACCTTAGCGATGAATTCTTGAACTACCTATCGGACGAATGGATTGTATCCATGTTGACCGCACTGGGAACCCCTCAATAGAACGGTGTGGTGGAACGAAGGAACCAGACTCTTTTAGAAATAGGCAGATCCATGATGAGTTATTCGGATTTACCCAAATCGTTTTGGGGTAACGCCTTGGAAACGATGGCTTACATTCTAAACTTGGTGCCATCCAAATCGGTTCCTAAAACCCCAATGGAATTGTGGACCGGGCGCAAGCTCAGTCTAAGACACTTACGGATTTGGGGTTGTCCGGCATACGTGCTAGACAAGGAAGCCGGTAAGTTGGATCCACGTTCGGAATTAAGGTTGTTTATATGATACCCTGCAGAAACGAAAGGGTGTATATTTTATAGTCCCAAGGATCAAAAGACCGTGATCAGTTCGCACTTTAAATTCTTGGAGGAAGACTATATGAACAAAAGAAAGCCAGGAAGTGATATTACCTTAGACGAACTCCTATACCAAGTATACAAGATGATATACCACACGTCACACCTTCACAACCGGAACCTCGCCGCAGTGGGAGGATTGTTAGGCAACCCGAGAGATTCATGGGAATAGGAGAATCTTCGGATTTAATTCCCGGTGATGAATCAGACCCATGGACATACGACGAGGCAATCCAAGGCAAAGACGCGGAGTCGTGGAAAACAACAATGGAAACCGAGATGGGTTCGATGGATCATAATCAAGTGTGGGAGTTGGTTGAACCACCGAATGGGGTAGAACCCATTGGATGCAAGTGGGTGTACAAGAGAAAAAGAGGATCGGACGGAAGGGTTGAGACCTTCAAAGCAAGGCTAGTGGTTAAAGGGTATACTAAAAAAGAAGGGATCGATTATGAGGAGACCTTTTAGCCTGTAGCTATGCTTAAGTCCATCCGTATTCTCTTGTCGATCGCTGCACACCGAGATTACGAGATCTGGCAAATGGATGTCAAGACAGCTTTCCTTAACGGAAGTCTTGACGGGTTAGATATCCATATGCAACAGCCCAAAGGTTTCGTTGAAAAAGACCAAGAGCACCTCGTATGCAAGCTTAAGAGATCCATTTATGGACTTAAGCAAGCATCGCGTACTTGGAACCAGTGTTTTGAACTAGTGATTACGTCTTATGGGTTTGATCAAAACGAGTTCGAAAGTTGTGTGTATAAGAAGTGTGACGGAATTGCGATGGTATTCTTAGTATTATACGTAGACGATATTCTGCTCATTGGAAACAATGTAAAGGTATTGTCAGACGTAAGGGTATGACTGTCAAATCAGTTTGATATGGAGAACTTCACATCCTTGGGATCAAGATCACTCGAGATCGCAAGAGGAGGATGTTGGGCTTATCGCAAGTTACATACGAAGCCACTGTTTTGAAGCATTTCAGCTTGCAAGATTCCAAGAAAGGTTTTGTAAATTTTAGGCACGGAATCCATCTATCCAAAGAAATATGCCCTAAGACGCAAGTGGAGATAGATGACATGAAAGACGTTCCGTACGTTTCGAACATAGGAAGTCTTATGTATGCAATGTTGAGTATGAGACCGGATATCTGCTTTGTCGTGGGCATGTTGGCAAGATATCAAAGTAACCTCGGGAAAGCACATTAGATTGCAATTAAATGCGTTCCTTAGTTTCTGAAAAGAACTTGGTATGGAATGTTGATTTAACAGTCAGACAGTCTAATTCCCATTGGGATACACGGACTCAAATTTCCAATCAGACATAGACTCCAAAATATCTACCTCGGTAGTGTGTTTTGCATGGGAGAAGGAGCCATGACATGGAGAAGCGATTTGCAGAAATGCATCGCAGATTCGACCATGGAAGCCGAATAAGTAGTTGCTTGGGAAGCAACGAAAGAAACGGTTTGGCTCAAGTACTTCTTAGTGGACTTGGACGTTGTTCCGAATTTGTCCATCACAATCATTGTGCCGGAGCAGTTGCAAATTCAAGGGAACCGAGAGCCCACAAGGCCAACAAACACATAGAAAGAAAATACAATCCTATACGAAAAATCATTAAGAGAGGAGATAAAGAGGTGGCACAAATAAATGTCGGAGGACAACCTAGTACATCCATTCACGAAGGGTCTGCCTCAGAGTACATTTGAGAGACATGTGGATGGAATGAGAGTCAAAACAATTGCCAATCTGCTTTAAGTATAAGTGGGAGGAATTATTAGGTTAGTGTAGGTTGACATGAGATGTCACGTAGAGCTACTACACTAAGACATGCATGATGTATACTAAAAAGCAGACTTTAAGTATAAGTGGGAGATTGTTGGAGTTATACGTGAAAGTATGCTTTTACTTTGTATAACTCATGTATTAAACACTTGTTTATGAGAATAATTCTTTTATCACATTTACCTTAGATATGATTGAATGTTGAATATTTATTGCAAACAGTTCATAATAGTACTAGTTACATTGTAGTTAATGTGGTGATAACCGATCACAAAAGATAACATTAACAGTTTCCTTGTAACTAAACGTACATTTTCACGACCTAGGTGGAATTGAACAATCCGCCGTGAAAGGTCGATGTGTAAGTCTCAGATTGGTCTGTCTTGACTAAGAGATTGCACTAGCACATTTAGTATGTGTTGAAGAGGACCTACAACGAGGATAAATTCTTCTGTTCTGAAATGTGAAGAATTAGACCTCAGTGGTTGTTGATTTCTTAATCTCTGTCACTTAAATAGGACCGTGTGTGCTTAATGGTTACTGCTTTGATTCATGTTGGGTGAGAATCATCGTGACTTCGAACCTTGTGCTTTGGGCAGTAATATTAATCATACGACGGTTGCTAATATTTAATACGGAGAAACGCTTGCGAGTACGGCTCGTGTGATTAGTCCCTTTGGTGGGCTCAGAAGTTTAATCGTACCAAATCTTGCAAGTGAAGAATTAGTTTCTTCGGTACGGATATTAATGTTGAGCTGTCTTTACTCCAAGGTGAAATATATTAATTAATTTAGAGCTACTCAGAAGTTTAATTAATTAATAGACTTGATAATCTTAAACGCGTGAAATAATAACCGGGAGCCCATATTATCGTAATATGGATTAAGATGGATAGTGCAATATTAATTTATTAGTGATAATAATTAATATTAATGGATTGAATTATATTGGGGCTCAATATTGAAATTCAGAAGTCCATTAGGAGGTCCAATCTTAATTCTCCTTAAAGGCCCCTCAAGTAGCCCATTAAGTAGCCCAATAATGATAAAGTGATTAAAATAAAAAGAAAATAATATGCTGATTTTTCTTGTTAAATTTCGAAAATATGATATCAAGGAAAGAAAAGATTTTGTTGATTTTCTTGGAAAGATATTATGGAAGATATGTATTCTTGGAATACAAGATTATCTCATATATTCAAGAAGATCCAAATCTTGGGATCTTTACTTGTAATTTTCGAAAATCATAAGTTTATAAGGTGAGTGAGATTTTTGTGGAATATTTTATTATGGAGAAAAGAATATATGAGATATATTCAAGATTTCTTAGAGTCTAAGAAAAGATTTTCTCCAAGCCCAAATAATCCTAAAAAATTCGGTCACTCTTAATTATAAATAGGGGATGATTATTTCATCCCCAAGTACATAATTCCATGTGTTGGAAAAATCAAGAGCATATATATTTTTCATTTTCCTTAGTTATTAAAATTACTTGAAAGCATCTCCCACCGGTGATCAAGAAAGGCGAAAGGGAAATACTTGAGAAGGTTTTTGGGTTGATAAAGCGAGATCGTGATTGTCCCATTTTTTCAAAGGCCAATTCTACAAGAGGTACGTAAATCACATAAATTCTTGTTTATTCCGCCTAGATTTTATGTGAATTAATTCAACATGCATGATGTTAAATTTGTTGTTGGAATTATTATTTGAATTAATTAGGATTAATTCATGCTAGTAATAATTGAATTTAAATTCGTATTTAAATTTCATTCCGAATAGATTCCGGGCACCCCTATTTTCCCAACACATCTAGCGCCCATGTCAGGTAGTTACTACCATCAAGAGCAAGCTCAGCGAATTCTCTTTTGGTAATATCAGATATGATTCACTACAATTATTAAAGTGACATGGTAAGAGGCGTGACCAAATTTATTGACAACGGAGAAACAAGGATTTATTTGATTATTCTAGAGCACATAGAGGCAAGGATTGGACGCTGTCTACCCAAAATATAAATTACGATCCGGCAAGTACCGGACGCCGCCTACCCGGGCATGATATGCGGACTATAAATAATAAACTATGCGGGGGAATAATAATGCATGTAAGATAATTAAATCATAAATACATGCATATGTAACAAATATTCACATATAATTCCTTGAGAATTAATCCATGAAAATAATTTCAAAGAAAATTCCAAATTTAATAAACATGCAAATTTAACTTTCTAAATATTTCATGTATATTAACAAAATTTAACGAAATATTTTCATGATTTTAGACTAAAATTAATTAGTATTTTGTGATACTAAAAAAAACGAGCCCAAAAGTGGGCTAGAGTTTCACAAAATTCTAGGGGCACGTCGTCGCGTGCTATGACGAACGCAAGGGTGGTGTGCGCGGTGCATGCGGGAGACGGTGGGAGCCAAAACGCGAGAAAGAAAAAATCGCGGCCAGTCGCGTCCTGCAGGCGCGACTGCCATGGGTGATCGCGTCCCTAGGGCGTGACTCCCACCCCCGATTGCGTCTTGCAAGCGCGATTGGGGCCGATTTTCCTGGTGATTCCCGCGGGCAGCACGTAGGCGGCGCTCCACCTCAACGTCGCGCACAGTGGCGGCACCGTCCTTCGCGGCTTGTGACGGTGGTCAGTGGCGGAGCGGTGGCGGCCCGGGGTCGTGCACGGCATCGCGCGCTGCTGCGCGCTCAACGGCTTTGAGCCGGAGCTTGCGTGGCGGCGCGACGGAGAGCGGCGGCGAGGGGTGGCGTTCGCCAGTGATTGGCGGCTGCTGGCGCACGACGGGCGGCGGCCGAACGCTCAAACCCTTTTTTTTCTTTTTAATTTAATTCAAGAAACAAATTGATCCAATTATCACAAATAAGAAAATAAAATCGAAGCAATAATTCTAGTGCATATAAAGCATATAACGCATGGATCAAAGAATTCGATACGGCAATTAATTTACATGATTTGTAGAAAATTAATTTTAGGGTGTACCGTTTAGTCTCGGGCAGAGTCTCGGGCTGATAACGTGTTGTAATTAAGTGCATAAAATAAAAGGCGAGATTTGTTCACCCAATTCGTCGGGAACGACTACGTCTGGGGGCGAGCCAAGCCAGGAGTTTCACTAATATTCTTGTGTATGAGTGTATACAATTCTGAGTACAATGATATATTTATAAGAGTAAAACCCTAGTCTAAGATATGAAGCTCATTGGGTTATTGGTCCATTAATAATGTCCACATCAAGTCATCTAGATTTGGAATAATAAATCTTCTAGATTTACAACAGCAGTTAGACGATGGTAACATTATTACCCCACATCTTTTTAAATAAAAACGACGACGTATTGATAGGTTGGAGTTAGACGATGGTAAAATCCTTCGTTATTGGTGAACACAAATATTCCTGTTGTTAAACCTCGCAATTAAAGAGGATTATTGGCCTCGCCAATCTTGGCGAAATTATTTTGCTCATTAAAATTCTCTCGATTGGTAAGGGGTGAACGTCTCTCGTCTTCACCCTTGCCAAAATACAATTTCATTTTGTAGCAATGCTCATCATGATCCATACTTTTTGACAAAGTATAGTGAAAATGGTTTATACATGAACCAATAAAGGGTATTAGTTGTACTCATTAAAAAATAATATTAGAAAAATATTAGTTGTTTAGTGAAAACAAACAAATACTCTTCAATAGAAGCAATTCATACCCTTCAGTGAAAATATATAATACTCTTTAGTGAAAAAAACTAATATTCTTCAATAATTCGTGTATGAACCAATTTCACTATATACATGTTCATTTTTTTTTTTTTTAATCTTTGAAACTCAATTTGAAGAATCGACGAACATTCTACTTCACCTAAATCACAAAATTCCTCAAATTCCGTTGAGCCGCAATGACCCATATACTTTGGTACAACTAAAGGCTTAAGTTTACCAAATTTGTGGCCTTTAATCCGGCAAACACTATTACCCCACATTAATATCTCCAAAATGACAACAAATATTGGTAAATTAAAGTCTAGTTCTTCTAATAATTGGTTATGAATGTTAACCAAACTATCACCAAACTCCTCTTAGTAGCTTAATTAAAACATTCAAAATGTCACCTCTCTTCTGCAAGAAAGGGACTACTCAACTGTATTTTTGCGTGTGTGTTTCTTTGCGTAACTACTAAAGAATTTGATCTCACACACACACGTGTGTGTGTATTTCCATGAAATGAATTGAATTCTTAGAAGTAAGCATAATCAAAGCAATCATGGTATTAGCTGTAAGCCTATAATTACTGCACCCAACCTTTTATTTCAATTTCGGATAAACATAACAAGGGAAGAAAAATTACGTTGACTTAAATTGAGATACTACACAAGAGAAAATTTAGAATAGAAATGTGGCACAATATGATAACATGGAAGTCAATTTTAAATATATTGAGTACATCAGTATATATATGTTCAAAGTGATCGATATATTATATATGATGTAACAATGCTCATAACGTACAATGTTATAATATGACTATATGAGACGCAATATTAAAAAGTGTGTCACAAATTATAGTTATTTTAAATTGAAAATGTGCACTACAAAAAAATACAATGTTTTGCGACGGAATTTGTGACGGAAAATCCGTCGCAAACAGTGTTTTACGACAGATTCTGCGACGGACACGTATCCGTTCCTAAAACAGCCGTAACTAATTTTTGCGACGGATTTTGCCATCCGTCGCAAATTAACGACGGATAAATCGGTCGCAAAATTTGCGGGTCAGACCCAGCCGAGTCGCACAGAATTTGCGACGGACAATAGTCCGTCGCAAATCTTTCGGGTTAGACCCCATCGGGTCAACAACATTTGCGACGGCCAACATTCCGTCGCAAATGTTTATATATATATATTTTTTTTCTGTTATAATTTGCGACGGGGTGTTTTCCGTCGCAAAATTTAATATTTGCGACGGAATTTGGCCGTCGCAAATTACCGAGCCTATACAAAAAAAAAGTGGCTCGCGTGGTTCGAGCCCGGGCACCCGGGGCGGGCGCGGACCACTAGGCAACTCGACCCATTGCTTATTATATGCGGCCCACTTGCTATATTAGTTTTATTAGGCCTTGAACAATTAATCCAATTTTGCGTCCAAGGGGAATCGAACACGGGACCTCTTGTGCAAGAGGAGGGGGCGCGCCACTAGGGCACAAGCTACTTTCGTTCATTTTTATACAATTAATTGTATATGTATTCAAATTAAGTCTTTTTTTTATAATTCACCAAATTAATTTCTTTTCGTATCTAAGTTGTTTATTAAAATATTTTGTCCAACTATTTTTTTTATTTTGTAAAATTATTTATTTCGACAATGCATAATTTTATAATTCGTTCATTTGTACGCAATTAATTGTATATGTATCCAAATTGACTCATTTTTTTTCTATAATTCACCAAATTAATTCATTTTCGTTTCTCACTTGTTTTTATAAATGTTGTGGCCATTTAATTTTTATTAGTTTGGTAAAATTATTTATTTCGACTCCCGCTTAAAATTATAATTCGTTCATTTGTACGCAATTAATTGTGTATGTATCCAACTTGACTCGTTTTTTTTCATAATTCACCAAATTAATTTATTTTCGTTTCTAACTTGTTTTTATAAATGTTGGGGCCATTTAATTTTTATTATTTTAGTAAAATTATTTATTTCGACTCCACTTAAATTTATAATTCGTTCATTTGTACGCAATTAATTGTATATGTATCCAAATTGACTCGTGTTTTCCATAATTCACCCAATTAATTCATTTTCGTTTCTAACTTGTTATATATACAATAATTTAGTAATTCTAATCGTCGTCTTCTTTCTCTTCATCCTCATCATCATCTTCATCCCCATCATCTTCATCATCATCATCTTTTTCTTCTTCATCCTCCTCACCCGACTCTTGTCCATCATCCTCTTGATCACTTTCAATCATTACCATTTCTGGATTTGCAGCAAGTAAGTCGACAAAAATATTCACAGCTTCTTGATCAACCTCTGTTTGAGCCTCTTGTATCTCTGTTTGAAATGGATCTGTTGGTTCTACACCGTCTGTCTTTGACAGATTATAAATTTCAACCAATGATCTTGCCTTCACTTTGCAAACTGTCCTCAAGTTGAGCCTACTTGATCCGAGGTATTTGCAATAATATACTTGAGATGCTTGCGTTGAAAAAATATAGGGATCGTATGCCGCCGAAAACTTCTTTCCGGTGTTGATATCAACAATCTTGTAGTTTATGTCGACTCTTGTTCCTTGTTTCCCTGGATCATACCATTCACACAAGAACAACACTATCGTCCTCTTCGGCCAACCCGGATATTCTATTTCAACTACTTCTTGTAGCACTCCATAGTAATCGATGGGTTCTTCGTTGTAGTTTTCCATCGGTAACGCAAACACCACTGTTTGTAGTCGATTTCGTTGAAGTATACACTTCAGTATGAAATTTATATCCATTTGTGTAATATCCGTGGTATGATACCACACTACGTAGTGGTCTTTTGCTCAGCGCTTCAAGATGTGGGTTGTATTAAGTAGGTCACTTTGTCCCTGTAAATATTAAATTATCATGTATAAAAATAATAACATGTTTGTTATAGGGTAAAAATCATATAATTATGTGATACTCACGTAACGTTGGAACCAAAACATAAAATCATTGCGGATGGATTGAAAAACTGCTGCATCTGTGATGTCTGGTTCTACTTGACGCTTATACTCACAGAACATCCTTATATATCAAAAAAAAGAAATTAATTACTTACTTTTCAGATATCAACAGTATACATATGGTAAAAAACTCAATTATAAAATTAAATTACTTACTCTATATACGGTTGGACTTCAGGACAATTCATCAAAACATATGAATGTATTGTTTCCTCTTCAATACTGCCCCTGAACGGTCGTTTGGTGCCCTTACCCATTGGTCGACCCGGATGCAAAAATACAGATAACATACCTTCAACATCACGAAGGGGATGGTCTACTCCAAGACCATCGTAGTTGCGAGGCACATTTCTGATTCTGGTTTGAACTTGATCACCGAAGTAGTAAGAACAAAATGCTTCAACCTTTTCAGTAAGATATGCATTAACAATTGATGCTTCGATGTGGGCCGCATTTCCAATATTGAGCTTTAAGTTATGCAAATACCTAAAACAAGAAGTGTTAGAAAATTTATTCAGTATTGATCTTAAAAGTCGATCTAAAAAATGGTATAGAATTACCTCTCAAAAGGGTACATCCATCGATACTGTACGGGACCAGCAATTGAGGCTTCATACGCTAAGTGTACGGGAAAGTGCTCCATCGAGTCGAAGAAGCTGGGTGGAAAAATCCGCTCAAGTTTGCATAGAATAACAGGGATCTCCTCATCCAAACGCCTCATGTCCTCAACTGTAATCGTTGATGCCGTTAAGTGTCTGAAAAAGAGACTTAATTTCATGATGACACTCCATACATTCTTGGGGAGTGAGTACCGAAATGCAATATGTAAGAGTCGTTGCATGAATACGTGACAATCATGACTCTTCATTCCAGACACCTTCCCGGTTTCCGTGCCAACTCTGTCTCCCAAATTCGACACATAATTGTCAGGGAAGCTCAGCTCTTTCACCCACTTACACAAATTCTTCCTTTCTGCTTTACTAATTGTGTAAGAGGCCTGGAGATATGTTCTTGTCTGCTCATCCTTGTGTAGGGAAGCACGAGAACAGAAGAGCCTCAATTCATCTCTAGATTTTGAAGTGTCTTTGGTCTTCCCTTCAGTACCCAGGACCGTATGAAACAAGTTGTCGAAAACATTCTTCTCTATATGCATCACATCCAAATTGTGTCGAATCAACAACTTGCTTCAATAAGGTAAGTCCCAAAAGATACTTCTCTTCTTCCAACCACCCTGGATGCGTTTATTGTGCTCCATTGCACCCGCCTCAATTGTCTTCATCAAATCAGTGACTGTAACCTCATATAATAACGAATCACCTGAAATAATTAATTTATATATGGTTAACTTATTTATATGAGACACATAGACATAAGTAGTGCTTCAGTACCCAGACACATACCTGATCGAATCCGTGGTCTTGGGCGGCCTACTGCATTTTTACCCTTTAGAAAGTCTATTTTGTTCCTCCGAAAGGGATGATTAGGAGGAAGAAACTTGTGATGGTTATCGAACCATGACACTTTCTACTCAATGGAAGATAGAATGAATCAGAACCGTCCATGCAATACGGGCATGCTAGTTTTCCTGCTGTTGACCACCCAGACAACATAGAAAATGCTGGAATCCACAAAAGTGCAGCTCGCATCGTGAAGTTCTGCTTCCTATGAACGTCGTAGGCCTCCACCCCCGTAGACCACAAAGATTTCAACTCGATAATCAGTGGCTGGAGATATACATCCAATTTATGCTTGGGATTGTTGTTGGGAAAATAGGGGTGCCCGGAATCTATTCGGGATGAAATTTAAATACGAATTTAAATACAATTATTACTAGCATGAATTAATCCTAATTAATTCAATTAATAATTCCAACAACCAATTTAACATCATGCATGTTGAATTAATTCACATATAATCTATGGCGGAATAAACAAGATAATATGTGATTAACGTACCTCTCGTAGAACTTGGCCTTTGAATAAAACGGGACTAACACGTACGCGCTTTACCAACCCAAAAGCCTTCTCAAGTATTCCCTTTCACCTTATTCGATCACCGGTGGGAGATGCTTTCGAAGAATTTAAATAACTAAGGAAAAAGAAAAATATCTATGCTCTTGATTTTTCCAACACATGGAATTATGTACTTGGGGATGAAATAATCACCCCCTATTTATAATAGGTGGTGGCCGAAATTTTTGAATATTTTAGAAGTGGAGAAAATCTTTTCTTAGCCTCTAAGAAATCTTGAATATATCTCATATATTCTTTTCTCCATAATAAAATATTCCACAAAAATCTCACACTCCTTATTATTGCTTGTAAATTTCGAAAATTGTATGAAGAGAATCCAATATTTGGATCTTCTTGAATATATGAGATAATCTTGTATTCCAAGAATACTTATCTTCCATAATATCTTTCCAAGAAAATCAACAAAATCTTTTCTCTCCAAGATATGCTATTTTCGAAAATTACATCAAAAAATCAGCATAATATATTCTTTTTATTTTAATCACCTTATCATTATTGGGCTACTTAATGGGCTACTTGAGGGGCCTTTAAGGAGAATTAAGATTGGACCTCCTAATGGACTTCTGAATTTCAATATTGAGCCCCAATATATTTCAATCCATTAATATTAATTATTACCACTAATAAATTAATATTGCACTATCCATCTTAATCCATATTAAGATAATATGCGCTCCCGATTATTATTTCTCACGTTTAAGATTATCAAGTCCATTAATTAATTAAGCTTCTGAATAGCTCTAAATTAATTAATATATTTCACCTTGGAGTAAAGACAACTCAACATTATTATCCGTACCGAAGAAACTGATTCTTCACTTGCAAGATTTGGTACGATAAAACTTCTGAGCCCACCAAGGGGACTAATCACACGAGCCGTACTCGCACGCGTTTCTCCGTATTAAATCTTAGCAACCATCGTATGATTAATATTACTGCCCAAGACACAAAGTCCGAAGTCACAATGATTCTCACCCAACATGAATCAAAGCAGTAACCATTAAGCACACACGATCCTATTTAAGTGACGGGGATTAAGAAATCAACAACCACTGAGTTCTAATTCTTCACATTTCAGAACAGAAGAATTTATCCTCGTTGTAGGTCCTCTTCAACACATACTAAATGTGCTAGTGTAATCTCTTAGTCAAGACAGACCAATATGAGACTTACACATCGACCTTTCACGGTGGATTGTTCAATTCCACCTAGGTCGTGAAAATGTACGTTTAGTTACAAGGAGACTGTTAATGTTGTCTTCCGTGATCGGGTATCACCACATTAACTACAATGCAACTACTACTATTTATTGAACGGTTTGCAATAGAAATTCAACATTCAATCATAACTAAAGCAAATGTGATAAAAGAATTATTCTCATAAAACAAGTGTTTGATACACGAGTTATACAAAGTAAAAGCATACTTTCACGTATAACTCCAACAGTTGTGTGGTCCAGGCACCAAGATACTAAGAAATATATGTTGAGGCTTCATGCACAACCAATGAGGTAGATTGTACGGGGTCAACAACACAGGCCATAATGAATACTTTTTTCCGTGCATTCCAAATGGAGCAAAACCATCCGTGCACAAGCCTAACCTCACATTTCTCGTCTCCCTTGCAAAATCTGGAAACTCCCTATCAAGATGTTTAATGCCTCCGAGTCTGCAGGATGCCGCATCTCTCCAGAATTCTCACCAGAACACTCCTCAGCATGCCATGTCATGTCTTTAGCCGTGGCACTAGACTGATACAACCTTTCTAGACGAGGAGTGATGGAAAGGTAATACATTGCCTTATAAGCCTTCAACTGCACTTTCTTCTTACTTTTTGTACGACCAGATGGTTTGTACCGTGGGTGACCACACATCTTGCACTGGTCCTCATCCTCATCCCAGAACAACATGCAACCGTTTGTACAACAATCAATCTTCTCAAAGAGTAGATGATTAGGTGTGAAATTGTTATGTTTTGGTGCCCGATTTGCCCATGTTTTGAGTATTTTTTATGAGTGTTTGGAGTCAATTGAGTATCATTTTTATAAAATCATTAATTTGTCTCTTTGGTTTTTATAGATGGATAGAGGGCGAAAAGAGGAGTTCGTAGGACTTTGAATCGGCAAAAACGGACTCCCGGTTGAGAAGATATGAAGATTTTACGAACAAGTGTACAGCAGCCGAAAACCACTCGAGCGAGAGCACTCGAGCGCCAGCGCTCGACCGATTGCACCACTCGAGCTACATGCTCGAGCGCCCCTGCTCGAGCTGCTCGAGCACTTACCTATTTTTTTGCCTCCGAATTCTTTTTTCGGCCCATGAGTTTCCGGTTCGCCCCGACACTTATATATACTCATTCCAAACTCGTTTTGGAGGATAACAACATACCAACACATATTTTTACATACTTTGAGCGAGGAGAAAGCTTGGGGAGGAGTTTTGAAGGATTTTATACGTTATAATCGAGGTTTTAATTTACGAATTCTTAGTTTTAGTATTTCTTTTGAACGTATTAGATTAAATATTTCTTTCTTTACTCTTTGAGATGATTAAACCTAGTTTTTTAGATTTATATAGATTTCTTTGGAGACTTTAATTTGTTCTTTCGTTTATGTTCTTGTTTTATTAGTTAATTCAATTATGCATATGTTTATTGTTCTTGTGATTGCTTTGATTATTCAAACCACCATGTTAGGCTAGAACCCTTGCATGTTTAGGGTAGGATGATCTCGTAGAAGTAGGATGTGGGTACGTAATTAGGATAATTCGTGACATTTAGTTTTAATTCTCTTAATTAATGAATTCTTAAAATTATTCTTAACTTTACTTTTGAATTTCGTTCGAAAAGTGTTAGAGAGAGGACGACCGTATCACTCTTTAACAACGAGTAGACTTAACTAGAGGGTTTAAAAAAGGTTAATTCATCTACCAGTTTAGCGAAGGAGGACGACCGCATCACCTTAGTTAAATTAGGGTCTCATTAATTAAGCACAATCTATTAACTTGTTAGTGGATTAGTGAAGTCGAGTGTTAGGGTAAAGTATTAGGGTTTAGAATCTTGAGCTTTCACCTTGTATTCTTTTACTTAGGTTATTTCTTGCGCGTCACGGTTATTTTGATTATGTACCTGCTCCGTTAGTATACGTAGGGATTCCTATCCTGAGCATCACCATCTCTCATTTGAAAATAACCCTTCGATTCTTAGTTTAATTTTGCTTTTTGCATTCCTAGGATAATTTTAGTCTTTTAATTAATCTTTCAAAGAACCCAAAAACATTACACTCATATTAGCTATGACGCGTAGATCTTCAGGGATTTGTTCGCATACACTCCATCTCGTGGGTTCGATATACTTGGTCATTATACTTATTTATACTACAGTGAACCCGTCCGCTTGCGGGGAAGCGACTAGTAGAAGTTAGTATATTCACTTTAAGTCAATGTCGCCGTTGCCAGGGATGGCGTTGTATGTCTTTTGAATAGGACTTGTAGATAGCTTAGTAGTTAGTAGTGAGTGATTTTCTTTTCTGTTTTTTTTATTTCGTACATATTCGGCAGTTGCGTTTTGATTCTTTTGTTAGTGATTCAGGTTTATGAAAACACGCTCACAAGGAAATATGAGCGAAGAGAGGTTACCGTTAGATCCTGAGACAATAGCAAGAAGAAACCGAGCCTTCTTAAGAAGGATGAACGCTGCCGGAGGGAAAGAACCAATGGACATTACTAATGAGTTGGACGATGTCGAGAATGAGTTCAATCAGGCATTGAACTGGGTTGACGGCAGTGTTGGCAATACCAGTAAGAATCAAGATCCGTTAGGAGAAAGCCAGAGCCAAAACCCGGGTACTCAGAACCAAAATAGCCCAGCTCATAACATTGTCCAACATCCTCAGAACAACCCTGCTTACCCACATCCTAACTTACCACAAAACAGCTTGTCTTACCCATACCCACCTTATCCGTATCCACCATACCCGTACCCTCTACCTCCAGTTTACAACCAACAACCTATTTACCAACCACTACCCCAACAAGTACCCGTACTACCTGCTAATCCACAGCACATTCCTCAGAACGTAGATCAGAATATCGCTATTCGAGGAATATTTGCAGCGCAGCCACAACGGTACTATAATGGAGTGGCATTGCCTCCTGTTGAGGCAAATAACTTCTCGATTTTCCCGGGAATTTTAAAGCTGCTTACAGAGAACCCGTTCAAGGGGGTGATCGGGAAGGAGAATCCTCATACACATCTGAGGAGTTTTCTAATGATAGCCTCCACTTTCAATTACAATGGCATGTCTGAAGATGCCAAGAGGCTTAGGTTGTTCCCATTCTCATTGACGGGAATAGCTACAGAGTGGTACGATAATACGCTTCCACGGGGAGGTATTACCACTTGGGCCGAGCTCGAGCGTCTGTTCCTCGAGCGATTCTACCCTCCATCCAGAACGATCAAAGCAAGGATTGAGATCTCTTCCTTCCGCCAGAAGCAAGGAGAGGACCTACGTCAAGCGTGGGAGAGATACTCAAACATGTTGATAGAGTGCCCGCAACACGGGTACAATGAGGGAGATGTCATGACATTTTTCTTGTAGTGGTGCCAACAAGGCTGGGCAAGACCATTTTAGACGCCTGTGCTAGTGGATCATTCCTGAATCAAGGAATAGTGAGGTGTAGAGAGATCGTGGACAACATTATCACGAATGCCAGAGCTTGGAATGTGGACGCAGATTTCCAAAGAGTTCATCAGGTTGAGGAAGGTGAAGGAACGAGAAGGCTGTTGATGGCCATGATGGAAAAGATTAACAACCTTGAGTTGGAGAAGAATATGGGTGGAGAGAATGAGCAAGAGGACAAGCCCACAATTCAGCAAGAAGTAGTCAATTATATGGGAGGTCCTTATTACAATCAGAATGGGTATCTACAAGGTGGAACTTTTCAAGAAAGGTCTTCTTATGGCCAACCATTTGTACCTCCAGGTCCACAGCCGCCTCAAAATCAATGGAGGAACACACAAGGGTATCAAGGAGGCCAGAAACCTCCTCAGAACCAATGGAGGAAGAACGAGAATTTTTCTTATGCTAACCCGAAGGCGGGTAGTAAAGTTCCTCCAAGTGTTGATCCAGGTTCAAAACCTCCGGGTGGAGAAGGCGGTTCCTCAACTGAGGAGATGTTGAGAGCTATCCTTCAGAAGGTGGAGGAAGGTAGCAAGAGATTGTCCTCTTTGGAGTACGATGTGAAGGAGTTGCATAAGAAAGGTGATCTGCGTGATCAAGAACTCCAAAAGAGAGATGTAGAGCTGAATCGAATTCAGCAAGAGAATAATAGGCGGTTCACCTCAATAGAGTTCCAGATAAGCCAAATTGCAAAATCATTGAATAGGGAGCCGGGTAAGTATCCTTCCATGCCGGAGGGGAACCCGAAAGAGCATTGCAAGACTATCCAGTTAAGAAGTGGAACCAACTATGAAGGTCCTCAGATGCCTGCTGATTCTGAGACACCCCAAGATAGAGATGAGAGTTGAGAAGAAGGTTGAGGGTGAAAGCACTCAAGCGAGCAAAGAGCTTGAAGAGGAAGGCATTGAGAAGGTTGAGAGAGTTCCTAAGTGGAAGAAGGCAAAGGAAGCAAGGGAGAAAGTGAAAGAGACCGAGAAAGATGAATGGGGGGTACCCAAATCTGTGATACCCGTCCCATATCCACAACGCTTCATAAAAAGGAGCTTGATGAGAAATTCGCTAAATTCCTTGATGTGTTTAAACAATTGCATATTAATATCCCTTTTTATGATGCTTTGGAATAGATGCCCAACTATGCAAAGTTTCTGAAGGACTTGATTGCGAAAAGACGGCGAGTGGATGAGCTGAAGTTGGTGCATCTGAACCATGAGGTGAGTGCATTAGTGCACAAGGTGCTTCCTCCAAAGCTTAAGGATCCCGGGAGCTTCACCATTCTTTGTGATATTGGGAACGAGATCAAGAAGGGAGTGTTGTGCGACCTCGGAGCGAGCATTAATTTGATGCCGTTGTCGCTTTTCAAGAAGTTGGAAGATGGTGAACTTCAGCCCACAATGATGACGCTTCAACTAGCCGACCGGTCTATTACTCGACCTCAAGGTATGGTTGAAGACGTCCTCGTGAGAGTTGGAGATCACATTTTTCCAGCCGATTTTGTGGTCCTAGAGATGGAGGAAGATGAGCACGTGCCTTTGATTTTGGGAAGACCTTTCTTAGCTACGGCCGGGATGGTGCTAGACGTGGAAAATGGGAAGATTACGTTGAAGGTTGATGATCAAGAAGTGAAAATTTCCGTATATGAAGCCATGAAGCACCCGAAGGAGGATGAGAGTTTGTATTGCATGGATGCAATTGGTCCTCGTGTTGAAGACACACCTCCTATCTCTAATCTTTCTCATGTTCATTATTTTGTTAATCCTTTACTTGATGAGTTAACCCATGAGCATTATGTTCATGATTATTTTGATAGGGATAAAGTGAAGAAGTTGAAGGATGAAGAGGTGAAAAAGGTGGACGTTGTCCAGTTGGAAGGGAAAAGAGGAGTTAAGAAGAAAAAGTCCAAGCGCAAGAAATTGTTTGGTAAGACTCCTCCAGATAAAGGTGAGAAGGAGTTGAGACCCATAACACTTGGGGATGAGAAGAAAGCAAAAGAGCTCATGATGGAGGGGCATCAAGGAAAGACGTGCAAGCACCACTCTTATGAGAGTAAGGGAGGTATTTTTTAGTATGATGTCCCATAAGCTCCTTTGAGCTCGGTCCGGCATGAGGACCTTAAAAATAGCGCTGAATGGGAGGCAACCCATTTTTATTTGCTTTTGAGTGTTTTTAGTTATTTGAGTTCTATGTTATTTGGCTGTTGTTGAATCGTAAGTTTAAACCTCGTACTTGAGAGTTCATTTTGTAGGCTTGTCTCGAAGGAGTGCCAAATACGTGGAGATTGAAGGAACTCAAGCAAGGGAGTGTGCAACGTTGTTGAGAGAAACTAAATTGTTTGGTTGAGGTAACCACAACCCCAAACTTAGACCTCTTCGCAAGGTCAAAGTTTGGGGGGTGGAGTTTTTTTTATATTTCTTGTTACATTGCACCGGAGCACCCCTTATCTTTTAGTGTGTTTGGTTATTTGGTGCCTTGAGATGCTCCTTGAGGTGATTTTGATCTGATTCGCTGTTTCTTATTTCATGCCTATTAATCATCTTATGCTTGTTGATTGCTATCTTTGAGTATGATTTGATGAGTAGGGTGATTTGTGGATTTGAGTCAGAGACTCTTTTATGTGAGTAATTGAGCTAGAGTTGATTTGAGAAAGAACTTGTATGCTTGTGAGTTTTCCTTTTGAGTACTTGTGTGATGAGAGTGAGAATTCACTAGGACTAGCATGGATGTGAAAGCTGTGAGATTTGAGCCTTATGAGATTTTGATGCATGAATTAATCTCTTCGGTTGTGAGTGGATTGTCACCTTAGAGGATGCTAGAACTTGTGTGTGCTCTTGCTTCTTGATTGTGTCTAGTTTGATATGCCGAATAGGATCTTAGGCCATCTTTGATTTGATTGAGTCACTTAGCCAAAATTTTCCTTACCAATGACATAGACCCCTTGTTAGCCCCTTTGAGCTTTAAGCCTATTTTATTTGCTAGCACATATGAACACTATTCCAATTCCTAAGCCTTTTTGTCCCAATTTGAGTGGAGAATAGGAAAAGTGTGAATGTGAAGGGATTGCAGTGAGTTGAAAAAGGAAAATGTTTTATGTTGAGTGAGTATGAGAAGAAGGTGTGATGAAGTTATGAGTTGTGGAAAAGAAAAAAATTGAGAATGAGCAAAAGAAAAAAATGAGCTCATGTGTTTGTGCGAAAAAAAAAAGTGAAGTGATTGAAAAAAGTGAAAAGAGTGAGAAAGAAAAAAAAATTGAAGTATTGAGAGTACGGAATTGAAAGGGTGTTGATTGAAAATATTTGAAGTATTCTGTTCCTAATCTCGAAGTGCTAAAGTTTGAGTTTCTATTCTCCATTCACTTGAGTCACTTACCCCATATTGATTCCCACCTGTCCAAAGAGCCTACATTATAACCTTGAGAAAAGTCCTTTTTGATTCGGCATTGATTTCTAGAGCATGGTCGGAGTTAAGAGTGCTTACAAGCCTATGGCTGCCAATATGTGTGATTGATTGATTGAGTGAGTCCCTTTATCATTGATATACACTTGTGAGGGAGTGAAACACATCGTTGAGTGCACATCCATGTTTGATTTTGGTGATTCTTGCTGTTGTTGCATGAGTATGATGAGGGAAGGTGAGTGGGTATAATTGTGATTGATCTTTGAAGCTCGAATTCATTTGCTTGCATGATTTGATTCGTTGACTCATTCCTAACAATTTCACTTGACTTATTATTTCATTGCTTGAGGACAAGCAATATGGTAAGTTTGGGGGGGTTGATTAGGCGTGAAATTGTTATGTTTTGGTGCTCGATTTGCCCATGTTTTGAGTGTTTTTTATGAGTGTTTGGAGTCAATTGAGTATCATTTTTATAAAATCATTAATTTGTCTCTTTGGTTTTCATAGATGGATAGAGGGCGAAAATAGAAGTTTGTAGGACTTTGAATCGGCAAAAACGGACTCCCGCTTGAGAAGATACGAAGATTTTACGAACAAGTGTACAACAGCCGAAAACCACTCGAGCGAGAGCACTCGAGCGCTAGCGCTCGACCGATTGCACCACTCGAGCTACATGCTCGAGCGCCCCTGCTCGAGCACTTACCTATTTTTTGCCTCCAAATTCGTTTTTCGGCCCATGAGTTTCCGGTTCGCCCCGACACTTATATATACTCATTCCAAACTCGTTTTGGAGGATAACAACATACCAACACATATTTTTACATACTTTGAGCGAGGAGAAAGCTTGGGGAGGAGTTTTAAATGATTTTATACATTGTAATCGAGGTTTTAATTTACGAATTCTTAGTTTTAGTATTTCTTTTGAACGTATTAGATTAATTATTTCTTTCTTTACTCTTTGAGACGATTAAACCTAGTTTTTTAGATTTATATAGATTTCTTTGGAGACTTTAATTTGTTCTTTCGTTTATGTTCTTGATTTTATTAGTTAATTCAATTATGCATATGTTTATTGTTCTTGTGATTGCTTTGTTTATTCAAACCACCATGTTAGGCTAGAACCCTTGCATGCTTAGGGTAGGATGAACTCGTAGAAGTAGGATGTGGGTACGTAATTAGGATAATTCGTGACGTTTAGTTTTAATTCTCTTAACTAATGAATTCTTAAAATTAATCTTAACTTTACTTTTGAATTTCGTTCAAAAAGTGTTAGAGAGAGGATGACTGTATCACTCTTTAACAACGAGTAGACTTAACTAGAGGGTTTAGAAAAGGTTAATTCATCTATCAGTTTAGCGAAGGAGGACGACCGCATCACCTTAGTTAAATTAGGGTCTCATTAATTAAGCACAATCTATTAACTTGTTAGTGGATTAGTGAAGTCGAGTGTTAGGGTAAAGTATTAGGGTTTAGAATCTTGAGCTTTCACCTTGCATTCTTTTACTTAGGTTATTTCTTGCGCGTCACGGTTATTTTGATTATGTACCTGCTCCGTTAGTATACGTAGGGATTCCTATCCTGAGCATCACCATCTCTCATTTGAAAACAACCCTTCGATTCTTAGTTTAATTTTGCTTTTTGCATTCCTAGGATAATTTTAGTCTTTTAATTAATCTTTCAAAAAACCCAAAAACATTACACTCATATTAGCTACGACGCGTAGATCTTCAGGGATCTGTTCGCATACACTCCATCTCGTGGGTTCGATATACTTGGTCATTATACTTATTTATACTACAGTGAACTCGTCCGCTTGCGGGGAAACGACTAGTAGAAGTTAGTATATTTGCTTCAAGTCAGTAGACCCATATCCTTCAAAAGCCTCTTGCTCTGATAGAAATTATCAGGCACCGTATTGTCTTCAGGTAGAGCTCGTTTGAGCAATTTAGCAAATTGATTGAATACTTTTTAACTGACCTTGCCTTCAGTTTTGATGTTCAACATTTGAGCATTGAATGACAACTGCGTCTCAGTCTCACAACCAGGAAAGAGCTTTTGATCAACAGTTTTAAGCATATCAAAAAACTTCTTTGACTGATTATTTGGTTCCTCCTCCATAGGTGTTTCATTGAATTGTGTTGACCACCCAAAAACAGATTCTGCAATCATCATCCGATATCTATCAGGTTCATCCTCTATTTGTGGTTCACATTGAGTATACGGAACATAACTTGAACCACCAACATCAGAACTTCCATCACCGCTCCACCCAGTATACCAGTATTCTACGGTTTCGATGTCAACATTCCACCGTTGTTCACCGTGACTGGTCCAGTTGTAATAACGGGGAACAAAACCGGAAATCACAAGATGAGTTATAACCTCATCAACACTCAAGAATCTCATATTTCTGCATCTTCTGTCTTTACACGAACACCTAATATTACCCATACAATCCATACTGCATGGATGTTGTAGTGCAAACTTAATAAACTCATCAATTTTATTGCAAAAGATAGAGTTAACGTCTTCTCCTATCATTCTAGGTATTGAGTACATCCAACCACGATCTGGAAATTGCATCTATTACAGATTAAAAGTAAATATCACATGAGTTGTAAAAAAAATTAGGCAGAGTTTGCCTAAAAATAAGGATATACAAAATTTTCCTTCACAAAAATCAATCCAACACAACCATATATATCAATCATAGTAAACCAATCAAATAAACAAATATCACACAATTTATCTAATAGTGTATAGAAAATTGAGCAGAGTTTCGACTAAAAATAGGTATAAATATCACACAAACTAAAATTAACGTACCCATCAAATAAACATATATCATTAATCATACTAAAACCCATCAAATAAACATATATCATGCTCATTACGTAATAGTGTACTAAAAAATTGAAACAATAAAAATATGACATTTAAACGGTTAAAAATGTGAAAACGTACGGTGAAGTTGAAGGCAATGATAAATACACCAATTATACGTGAAGAACATATGAAAACCACATCATTTCTTATTTTTTTCGTGAGTGAAAGTGAAAGGAAAAGAAAAGGAAGTGAGCTGTTATAAATCTACGCAAATTTGCGACGGCCTTAATTTCCGTCGCAAATTGCAAATTTTGCGACGGATTTTCCATCGCAGATACATTTTGCGATGATCCGGGTTAATTATTGGTCACCAACCAGCCTGGCAACATTCAACCGCTCAAATTTGCGACGGAATAGTGGTCCGTCGCAAATTTGAATTTAAAAGTTGCGACGGAAATCCATCGCAAAATGTAACCCGGCCGAATTTGCGACGGAAATGTCGTCTGTCGCAAATGTTTTACTTAGAATTTGCGACGGCGTCTGTCGTAAATGGGCACAAAACGTCGGAGTTTTATTTCTCCGTCGCAAATTTGTGACGGGCTTCTATTTCCGTCGCAAAAGCGGTCAAAATTGACCAGCTAACGATGTCCGTCGCAAAACCGTCAATTGTCCGCCGCAAATGACCTATTTTGCGACGGATGTATATCCGTTGCAAATTTTCCGTCGCTAAAACCCGTCTTTTTTGTAGTGGTGTATTTTGTTTATAATATACCAATTTGATGTTTCCAATTTATAGTCATATTATTATTTTGTATTCAATAAATGAATATATACCAGAAATTTTATAGGTAAAATTTAAAATATAATAAATGATATTTTGTTGGTTGCGTAAAGTTCCAAACATGATTATCTTTAACATGGGACGAATATTTTTTTTTATATTAAAATTCGAAAGTCCCCCCTTTTGAAACAGAAGATATAATTTTTACGCATGTTTTTATATGAAATTTATACTATTACATTTATTCAGTAATATTATATCACTAATTTAGTAATATTATTGTATTTATAAATTATATAATATAATAGTGTAAAATGCAATGAATAGTAACTCTAACTTTTACTCATTAGAGATCCCAAGGTTGTAATATTTATAGTAATCAAAAGGCGCCTTTTTTTTTTTCTTAACAACAATTTTTAATTAACATGAAATGACATATAAAAAGTTATTTAAATTTAAGGGACCTAAACTAGAGTAGTTCTAAAAAAAAATTAACATTGAAGTGCATGATATATACTTGAATTTAAAAAAAAAAAAAAATACCCCAAACAAAAATAAGTAATATCCTAAGAAGTAATCAATAATACTCCAAGAAGTAATTAGTAATACCTCAAGAAGTAATTAGTAATACCCCAAGAAGTAATTAGTAATACCTTAATTGTAAAATTAAATATATACAGTTCGATGTGTTAGTGTGTATTTTGAAAAAATCAAAATTAATTGAAGTCAAGATTGAATTTAAAATTCAAATGCATGTTGTGCACTTGAGCACATGTTAGAACTTGTACCTAATCCTCCACCCAATCCTGTCGGGCCAGGGGGTGGGGGCCCTGGGGCGAGGGCTTCGCCTTTTTGCTACAAGAACTTGTACCTAAATTAAATGTTGACATAGGCCTTAAATTTCCTACCTAATATACATATATATATGTATATATATGTATATATCTAATTAAAAAATGCAACCTGGTTTTGTTTAATATTTGCTTTTACAAAGACGCATGATGCAATTAACTGATAAGCTACCATCAAATCTAGAAACCAACTATATATATTAGCATAAATTATTAGATAATAATATATGATAAAAAAAACGATGGTTTAATTATTCCTACACTCAACCAATTCTCGCATGCCATTTCTACAAATAGAGATCCTAATTACTCTCTCCTTCATTTCCCATCCACAAAAAAGTATAATCAAAATGATCTCATTAGGTTATCCGGAAATCCTCCTCTCACTCCTCTGTTTTCTCCTCCTTTGGTGCTTGGGAAACACCAATGGGAATGGCCTCCCATGGAATTGGCCCCTATTGGGCATGCTGCCCAGCCTGTTCCGCCACGTGGGCCGCGTCCACGACCGTTGCGTCGACATTTTCGAACGCTCCGGCGGGACTTTCCTGCTCAAGGGCCCCTGCTTCACTAACATGGACACCCTCCTCACCGCGGACCCCGCCAATGTCCACTTCATCATGAGCTCAAACTTCGCCGATTTCCCCAAGGGCGTCGAGTTCAAGAAGATTTTCGACGTCTTGGGGGACGGGATATTTAACTCGGATTCGGAGTTGTGGAAAACGCAGAGAAAGCGAGCCCGGTTCTTGATCAATCATGACCGCTTCCGCCGGTTCCTGATAAAGACCACGTGGGAGAAAGTGGACCGGGGCCTGATTCCGATCCTCGAGCATGTTTCCAAGGAGGGGACAGTGATTGATTTACAGGATCTGTTTCAGAGGTTGACGTTTGATACCACTTGTATTCTGGTCACCGGTTTTGAGCCGGGGTGTTTATCTCTGGACTTTCCCGATGTCCCGTTTTCGAGGGCGATGGATGAGGCGGAGGAAGCGATTTTCATGCGGCATTGCTTGCCCGAAAGCGTGTGGAAGCTCGGAAGGTGGCTTAATATCGGGCACGAGAGGAAATTGAGTCGAGCTTGGGTAGTTCTAGACGAGGTTATCCACAAGTATATTTCGATGAAACGCCAACAATTGAAGTGTGAATCCAATCACGGGGACGACGATTTGTTAACCTCGTACATCGAGGGAGAAGTGGATAGCAACGACGACGGGTTCTTGAGAGACACCATCTTAAACTTCATGATCGCGGGGAGAGACACGACTAGCTCCGCCCTAACGTGGTTCATGTGGCTCGTCTCGACTCATCCTGATGTGGAAAAGAAGATACGAGATGAGCTGGATAACGTGGTAAAAGGCGAAAAGTGGAAGCTCTTTCAGGTAGGCCCGCAAACAAATCAAATTGAATTCTGATTATAAATCTCATTCATTATTCGACTACAAATTAGTATTATTCAAAATTTTAACCTTTCTAAATGATTCACTAGTTATTCAAAAATGAGTAATATATACTATTAATTATTCATTAAATTAATAATGCATATTTTAATCAACTCGTACTCGTAACCATATTCACATAGGTAGACGAGGTCAAAAACCTGGTATACTTGCACGCAGCATTGTGCGAGTCAATGAGGCTATACCCACCGGTGCCGTTTCAGCACAAGGCTCCAATCGAGCCCGTGGTGCTTCCGAGCGGCGATTACGTCAATGAGAAGATGAAAGTGTTGTTCTCGTTGTACGCGATGGGGCGAATGGAGTATATATGGGGGAAGGATTGCAAACAATTCAAGCCGGAGAGATGGATAACCGAACGTGGGACCATAAAATACGAGCCCTCCTACAAGTTCTTGGCATTCAATGCGGGCCCCAGGAGCTGTTTAGGGAAAGAAGTAGCTTTCACTCAGCTCAAATCTGTGGCTGCTGCTATTGTCCATAATTATGAAGTTGAAGTGGTGGAAGGCCACCCTGTGAACCCTAATGTTTCAGTCATTCTCTATATTAAACATGGGTTGAAGGTTAGGGTTACCAGGAGGTGGGCATGAGAAAAGATTTATATATAATTTTTAATTATTAATTAATGCCTATACTTTATTTTGATTTAAGAATTGAAATAAATATGGTTTTATTGTTTACACAATTTTCGAGAGTTTGTTTTTCAGTTATGGATATATTTGCTTTTCTTTTTCGGGTTATGTATACTAGAGTCAGTATCCTTGTGTAATTTAATAGGGTTAAACGTGTGGCACTATTTTTATTTGAAAGGTGCACGCTAAAATAACTGAAACATTAGACTTGGTTTGAATGAAATGTGACATCAGTATTAACTAAAATGTAACAACAGTTTTAACTAAAATGTGATACTACTAGTTTTATTTGAAACGTGGCAAGTGTACGGATCTCACCTGGTACATAGTAGACCTTTTCTATACGCTACTAACTCTATTTTTTTATTATATGTTATCCAGTCACACATACCAATTTTTCTATTAATTGGGATATATGAAAAAACTATGCCTCCTAATTATGAGACCGTCTCACAGTGAAACGGAGCATAAGTTGAATATGACGCGTTAACACTTAAAAAAAGATGAGTGTTAATTTGTGCTAGTTTGTGAATCATCATGAAACCGTCGTACACAATTTTTTTTCTTTTTTCCAATGTTGGGGTATGAAAATACTATTATGCCCTTATTTATTACTAATGGATGAATTAACAAGAATTTATTAGGACTATTGGTGAAAAATAAAGATAATTTTTTGTTGGTATATGTAACAAAGTTGATAATATTTTACTTTATACTAATCACTTAATTTTTTTATTTTTACTATGCAAATTTTAAAAAACTTGTCACACTTATATTAAGTAACAATCACTAAATTAAATTACTTTAGAAAACATGAACTCTCTTTGTGTAATAAAATTAGTCCTACTTTTATATTTAGTTTGCTCAATAAACAAAGTTACTTTTTTAAAACGATAAAGATCTTACGCTACTATTCTTTTTATTTTTAGCAAAAGTAAACATGTCTAATTCTATTTGGAGATCTGAGGAGTGAGTATTTATTGTGAACACTTAGTTGAATTGTTGTGTGGTGGTTCAACTAAGTCTAATCTAGTAATATGACATGATGAATTTGTTTGACTTTCTTAAACAACATTTACGACCTATGAAAGATATATAGTACAAAAACATTGGCGCCGGACATCATTTTTTAAGGTTAGGTAATTACCAAGAGATGGGCTTTAAAAGAATATATATATATATATATATATATATATATATATATATATATATATATAATTAAAAGTTATAATAAGTACTCATAATTAAGATCAAGTGAAGACTTCTCAACCATTAGATTCAAGTGCCACCCAAATCAATCGGCACAAAAATTTATGTGATAATTACATTATAGGGATATATATATCTTATAATAATATATTTTCAAACCTCTCCAAAATGATGTGTCAACACCACCTTATTCTTAGGCTGATGTGTCATGTCTCAAATCTCTCCATTTTGAAATAATGCGCTCTCATTAAAAGTTGGTTAAACTTTTAATCTCGACCCTTCGTTCGATATCATTAAATCTAAACCATTAATTTATATCTGCATGATTAATGCAAATAGATATGTTTTTCCATTTTCTTATTTAGTTATTTTTGGAATTTATTATAAATCATATTTTTTTCAAACCTTAATGTAATTAAATATGATCTACTTATTGAATGAATCTAAATTTATCATTTCTAAGTTTGAGTTAGTATATATAGTTACAATATAATGTTCGATTATTTTTTCCTAAAATAAAAGGTATATAGTTATATATTCCAAAGAATATTCTTATGTGATATATTCTTATTATGGACAAGATATAATACTGTATTTTTTTATTATAAATAAGAGCATATTGTATTTCATTTTTTCACATCAAAGTTTCATTTGTTCCACTCTTTTGCTGAGATTTCTCCCATCAACTGTTGGTTAGTTATATATTTATTGTTATTAGTATATTTATTTTATAATTAAATTCGTCATTTTAAGTGCTCACAATTTGATTAGATTTAAATATCAATATCAATATGAATGTAATAATGATTGTTGATTTATGCTCTACATCGTTCAGTTTAAATATTCTTCATGTGCAAAAATAATATATTTAACTATACCATATATTTTTATCTGAATAATCATGATGGTTTAATTGTTGTAATTTAAATCTCATTTTAGATTTCAAGAGTATGACACCTCAAATTTCTCTGATTTCTAATATCAAGAGTGAGACCCAAAATTGACTGTTAAAGTTAGGATTGAAAAAGTTGGACAATATTTTTTAATGATTTTAATAGAGACAAGTTCTACTTGGAACTCATTTTGATCAATGAACAGGTATTGTAACGTTAAAGTTTATTTCAAATTTTGTATTGTTTCTTATATAAATTAATTCCTTACCGTATACTCCTAATAACTAATAATGTTGATTAATTTATAAATTATTCAATATTGAAATGGAAATTGATTATTATTAAATTATTAGTCTAAGTAATGTTATTCATAATTATTATTAATTTATGTGAATTTTGATTTTTTTTTTTTAATTATTTAGTTTGTAGGATATACCTATAGGGTTTAGTGAAGGGCACGGGCCACAGCTAAACAAACCCCATAATTTATTGTATATATCCCAAAAAAATTTAGACAAAAATACTCTTATATTATGTCTACAGAAAATAAAAATAATATTTTTTTCAGTACGCGAAATTCGTGTGGGTACACCCTAGTATATATATATATATATATATATATATATGAAACTGTCTTGTACCCTTAGAACTCCGTCTAACTCGATTACTACGTATCAGCCTCCATAACTCAAAAAATTTCTTAACACCAAATTACCTCAATTCTTATGTTTTTTTTCTTATCAAATATATTATAGCCTCTTTCTATCAACATCTTAGCTGGGAGAGGAATATCAAAGATACATATATTTTTCACAACAAATCAATCAAACTAAAATAGAAAATTCAGCATATTGATTTATAATCCATCAACCAGCTCACTTAAATAAGAGCAATTTACGATTGGTTGTCATAAAAGCAATAATTAATTGGAAATTAAAGTTAACCAATTCATAAACGTTTTTTCAGAGTAAAACATTATACTAATTTGTAATAGAGAAAATATATCCGGTTAATGTTATTGGTAGTGAACTAATCACTATTTACTTTGAAACAACGTGAATTTGCCCTTTCTTCACATTAACTAACGCTTTATAATAAAATGTTGTTTTAGATGTTTTGATATACAGGTTTAAGATCTAGAAGGATCTACAATAATCTGGAAGACTTAATGTTGCAGTGAAAGTTGCAATAGAAGCGGTTACGGATTCCAGAAGGTTCTAAAAAGACCTACAAGGACCTATAGGATCCAGGCTATTCCAGACCACTTAGAAAGATCTATATCAGACGGTTGAAGTCAAAATAATCAGAATAAAGATAAGCATCATGGACGGTTGAACAAAGATCATGAAGGAAGTTACATGAGAAGTTATTTTGGGATGAAGATTTCCCACCTATAAATAGTGGCCGAAATCTTTTATGCCAAAGTGCGGAATAATCGAGTACACCTACTCTAGTGTCAATCCTGAGTTCAAAGGTGATAGGGCAATTATTTCAACTTGTATGTTATGCCTAAAAGTTTAGTACATCCCACATAGCATGAGATCGATCATATATCTTTAGATAGAGAGATCATTGATATAGAGAGAGATCAATTTTGATGGTGTATAGTTTATACACTTAGCCAATTTAGATTTGATAGGTGATATCGAGTCTTGTTTCTGTTGTGGATGATTTAACTCTTCACACAACTTTTGTATTCACTACTTTATTATAGTTAACGTTTCGTCGTAAGGCCAACACAAGCTATTTTATAGTTTATGTTAAAAAGTTATTACATCTTGCAATAGTGTGTTTTAGTCTTCTGCTGTACAAGTTTATACTCTGTTTTTCAGATTGTCGTAGTGATTGTTTTAGCATTCATTACAACATCTACACTTAACACACACGACACACCTTCGATTGGCACAAGAGCCATAAACTTGACATGCTAAGTTTAGATCTTGTGTTTTAGTGTGTCTTTTAGCTATGGAATATCCTATAACCACCCCACTTAGGCCTCCTATTTTTTATGGGAACAATTATGCCTATTGAAAACCCAAGATGCACATGTACATCAAATCGATTGATAAACGTTCTTGGAGAAGTGTTTTGACCGGTTGGGAATGGCCAAGGAATCAAGCAGATAATGATAGCGAGATACGAGTCAAATGAGGAGACCACGACAGCGAGCTACAATTCCAAAGCTCTCAATGCTAGCTATCTTTACCTCTGTTGATGTGTCTATTAAGATCATATCAACATGTACCACGGCTAAAGATGCATGGGAGTGTTAGTGTTAGTGTCCTAGAGACAATCCATCGAAAGTATATAATACTAAGATAATATTCAGATTTGATTTAATATTATTATTGGTTTAATATCAAATGTATGACGTTACACTTATCTGAATATGATGTTTAATTGTTTGCATATATTCTTATTTGTGTTCCCATGAATCACTACTGTAATTGAGTGAGTGAGAACTCAGATGACTTAAGTATGATTCTCAAATAGCCACGGTCAAGGATCATCAAGAATGAGATATTGATGATGTAATTGAGATTGATGTGCGATCTGCATCATACTCTTAGAGAGTGTAGTAAGATCTCACTTACTACGAGATACCTAGTATCTCATGATGGATGCACAGATACCTTAGAGGGTATTTTTATACCCATCCGAAAGACCATTTGATGTAATTCCACATAATGTGTCTACGGGTGTCTCGATAGTGGGAGCGATGTGATACTCCCCTGTTGGTCCCGAAACGAGTAAACAGGTGTATAGGGGGGGGGGAGAATACACCTGTGGTTACAAATTAAAACTTCTTGTAAAACTTATCAGGTTACTTAAGATAGTAGCTCGTCAGTGGACTTGAGGTCTGCTGAGAGTTACTTTGTGAAAGCTTACTGAGATAATACTTCCACTGAAAGCTCAAGACTTTCAGTTGAACTACTATCTAATTAGCTTTAAGATGCGGATTAGTGAGCCCTTAGAAAACTCATTTTACTTTGATAAACTTTGAGATTAACACACACTTAGGAAAGCAGATAATAAGAACACAAGGTATAAAGTGGTTCAGAGATGAATCTCCTACGTCCACTGTCCTGATCAAACAGGAGAATTCCTTTCACTTGGAATTCCTTGTGTTATAGTGCCAAGGTGCACTGATCAACTAATCCTCTCTTAGGATGATTGATCACTAGGAAATTCCAGGTCCTAGTTCCCAAAACAAACCAGCTTTCAGACTGATACAACAATCAGCTTACTAACACCACTTAACACTAGCTCTCAACCTAAACACTGAGTTGGGTTTTGAGTAGGGTTTTGGTTCCAACTATATTGAGATAATCCTTACAAGTTTAGCTCAAGGCTTAGGATTAGATTATCTCTTTCTAAGATTTGGATATAGCTTTTTAAGCTTGGTTACAGAAGGATTGTTAGGCTCTCTACAAATGTGAAACACTTGGGAAAACAAAGGTAAATTCGAGTGCTTCTTAGTTGTTATGTATGTAGAGATAACTTTGATCTTGTGAGTTTCCCGTGCATAAAAATGAGCACGTCCTTCTGTATTTATAGGCTTCCTTGAAAATCTTCCCGTTGGATTTGAATCTTCTCAAGTAAGTCTTCTTGTATCTGATTGGCTCAAACGGCTCTATTTGAAGCTTTAAGTCTTGTCACGAACCGGCTGAAAGACCATGCATGTTCACCAACTTTCTGTAGATTGCTAGAGAAAGACTTTTGGTACTTGTCAGGCTGGGGCAGGTCGGCTGTCAGTAAAGTACACTGACGTGTCATCTTCTCATTCAACCGTTAGTCTGTATGCCCAGATTCTTGTCTTGCTTTAAGGTGGAACTCCTCTGAGAGAACCTTCTTATTTCTTCATGTATTGTAAGCTTCACTGAAATTCGATTTGCCACGTTCCAACCAGATTAACTAACAATTATTAATATGTTTAGCATTGAATGTGTATTGTTAGTTACCATCAGTGGACCTTGGTCCTCTCCTGATAGTTTTAGTCTTAGTGAGAATGTACTTAGAAAACATTCAAGACTTAGACTTATTCTCAGATCACATGTCTTCAGCGGACTTTACTTCAGTAGACTTCATCTTCAGCGGACTTCATTCTTAAATACACTCTTACAATTACTAACTGCACTCCAGTTCTTAACACTTTGAACTGTTTGACTAAGTACTAACTCTACTGAATAATTTACTTACAAAACAACTTAGGAGGAACATTTTGGCATCTAATCAAAACATAAGTCTTATACATTTTCCCAACAATTTCCCCCTTTTTGATTATGCTGGAACCTATCTTATTACATATCTTCTTTCAGATGAGGTTCTTCAGATGACATACAAAGTTCAAATATTTTGTAAGTAAAACATTCAAGTGCATAAGCCTAAATGATAATGAGATATTATCTTGGGCAAAACATCAGTAGAGTTCATTTCATTGATAAAATGATGAAGTACATAATACATGAAGTCTACTCTAAAAAAGTTTCAAACTTAAACACACCTGGGACTTATAAACAAATGCCCAGCAAAAAGTACAAACTTCTCAGATGGATTCGAAGATGGGTTCAAGTCCATACTGCTTGAAAACTCTAATCTTCAGCTCGTTCTTCCTCTCTATTATCTCCTTCGAATGTCCTCTGAGTCCAAGATGCTCACACAAGGATGTCCACTCTTCAGTGATCCTTTCTCTATCAACAGCACCTGTTGCATCTTGAGGAGGCCAGTAGGTGATTTGCTCAGGGGCCTTCAGGGCTTGATCAGGGAAGGCATCATTCCAAGCATCACTGATCTCAGGATAGAGTTTGGGATAGGCATCAAACAACCATGAGTTGAAGACTTCTTGAGCATTGTCCCTTCCTAACTCTCCACTGACATAAAAGGAATACACAAATTCCCTTTTAGCAGTCTCCCAAGAATCATTGAGCTTCTTAGGAACCCAGGCATCATGATGAGGAAATATGTTCAGAGATGGTGTGATCTTGTCTTTCTTCAGCTTAGCAGCCCACCTTTGATAACCACTCCTGAATTTCTTTGAAGTAGTTTTATCAAATGTGGCTAGCCTCTCCTTTCTTTTTCTCTCAGCTAACTCAGCAATGGTCTCCATCATACCAACCACCTTATCTCTCCTCTCCTGTTGCTGTGTTGTTAGCTTTCTTGCTCTTTCATTCATTCCTCCAGCCTCTTTGATTAGCTCAGCGAGCTCTGTGACTTTTTTGGGTGCAGACTTGGGAGGTTCAGAAGATAAAGGTTCAGGATTGAGAATGGGGAGTACCTGAACTTCATCAGTAGAGGTTGTGGACTTAGCTGCCAACCTCCCTGAGGTTCTTGTCTTTTTGGCAACCTCTGCTGAGAGGGCATCAGATGCCTTTCTCTTTGTGGTTTCCCCCTTCTTCGCAGCTCTCTCTTCCTTCTCCTTTAGATGCTCCTCTTTGAACTTTGAAAGATCAGCTGAGGTGGTCCCTTTACCTTTCTTGGCTTCTGCTATCTTCTGAGCTTCAGCATCAACTTTCTTTAGAGTGCTCTTCACCTATTGGCCTTTCTCGAAGTCAGGGGTTTCAAGGATAATATTCATCTTATTCTTAGGGTCAAGCTTCATGTCCTTCGCACTTATCCTCTTTTCCCCCTTTCCGGCATTAATCATGCATTCAGCTACAGTGATGTTGAGCTTCAGTTGATCATGGGCCAATGCCTTCAGCTCAGTTGAGCAATGATCTACCTCATCTTCAAGCCTCTCCAAGGTAGCTCCAGCTGTCTGCCCAAACTGAACAGACTGTGCTAGCTTCTCATTGATCAGCACATCTGTTTTCTCTTGTGTTGGGAAGTCTTCAGCTGTCTTCTTCAGTACCTCTCCCAGTTTGGCTCCTAGCTCAGCATGCTTGGCCTCGAATTCAGACATCTTAGAGTTCCATAATCCTTCAACCTTTCCAAGTAGGTCTTCTGAGAAGGCCTCTACTGACGACTTCAGGTTGATGGATACGTTCTCTACTGAGTCTTTGAGAAACTTGGTCCTGGCCTCTTCTTCAGACTTCTCCAGCTTCTTCAGGGCATCAATGACTAACACATTTTGTCCCTCAACTACATCAATCACCATCTGCTGAGAGTCTTCAACTTTAAGTGTGAGATTCTGAAGTGATGTAGTTGTGGACTCCATGAGTTCATCAATGTGGCCTGAGAGAATAACCATCTCATCCACCTCCTCTTGTACAACCTCCTGGACCTCCCTTAGCTGAGTTTGAAGAGATGGAAGGCTTTCTTCTTTGATTGAGTGAACAGCATCACTCAGTGGAGTTAGGTTGACCACAGCTGGGGAAATTTCAATGGTTTGAGTACCTGCATGGCAAGAAGTGTTAGTTCTAACTCCCTCAGCCTCACCACCTAGGTCTCCTGATGCCTCTATCTCCATGGGGACTCCCTCCTCCTCACTCAACTTTATTTTCTCTCCTTCACTCTCTTTTTCAACTGCATTTTTTTCAGCCAATTCACCCTTAACAGGGATGATTGCTCTTATCTCTCCACTCTTCACAGCAGTGATTTCTACCTCTTTTTCTTTCTCACTCATTTTTTCAACTCCTTCAGTATCAGACACCTCAGTTGACTCTATAGCCACCACTGAAGGCTGTTGTGGGAGAGCTTCAGTAGACACCTCTACTGAGCCCTCCTGTGGCAAATTTTGTGCCTCAGTATCCCTTGCCATGGATACATCCTTGGCTGCTTCACCACCACCTTGCTTAGGTGAAGCACCTTCTGCTTGCTCAGTCTCAACTACCTTCTCCACCTCACTCTTCTCCTTCTCCTCCTCCTTCTCAGCTATGGGTTCAGCTGGCTTTTCTCCATCAGCAGCCTTTTCAACTTCTACCTCCTTCTTTGCCTCAGCAATCTTCTCCAAGACCAAGCTTTCAAAGATCTTCTCATTACAGAGAAGTCTGGTCTTGTTCATCCCAGCAAATTGCAGCACTTCAACTTCCTCCTTCTTCCACTCCTCTGCATTGCTGCCTCTTACAGCTAGAAGGATTTCACCAAGTCTTCTATCCTTGACCTGGACAATGAGTCTCAGTCTCAAGAACATGGCTTTGAGTGTGGGAAATTGATCAAGTTCAGGGTATTTAGACTCTAAAGAGTAAGCTACCTCATCCTTGAGAGTATCTAGGAATGAGTACTCTTCTTCATCGTCTGAAGGAAGGGAAGGGGTAGGGGATCTGCTTTCTGTTGGCTCTTCTGGGATAGACTCTAGTTGAGTTGAGTGTGAATCAGGAATGTTTGGTTCAGTGGGGGTTTGGTTTTGAGTATCAGTGGATGTTTGGTTTTCATCAGTGGGGGTTGATGATGTGGGTTCAGAAGGGGTGGAGATGGGTTCAGTGGGGGTTGTTTGGGATCCACTTTCTGGCTGTTGAGAGCCATCAGTGGGGGTTTTGGTTATTTTGGAGATGCGTTTGGTTTTGGCAGGAGTGCGAGGTTTAGTTGTTTTGGGTTTGATGGGGGTGGGTGCAGGGACATCTGAGTCAGACTCAGTTGAGATAATGTTAGGAGAAGAGTCTGGGTTACCTGATGAAGATTCATCAGTAGAGTTGGTGACTCTGACCTTCTTGGAGGCACTGTCCTTCTCTGCCTCAGGAGACTTCTTCTTCTTCTTCTTAGAGGCTTTCTCTGCCTCTGCTTCTTTGTGCTGGGCCATCTTGTCACTCAGTTTAACCAGCCTCCTCTTTAGCTTGGTTTTCTTCCCTTCAGTAGGGTTAACCTTCTCTTCCTCAACTGCCTCTGGGCTCTCCTCAGCAGGCTTGATCATTCTAGTCTCCAAAGCCTTTCCAGATTTGAACAATGCCTTGAGATTGCTCCATTTCCTATCTGGAATCCAGTCCACTCCCAGATCTACGTTCTCTATCAGATAAGAAATTTTAGTTGCAAAGTTGAGCTTACTGGATACCTGGGGAGTTTTGTCAGGTTGGAGTTTTGAGTGCTCCTTGTTCAATGCTCTAAAAAAGAACTGTTGCCAGTTGTATGGCTTCTCCTTGCTTTCCACTATTGCCTTCATCAACCTGAGCTTCGGCTTGCTCACTTGTTCTGTGCTTCCTTGGTTTCCCAAGATACATTTTCCCACCACTTCACAGAGAACATTATATACTGGTAAGAGTATATTTCTGTTCATTGTTGGACTATACTTGACCTTCCTCTGCATAATTGTATTGACCCATTCTTCCTCTTCATCCGTGATGCAGGTATCTGGATTCGGACCTTCAGAGGGGAGATCAAACAACTCCTTCAGATCATCACCACTGACACAGATCTCCTTCTTAATCTTCTAGTGTTCAACAATCTCAGTATCATCCCTCATCACTCTCTTCTTCCTCTGAAGTATAAGATGAGATCTGATCCTCGAATCAGAGTTGGAAACATTATTGAAGAACTCAAGAACCTGCCTGTCAAAGCAGTTTGTAGGATGAACATATAGAAATTTCTCTAACCCAGTAGATTTTAGCAATTATAGGGCTTCTTTGATATGGGCAAATTTCGGTTTGGTTTCTATCTCCGGATTATCAAAAACCACAATGGGTTCATACCAGAAGTTTTCCTTATTGGTAAGGAAACTGAGATTTAGTTTAGCCATTTGAACAAAAGAAGTTTGAGAGAAAATTTGCAGAGTGTATAGGATGGATAGTAAGTGTTTGCTTGAAAGTGTGTTCGAAAAGGTTCTTAGGCTGAAATTTGGGGCTTTTATATGAGAAATGAGCGGTTAGATTGAACAAAGAAATCAACGTCTGAGATTGATTATGGTTTGAGATCGTGGAAAGCCTAAGAGTTTAGTGGGGAGTTTTTAAGAGATCTTTATGGTTAGAAAAAAAACCGCCTAAAATGAATGGTATGGATTGAAAGGGTTGGTAGCCGGAAGGTCACATCGTCCGAGTTTTAAGGCGCGTGAGATAGGTAACTGTAAAAGTAAACCTGACTTGTAAAATGCGCATTAAATGCTTGCCATACCAAAATCTCTTCGAAAAAGTGTAAGGAAGATTTAATTTTCAGAAAGCACTCATTAGAAATTTTATTGAATCAAAATATATTTTAAAAACTAAGAGGCTTTAGATTTGAAAAATACTAAGTATAAACTTTTGACCTCCACTGAGGTTTGACCTCGTCTGATATTCAGACCTCTTCTGAGATGAGGAGCTTCTTCTGAGAAAGATCCTTTTCTGAATATGAACCTCTACTGAGTTGAAGGTAACTCTTCTGAGATTCAATCCTTTCTTTACTCTCCTGGATCTAGGAGTCCAAGCTCTACTGACAACTCTTGAAACCTTGCTTCAGCCTAGGGTTTAGTGAAGATATCTGCCTTCTGCTTGTCAGTGTGGATCTTGAGCATTTTGATGTCCTTCTTCTCCACATGATCTCTGATGAAATGATGCCTTATATCCACATGTTTGCATCTTGTGTGGAGAACTGGATTTTCTGAAATAGCAATTGCACTATTGTTGTCACAGGAAATAGGGACTTCATTGGCAAAAATGTTGTAATCTCTCAGTTGTTGTCTTAGCCAAAGAATTTGAGCACAACAACTTCCAGCTGCCATATACTCAGCTTCAGTAGTGCTTGTGGCTACTGAGTTTTGTTTCTTGGAGAACCAAGAAATCAGCTTACTTCCCAAGAATTGACAAGTGCCTGAGGTTGATTTCCTGTCAATTCTACATCCTCCATAATCAGCATCTGAGTATCCTGTGAGTTCCAGATTGTCATATGAGGGATACCACAATCCCATATTCACAGTACCCTTAAGATATTTGAGAATCCTCTTAGCAGCTTCCAGATGACTTTTCTTGGGGTTGGATTGATATCTTGCACAAATCCCAACTGCAAATGTGATATCAGGCCTGCTTGCTGTGAGATACAGTAGCGATCCAATGATGGCTCTGTAATGAGTCTGGTCTACTGATTCCCCATCCTCATCTGGTTCCATTTTGGTGTTGGTGTTAAGTGGAACTCTTGCTACTTTGCTGATCTGGCATCCAAACTTGTTGATCAGCTCCCTTGTATATTTGGCTTGATTGATGAAGATTCCTTCAGGGGACTGCTTAACTTGAAGTCCTAGGAAGAAATTCATTTCTCCCATCATAGACATCTCAAATTTTCCCTTCATCAGTTGAGAAAACTTTTCACAGAGGACTTGGTTGGGACAACAAAAAATGATATCATCCACATAGATTTGTACAAGCAAAGTGTCCTCTCCTTTTGTGATCCTGAATAGAGTTCTATCAACTCTCCCTTTGATGAAACCATGATCCAAAAGGAATTGTGACAAAGTATCATACCAAGCTCTTGGAGCCTGTTTCAGTCCATATAGAGCTTTCCTCAGTCTATATACTTTGTGACTTTCTTCAAAACCTGGGGGTTGCTCCACATAGACTTCTTCATTGAGTACTCCATTCAAGAAGGCACTTTTAACATCCATCTGGTACACCTTGATTTTCTTGTGAGCAGCATATGCAAGAAATAACCTTATTGCCTCCAATCTGGCTACTGGGGCAAATGTTTCATCATAGTCAAATCCTTCAACTTGAGAGTAGCCCTTTGCAACTAGCCTGGCCTTGTTTCTGACTATGATATCATTCTCATCCTTCTTGTTCTTGAATACCCACTTGGTTCCTATCACATTGCAGTGATATGGTCTGTCCACCAACTCCCAAACTTGATTCCTTGTGAACTGGTTGAGCTCTTCTTGCATGGCAATGATCCAGTTGGAATCTTGAAGTGCTTCTGCTATGGAACTTGGTTCCTGGTTTGATAAGAAAAAACAAAACAAAGCACTTTCTCCATGAAAACTTCTAGTTTTGACTCCTGAGGAAGGATCACCTAGGATTTGCTCAACAGGGTGATCTGAGAGCCAAGTTCTCCTAGGCTGATGCCCTTCAGTAGAGTTTAACTCTTCTGAAGTTGAGTCACTAGATATAGGAATGAAATCAAATTTAGGAAATAAAACAGAGGGTTGAAGTCCTGAGTCATCATTCAAGGTATTCTCATTCTCAATGGTAATTTCATTGGTTCCCCCTTGAATGATGGGTTCAGTGAATGTCTCAGCTGTGACCACATCTTCATTGACATTACTTACCTCTTGAACTGGGATAGTGTTCATCAGTTCAGTTGCTTGTTCAGGAGAGCTCTCAGGTGAGCTTTGAAGGGTGTTTTGACTTTGGGTAACCTCCTTGAATTGTTGATCTTCTAAATTGTCCCATGTTGGGATGTATGTATCAACACAATTCTCAGGATAGCCTTTAGACTTGATACTCAGTCTGGTTAGTCTTTTGCTAATTATCTTCTCCTTACTCCTGGACTCAAAAGTAGATTCATCAAAGACCACATGAGGTGTTTCTTCTACAACAAGAGTTCTACAGTTGTAAACTCTGAAAGCTCTACTGATTTGGGAATATCCTAAGAAAATTCCTTCATCAGCTTTGCTATCAAAAGCTTTCAGTTGAGTTTTCCCATTGTTGTGAATGAAACACTTGCAACCAAAAATATGAAAGTAAGATACCTGTGGCTTTCTGCCATTCCATAATTCATATGGAGTTTTTCCTTGATGTTTGGTTACCATGGATCTATTTTGAGTGTGGCAGGCAGTGTTGATAGCTTCAACCCAAAATCTTTTAGGAACTTGAGCTTCTGCAAGCATTGTCCTTGCTGCCTCCTTGAGAGTTCTATTTCTTCTTTCAGCTACTCCATTTTGTTGTGGAGTTCTTGCAGCTGATGTCTCATGTGAAATACCTAAATCTTTGCAGTAATCAGATATAATAGAATTAATGAATTCAGTGCCCTTATCTGATCTTATCTTTACAATGTTTAGACTCTTCTCATTGCTAACTTTCTTCAGGAGCTCTGGCAGCCTCAGTTGAGTCTCCTTTTTGCTTGCTAGGAATATCACCCATGTGTACCGGGAGAAATCATCAACAACAACAAGTGTATACTTTCTCCCATTGATACTTACAGGGGTTACTGGACCAAAAAGATCCATATGTAACAGTTGAAGTACTCTGTCAGTAGAGGTTGCTACTTTGCTTTTGAAAGATGCATTTACTTGATTTCCCTCCTAACAGGCTTTACATATATGTTCTTTGTTGTATACTTCATTTGGCATTCCTTCTACCAGTCCATATCTTGCTATCCTGTTCATCATCTTGAAGTTCAGATGACTTAGCCTTTTGTGCCATAACCAATTAGTGTTAGTTGAGCTTTTAGCAATAAGACATGCATTTGGTGTGCAAGACTTCCAATCTGCAAGATAGACATTTCCCTTTCTTGACCCAGTTAGTAGTACCTGTTGTGAAGATATATTCTTAACAAAACACAGGTTACATGAAAATTCAACACTGTATCCTTTATCACAGAATTGACTTATGGACAGAAGATTATGCTTAAGTCCACTGACAAAGGATACATTGCTTACCCTTACTGAGCCAATGATTAAAGTACCATAACCTTTAGTGGCTCCTTGTGAGTTGTCACCAAAGGTGACTTGTGGACCTTCTTTCTCAACAAATTCTGTCAGGAGATCTTTGTTGCCAGTCATGTGCCTAGAACATCCACTGTCCAAGTACCAGACTGAAGGTTTAAGAGCTTCTCCTTTGTTGAGGTCCACTGAGCCCTGCAATCACAGATCAAGCTTTAGGTACTCATTTGGTATTGGGTCCTACCAGGTTAGCTGTACCTTTCGGAATCCAAATTTGCCTCACAGTTCTAATCACTTTAGATTGGCTAATTTGTCTTCCATAAATATCTACATAGATTGTTATCTCCCTAGGTGCCTTGGGAGTAAACTTTCTATGGGTGTCAGCCTTTGAAGGAACAGGAACCTTCTCCACATTCTTTCTCTTTGGCTTGGGTGCACCTGGTCTTGGTTTTTGTTGATAAAGGTATGAAGGACCTTTTCCTTTAGGCACAAAAGGAATAGGTCTTCCATATGAGTCATTCCTTGAGGACTGCTCATGCCTGGGTGCTTTCAGCTGATGTTGCTTCATCTGTGAAGACCTCGGCTGATAGTACCTCTGCTGAGATCTAGTTTGATAAGTCACCCGAGCCTTTCTATTTGGTCTTGGCTTAGATTGACTTTTCTTTTGAGTGATCTCAGCTGGTCTTTTTCCTTTATCCACAGTCTGTGGTTGAAATGTCACAGACTTGACAAAAACTCTCTTTGTGCCACTTGAAGAAGCAACACTCAGAGGATCTTCTGAAGGTTTTGGAATAAAGCCTATCCCACACTTGTTATTAGGATTGATTTGAAAATTTTGAATCTCCTCTATGGCAAGAGAGGGTTTGTTTAGAGCATCAATCCTTTTTAACAAGGTCTCTTCAGATTTTTGTAAGACATCAATTTTTAGGAGAGAATCCTTTATTTGGCTTACCAATTTTAAATTCTCTTCAGTTAACTTTGTCTTAGATTCATTGAGATCTTTTATCAGTTGATCTCTACCATTTCCTTGACTCCTGAGGGTTTCCACCTATTTTGTCAGTTTAATGGTAGATTTGGCTGAGTTCAGATCTGCTTGATTCCCAGACTCAATTAACTTGGAGTTTTCACTCAAGAGTTGTTTATTCTCATCTTGAAGACAGAAACTTGCTTCTTGCAACCTTGAGAAATCAATCATCAACTGTTCCAAAGCGGACTGAAGATTGAGTTCCTCAGTTGACTCTGAGCTTAGCTCAGGTGTGTGTTCTAGAGAAATGGATGGTTTAGATTGTACCTCAGGTTCTTCTCTTGCCATGAGGCACATGTCATCATCACTGCTGTCAGAGAATAGTCCATCAGATGATTCCAGATTTTCATCCACATCCTCAGCCACCATGACTTTTCTTTCTCCATATCTTCTGTCTCTTTTGGCTTGCCTTTCCTTTCTTTCTTTTGTGCTCAGTTGAGGACAATCATATTGAAAGTGCCCAATCTTCTTGCACTGAAAACACCTATTGGCATCATCATTCTTTTCCTCAGTGGACTCTCTTGTCTTTGATGATGATCCTTCAGCCTTGGTGTAATTCTTGTATTCCTTCTTCTTTTCCAGCTCAGATGAGCTTTTCTCTCCTTCTCTGGTGGTCTTTTGTGGATAACTTCTACCTTCCCTGTTATCCCTGTAAAACCTTTTATACTTGCCAAAGCGGCTGTTAAGTTGTTCAAACCTTCTGGCCATCAGGCTGAGTTCCTCCTGCATCTCAGCCTTACTTTGTGACTTGCTTGCCTTTGTACTCTTCTGAGGCTTTGGGGATTTTGGCTCAGACTCCTTGGCTTTGAAGGCTACTCCCTTCTCAGCTGAGGTCTCATCAGGAGCCCTTTTCCTGTTCAGATCAAACTCATAAGCCTTGAGTTCAGAGAATACCTGTTGCATAGACATGCTGGATAGATCCTTGGTATTCTGCATCATCACAGAGTACACATCCCATCTTGAGGTTAGACCTCTCAGGATCTTTAAGGCAACCTCCCTCTTGGTATAGACTTTTCCCAGAGAATTTATCTCATTCATGATGTCTATGAATCTCCCATCAAGCTGGTCAATGGTCTCAGTGGACTCCATGGTGAACTGCTCATACTTTTGAACAGCTACTGAAAGCTTGTTCTCCTTTATCTTGTCAGTTCCTTCACACATGAGAGCAAGAGTTTCCCATAGTTCCTTTGCAGTCTTGCAGTGGATCACTCTTCCCATTACAGAATCTGGAATGGTGGTGTAGAGAATGTTCATGGCTATGAAGTTGAGGTTGTTTCTCCTCCTTTCATCTGCAGTGAAGTTATCTTCATCTTTGGGCCATTCTTCTCTAGGATCTGCAATAGTTTCAGCTGTAGTTCTAGGGTTAGGTGTCATAAAAACAAATGGACCTTTAGTAATAACCCTCAACATTTCATCATGCACACAGGAAAGATGAGCTCTCATTCTGATCTTCCAGAAGTCATAGTTTTCCACTGAGAATTGTGGAAGCTTGTGATGAGACATATGGTTCAAGGGATTAACTCCCATGTTGTTCTCTGCTGGTGGTGCTACCCTAGCTGCATTGTCAGCCATAGTATAAAAACAAGTTTATCAAAAGATCAATTCAGGTGACCTTGAAAAATACCTTTAAGCACAAGGTATACTTAGAACAATGGTCTTTTGAACCACTGCTCTGATACCAATTGTTGGTCCCGAAACGAGTAAACAGGTGTATGGGGGGGGGAATACACTTGTGGTTACAAATTAAAACTTCTTGTAAAACTTATCAGGTTACTTAAGACAGTAGCTCGTCAGTGGACTTGAGGTCTGCTGAGAGTTACTTTGTGAAAGCTTATTGAGATAATACCTCCATTGAAAGCTCAAGACTTTCAGTTGAACTACTATCTAATTAGCTTTCAGATGCGGATTAGTGAGCCCTTAGAAAACTCGTTTTACTTTGATAAACTTTGAGATTAACACACACTTAGGAAAGCAGATAATAAGAACACAAGGTATAAAGTGGTTCAGAGATGAATCTCCTACGTCCACTGTCCTGATCAAACAGGAGAATTCCTTTCACTTGGAATTCCTTGTGTTATAGTGCCAAGGTGCACTGATCAACTAATTCTCTCTTAGGATGATTGATCACTAGGAAATTCCAGGTCCTAGTTCCCAAAACAAACCAGCTTTCAGACTGATACAACAATCAACTTACTAACACCACTTAACACTAGCTCTCAACCTAAACACTGAGTAGGGTTTTGAGTAGGGTTTTGGTTCCAACTATTTTGAGATAATCCTTACAAGTTTAGCTCAAGGCTTAGGATTAGATTATCTCTTTCTAAGATTTGGATATAGCTTTTTAAGCTTGGTTACAGAAGGATTGTTAGGCTCTTTACAAATGGGAAACGCTTGGGAAAACAAAGGTAATTTCGAGTGCTTCTTAGTTGTTATGTATGTAGAGATAGCTTTGATCTTGTGAGTTTCCCGTGCATAGAAATGAGCACGTCCTTCTGTATTTATAGGCTTCCTTGAAAATCTTCCCGTTGGATTTGAATCTTCTCAAGTAAGTCTTCTTGTATCTGATTGGCTCAAACGACTCTATTTGAAGCTTTAAGTCTTGTCACGAACCGGCTGAAAGACCATGCCTGTTCACCAACTTTCTGTAGATTGCTAGAGAAAGACTTTTGGTACTTGTCAGGCTGGGGCAGGTCGGCTGTCAGTAAAGTACACTGACGTGTCATCTTCTCATTGAACCGTTAGTCTGTATGCCCAGATTCTTATCTTGCTTTAAGGTGGAACTCCTCTGAGAGAACCTTCTTATTCCTTCATGTATTGTAAGCTTCACTGAAATTCGATTTGCCATGTTCCAACCAGATTAACTAACAATTATTAATATGTTTAGCATTGAATGTGTATTGTTAGTTACCATCAGTGGACCTTGGTCCTCTCCTGATAGTTTTAGTCTTAGTGAGAATGTACTTAGAAAACATTCAAGACTTAGACTTATTCTCAGATCACATGTCTTCAGCGGACTTTACTTCAGTAGACTTCATCTGCAGCGGACTTCATTCTTAAATACACTCTTACAATTACTAACTGCACTCCAGTTCTTAACACTTTGAACTGTTTGACTAAGTACTAACTCTACTGAATAATTTACTTACAAAACAACTTAGGAGGAACATTTTGGCATCTAATCAAAACATAAGTCTTATACATTTTCCCAACATCCTCTGACTTGAGGTCAATACGCACGACATGTGTGGAGTGGTGAACTTTGACCATGACCGATGCTTGCACCCTTCCACGGGTAGATATGACATGGATTGGGTTCATCACAAAATACATGTGCGTGGTAGTTGAGCCAAGAATAGGATTCATTCCTCAATGTGGATTTAGAGAGAATACTCGTCTTCTCATTATAATTGGATCTAAGTCGTCGGCCGACGCACATCAACTTAGACTTTGTGGCTAAGTGTGATACACTTGATCAATTAGTGATTATAGATAATATGATTAAGTTATTTGAATAGACACTTCATCATGTTCAAGACTTATGTTGGTCCCAAAAATATTATTTACGGAAAACGTTTTATTCTTAATTTTAAGAAAAATCCTTTTTAAAGTGCTAAAATTAATTATGCAGAAATTATAAATAAAAATAGTAAATAAAAGAGACACGAGAATTTTTATAGTGGTTCGGATATAACGATCCTACGTCCACTCTCCCTTTCACCAAAGGGGTCTCACTCACCAACCAACTTACTTACTCACTGGAATTGGGAAGTACCAGCTCCTTCGTACAACTTACAACAACCTTTCAATATAGTGAATAGGTTGAGTAATATTCCAACTAGAACTCCTAAAAGAGTAGATAAAATACTTGTATGAACAAGATGAATGTATGGTGTGTGTGTTTCTCTATCTTTTGTGCTCCCTTGCCCGTCTTTCTTGTGTTGAACTTTATCACCATGCACTCCTGTTTATAGGTGTCAAATAACTAGCCGTTGGAAGCTAGAAATTCAAACATCTACAAATAAAGGAATATAATCAATCATCTTGATTGATTATATGATTGATTGGTTGACTCTTTCTTTGATTGATTCTTCTTTGATCTACAACCAATCTTCCTTGATATCAGTTGACTTCCCTTTCTTGATTCTTTTTATCTTTGAATCACAAGATCTTCTTGGTAGAGCTCATCTGGTAGAATAGTCTGGTAGAGCTCATCTGGTAGAGTAGTCTGATACACCTCTTCTTGTCTACCCCATCTTGTCCTCTACCTTATCTGGTCCTCTACCTCATCTAGTCCTCTACCTCATCTGGTCATCTACCTCATCTGACCCTCTACCTCATCTGGTCCTCTACCTCATATGGTCTTCTACCTCATCTGGTCCTTTACCTCATCTGGTCATCTACCTCATCTGGTCCTCTACCTCATCTGGTCTTCTACCTCATCTGGTCATCTACCTCATCCGGTCCTCTACCTCATCTTGTCCAGAGTTCATCTTGTCCAAGTCTCCTCTTGTCCAAGACTCCTCTTGTCCAAGTCTCATCTTGTCCAAGACTCCTCTTGTCCAAGTCTCATCTTGTCCAAGACTCCTCTTGTCCAAGACTCCTCTTGTCCAAGACTCCTCTTGTCCAAGTCTGATCTTGTGCAAGACTCCTCTTGTCCAAGTCTCATCTTGATTAAGACTCCTCTTGTCCAAGACTCCTCTCTTCTGGGACTCCTCTTGTCCGGGACTCCTCTTGTCTGGGACTTCTCTTGTCTGGAACTCCTCTTGTCCGGGACTCCTCTTGTCTGGGACTCCTCTTGTCTGGGACTTCTCTTGTCTGTGACTCCTCTTGTCTCGGACTCCTCTTGTCTGGGTCTCCTCTTGTCTGGGACTCCTCTTGTCTTGTCTAATTCCCTTTCCCCTTAACCTAAGACGTATTCTAGTCCTAGACTAGTTACCAGTTCTTATTTTAACATCTTCAAAACATCTAATCTATATCCCAATAATTTCCCCCTTTTTGATGATCTTAAAATGAAAGAACTGAATTTAAACAAGACAAGAGAAAATTGAAATCTTAAGATAATAAGTCTAATCAAGCAGGGTCAACTGATCTTCCCCCTCAAAATATGCTCAGCTGATATTTGGGGCATAATATCAGTTGGTTTTCTTGTGTATCTGCAGGCAATCAAGTTTTTGTTACCCTTTTGGGTCCAGGGGGTTAGCACAACATGTAGGAAGCCACAAGAATAGATCATCCCTTTTTGAATCAGGTGATCTTATCTTTCTTCCATACATATCCACAAAAACACACTGAACATAAGAAGCTTCGACATGATTATTTCTTCTAGAGGCTCTTCTTCTCTTATGAGCTTGTCCAGTAGAAGGAATAACTTGTCTTAATGCAACAGTCTTGAAATTTTGTTGATAAGGATAAGTCTTGCTAGAACCATCAAAAGTTCCAGCTGGTCTGGCAGATGACTTAAAAGTCTTCTGCAGCTGAGTAGGAGTCAGCTGGGACTGCTTCTTTTGAGAAGGTCCAGGCTGTTTTCTACTCTGCTGACCTTGCTGAGGGCTTTTAAAATTCCTCCTCTTTCTTTTGATTTTTTGAGATTTAGAATTCATATGCCCGTTAGGTTGAGTTGCCTGGTCAGCTGACCTCTTACCCTTATCAATAAAATTACTAGACTTTTCTTCATTCTGAACATGTGAGGATTCAGGTTTGGAATAACCAAGGCCTGTCTTATCATGCTCTCTTTGAGATGAGGCAGCTATGTGTGACATAACATTGTTTGCTGTAGTCAGCTGCTCCAGTCTCAGCTTGAGCTTGTCCTCACTATCTTTTACAATTTTGTTTTGATGGAAGAGTTCATCGAACTTAGCTTTCAGCAGAGTATATTCATTATCTTTCTCAATGTTTTCAACAAGCAACTTTTCTATCAGCTTAGTTTGTTCATCACATCTAGTTTTCAAGTCAGTGGACTCTTCTACCAGTATTTGAACATGTTCAGCTGGTAGATCAGTTGGGTTGCCTAGACATTGTGAAAGCTTCTGATTTTCTGCTTTCAGCTTTGTGTTCTCATCTTCCAACTTTTAACAAAGTTGTACAATTTTTTGGAGATCTAATAGCAATTTTTTCGTATAAGACTCTTCTGATTGTTCAGAAAAAGAAGAATAAGAAGAAGAAGAGGGAGTTCGATTACATACCTCATCTGTCATAAGACATATCTCTTCGCTTGGTCCAAAATTTGATGATGAACCAGAAGTGGATACCTCTTCTTCCTCGGCTGTAAATCTTCTTTTGGAGTGACTCCTAGTGCATCTTTTATTTCTTTTCTTCGAACCCATTTCTGCAAGAAATTATTAGCACAAAAAAATTTTTGGGTTTTTCAAAAAATTGGATCTGTCCTGGTGACCACCAAAAGATTTTTAAAGCAGTGGTCTAGGATACACTGCTCTGATACCACTTGTTGGTCCCAAAAATATTATTTGCGGAAAGCGTTTTATTCTTAATTTTAAGAAAAATCCTTTTTAAAGTGCTAAAATTAATTATGCAGAAATTATAAATAAAAATAGTAAATAAAAGAGACACGAAAATTTTTATAGTGGTTCAGATATAACGATCCTACATCCACTCTCCCTTTCACCAAAGGGGTCTCACTCACCAACCAACTTACTTACTCACTGGAATTGGGAAGTACCAGCTCCTTCGTACAACTTACAACAACCTTTCAATGTAGTGAATAGGTTGAGTAATATTCCAACTAGAACTCCTAAAAGAGTAGATAAAATACTTGTATGAACAAGGTGAGTGTATGGTGTGTGTGTTTCTCTATCTTTTGTGCTCTCTTGCCCGTCTTTCTTGTGTTGAACTTTATCACCATGCACTCCTATTTATAGGTGTCAAATAACTAGCCGTTGGAAGCTAGAAATTCAAACATCTACAAATAATGGAATATAATCAATCATCTTGATTGATTATATGATTGATTGGTTGACTCTTTCTTTGATTGATTCTTCTTTGATCTACAACCAATCTTCCTTGATATCAGTTGACTTCCCTTTCTTGATTCTTTTTATCTTTGAATCACAAGATCTTCTTGGTAGAGTAGTCTGGTAGAGCTCATCTGGTAGAGTAGTCTGGTAGAGCTCATCTGGTAGAGTAGTCTGGTACACCTCTTCTTATCTACCTCATCTGGTCCTCTACCTCATCTAGTCCACTACCTCATCTGGTCATCTACCTCACCTGACCCTCTACCTCATCTGGTCATCTACCTCATCTGGTCCTCTACCTCATCTAGTCCTCTACCTCATCTGGTCATCTACCTCATCTGGTCCTCTACCTCATCTGGTCCTCTACCTCATCTGGTCATCTACCTCATCTGGTCTTCTACCTCATCTTTTCCAGAGCTCATCTTGTCCAAGTCTCCTCTTGTCCAAGAGTCCTCTTGTCCAAGTCTCTTCTTATCCAAAACTTCTCTTGTCCAAGTCTCATCTTGTCCAAGACTCCTCTTTTCCAAGACTCCTCTTGTCCAAGTCTCATCTTGTCCAAGACTCCTCTTATGCATGACTCCTGTTGTGCAAGACTCCTCTTGTCCAAGTCTCATCTTGTGCAAGACTCCTCTTGTCCAAGACTCATCTTGTCATCTTGTCCAAGACTCATCTTGTCCAAGACTCCTCTTGTCCAAGTCTCATCTTGTCAAAGACTCCTCTTGTGCAAGACTCCTCTTGTGCAAGACTCCTCTTGTCCAAGTCTCATCTTGTGCAAGACTCCTCTTGTCCCAGACTCCTCTTGTCTGGGACTCATCTTGTCCGGGACTCCTCTTGTCCGGGACTACTCTTGTTCGGGACTCCTCTTGTCTGTGACTCCTCTTGTTCGGGACTCCTCTTGTCTGGAACTTCTCTTGTCTGGGACTCTTCTTGTCTCGGACTCCTCTTGTCTGGGTCTCCTCTTGTCTGGGACTCCTCTTGTCTTGTCTCATTCCCTTCCCCCTTAGCCTAAGACCTATTCTAGTCCTAGACTAGTTATCAGTTCTTATTTTAACATCTTCAAAACATCTAATCGATATCCCAACAACTTAATCGAGTATTCGTGAATGAAAAAAATTGAGCCAAGAATAGGATTCATTCCTCAATGTGAATTTAGAGAGAATACTCGTCTTCTCATCATAATTGGATCTAAGTCGTCGGCTAACGCACATCAACTTAGACTTTGTGGCTAAGTGTGATATAGTTGATCAATTAGTGATTGGAGATAATATGATTAAGTTATTTGAATAGACACTTTATCATGTTCAAGGCTTAATCAAGTATTCGTGAATGAAAGGAAGATAACACAATAGCCTACAATATTACAGGTAGTTACAGATTTCCTCGCAACATACCTCATATATTGAGAATGTCTGATTTATTGTCTAGTGTTCAATTAAGACCGTTAGTTTGACTAATCGCTCAATATACGAGGGCATATGGGTCATACAACAAGTAATGACAATTTATCAATTATAGTTGGTTGATTAAATATTGTATTGGGTATAATATTTAATTTATGGAGAATATAATAATAATTATATTTGGAATTAATTATTATTATTATTATTATTTAATTAAATTAGATTTAATTAAATATGAAATCCCAATAATAATATTTGAAATATTATTATACAAGAATAATAGATATGGTAAATATATTATTCGTAGGAACATATCTAGAGAATATTGTTGATGGGCGAACAACTTTGCATTTAATCAACGAAAGATTATCATTAAACCTGACAACAGGATAATGAATGGAAAAAGCTAACAGCTTTGTAGCGGAGCTAGCAGATTCGTAGGGCGAACAGCTTTGTAGAAAAGCACTAATGCGGCAACAAGAATTATGGCGAGCAGCCTTGCAAAGAACAGTTGTGCCAGCGGCTTAAGCCAAAGTCAATTTGGGCGAACAGGGACGTAATGGAGCGAGCAACATTGTAAAATGATCCCAAGCGAGGAACGAACAGTTCAGAACACAAAGGACCATGACACCTAACGAAGACGTACAAGCGAGCAGCCGGTCACCGTCGAGAGCTTCTCAGAAGCGCCAAAGACCAAGTACAACATGGGGAGTTCCAAGAGTCACTAGCTTAGATATGGTCCAAGTGTCCTAACACTTGGCACCCATCCAATGAGTAATAGTGTAGATGTTGTACAAGTGTCCTAACACTTGGCAAAGATCCAATGGCTAAGCCATCAAGATGGTGACACATGGCCACTTTGTATGTCTATAAATACTCCCTTCTTGTACATGAAAAAGGGGGAGAACAATTCAAGAAAATAGCCCAACTCTTGCAAATTCATTTCTTGAGCTTTACTTAGCCAAATTCTATGATCTTGATTCTTGTTTGGTGATCTTCATTAGATGAAAAACAGCCATTAATCTTCTTAGTTGGAAAAGGTCATCAACAATTGGCGCTAGAAGGAGGGTTCGAACCTTTGATTGTAGAAAAAATCGAAGAAAGGTTGAAGACTACCACCGGAACCTGCATAATTTCGCCGGAATCCGGGGTGAGGCTGCCGGAAAACAAAAGTGCATATTCTTAGGACAAAGATTTACAACACTTTAAGGATTTTAATGCATGTGTGCATGAACTAGGGTTTTCAAACCTTTACAATCACACACAAGGCTAGTAATCCTTGGAAAAGGTGTCTGTAAGTACAAGATTACTTCATCCATTTGCTTATTTACCCACATTTCGATAGCCAAGATGGTTAGATCGCAAGAAGAACGACATTCAAGTATATCTCCAAGTCGTAGACCAAGAACTAGGGTTTCTTCCACCGAAGGACATGCACGGACAGTGAGAGCAACTTCGCAGAGGAATATACAAGTCACTATTGACACGATTCCACCAGAAGTTGAAGCTCTTGCTCAAAATCCCGAAGAGCTAGCAAAAACCATTGCTGTTCTTCAATCCTTGCAAAATCGACAAATAGCAGGACCGTCAAGAGCACCTGTGACGACCAGACGAACAGGCGAGCAGAAGCGTACTGGCGAACAAAGGAGTAAAATGAGAGAAGATGCACGTCGGGACGAGGCCGACAGCGAGGAAGTTCGTAGAAATAAAGGAAAAGCTCCATTGAGCGAACGTCTAGGAAGCAGAGGAGAATCATCACCAAGTCGAGCAGATGAGTCGAGCAAAAGTACTTCCCGAACAAGTGCTTTGGAGAGATTAGGAACAAGGAATGTAAATAGGAGGGAACCATCACGAAGGCATGAGGAGCGATCACACCATCCTGCTCGCCCATCAGTGCATGACCGAATCCGGAGGTCAGCTTTTGGCCGACTAGGGCCGAATGGAGCTAGCAACGCTGCTAGGAAGACAACTCAGGAGAAACGTCCCGTTGGCAAGGGACTGCATCATGAAGAGGTCACTAAACCCAATCACGATGAACAACCTTCTATCGGGAGAACTCCCCCAGATGAATTGCAGGAAATGAGAAAGGCAATCGAAGAATTGCAGAAACAGTTGGAATCCCAGAGAGGTGTCGGATCAACCGTTCTCCCATCTTCACCATTATCTCCGTCTATCCTCAGTGCACCGATCCAGAAGAAGATACAGTTCCCAGCCATCAATTTATATGAGGGAACGTCGGACCCCCGCATTCATGCGACAAAATATTCGGATTTTATGATTTCGATGGGGACAACCGACGCCACACAATGCCGAAATTTTCCACTCACCCTTGGAGATGGCCCGCACAGATGGTTTTCATCATTGGCGCCTGGCTCCATCAATTCCTTTGCCCAACTAAGCAAAGAGTTTCTGTCCCACTTCTCAACTGCCGGGTCTTACTTGACCCACAGACACCGTCTAGCAGATATTAGGCAGGGAGACGAGGAGTCTGACAAGCAATTTCTGGAAAGATTTGATAAAGTGTTACTGGAGGGCGAGATGGTGAGTGAAGACACGAAGATTGTGGCAGTGATGGCTGGTTTAAAGAAAGGAACTGATTTGTGGAAGGAAATGCATCTGACTTGCCCGAAAACATACACAGAGTTCAGACACAAAGCGGGAATTCACGTGTCAATGCAGGAGGCCCTACACAGAGAGATGGGAGACAAAACTGATCCAAAAAAGTCTAACAAGAAGACGGGAGGAAGTGATTACAAAGCTCCGAAGAACATGAAGTCATTCAATGATGGAGCTGAGTTGAAAGAAAAGTTAAGTCAAGTCCTTACTATGTCCGTGGACGCTGTGTACAACAACGTTAAGGACAGGGAAATGTTGTCAGAGCCGCGGAAGATAAGGCAAGAGAGAGGAAAGCTGAACCCGAACAAATACTGTGCTTATCATCAGAACATCGGCCACTTCACGAGCGAGTGCCGAGATCTATTGAAGCAATTGTGGAAGTTCTATGAGGAAGGAAAGTTGTCTGAATTCGTGAAGAGGGAACCAGGTAAAAGACCAAGGGCGCCAGTGCAATCCAGTTCGGATGACGAAGATAGTGATGACCAACCAAGCAAAGTTGGTAAGAGGGGAAGGAAGGTCCCAGCAGCCCCAGCAAGGCATATCCCGGAAATCCTAATGCTGGAACCCACTGGGCCAGTAGGTGGTTGTTCTGATGGGAGGCCACCTATGTCGAAAAGAAAGAGGAAGGCAGAGCTGAGAGCAGTCGATCAAGTAATGGAAGTGGGTGTAAATCCATCGACCAAACGAACAGGGGACCTGACCTTCTCAGAGAAAGACTTAGATGGGATACTTACTCCCCACAACGACTCATTGGTCATTTGCGCCAATATTATGGGGACAAAAGTGCATCGTCTACTTGTCGACACTGGTTCCTACACGAATATCCTGTTCAAGAGCACGGTGGACCAGTTAGGAGATTGCGCTGAGTACATCAAAGACTGCGATCACAAGATTGTAGGATTCGGGAATGCTGTGACCACCCCGCTAGGAATAGTTACGTTGGCAGTTGAGCTTGTATCAATCGAGGACCCGGAGAGGAAAATGAATAGAATGGTAGACTTCCTGGTTGTAGACCAACAGTCCACCTATAACGGGTTCCTCGGCCGTCCTTTCTTGCATGAATTTAAAGCAGCTGTTTCAACGTACTATTATTGTTTAAAATTTCCAATAAAGAAGGGTGCAGGTACAGTCAAAGGAGACCAGAAGAAAGCTCGTGCGTGTCTGTTGCAAATACAGTTGCAGGATCACCAAGTCAACATGGCGGACAAGTGCTCAGACAAGGACGGAGACGATAGCGAGGCCATGACTTCCGTTGACACTGAAATAATGGAAGTCGACGAGCAGCTTTGCACAGACGAACAACCACGCAGCGACGAGCAACTATGCACAGACGAACAGCTGCGCATTGGCGAGCAGATATGCGTAGGCGCACAGTTGGACGAGGACGAGCAGGAACGCGAAGACGAACAGCTTGCCCAAACAGGGAGTAGAGAAGCTGCTACTACCAGCAACGAGGAAGAACAAACAAGGGCAATGAACGTTGATGCAGAAGACATAGAGCCACGACTGGGGGCAGAACCGATGGAAATCGAAGATGAGCCAAAGATAGAAGGGCCCATTATTGACCCCAGATGGAAAGGCCAAAAACGAAGGGCTACCCCGGTCGAAGAGTTGGAAACTGTAAAAGTCGACCCGAACCAAGAGGGCTTAGAACTCTTCATAGGGTCCGAGCTACCAGAGCCGTACAGGACCAACATGATTGAGTTTCTTAAAGCAAACCTCGATGTGTTCGCATGGTCGCATGCAGACATGGTGGGCATCAGCCCCGAACATGCCTGTCACAGGCTCAACATCGACCCGGGGAAGAGGCCAGTCCATCAGAAGAGGAGAAAATTTGGACCCGACAAATACGAGGCGCTCGACGTGGAAGTCAAAAAGCTGCTGGATAACGACTTAATCAAACAAGCGTTATGCCCGCAATGGGTGGCAAATCCAGTTTTGGTCAGGAAAGCAACTGGAGCATGGAGACTCTGCATCGATTTCACAGATCTTAACGCCGCCTGCCCGAAAGACAACTTCCCATTGCCTCACATTGACCAGCTAGTTGATAGCACCGCCGGACATGAGCTGCTAACGTTCATGGATGCATTCGCAGGATATCATCAAATCGCGATGCATCCCGATGATCAAGAGCACACAGCGTTCTACACCAACAAAAACTTGCTATGCTGGAAGAGAATGCCATTCGGGCTAATCAACGCTGGAGCTACATATCAGAGGCTGGTTAACAAGATGTTTGATGATCACATCGGGAAGACGATGGAAGTATATGTGGACGACATTGTTGTCAAAAGCTCAAAAAAGGAAGATCACTTACAGCACCTGGCTCAAACATTTGAAATACTTCGGACCTACAATATGAAGCTGAATCCCAAGAAAAGCAGTTTCGGGGTCCATTCTGGGAAATTCTTGGGACACCTGGTTAGTCAGCGTGGAATTGAAGCAAACCCCGTAAAAGTGAAAGCGATCATGGAGATGCAACCACCCAGATCAGTCAAAGAAGTCCAACGGCTAACCGGATGCCTAGCAGCTCTGAACAGGTTCGTCTCAAGATCCGGAGATAAGTGCAGGCCATTCTTCGAGGCCATCAAGAAAGGAAAGTTTCAATGGACAGACGCCTGTCAACAAGCGTTCGAGCAGCTGAAAGAGTACCTCAGTGATACAAAAATTCTTGCCAAGCCAATCCCAGGGGAAAAGTTATACTTGTACTTGGCGGCCTCAGAGGTAGCAATCAGTTCAGTGCTCGTTCGAGCAGAAGGAAAGTTCCACCTGCCCATCTACTATGTAAGTCATGCCTTGCACGAAGCAGAGCTCAGATATTCACCAACAGAAAAGCTAGCATATGCGCTGGTAATGAGTGTCAGGAAACTTCGTCCATATTTTTTCGACCACCAGGTGGAAGTGTTGACAACGTTCCCGCTCAAGCAAATATTGCACAGACCCGATGCGGCTGGTCGGCTCCTGAAGTGGTCCTTGGAAATCAGTCAGTTCGGGATTTCATATGCTCCTCGAACAGCGATCAAGGGGCAAGCCTTAGCAGACTTTATAGTCGAACTGACTTTCCCCCGAGATCCAACGAGAGGACATAGCCATCCCTGGCACATGTATGTTGATGGGTCGTCAACTAATACAGCATCGGGAGCAGGTATAGTATTGATAAGCCCAGATAGGCAGGTTTTTACTTCAGCTGTTCGATTCGAGTTCATGGCGACGAACAACGAAGCAGAGTACGAAGCTGTGATCGTTGGGTTACGCCTAGCATTAGCAGTTGGAGTACGAAGGTTGCAAATATTTGGAGATTCACAATTGATTGTCAACCAGGTCCGAGGAGAATATGAAGCAAGAGATGAAGACATGGCTTTGTATCAAAAAATTGTTGCTCACTTGGCCTCTTTGTTCGAACAAATATACATTGAACAAATACCAAGAGACAATAATGCTCAAGCAGATGCATTAGCCAGGCTAGCAACCAGCACCGGACCAGCAGAATTGTCGGAAGTGACGCTAACAAGAATGTCCAAACCATCAACCGAAGATTACAAGATCTATCAGATCAATGAAGATTTCGAAGAAGACGACTGGAGGATGCCGATCATTGAATATTTGCAAAACGATAAAAAACCAGACAACCCATTCGAAGCTAACAAGTTGGTTAAAAGAGCGGCAAGATACACCATAATGGACGGACAGCTGTACAAGAGAGGAATTTCGCTCCCACTTCTGAAATGTTTGGCTAGGGGGCAAGGACAAGCAGTACTGAAAGAAATCCATGAGGGTGTATGCGGAAATCATGCCGGAGGACGGGCCTTGGCACATAAAACAATAAGGCAAGGATATTACTGGCCAACTCTCCTCCAGGATGCGATCAAGATTGCCCGAACTTGTCATAGATGTCAATTATTTGCCCCAAACATTCACAAACCCCCACATGAACTGATTTCAGTCAATAGTCCATGGCCGTTCGCAAAATGGGGAATTGACCTCATCGGACCTTTTCCCCCAGGACAAGGAAACGTTCGATTCGCTGTGGTGGCTGTTGACTACTACACGAAGTGGGCGGAAGCAGAAGCACTCGGGCGGATCACACAGGAGAAAATGATCAACTTTATATGGAAAAACATTGTTTGTCGTTTCGGGGTACCTCAGGCGATAGTGACAGACAACGGAAAGCAGTTTGAGGGAAAAGAGATCAGAGATTTTTGCAAAAAATGGGGAATAAAGAAACATTTCTCGACACCATACCACCCCCAATCAAACGGTCAAGTGGAAGCAGTGAATAAAATAATCAAGCATATACTGAAGATTCGTTTGGTTGACAAGCAAGGAAAATGGTCAGAAGAGCTACCAGAGGTGTTGTGGGCATACCGAGTATCCCACAGAACAAGCACAGGCGAAACACCGTTCACGATGGCATTCGGGACAGAAGCAGTAATTCCGATTGAGTTAAAAGTCCCAACAAAACGAACAGCTGCGTTCGACGAAGAAACAAACAACTCCGCAATGGCAGCAGAGTTGGACTTGCTCGAAGAAAAAAGAATAACAGCAGAATTGAAAAATGCGATCTACAAAAGAAGAGCAGCAAAGTACTACAATTCTCAAGTAAAGACAAGAGAATTCGAAATTGGGGACTTGGTACTTCGAAAAGTTTTAATACCACCAGGAGTATTCGGCCCGACTTGGGAGGGCCCATACAAGGTGACGAATAAGTAGCACAACGGCACATACGACCTTGAAGACATGGAAGGCAAGTCGTCCCAATACTCCTGGAATACAACTTTACTCAAGAAGTACTACCAATGAAGTCCTGTAAGTCTTAGAAAGTTTGTAAATAGATCCTTTGTAAATTTTTGAAATTTTTGCGCAAGTTTATAAGCGAGCAGATTTGCATTTATCTTATCAGGCGAGCAGAGTTGCTTTTATCTTTTGTCTTGCTGAATTTTAGTTTTTGAGCCTTGAGTCCAAATTACTTAGTTGCTCGCCCAAAAATTGATAAAATACAAGTCTGTTATAAGACGAACAGAAAAGCTTATTAAAAGTAAAAATAAGGCTAAGTCCATAACGGACCAATAGCCCACATTAATGCAAGGCCAAGTCCACGAGCGACCAAAATGGCCCAAACAACTAAAGGTCAAGTTCTATAAGAACCAAGTGACCAATTTAAAATTTAAGTGTTTACCTTAAGAAAAAGGAACACTTAACTGTCATGAGCAAAAAACAATAGGCGAGCAACTAAGTAAGACAAACAAAGAGGCGAGCAGTTAAGTAAAGACAAATGAAGAAGCATAAGCTTGTAGACGAACAAAAAATCTTTATATCATTAGATCAAAAAGTTTTACAATAGGAATGAGAAATACAGAAATGTTGCATATCCTATTGTAAGAAAAGACTAAAGTCTTCAAGAAAGAGGTGGAGGAGGAGCATCTTCAGTTCTGGTCGCCGGCGCGCTCGGCTGCTCGCCCTGGGCACTTGTACCAGCCCCGTCTATAGGGGTCAGGGGAAGCGAAGGCAACCCTTCAAAAACCTCATCAGCGGCTGCCGCGTTGGTCGTCGCTGGAGCAGGGTCAAGCTGGCCGCCATAAGTAGGAGCAGCAATGTCGACTTCCTCGCCGAAGACTTCCAGAGGAAAGCCGAGGTCGGCCAAATCGGAGACGAACAAAGTTGAGCCAGGAGGAGGAGGATAATTTTTCACGTATTCAATGAAGTCCGCCTTCACCGCATCACGAATATCTTGATTGTGATCGTGGGCGAAGTGGACAGACCGTAAACATTCCGCAAAGGCACAGATGTACCCAAAGTTGGTCTTGTCCATCACTTCCTGCTCATGGACTTCGTATTCGATCAGATTCTGGCGCTCTTCCTCCAACCTCTTGACATGCTCCTCGGCAGCGAGCAACCGAGCAGATAAGTCTGCTCGCTCCTTCTCAGCTCTCTCAGCTCTCAAATCTGAGGACTTCACCTCCAACAGCATCTTCTCAGCCTTCTCCAAGGCGTCCTTCTCGCCAGCTAACGAGGCCTCCATCTTCCTCTCCATCAAAGTCAGCATCTTAGCATGCTCGGCCTTGCACTCTTTGATGGCAGAGGCTTTTTCTTCGTCCATCCTCTCCACGCGACGGCCCAAATCGCGGTTTGTTCGCTCGAGCTCCATGACTTGGTCGAGCAGCATTTGGGACTGGACCAGTTGATGGCTAGTATTGTATGCCATCAGACGAACATTATCACTAGCAGATTGGCCAGTGACAAGGGTGTTCGCCGATTTTGTCCAGGCCCTTGGAACCATCTCGGCTGCTCGGCGAACAGGGGCATCAGGTATGTCGGAGAATGAAGGAGGTGCATTCTTCACTACTGAGAGATAGTGAAGAGTAGTCCCGCGACCAGGATAAAGCGCTGGGTTATACCTAAAACAGAAAGCACAGAAGTCAGTGGTCAAGCAACATTGCGCCAAGCGACGAACAACAAATAAGGCGAAGACAATTGACTTACTCCTTGATTTTGACGGGGTCCCAACCTAGATAAGAGGTATCTTTGGGATTGTCCCCTTTCTTGGCCGCCACCAGGCCGGCGACCACTTGCCGTTCGTCCACCACTTCCAAAGAGGTGGACTTAGAGGTTGGAGACCGGGGAGCAGCACTGCTCGCCTCTACCATAGTCTTTGATCGCTTGGAGGCGCGATCATCACCGCGAGTGCCGCGAGCATCATCGTCCCGCGGCACTTTCCTTTTTTCTCTCTCTCGTTCCCTCTCCTTCTCCTTCCTCACATCTCGCGGAGAGGAAGTGATTTTGGCCGCAGGTTTGCAGCGACCAGCTCCGAGAGCTGGGCGACCAGTGGGGTTCTCCCCTGCCCGGAGGCGCATGATGGCAAGGGGAGGATCCATCTTCCTCCTTGAAGCGTCCGCCATTTGCTTAACTCGCCCGGCGAGCAAATAGTACGATTCGGGCACGGCCGGGATAGCAACAGTGACTTGTTGATCTGACAAGAAAAAGACTTTAGGCGAGCAAGAATGATGGACGAGCAAGAGTGTATGGCGAGCAAGAATATAAAGTTACCTTCTGGGATGGTGGCTTGGGCTTCAAGATGGTGAGGACTCGTGATCAAGCCAGCAAGTTTGCGTCAATGAGCCTTCGAGAGATGGTGTATGTCGCGACTAGCAACGTCGCGAAGAGAGATGATGGCTAAGGTAAAGAGGAACTCGTCACTGATGTCGGGGTGCCCCCACTTCAAGTTCCTTGGACCTGCAAAACAACGAAAAGGATTAAAATTAGTCCTACTTATGAACTAGCAAGACAAAGTTAGCCCTACGTTTGATTTTTCCAAAGCCTTCAGGCGACATGATGCGCGCCTGCCCGCCAGCAAATCCCTCAGTTGCTCGCCAATCTCCACCAATGAAGAAGAATTGGCAATGCCAACCCTTAATCTTATTGGGAACTCCCTCAATGAGTTTCAATCCGGTTTTCGCCTTGGCGTAATACCATCCAGCACCATCCTCGGAAATGGTCAAGGCGTAAAGGATCTCCGCGGTTGTTATCTTATTTTTGTAGCCCTCAAGACCAAAGAGAGTCATGAAGGCTAGAAGACTACTCCAACCATTTGGAGTAATTTGAGTGATCGCCAGGTTCATGTCGGATAGGAAACGGCCGATGAGCGGATGGACGGGGAGCGGGAAACCCGTGTTCAACACATCCAAGTTGATCGCCGTGCAGCCAGGAGGGGGGCGATCAACAGTCTCTCCTTTCTTCGGCACATACATGAAAATATCGTAGGGGATCTTGTATGTTTCACGGATGCTTGCCAAATCGTCCTCAACAACAACACTGGCAACTCTGCTCGCCGCATAATCCCCATCCTGAGCTTTCATGATTACCCTCGATGTGGGGGCAAAAGTCTTCGAGTAGCGAGCAGAGTAGTCCGCCCACTCGGTGTCACGAACAACTCCTTCTGGGATCCGGGATTCTGGTGTAATTTGAGCAATGGGGAAGTTGATCTCCCTTAAAAACTCCCAAGTGAGAGTGGGGCATTGTTGCTCGCCACCTCGCTGGTCGACCTCTAGGTCGATTGAACCCTCTATCTCCGCGGCCACTTCTGCAGAGTCTTCCCCTAAGTTGGAAGAAGTTTCAGGTTCGCGAGCGAGAGATTGTATCTTTTCTTGCTCGCCGGAGCGATCGACAGCGTACGTCTCTACCGAGCGAACAACGGAGTTCGCATCGGAGTCCGTGTCTTCGTCCACCAACAACGTGCGCGGGTTATTCGCCAACACTTGGCGAACAGATCTGCGCGGAGAATTCAGATCTGCGGGTCTCTTTTCCGGGTTTCGCCCGGATCCGGATTGAGATGAATTTGAGGGGGTAAACTCCATTCAAAATAACGAGGCGGAAATTTGACCAATTTTGAAAAGATTTTGTACAATGGGTCCGAAATCAAAATCACAGCGGCAACGTTACTACGAGACGGCGGCGCAATGGCGGCTCACGGCCGGAGTAACAGGGACGATTAAAGAAAATACAGGAAATAGGAAAAATTCACAAAAATTGAAGGAAGAAAGAGAGAATACAGGACAAATTACCTTCAAAGAACAAGAATCTAAGAGACACAAGGGGATTCGAACACAAAAGATTGAAAGACAAAGCTTCAAAATGCGTATCAATGGCGGATGACTTGTGATTCTTCGAAAAGAAGAATGAAGGAGAAAGTTACGCCTATTTATAAGGACAAGGCTGGGGCAAAAGTGCAATTTCCGCAAAATACTATAGGCCCCTATGGGCAAATTGGGGGTCGCGCGTGACTAACGCGACGCCTCGTATTCCGTGCCTCGGGAAGCCAACCGTCGCGACACGAAGAAGCGTTCGCTACTGGTCGCGCACGTGAGCTCTCATGCTCGCCTGTTCGCCCAACTAACCAAGATATTCGCCTATATAAACATCCACGTTCCACCATTGCTCGCCCAATTTTCAAGGAAATTATAGCTTGGTCCCAATTGATCTATCCATGCCCAACAGGAGACCAAGCTAGGGGGCAATTGTTGATGGGCGAACAACTTTGCATTTAATCAACGAAAGATTATCATTAAACCTGACAACAGGATAATGAATGGAAAAAGCTAACAGCTTTGTAGCGGAGCTAGCAGATTCGTAGGGCGAACAGCTTTGTAGAAAAGCACTAATGCGGCAACAAGAATTATGGCGAGCAGCCTTGCAAAGAACAGCTGTGCCAGCGGCTCAAGCCAAAGTCAATTTGGGCGAACAGGGACGTAATGGAGCGAGCAACATTGTAAAATGATCCCAAGCGAGGAACGAACAGTTCAGAACACAAAGGACCATGACACCTAACGAAGACGTACAAGCGAGCAGCCGGTCACCGTCGAGAGCTTCTCAGAAGCGCCAAAGACCAAGTACAACATGGGGAGTTCCAAGAGTCACTAGCTTAGATATGGTCCAAGTGTCCTAACACTTGGCACCCATCCAATGAGTAATAGTGTAGATGTTGTACAAGTGTCCTAACACTTGGCAAAGATCCAATGGCTAAGCCATCAAGATGGTGACACATGGCCACTTTGTATGTCTATAAATACTCCCTTCTTGTACATGAAAAAGGGGGAGAACAATTCAAGAAAATAGTCCAACTCTTGCAAATTCATTTCTTGAGCTTTACTTAGCCAAATTCTATGATCTTGATTCTTGTTTGGTGATCTTCATTAGATGAAAAATAGTCATTAATCTTCTTAGTTGGAAAAGGTCATCAACAAATATAATCTGTAGAAATTATATTACGGGCTAGGCCCGATATCTTGCTTAGGAATTAAACCAAGTTAATCCCTATAAATATGTGTCCTATGGGAATTCCGAAAATACACAAGAAATATAATTTCTCCATAAAATCTCCAGTCGGAATTTTTCTAGCAAATTCGTCTCGAGATTCAACGCTGGCATATCGATGCGGGTTGGTAGAAAGTCGTTATGTAGATACCATAGTTGAGGATTCCACGTACAAATCGCTGTAAGGATTTATATATTGTTATTTATCCTTTATGTTTTATGTTATACAACCATGTTTCAGATTCGTTGTTGGTGAATCGTGTTCTTCCGCTGCGCCGAACATGATGTTCGTGCCTCTAAAACCCAACAGTGGTATCAGAGCTTCAGGCTTGGTTGTATACATATTTTTGTGTAAATTTGTAGGTAAATAGTGTGCGTATATTTGGAAATTAATTTTACCCATTTTTTAAATCAAACTAATTTTCCAAGTCAAATTTTATTGTTGTACTGGGTACACGATTTTATTATTAAACTATTTTTGTTAAAGGTTTAATAGTACTTGACTTAAGCAATTCTTGTGTTGAGATACAAGCTGGAATTTTTCATGGGCAGTTGTTATACAAAAGCCGCACCAGTATTAATGATATTGGTTTGATAAAAAAAAAGAAAACTTTTCTGCTTTAGAAGCAGACCTTTGAAGATCTTTTTTGGAATTGAGATACACGCCCAATATGCTGCGTAAAACACAGATCCGCGATGGATACGGCGGCGATGCGCCGCCATCAGAATTAATTTCGCTGGTATTCGATTAGTTGTGTTGTCGGGGCTCGCGGCTGAGCAGCTTCTCCCTGCAACAGCGGCGATACGATTGGGGTTTCGATGTCGGCTGCCAATCTGTGAATTGTTGCGGTTGAAGTCTGGGCTATGGTCGTCCGTCCGTCGAGCGTCGATCGGCAGAGGAAGGCTGGTGGTCGGGACCGTCGTGATTGGGGATGCTGGGCATCCGTCGAAGGCGGAGATGGGAGTACCGATGACAATCGGACTACCCTATTGCGAATTAATTCGCTGAAATCCGCCCTGTACTGATATGGCGGCCTGTGGCTGCTGGCACTACAATGATGGCCGCCATCTTCGCACCTTACGCGTGTATAGGCTAGGGGGCCTGGGTTGAGAATTTGATTCTCCCCAGCCCTTGAATGCAATAATATGATTATTTGCAAATAAGCCCCTGTCATTTTTAATAACAAAGGATTTTAAAGCATTATTTGGCTTGAGTGAATTTCATAAATCTTAAAAATTAAATAAGAATTTTGTTTTAGTTGAATTTTATAAATTCTGAAAATTAAAATTAAATTTTATTTTTTTGAAATTCTAATATTAAAATAAGGGGCTGTTTGGTTGGATCAAATTCGTAATTAAAATTTTGGGCAAAATAATTTTAAAAATGACTTTAGAAATTGACCGAGAGTTTGAAGCTTGTTGGTATTCCTAATTTTAACAATATTTTACCTACATATATTTATTGTTAAGCACGTTTATTTGATTTACGTGTTATTATATGTTTTGCATATTTATGTGATTTATGTGCTAAATGTTTAATATATGCTTTATTTATGCAAATTTAAATTTAGAAATAAAGTATGAGAACTTGATTAGTTACTCCCCACTTATATAATTACTTATGTGAATCGATATTTACATTATTAGTTATATAGCCCGCAATAAATTGTTTGGGTAGGCGGCACCCAATATTTGCCGGACCGTATTAAATGTTTGAGTAGACAGCGCCCAATATATGTTTGTCCGCACATGTCATGTTTGGGTAGGCGGCGCCCAATAATTGCTCAAATGTGACGTAGTTATCATGTTGGATCTCGATTAAGCAATTAATACCCCACCTTTAAAATGATCCTCACTAAAATATATTTTTTTTCATTAGATTGAAAGATGCCTTCCATTAAAATTAAAAGTAAACTAGAGATTTCGTTCCAATGAGTATTTAAGGCCAAGTCTTTTGCTCAGATCTACATCTAACGGGACTTTTATAGGGACATGTTTGTCGCCACTTAATGGTTGTAAACCAACTTAATTCTGTTTCACCAGCCCAAGTAGGGAAACGAGAATTAGGTGACATCCGATTGAACTAGGTTCAATCAACTAGGAATTGTGTGAGACAATTGGTTTAGAGACCTACCAGTTCTACTGTTGCAATGTCCAGCCCAAGCAGTCATTGTAATAGTAGGAATGTGGATCCTAGTCCATTACAATTTATATTAGATATAAATTCGTACTCTTCCGATGAGGTCGTTGAGTATGTGAAAATAATGAAGACAAAATAAATTAAAAGGTCATGTTTATTTTGATTGCTGAATATTTATCATAGGAATTATTTGTTTAATTCCCGTTTTAGTTTATTTCTCTAAAATTGTTGAAATGAATAACTTGTCATTGAAAACTGTTCTGAAAACGAACAAATTGGTTTGGCTAAATTTTCTGGACTGTCACTGAAACGTGTGTTTGGTGTTAAGGCAAGAAGAGATTGAGTACGTGTTAGACACGACAATCCCTTTACCCCTGAGGCTGGTTCAGTTGAGGCTACAACGTTTGACGTTACAGCTCAAAAGAAGCATTAAAGATGATGCTTCCCATACTCTATGTTATGATTGCTCGGCATGACTCCCGAATTGCAAGACAACATGAGAAAATGGATCCTTTCGAGATGCTTAAGCGTCTGAAAGGATCTCTTTGATTCTAGATCTAGTTTGAGATTTATGAAGTGATGAGAGATCTGTATGAATGTCGATTAGCGAAAGGAGATAAGATTTCACCCCTGTGCTATCCTCAGGTTGCTCCACGATTCATATTCCAGTTTCGTAGTAAATTTAATATGAAGAAGACGGAAGCGACAATGCCGGAGCCTCATAACATGCCTAAGACTTTTGAGTCTTCCACTGCTAAGGAAAATCCGGTGCTCATGTTGAGTGCTTCTACTTCTTTTGACTTGAAAGACGAGAAGAAGCGAAGGAGTAAGGCTAAGAGGGATCCAAGCCCAACTTTCTGAAGGCGAAAGGTAGAGTTCAAAAGTAAGACCTGGTTGATAAGGATGTGTGCCCAATTGCAATAGAAAGGGGCATTGGAAGAAGGGTTGTAGAGTTCTAGGAAGCGAGAAGAAAACACAAGGTGTTTTAGCTGCCTGAACAAGTACGGTTGTTATTAAGATAAACATGTTCACTAATGGTTCAAACTGGTAGGCATTTGTTGAGTTATTGACATGATGTTCTTAACATACAAAGTAGGATGACTCAAGTTTAGTAATCATGAAACATAACTTGCTTGTGGCATTGTAGATTTGATCAAGCAAACGAGAAAAGAATCACAAGGTTAAGAAAGTTGGACTACTTAACCTCATTTGAATTAGAGTCTTATGGCGATTGTGAATCTTGTCTCACGGGCAAAATGATCAACAAACCCTTTTCCTGGAAAGGGGTACGTGCCAAAGAAGTTCTAGAGTTGGTTCGCATTGATGTTTGTGGACCATTGTCCACTCTAACTAGGGGTCAATTCGCCTAGTTCATCACCTTTACCGATAATTACTCAAGGTACGGATACGTGTATCTTATGAGAAGTTCAAGGGGTACAAGGCAAAAGTAGAGAAACAACTTGGTAAGAGTATAAAGACTCTTTGATCGGATCGAGGAGGTGAGTACCTTAGCCATGAATTCATGGATTACTTGAAGCTTCATGGGATCCAGTCACAATGGGCTCCTTCCGGAACACCTCAGATGAACGGTGTGTTCAAAAGGAGAAACTGAACCTTGGTTGACTTGGTAAGGTCCATGATGAGTTTTTCCTCTCTTCCAGTATTCTTATGGGGATACGCATTACAAACCTCAATCTATATTCTGAATAGGACTCCGTCCAAATCAGTTGAGCAGACTCCATACGAGCTTTGGCATGGCAAGAAGCCGTCTACTAATTGATAAGTTGGAATCCAAAGGTGAAAATGGTTATTTTGTGGGATATCCAAAAGAGACAAGAGGATATCACATCTATCTACTGGAGAAACAAACAATAATTGTTTCTAGGCAAGCTAAGTTCCTAGAAGACGAGTACATCTTTAAGGAACAAAGTCGTAAGAAGATAGAACTTGAAGAAATTCAAGAACCATGAATTAACAAAGAGACTGATGATTTGTCAAAGCAACAAAGAATTAGTAGGAGCATTCAGCGACTCTCATGGTGGAAGTTTATCACTATGTGATTCTCTTTCAGCCAGTGGGAGCGTAATTGGAGTTGCATTGCCTTTGCAACAACCTCCAAGTGGGCTGAATGAGAATAACATAGTTCAAACTCCCGCCCAAGAGACATCTGAAAGTGTCGCTCTTCAGGACTCTCCGGTCAACGATGAAGTCGCTGCACCACAAAATTTTCACGATCAGAATGTACAGCCTGCACAACCACAACTCCATAAGTTGACTAGGATTCGTAATCCATCCACTAGGTATTATGGGTTCCTCGTGGAGGAACATGATGACGTGAAGATCCCGGATAAAGATGGACCTAGAACTTATACTGAAGCAACATTAGATGTTGACTCAGAGAGGTGGCATGAAGCCATAAAATCTGAGATGGACTCGATGTACACCAATTAAGTCTAGGAATTAACTGAGTTGCCAAAAAGGGGTTAGACCCATAGGTTACAAGTGAGTCTTTAGGGGTAAGACCGATGCAAATGGAAAAGTACAAACCTATAAAGATAGGTTGGTGGCGAAAGGTTATAGTCGACACGAGGTATTGACTATGATGAGACTTTCTCGCCAGTTGCTATGATCAAGTCCATTCGAATTTTACTTGCGATAGCAGCACACCGCGATTATGAGTTTTGGTAGATGGACGTTAAAACAGCTCTCCTCAATGGTAACATTGATAAGGAAGCGTTTGTGACTCAACCAGAGGGTTTTATATCTAATCCAAAATATAATCTTGTGTGCAATCTTAAACGGTCCATTTATGGGTTGAAGCAAGCTTCTAGGAGTTGGAATATCCGATTTGATGAAGCTGTCAAATCCTTTTACTTCATTTGAAATTCGGAAAATCCTTGCGTTTATTGTAAACGCAGTGGGAAGAGTATTGTCTTTATAGTCGTATATGTCGATGACATATTGATTATAGGAAATAGCATCCCGCTAATGAAGTCCGTGAAAGATTGGTTATCAAAGACCTTCATGATGAAGGATCTTGGTGAGACATGCTACATCTTAGGGATCAAGATCCATATAGATCCAAGAAGATTGTAGGGCTGTCACAATCCACCTACGTAGATAAGGTGTTGAAGCGTTTTGTGATAGAGAACTCTAAGAGAGGATCTCTACCGGCAAATCATGGGATAAAGCTGTCGAAGAAGGAATGTCCTTCTAGCGAAGCAGATATCGAGCACATGAAGGACATTCCATATGCATCTACAATTGGATTAATCATGTACGCCATGACTTGCACCATGCCAGATGTGGCATATGCTGTCAACATCACTGGTACATACCAGCAGAATCCAGGTGAGTCTCACCAGATTGTTGTCAAGAATGTTATGAAGTACCTCAGGCGTACTAAAGAACATGTTCTTGTCTACGGTAGACAGTCAGAGCTTTTCTTTATGGGCTATGCTGATGCGAGTTTCCAGTCAGACTGTGAAGATGAAAAATCACAGTCAAATTATATTTCCAATCTCAGTGATGAGGCGGTAAGTTGGAATAGTTCCAAGCAAGATCTGACCGCAGATTCAACAACCGAAGCTAAGTACATTGCTATATCAGAAGCCTTTGAGGCTTTCTGGATTTTAAGGTTCTTGAGAGAACTAGGGGTAGTTCCGAGTGCCAGTTGTCAAATAGAGTTATATTGTGACAACATTGGTGCGATTGCATGAGCAAAGGAACCGAGATCTGATAACAGAAATAAGCATGTACGGAGGCGTTATCATTTTATCCGAGAGATCATATCAATAGGAGAAATGAAATTAAAACATTTCCCATAAAGGATAATCTTGCAAATTCTTTTCATTGTTCATGTACACACTAGACATTTGATGGTCTAGGGGTTAGACATGTAGGTGATTGGCTCTAGTCCAAGTGGGAGATTGTTAGTGTTAGTGTCCTAGAGACAATCCATCGAAAGGATATAATACTAAGATAATATTCAGATTTGGTTTAATATTATTATTGATTTAATATTAAATTTATGGTGTTACACTTATCTGAATATGACGTTTGATTGTTTGCATATTTTTATTTGTGTTCCCATGAATCACTACTGTCATTGAGTGAGTGAGAACTCAGATGACTCAAGTATGATTCTCAAATAGCCCCGATCAAGGATAATCAAGAATGGCATATTGATGATGCAATTGAGATTGGTGTGCGATCTGCATCATACTTTTAGAGAGTGTAGTAAGATCTCACTTACTACAAGATACCGGGTAGCTCATGATGGATGCGCATATACCTTTGAGGGTATTGGTATACCCATCCGAGAAACCGTTTGATGTAATTCCATATAATGTGTCTATGGGTGTCTCGGTTAGTGGGAGCAATGTGATACTCCTCTAACTTGAGGTCAATACGCACGACATGTGTGGAGTGATGAACTTTGACCATGACCGACACTTGCACCCTTCCACGGGTAGATATGGCATGGATTGGGTTCATCACGAAATGCATGTGTGTGGTAGTTAAGCCAAGAATAGGATTAATTCCTCAATGTGGATTTAGAGAAAATACTCGTCTTCTCATCATAATTGGATCTAAGTCATCGGCCGATGCACATCAACTTAGACTTTGTGGCTAAATGTGATATACTTGATCAATTAGTGATTTGAGATAATATGATTAAGTTATTTGAATAGACACTTTATCATGTTCAAGACTTAATCGGGTATTCGCGAATGAAAGGAAGATATCACAATAGCCTACAATATTACAGGTAGTTGCAGATTTCCTTGCAACGTACCTCATATATTGAGAATGTCTGATTTATTGTCTAGGGTTCAATTAAAACCGTTAGTTTGACTAATCGCTCGATATACGAGGGCCTATGGGTCACAAAAAAAGTAATGTCAATTTACCAATTATAGTTGGTTGATTAAATATTGTATTGGATATAATATTTAATTTATGGAGAATATATTAATAATTATATTTAGAATTAATTATTATTATTATATAATTAAATTGGATTTAATTAAATATGAAATCCCAATAATAATATTTGGAATATTATTATACAAGAATAATAGATATGGTAAAGATATTATTTGTACGAACATATCTAGGGAAATATAATCCGTAGAAATTATATTACGGGCTAGGCCCGATATCTTGCTTAGGAATTAAGCCAAGTTATTCACTATAAATATGTGTCTTATGGGAATTCCGAAAACACACAAGAAATATAATTTCTCTATAAAATCTCCAGTCGGAATTTTCCTAGCAAATTTGTCTCGAGATTCAACGCTGGCATATTTGTGCGGGTTGGTAGAAAGCCGTTACGTGGATACCATAGTTGAGGATTCTGCGTACAAATTGCTGTAAGGATTTATATATCGTTATTTATCCTTTATATTTTATGTTATACAACCATATTTTAGATTCGTTGTTGGTGAATCGTGTTCTTCCGCGCCGAACATGGTGTTCGTGGCTCTAAAACCCAACAAGATCAAGAGAGAACTAGAATGGACAAATGAAGAAATTCAATTGGCTAGTTACAACTTGGAGGCCTTGAATGCTATTTTCACAGCAACTGATGTTTCCATGTTCAAACTAATCTCAACTTGCATTTCTGCAAATGATGCTTGGGAAAGATTACAAGAACATTGTGAAGGATCAGATAGTGTTCGAAGGACCAAACTTCGAATGCTTGGGACAAAGTTTGAGAACATGAGGATGAAAGAAGATGAAACAATCTCATCCTACAATGAAAGGATCAGTGAGATTGCAAATGAAGTTCGTGCTCTTGGAGATCCTATCTCCAATACCAGGTTAGTACACAAAATTCTTAGAACTGTTCCTAAAAGATTTGATTCTAAGATATGCGCTATTGAGGAAGCTAAAGATAATGATACCATATCTCAAAATGTACTTGTAAATATCCTAAAAACCTATGAAATGAATATAACACAAGCTGAAAATTCAAAAGATGATAAAAATATTGTTATGTTCAAAGGTAGTACTTCTTCCAATTCTGAAAAGACTTCTTATATTACTAAAATTGAATCTAATGATGATGATGTTGTCAGTTTGTGTCTTGACAATCCAGACAACATTGCTCTTTTATCTAAGTAATTCAATAAGTTTCTTAAGAAGAAAATGAACAATGCTAAAGGTATTGCTCAACCTAAAGTTCAGATCAATAACTCACCTCAAGTTTCTGAAAGGAGAACAAGTTTCAATCAAATTAAACCTCAAAATAGGAATAGCAAATTTAGATATGATCCTGAATACAGAAAGAATTTGAAATGTGATGCATGTTCTAGTTTTGGTCATTATACTAATGAATGTGCTAATACTTTATTGAAAAAGAAGTATAGTTTGACTGCTACTTTGAGTGATAATTCTGGTGATGAAAATGATTCTGATAAAGAAGAAGAATGTGTTTTTTCTGCTAGGATAGAGTATGATGATACTTTAGATGATCATCTGGATGATTATTACTCTGATGTTGACGAAAATGACATGTCATTTCAGTCAACACTTGGTGAAAATGGTCCGGATGTGAATTGTTTTAATGGTTTACTTGATGAGACAGGTAATACAGTTGAAATTCACAAGGATTGTGAATCTAGAAGACAGAAGCTGAGTAAGGATCTTGAATCCAAAAATCAGATTCTAGAGTCATTGACTTTGGAAAATTCTGATTTAAGGAATTCTCTTACAAAGCTGGAAGTGATCTTGACTAGAAAGGACTTGGAACTGTGTAAACTTAAGGAGGATCTGAAAAGATCAACTTTGAGTTTCAAGAAATTCTCACAAGGGAAAATGAAGTTGGATGATGTTATGACATTTGGACAGACAAACAAAGCTGGTCTTGGCTTTGTTGGTGACACTTCTGAACCTTCTCATCCTGATAAGCATGTGAAATTTGTTAAAGCAAAACATGATAATGTTAATTCTGATATTTCTGAAAAGCATGTTAGGAAGAATGATAAAGTCTATATATGTCATTACTGTTCTGAAATAGGTCATATTAAGCCATATTGTGCAAAGCTGAAAATTGATAAAGGCATGTTACCCAAAGTGTTACAACATACTGAGAGACATATTGATAAATCTTGGACTTCTAAAATTAAAATCTCATGTAATGTTGTGTATACTTCTCTGAAAGCATGTGTACCAGGTTTATGGTATTTTGATTCAGGTTTCTCAAGACATATGACTGGACAAATTGAACATTTAGCTAATTATGAGCCATATGATGGTGGTAATGTAACTTATGGTGGTGGTTCTAAAGGAATAATCATAGGAAAAGGAACTCTTAATGTGAATGGTTTTCAAAAGTTATCAAATGAGTTACATGTTGATGGTCTTCTTGCAAACTTGATTAGTATTAGTCAGTTATGTGATGACAACTTGCATGTTAAATTTGACAAGAATGCATGTAATGTTTTTAACCAAAACAATGAATGTTTGATGACTGGAAATAGATCTGCTGATAATTGCTACTTGATTGGTTCAAACAATGTTGTAATAGCATGAAAACTGATGAAATCTTATGGCATCAAAAATTAGGACATACTACTTACAGAAATATTCAAAAACTAATTAAACATGATGTTGTAGTTGGTTTGCCTAAATTACAGTTTAATGATGTGAAAGTCTATGGACCATGCCAAAAAGGTAAGCAATCAAGAGTGCCTCACAAAGTGTTATCTTCATGTACCACAACAAGATGTTTAGAACTGTTACATATGGATTTAATGGGTCCTATGGAAACAGAAAGTATAGGTGGTAAGAGATACTCTTTAGTTGTTGTAGATGATTTTTCTAGATATACATGGGTCGAATTCTTGAAAGAAAAATCAGATGCCTTTTCTGCATTCTAAATTCTTTACAAAAGATTCAAAACTGTTTATAACTTGAAAGTAAGCAGGATAAGATCAGATCATGGTAGAGAATTTGAGAATAGCTTATTCACTGAATTTTGTGAAAACAAAGGTATTTTTCAAGAGTTTTCCTCTCCCAAAACTCCACAACAAAATGGCATTGCTGAAAGAAAGAATATAACTCCTCAAGAGATGGCTAGAGTCATGTTAATTTCAAAAAAAAATTCAAAAGGATTCTGGGCAGAAGCCTTGAATACTGCATATCATGTTGCAAATAGAGTGTTCATTAGACCTGGAACTTCTAAAGCACCATATGAAATCCTGAGCAACAAAAAACCTAACTTAAAGTACTTTCATGTTTTTGGGTGTGTTTGCTACATACTTAATGATAGAGATCAATTGCACAAATTTGACTCTAAGAGTGACAAATGATTTTTCTTAGGTTACTCTAGGAATAGCAAAGCTTACAGAATATACAATCTAAGGACTGATACTGTTCAAGAATCCAATAATGTGGTATTTGATGATACTTCTAGTATTGCAGGTACAAATTATGAGGATGACGTTGCTGATCTCATTGAAACTCCAAAAGTTTATGACCTGAAAAAGGATGTTGCCCAAAATGAGACGTCATCTGGGACAACACTGCCTGAATAATCTGAAAAGATTGTCAAGTCAGAAAATATTTTAGAAACAAGAAGAACACCTTCTTCCAGGATTCTAAAGAGTCATCCAATGAATCAGATTATTGGAGAACAGTACACTAGAGTGCAAACCAGAACTAGATTTGAAACTGACCCCAAGGATGTGATAAGGTCTATTTGCATGTCCTCTATATGCAATCAGGTAAACTTTGAATGTCATCATTCATTAATTGAGCCTAAAAATGTAGCAGAAACTCTTAAAGATGTGAATTGGATAAATGCAATGCATGAAGAGCTAAACCAGTTTGAAAGAAATGAAGTTTGGAGTCTAGTTCCTAGACCTAGTCATACTAATGTCATAGGAACAAAATGGATTTTCAAAAATAAAACTGATGAAACTGGTAATATAATTAGAAACAAAGCTAGGCTAGTAGCTCAAGGTTATACTCAAATAGAAGGAATAGACTTTGATGAAACATTTGCTCTTGTAGCAAGAATTGAGTCTATTAGACTGTTATTAGTCATTGCATGCTTTGTTGATATTAAGCTACACCAAATGGATGTTAAAGCTGCTTTCTTAAATGGAATACTTAAAGATGGAGCTTATGTAGAACAACCAAAAGGCTTTGAAATTCCTAAATATCATGATCATGTTTACAAATTGAATAAGGTTTTGTATGATCTCAAACAAGCACCTAGAGCTTGGTATGGGAGACTAACTGATTTCCTGATTCAATTTGGTTTTGTTAGAGGAGAAGCGGTAGGACTTTGTTTATCAAACATTCAAATGATTATCTCTTAATTGCGCAAATTTACGTGGATGATATTGTATTTGGTTCAACAAGTGAACATATGCTGAATAAATTTGTGCATGAGATGACTTCAACATTTGAAATGTCTATGGTTGGTGATCTAAATTACTTTCTTGGATTGCAAATTAAACAGAGTAAAGATGGTATATTTTTCTCTCAAAGTAAGTATGCTAAGAGTCGTGTTAAAAGGTTTGGATTAGAAAATGCTAAAATCATGAAAACACTCATGGGTTTTACACAAAAACTGAGTAAAGACAGTGGTGGGCAGAATGTTGACCCAACATTGTACAGATCAATGATAGGGAGTTTGTTATATCTTACTTCTAGTAGACCTGACATCATTTTTAGTGTTTGTTTATGTGCAAGATACTAGGAAAATCCTAAAGAGTCTCATTTAAATTATGTAAAAAGAATTATAAAATATGTGGCTGGAACTAGTGAAATGGGTATAATGTACTCAAAAGATACTAACTGTGCTTTACTTGGATATAGTGATGCTGATTGGGCAGGAGATGCAGATGATAGAAAGAGCACCAGTGGTGGATGTTTCTTCATGGGGAACAATCTGATCTCATGGCATAGCAAGAAGCAGAATTGTGTTTCACAATCAACTGCTGAATCAGAATATGTTGCTGCAGGAAGTTGTTGTACAAAACTTCTATGGTTAAGAAAAATGTTTTATGATTATGGCATTGATAGTGATGTTCTGACTGTTTATTGTGATATTACTAGTGCCATAAATATCTCTAAAAACCCTGTGCAACACTCATTAACTAAGCATATTAGTATAAACATCATTTCATAAGAGACCTTGTAGAGAAAGAAGTTGTGAAATTGAAGTATGTTTCTACTGAAAAACAGTTAGCTGATATATTTAATAAAGCCCTTGATTATGAGAGGTTTTCTTCCCTTAGGAAATCTCTTGGTTTATGTAATATCTGAATCTGTTTTAACAAGGTGTTGTGCAAAATGTTGACAACATTTTAAACAACATCAGTATGAGTCATGTTTATATTTCTAAGTGTCAAACCTATTTTGTCTATTAAGTAAATTTCTTGTAGAAAGTTTTTTCATTTGAACCTTGAAATTTATTTTCTGGACACACATCTCTTAAATGTTTTGTAATTGAAAAATCACAAAAGATGCTTAATCACTGAGTAACTATTGGACACGGAGCTCGCTACTACGATGATCTCTTTTCAAAAGGTGATTAAATATGCATCGATATTGGGTTAATTACTAAGTAACAATGGGACACGGAGCTCACTACTACGACGATCTCTTTTTAAAAGGTAATTAATTCAATATGGTCATAATCCACTGAGTAGCTATGGGGCACGGAGCTGACAACTACGATGTACTCTTTCAAAAAGGTGGATCAATATGATCAAGTGATTTTGTGCTTGAAAAGTTGAAATTTATAAGTATGTTGAGGTGTGTGTGTGCCATCATTTTGGTTATCACTGTGATGGTTCAAATGTTGAAATTTTTCTCATTCATATTTGCTTAAGATTCGAAAAATGATAGATTCTAGAATATTAATGTGATAAATACACTGTTATTTCGTGATTTATGATTAATTACAGTGTTTATAATTAAGGTAGTTATTTATTTATTTAATTATTCAGTTAATTATTCCATATACTCCACACACAAACCCACGTTCCACATTTGCTCAACATAATCGTCGGATATCTCTCTCCATTACCCACGATTCCACTTCTACTTGATGTGCTTCAATTAACTGCTTTTCACTCTATAAATATCGAATTGATTTGTGTGTTAAACATACAAAGAGCTAAAATTAATTGAGTGATTAAGCACAGAGTTAATTAGGAAGGTATTTTCGGTTCGAATATTATTGCATATGTGTTTATTTTGGTTTCGTTCTTGCTTATGTGATTGGAATTTAATGTTATTTTAATTGTGTGATTTATATTCCTACAGGTATAATGTCTAACACTCAAACCTTTTCGAATTCACAAAGCTCAAGCAAACCAAACTCTCCAAACACATCTACAACCTCCGAAAATCCTCTCAACCTACTTGCTTCAATGGCTACTGGAAACGAATCTCTCAATGTCGACCAAAGTGTTGTGTCATCTACGCCAACACAACAGCCCATTCCACTCGCCATCGTTCTCCCTAAATCCACAACCACGGAGGTGATCGAGCGAATTGTACACGATGTTGGTAGCGAACATGTGCCTCCCACAATCACGATTGAGTCTGTACCAATTGATTTATCTAATTACATGCCAGAATAAAGTGGTGAGCCTTCAAACCCTTCATCCCAATCACAAATTCCTACTGAAAACCCTATTTCTGAAATCTATGCTCCAGAAATTCCTTCTGAAAACCCTAAACTTACTGAAATTCCAACTCCTATTGAAACAGATGAACCTACACCTGTTGTTGAACCTATAGTTGAACCTAACCCCAATCAAAATTCACCAAAACATGTTGAAACCTCTAATGTTGTTGGAAGTGTTGACCCAACACTGTTACCAGATGAAGACTTTCTTTTGCATGTTGAACTGGATGCAAATGTAACCATTCTTGACATCATTCAAACTTATGAAAATATGTTTCGATGCTTTTCAAGATAGAGAATCACTATTGGTGGTAGGAATGTTAACTTGAACCAGTTTGCTTACATAAAGGAGAAAGAGAGAGCATGAGGAAAGTTGAAGAGGAGAAAGCTGGAAAAGAAAAGGAACCTGTTGAACCTTCAAACCCTAAGGAAGGTGAAATTGATTCTGATCTTGGTGAAGAGTCATCTAACTCTGATGGTGGATTGGCCAAGAAACTGCAGAAACCTAGCTGCCAAAGGAAAGAAGAAGAAGAATGATTCAACACCTTTTAAAAGGTATGGTGGCAAAAGAAGGATGTCTTTTAGGACTATGGGAAAGAAGGTGGACTATTCTGAGTCCAGAAGGAAGAAACCAAGGGATGATGGAACAAGCTCAAAGCCTGTTCAAGTGTCTGAATCTGAGAAGGAAGATAGTGAACCTGAAGGAGAAGCTGCTCAAGATGTGGAAGCTGAAGTTGAAGCTCATACTGTGATGAAGGAGATGTCATCTGAAGAAGATGTTGACATGGAGATCCTTCTCAAAGATTTCTTTGCAAACAGAACTGAAGGAAGGACAAAGCACAAACATGATCCTTCTACTGCCAGGAGAGAAATCAGAAGCAAAAGAAGAAGTGATCTTACTCATGTTGCCGAAAATGTTGCCTCACCTGAGACAACATCAGAATCTGAAGAAGAAGTTGTTGAACCTGAAGAGGTATACTCTGACTCTGAGACTAATGATGAAACATATAATGACATGACTAGTTCTAGGTACACTACTATTAGAACTAGAGTGATTGTCAGTGAAAGAGTCATTAGGGTACCTGAGTTTCAAGCCATGAATCTGATACCATTCCTTACTGAGAGACATCTTATGCATGCACTACAGTTTGCTACACCATACTATGTTGATTGGGTGTATGAATTTTATGCTAACTTGCATAGGAGTCTTGGTAGAGTGAATTCTGAGAATTATGGAAATGTAAGATTTAGAGGTAATAGGATTATGGTTAATCCTAGGGTAATCAACCGCATTCTAGGAACAAGGAACATGGAGGAAAGGTCTATCATTGATTCGAACTTGGTGATTTCTGTGATTACTGGTAGTAAAGCCAAAATCTGGGCAAAGAGAATTTTGACTTCTAGATTGACAAGTTTATACTCTGCACTGCATATATTGGTGATCCACAATTGGCTGCCTACAACCAATTCAACATGTTTGACTGAAGAACAAGCTATCCTTCTGTATAGGATAGGTGAGCTGAATGAGTTTGATTTCGGTCAGACTATATTTAATAACATGTTGAGGTATGCTGGAGAAATTAGTGGAAGAGGACTACTGGCGTATCCTTGTTTGATACACCAATTGATGCAAGACAAAGAGTTTGAAAGAGCTTATGATGAAGTAATCAGTAGTTATGCACCTGCTCTTGGAATTAACCATCAGTTGTTGATTGGCAACAACAGAGTGACTGATTTACCCCTTCCAGGACCAAGAGTTGATGAACCAATGCCTGAAGCTGAACCAGAACAACCGTCTACTCAAAACAAAGGGAGTGTTGACCCCAATGTTATCAACATACCTGACAAAATCAATGTTGATGGGTCATCTGTTTCTTCTGTTACCATATCTGCTCCATATATCTCTAATCAAATTGCAGATTTGGACAAGACTATTGAAGACTTGAAGAGAACTCTATCCAGAATGGAACAACAAAGAAATTTTTGGAGATTCTTGTTTTCTACTCCAACAGGGGGAGTAGCTTATGAAAATGCTCCACAGAGACCTAAAGATGTTCCTGGACCATCTGGTCATGGAGGTTCTAATCAAGGAGATGCTGGTGATGATGCTGAAGTCAGAGGAGATGTTTCTGATAATGCTGGACCAAGGAATGAAGGTGGTGATCCAGATTTGGATACACTGTATGGTGACCTTTGAAGGTTGTTAGTTTAGAGCTTGAAGATAGGGGGAGATTCAAGTATGGGGGAGTCTGTGCAGATTTAATGAAGATGCAGGTGTTGATATCCTACAGCCCAATCCTTTCCCATCTTGTTTTATATTTTCCTTTATTGTAATAGCTCTTGTTAGTTTTGTAGCTAGCTAAACCTATGTTAGCTTTCTAGCTCTGTTAGTTTTGTAGCTAGGATTAGCTTTGATAGCTCTATCTAGCTCTGTTAGTTTTTCTATTGTTAAGAATCATTAGTTTAAGTTCTTACCATTGCTCTGAACAATAGTTGTTTGAGCATAGTTTATTGTTTGTGCATGTTTCTCATACAAAAGGCCCTGAACAATAATTATGTTTTGTTGTTGCTGTCTTATCTGAAGACAAGCTTGTTTGTTTTTGGATTATTGTTTGGGCTAAGCATAATTTGTGCTTAGTTAAATCCTGATCTTTTGGCATTTTTTACATTCATTTGTCATTGTCTATTACACACATATTACTGAGATTTTCATCAGGTATCTTATAGTAGAAAGGCCAAATTGGGGGAGATTGTTAATGTTATGTCAGTGTTGTAAAAAATATTTAGGTAATATTCTGGATAACATTACTGAATTTGCCCTTTCTCCTAACACTAACACTTTTGTTCTATGTTGTGTTTGATGTTTTGTTCACAGGATGAAGACCTAGAATGTTCCGGTCATGCGGCTGCAGTTATCAAGTGAGTATATCAAATACATCATGGGCTGTTATTTCTTAATCATGGAGTTAGTGGAGGATGTGTTTCTAGGTCATTCCAAACTGATCTAGTAATTGTAACTTCCGGTGGATCCTACATCTATAAATATCAGAACATAGACGAAGGAAAAACTAGGAGAAACAAGTCAGGAAGTAGTAAACGAGAGCTACACTATCGAGTGTTCAAGTAGATCTAGTGTAGAAGGGCAGTTACTATTATCTTTTATGCTGATCGCGCTGCAACGCTCCTATCAGTATTGGGATTGAAAATAGACTAGATTAGGGTCTGAGTGTGATCAGTTTTCTAGTCATCGTAGATCTGTTTAGGCCGTGTGTTTACACCTTAACCTCACTTTGAGATCTTATGTTAGATCTTTGTTTGTATCACTACATGGTTATAGTGAAGCTTTTCGCCATGAGGCATCATAGACTTTATTTAAGTCTATGAAATTTTTTTAATACCGTTTGTAAGGTGTTTAAGTCTTCCGCTGCTTAGAACTACTTAGATCTGTTCATAACTGTTCGTAACTGTCTTGCGTTATCGTGCATGTTGTTAACATTTCAGTTAACACGACTTTGAAAAACACCACGCACACTCACATATACCAACCACCAACTCAACTAAATTAACCAGAGATCAAACCGTTTTGTTATGTAGGATAGGTGTGATGAAGAATTTCAATTTGGGATTGGTTATCTTTCATCACATGATGAAGTTTACTGGGGAAATCTCTGAGAAAGGGAATCTGCCTTATCCTGTGTTGATCTATGGCTACTTGAGAAGTCATAACTTTATTCACAGGAAGAATGACTTGTTGAGGGGGAGAGTTAGTCTGATGGGAATATCTCACTATCTTATGTCTGGAAATAGAGTACTGGACTTACCTCTACAGGTAAGTGATGATGAAGAAGTGTCAGATCATGTTCCTAATCTTGTTCCTGGCCCTACTCCTGCACAAGATACTGCTCAAGATTCTGGGAACATACCTAGCAATACCCCTGCTTCTGCCGCATATTCCTTGAATATCTCACCTGAGTTCATTCAAGCACAACTCAAACATTTGCAGGACTCCATAGATGAGCTCCAATTCTTGAAGAAATATTGGGAATATTTGCTTTCTGCCACAACAGGGGGAGTACTAGTTGTTGCCCGAGGTGTTATGATTTAAGAGATGGGAGGAGATGCTGAAATGAGTGAACTTGCTGCTGCTGTTGCTGAAGAAGGAGAAATAGTTGTGAATGAAGATGCTCCACAAGCTATTGGTGGTGCAAGTGCTGAACCTGTTGCAACTGGACCTGATGCTGCTGAAGATGTTGTTGTTAACCTTGCAACAATCAATATCCAGGAACCTGAGGAAGATGAACTGTATGGAGATCTACCAGACATATCTACTAAAGTCTGAGTTAGATAGAGACTGGAGGAAGCACAACCTATGGGGAAGCTTAGTGCAAGATATTTGTGGCTGCAACGGTATATTCTATACAGTGATCTTAAAGTTCCTTGTTGTATTACTCTAAGTACTCTTGTTTTTATTTGTCTGCTTATCATTAGCTCTGATAGTTAGTTTAATTTTCTAAAGATAATATTATATTAGAGTTGATAGGATGCTTTTATTTCAGTTGTTATTTGAGTGAGTAAACACTATGTTACTCATTTAGTTTGAATGAGCATATATGATGATGTTCATTTTGTTTGAGTGAGCAAATGATTGTTCATTCTGTTTTTGGTGAATTAACTTATAGTTATTCATCTTGATTTTGTTTGGCTGTTTTGCTACATAAGGGTGAAAGGCTTAGTGTACAATATGATGTGAACCTCTATTGTACATACATCACTAACTTATATATTGAAAAATATATACATCAGGTATGTTGTAGTAGAAAGGTCAAATTGGGGGAGATTGTTAATATTGTTGGTAGTGAATTAATCACTATTTACTTTGAAGAAACATGAATTTGCCCCTTCTTCACATTAACTAACGCTTTATCATCAAATGTTGTTTTAGATGTTTTGACATACATGTTGAAGATCTAGAAGGATCTACAAGAATCTGGAAGACTTAATGTTGCAGTGAAAATTGCAACATATGTTGCAACAAAAGCGGTTACAGATTCCAGATGGTTCTACAAAGACCTACAAGGACCTACACGATGCAGGCTATTCCAGATCACTTAGAGAGATCTAGATCAGGCGGTTACAGTCAAAATAATCAGAATAAAGATAAGTATCATGGACGATTGAATAAAGATCATGAAGGAAGTTACATGAGAAGTTATTTTGGGATGAAGATTTCCCATCTATAAATAGTGGCCGAAATCTTCAATGCCAAAGTGTTGAATAATCGAGTACACCTACTCTAGTGTCAATCCCGAGTTCAAAGGTGATAGGGCAATTATTTCAACTAGTATGTTATGCCTAGAAGTTTAGTACATATCGCATAGCATCAGATCGATCATATATTTTTAGATAGAGAGATCATTGATATAGAGAGAGATCAACTTTGACGATGTATAGTTTATACACTTAGTCAATTTAGATTTGATAGGTGATATCTAGTCTTGTTTCCGTTGTGGATGATTTAACTCTCCACACAACTTTTGTATTCACTACTTTATTATAGTGAATGTTTCGCCATATGGCTAGCACAAGCTATTTTATAGTTTGTGTTAAAAAGTTATTACATCTTGCAATGGTGTGTTTTAGTCTTCCGCTGTACAAGTTTATACTCTATTTTCCAGATTGTCGTAGTGATTGTTTTAGCATTCATTACAACATCTACACTTAACACACACGACACACCTTCATATCCCATTTGCATGAAGATAACAAACAAATTAATAGATATTTCTATTTTCACAATACTAAGTTAAAGATGCAGCAACCAAGTGTTTTTTTTTAATCGGTAAAGTTGTGTCTCGAACCCATAATTTCGGTCATAGGTAGTGAAACTCTAATCACTTGAGTTATACCACTTCGTCCGATGTGGTAATCAAGTAATTAGAAGATATCATTCGTCATAGTCAAAATTGTAAAAATTATTTTCAGATTATTATTGATATTATTTTTCTTATTGTAAATTTTTTGAGAAGATTGTAATTTCTTGTAGAGCACTCAAAAGCATTGTATATATACTCTTGAAAGTCAATCCAACTACAACATTTTTTCTAGACAATACTAACTTCATATCGAATAAAATCTAATCGTCATGAGGTCCCCATTCTTGAAAGAGAGTCTTATATGAGACTTAATAGGATTTAACCGTTTCATATAAGTTTTTTCTTTTTCGAAAATACTTTAACAAATTTCACAATTACTCATATAATGGAGAGAGAGAAAATACTCTTCTAATTCTTTTGAGGAAAACAAAACTCTTCTAATTAAAGACAACATTTTCATCATCTTCTAAGCAGACCATCTATTGGCAACCCTTATCTTCAACCCATTTCTCATGTAGAGTATCACAGAACAATTGAGCGCCACACGGTGGCCCTCTACCACCCGAATCCGGTAATTATGTACCACGGTGGCGGCCACCGCCTTTATTTGGCTGAGCGCCACCTCTTTCCCCAAGCAAGTCCTTGGGCCCGCATTGAACGCCAAGAACTTGTACGATGGCTCGTGCCTAATTGCCCCACACTCCGAAATCCACCTCTCAGGCTTAAATTCCAAACAATCCTTCCCCCAAATTGACTCCATTCTCCCCATTGCATACAAAGAAAACAAGATCTTCATTTTGGGGTGCACAAAGTGACCACTTGGAAGTATTCCTGGCTTTATAGGCTCCTTATGCTGGAAGGGAACCGGTGGATATAATCTCAATGCTTCCAAAATGGCTGCGTGCATGTAAACGAGCTTCTTCGTTTCCTCAATGCAAAAAATTCGCCATTTTTTGTCGTTTTCTGATGCCAAAATCAATTTGATTTCGTCCCTAATTCGATTTTCAACTTCAGGATGCGTGGAAACGAGCCATATAAACCAGGTTAGAGCTGAGCTCGTGGTGTCTCGCCCCGCGATCATTAGATTCAAAATTGTGTCCCTCAACAAATTGTGGTCATCCATTGTGCTAATGTATGAAGTTAGCAAATTGGCGTCTTCTTCTTCCGAATTAATGTGATCTTTTCTTTCTTCTCGTTTCTTCTCAATATACATACCTACAGGAATGATCTAAAATTTCATTTAAATGGCGAAATTGATTGTATTATAATATCATACATAGATAAAATTTAAGTGGGACGAATATGGTCTAAATAAAAAAAAAATTATGCATATACACTCAGGGACGGATATGCAGTCGCCCCCCTTGGAATTTAAAATTTTTGTATTATATATGTAGATTTTTTTAGTTTATGTTTTAAATTCATGAATTTTGTCATCCCCCCTCCCCCTCCCCGGAATAATTTTATTTTTGTACTTCATATACATTTCGCCTTCCTTGGGACGAAACACGTAAATATTTTTAAATTCAAGGGACAATAGCACCCCCACCATTCCCCTTAATTCCATCCCTGCATATTGTTTTTTTTTTTTTTTGGATCCAGCTGGCCGCAAGCGCGGTCAGAACCGGCTTCTATGGAAGTAGCAATTGTAGGACAATATGTTTACCTATGATGTTGTCGAGAACTTTCCGAGCTCTGCTTAGCTTCCTTTCTGCACCAACTCCAATCCATTTTTGCAGCTTCCACACCTTCTCAGGAACGATATGTCGCATGAAAATCGATTCTTCAGCATCGTCCATCGCTCTGGAGAAAGGAACATCAGGCAAATTTTCAGACAAACATCCTGGATTGAACCCTGTAACCATAGCACACGTCGTATCAAACGTGAACCTCTGAAACAAGTCCTGTAAATCAACCACGTTATTTTCACGCGCCGCTGCTTCCAGAAGTGGCACTAGGCCGTTCTCCACCTTCTCACGGTTGACCTTGGCCAGGAAGCGGTGGAATCGGCGGTGAGTAATCAGAGCCCGTGCTACCTTTCTCTGATCTTTCCAGGATTCTGAATCAGCGTTGAAAATCCCCCCTCCTAAAAAGTCAAAAATCTCCCTGAATTTGGGGCCTTTATGAAAATTCCGAAAATTCCCTGTCATTATGTGGTGGACGTTTTCGGGATCAACAGTGGCTAACATGTCCATATTTGCAAACCAGGGCCCCCGGAAGTGGAAAGTTCCCCGTCGGGATTTCCGGAGGACCTGAGTGCAAATTTCGTGAATCCGGCCCGCATTCATCAGAAGCGCCGGCAGCATTCCGATCATCGGCCAATTTCTGGCGATGATCCGGCGGTTTCTCCGGGCAAAAAGAAGCAGAAACCATATAACTATCAAGAAAACTTCAACTGCGTACAAAAATTCTACCATTTTTATGCAGAAAATCTGTAGTTTCAAATTTGGCTCGAAATTTTAAGCTTACTGGATTGGGTTTTTTTGCCTTTTTAGCGCCATGGAATCTGAGCTGTAAATTTCATTGAAATAATATATACATATATATATAAGGTGGTCACATTAATTTCTTCATAGGCTGTTGTGTGTAACAAATAACGGTTGGAGAAAATGTCACCAGTTTCTAAAAAAAAGCTAAGCAAGATGCTTTTGACTAGTGAAACTCTATAAAACTCTATAAAGAAAAACTCTAACCACCCCTTTAATTTATTGACTATGTATCTGAGTGACATTGGTTCATATATAAATTATTAAAGAGTATTACTTATTACTATTTAGTATATTAGTTGTTTTTACTAAAAAATATTAGTTGTTATTACTGAAAAATATTTGTTTATTTTCAGCAAACAACTAATACTCTTCAATGAAAATAACTAATAACCTTCAGTGAAAACAACTAATACTTTTAGTGAAAATAATTAATACTCTTCAATAGTTTATGTATGAAACATTTTCACTCTATACTTTGCCTAATTTAATTACAAAATCACTAAGCAGTGTTTAATAAATAACAATATTAGTTTTTTTTAATAAGGGCGTGTATTATTTTTTGAATTAAGACAAATGGATACTTTAACTTTATTTATCATGTGTTTGGTTCATGTGATACCGCCTCAGAATAATTGATAATAAAGATAATTGTTACATAGTGGGAGTTTGACTAATTGTCCCATAAATAATGGACAATTTTTTTATCTATCTTATCCATCAAAATGTAAATAATACTTTGTATTTAATTACATATAATATCATTAATTAGCTTAAATTGCTATTTATATATCCATCAAAATGTAAATAATACTTTGTATTTAATTACATATAATATCATTAATTAGCTTAAATTGCGATCTTATCCATCAAAATGTAAATAATACTTTGTATTTAATTACATATAATATCATTAATTAGCTTAAATTGCTATCTTATCCATCAAAATGTAAATAATACTTTGTATTTAATTACATATAATATCATTAATTAGCTTAAATTGCTACACTGATGAGTACGAATTAGGGGCGACATCTATACACCCTCTCCTGATAAGTCGAAGACGACTAATATTTTCGCAAGAAACGTTTTAATTATGTCATGCAATTTAATATTATATTTATTGAATAAGTACTATAATCCTTTTAATTTCACTACAAAAAAAATATTGTTTTGCGACGGGAAACTTGCGACGGACAATTATCCGTCGCAAATTTCATGCATTTGCGACGGACAATTATCCGTCGCAAAATTCATGCATTTGCGACGGATATTGGAGACCCGTCGGAAAAAAAAAAATTTGCGACGGAAATAAAAAATCGTCGCAAACTGCACTGTTTTGCGACGGCTACTCCGTCGCAAAGTGTGGGGTCCATTAACTTCGTTGCATACCGACAAATTTTGCGACAGATTAGCTGTCGCAAATTTCAATTTCAATTTTGCGACGGACGTGTCCGTTGCAAACCGACCCGTTAAAAAATACCCGTTGGGGAAACGGTCCACTTGACTATTTTCCGACGGATATTGCCGTCGCAATTTTTAACTTCGAATTTACGACGGCCTATTCCGTCGCAAATATTGATCCGGTTTTGCGCGACCTTTCGGGAAACGTCGTGTTGACTGATTTGCGACGGATTGTCCGTCGCAAAATTTTAAATTTCACATTTGCGACGGCCAAGCCGTCGCAAATACTAAAAAACGACGTCGTTCAGGTGTTTGGCGGTCGCAATTTGCGACGGACAGGCGTTCGTCGCAAATTTTTTCGCCTTATATAAAGGACAGCGCAGGCGGCGAGAAGAATAAGAGGAAGAAGAGGAAAAAGAGAGGAAAAGGAGGGAGAAGTCGGGTGCAGTCGCTGTAGAGCCAATCCGTCCCAACCGAGTGCTTGTTTCTTCATTAAATCGTAAGTTTTCTTCATTTTTACCGTTTAAAATTTAATTTTCAAGCATATTTAGAATTTATTAAGTTTATAATTGAATTTAGTTGAATTGTTAAGTTTATATTATATTTTTAATTTTAGTAATTTTAGTTGTTTGATTTTAGTTGAATTGTTTTAGTAATTTGTAAATTTTTAATTGTTAAGCATGTTTAAATAATTTTAGTTGATTTATTTTAGTTGAATTGTTTAATAATTTTACAAAATAATATTAGTAAATTGATTTAAGTTTAATATATAATTTTACAAAATAATATTTATAAGTTGTTTGATTTTAGTTGAGTAGGTAGTTAATTGATTTTAAATAATATTAGTTGTTTGATTTTAAATAATATTAGTTGTTTGATTTAAGTTTAATATATAATTTTACAAAATAATATTAGTTGATTGAATTTAGTTGAGTAGGTAGTTTGAATTATATTAGTTATTTGATTTTAGTTTAATGATTTTAAATAATATTAGTTGCTTGATTTTAGTTTAATAATTTTACAAAATAATATTAGTTGATTGATTTTATAATAGTTGAATGAATTTAGTTGAGTAGGTAGTTTGAATAATATTAGTTGCTTGATTTAAGTTTAATAATTTTACAAAATAATATTATTAGTTGATTGATTTTAATTTAGTTGAATGAATTTAGTTGAGTAGGTAGTTCGAATAATATTAGTTGCTTGATTTAAGTTTAATAATTTTACAAAATAATATTATTAGTTGATTGATTTTAATTTAGTTGAATGAATTTAGTTGAGTAGGTAGTTTGAATAATATTAGTTGCTTGATTTAAGTTTAATAATTTTACAAAATAATATTATTAGTTGATTGATTTTAGTTTAGTTGAATGAATTTAGTTGAGTAGGTAGTTTGAATAATATTAGTTGCTTGATTTAAGTTTAATAATTTTACAAAATAATATTATTAGTTGATTGATTTTAGTTTAGTTGAATGAATTTAGTTGAGTAGGTAGTTTGAATAATATTAGTTGCTTGATTTAAGTTTAATAATTTTACAAAATAATATTATTAGTTGATTGATTTTAGTTTAGTTGAATGAATTTAGTTGAGTAGGTAGTTTGAATAATATTAGTTGCTTGATTTAAGTTTAATAGTTTTACAAAATAATATTATTAGTTGATTGATTTTAGTTTAGTTGAATAATATTAGTTGATTGATTTTAGTTTAGTTGAATAATATTAGTTGATTGATTTTATTAGTTGAATTTAAAATTATTACAGATGAACCCAGGTCAAGATAATTTTCTCATTGTCATCATAGTCGACAACAAGTAAGTATTTTTTAATGAATTATGTATACTTTTAATTATATATATTAATATAATTAACTTGATTTTTTAATTTTGTTGTCACAGACTGCTTCCAGCCCATGAGACTAGCTCAATCGTCTCACAAATCATTAGGATGAGACAGTTTGAGTATGGTGCCCACTCGTGGAGTCAAGTGTCCGAGCAAAAGAGGATGGAGTACTTTGATGACTTCAAGGTATAATAAATTTATTTATTATGATTTTAATTTAACTTTTAATTTTTTAATTTATTCGTTAATATTCTATTTTAATTTATTTGCAGAGGCGGTGCGTTTGGAACCCTGCCAACGATAGTATTATGTACCAATTGTTCTGTGCGAAAGCTCAAGAACGGTACAAAAATATTATCTACGGCCTGAAGAAGCGGTGGGAGCGTGGGGATCGGGTGGAGTTGGGTCGAGCACCAGACGGACGATCGATATGGGATGGTTTGGTGGATCACTGGAACAGTGAACCATCATTCAGAAGATCATGGAGAGAGAGAGAGAGAGAGAGAGAGAGAGAGAGAGAGAGAGGAGAGGGAGAGAAGAGAGAGAGAAGAGAGAGTCAGTTTGAACAATTTATTTATGTTTTTTGAACAATTTTTGTAGCATCATTCCCGGTCACAAGGTTTCCGCCATTATTACAGAGATAATGAGGGATAATCTAGAGGAGAACGCAATGAAGTTCAAACTCGTCTCGTCGCAGCGGAAGCTGTACTACTTAGATGAGTTTCGGGTATATATATGGAAATAAGTTGGTTTAAAAAATATTTGCATATATATACCCGAAACTCATCCAAGTAGTACTGCTTCCGCTGCGACGGGACGTGTTTGAACTTCATTGCGTTCTCCTCTAGATTATCCCTCATTATCTCTGTAATAATGGTGGAAACCTTGTGACCGGGAATGCTTAGATTCAGTGTTAATTAATTAATTACTTGTAGCAAACATATACATGATCTTAGATCATGTTGTTCTATTATTCATTTATATACCTCGTGGGTTTCATTTAAATGGTCACAACATATATAAAAATAAGTGAGAAACGAAAATGAATTAATTTGGTGAATTTTGAAAAAAAAAAGTCAATTTGGATACATATACAATTAATTGTGTACAAATGAACGAATTTTAAATTTAAACGGGAATTGAAATAAATAAGTTTACCAAAAAAATATTAAATAGCCACAAAATTTATAAAAACAAGTGAGAAACGAAAATGAATTAATTTGGTGAATTATGGAAAAAAAAAATGAGTCAATTTGGATACATATACAATTAATTGCATACAAATGAACGAATTATAATTTTAAGCGGGAGTCGAAATAAATAATTTTACAGAAATAATAAAAATTAAATGGCCCCAATATTTATAAAAACAAGTGAGAAACGAAAATGAATTAATTTGGTGAATTATGAAAAAAAAGAGTCAATTTGGATACATATACAATTAATTGCATACAAATGAACGAATTATAATTTTAAGCGGGAGTCGAAATAAATAATTTTACAGAAATAATAAAAATTAAATGTCCCCAATATTTATAAAAACAAGTTAGAAAGGAAAATGAATTAATTTGGTGAATTATGGAAAAAACGAGTCAATTGGATACATATACAATTAATTGCATACAAATGAATGAATTATAATTTTAAGCGGGAGTCGAAATAAATAATTTTACCAAACTAATAAAAATTAAATGGCCACAATGTTGACGATCAGTTCTAATCTTGAAGATAAATGGCTGTTTTAGATGGTTAAATTAGTCAAAGGACAGGTGTCGAGCATGCAGACTTGGTCGGCCAAAGGTCGTGCCACCTCCTGCTGGGCAAAAGTCTATAAATACTTAGATTTTTTCAGCAAATAAAAAAGCACAAAATTATGATACACGTCCAAACTTCGATTATGAATCTAAAGCAGCTCGATTAACTTACAATCGAACTTAAACACGTAAGCTTTCACACGATTCTAATCCACCTTAACCCGAAAATTCGTATTCACTAATTACGTTAGTGATCAATCACACGTAATTGTTTGATGATCAATTAACCATCTAAAACAGCCATTTATCTTCAAGATTAGAACTGATCGTCAACAAATTGGCGCTAGAAGGAGGGTTTCGAACCTTCGCTTCATTGAATACAAGGAGATTACCCCAGAATTGAAGAACGAGTTTGAGTTTTTGAAGAAAACAACTCAAGAACACCAAGAATAACACTTGATATTCACTGTGAAAATGCCTCAATCAAGGGAGACACAACGTTCTCAACATATAACCCGGGATTCGCACTCTCGAATGTCCCAAGCTGGTGGGCGAGCAGAAACAACCAAGAGAATCAAACTAATGTTGCTCGCCAGTTAATACCACCAGAGTTGGACGCCATTGCCCGCAACCCCGACGAATTGGCGCGTACAATTGCCATGCTCCAGGCTTTACAGAAACAACAAGTCCAACCTGGCCCATCATATGTGCGAGCAAGGGGTAGCCCCACGAAGACTCGCGAACATATTAAGGCTAGGGGGGATCATTTGAATGAGGCTGACAGCGCCCAAGCTCGTAAGGCCAAAGGCAAAGAAAAATTGAACATTGAGGTCGCCAGTCAGGGAGGTTCAACTCAGAACCCGGCCATGGCGGCAAGTCAGGGTACGCGCCAAAGTGCTCTGGAAAGATTGGGTCGACGTGGCCGGGGAATCCTGGAGATACATCCCCCTGCTGGAGCAGCTCGCCCAGCCGTAATACCTGCTCGCCAATCGGTCCTTGACCGACTGACTAGGTCAGCTTTTGGTCGCCTTGGTCCGAATGCAGAGCCCAATCCCAGAAGGCCAATCCAGGGGATTCCCATTCCCAATGCGGGAATGGAGCGAACAGACGGCTGTACGCCTCAGCTCGTCGAACAGCCACAGGGTCAGGGGGGATCTTTAGAGGAGCTCGCCTCCATGAGAAAGGCCATCGAAAGCATGCAGGGCCAGCTGGATCAACAGAGAGGTTATGGGAACACGACTCTTCCGGTCTCACCCTTGTCAGTAGTAATTCTGAAGGCTCCAATTCAACAAAAGATCCAGTTTCCAGCAAGTATCCAATATGAGGGCACGGCGGATCCCCGAGTGCATTTGATGAAATATTCCAATTATATGGTATCAATGGGGGCAAGTGATGCAACCCAATGTCGAATCTTTCCTTTAACTCTCGGGGATCGTGTCCATAAGTGGTTTTCGGCCCTGCCACCAGCTTCAATTCATTCGTTTGCCCAGCTGGGTAAAGAGTTTTTATCCCATTTCTCTACAGCCGGGTCTTATCTATCCCAAAGACATCGGTTATCCGACTTGAAACAAACTGACGACGAGTCGGACCGATCGTATTTAGAAAGATTCGATAAGGTCTTGTTGGAGGGAGAGTCCGTTAGTGAAGACACCAAGATTGTGGCTGTCTTGGCGGGACTCAAGAAGGGTACTGAACTCTGGAAAGATGTGCACCTAAGATGCCCAAAGACATACGCCGAGTTTCGGGATCGGGCAGGCGTTTTTGTCTCAATGCATGAAGCCCTACAAAAGGATATGGGAGACAAAGGAGAACAAAAAGAGGGTACAAAGAAACCTGGAACTGGTTATCGAGCTCCCAAAAATATGAAGGCATTTACCGAGGGCACTGAGCTAAAAGACAAACTGAACCACATTCTCACTGTATCAATTGATACAGTTTATAATAGTGTCCGGGACAAAGAGTTGCTAACGCCTCCCCGTAAGATACGTCAGGAAACGAGCAAGTTGAACCAGAATAAATATTGTGCCTACCATCAAAGTGTAGGGCACTTTACAAGCGAATGTCGTGACTTGCTAAAGCAGTTGTGGCGCTTTTACGAAGAGGGAAAGCTATCGGAGTTCGTGAAAAGACAGCCCGGCAAAAGAACCAGAGACGAAGATTCTGATGAAGAAGACCAGGACCAGGCACCTCATCGGAATCGAGCTGGACGACCAGCTCAGGCGCCGGCCGGGGGGCCAATACCGGATATCCAGATGATGGAACCCGCAGGACCCATAGGTGGTTATTCTGATGGACGACCACCGATCTCTAACCGGAAAAGAAAGGCAGAATTACGAGCAATCGGACATATACAGGAAATGGGGGTCATTCCACCTACCATGCAAACACCGGAATTAATTTTCACCGACAGAGATTTGGAAGGAGTTCTGACCCCCCACAACGATTCGCTTGTGATATGTGCCAAGATTATGGAAACAAGGGTGCATAGATTACTGGTGGATACTGGAGCCTACACTAATGTCCTTTTTAAGAAGACACTTGATCAAATGGGAGATTATGCAGGCTACATCAGAGACACAAATCACCGTATCCTGGGATTTGGGAATGTCGTGACAACCCCGTTGGGAATAGTAACTTTCGCTATGCAACTTGTGACGGTCAAAGAGCCTGAGAAGAATATTGCAAGAATGGTGGATTTCCTAGTCGTCGATCAAGAATCGTCATACAATGGATTCCTGGGTCGACCCTTCTTAAACGAATTCAGGGCCGCATGTTCAACTTACCATTATTGCATAAAATTCCCAACAGCAAGTGGAGTTGGCACGGTGAAGGGAGACCAAAGAAAAGCTCGAGAATGTCTTCTGCAAATTCAGTCAAGGCAGGGACAAGTATCTATGATGGAAGCATCAACTAGTCAACTCGAAAATGAACCTTCAATCTTGGAGGACATCCTTGGAGCCCAAAACAATAAGATGGACATTGACGACCAACCGATGCCCACAGGCGATCAAGCACAGCAGGACGACGGGCAGAACCAGCCGAAAGCAGTGTTACCTCCCGTAGCCGACCGTTCATACCTAAATGATAACCAGGGAAGTCCAACTTCGGTGGCCGAGTCTCACCCAGGGCCCGCAGATGACTTTGACCCTCGATTGGGTGCCGAACCCATGAACATTGAGGATGAGCCAAGTCCGGAGGGGCCAATAGTTGACCCTCGATGGAAAGGGCAGAAACGACGGGCAACTCCTGTTGAAGAGTTAGAGGCCATCAAGGTTAATCCTGAGCGTGACAGTCTTGAACTTTACATTGGATCTGAACTCCCAGAGCCTTACAGAACACGCATGACGAACTTTCTGAAGGCTAACTTGGACATCTTTGCGTGGTCTCATGCTGATATGGTGGGAATCAGCCCGGAGAATGCCTGTCACAGGTTGAATATCAACCCAACCCGAAAACCTGTCCACCAGAAACGGCGAAAATATGGACCAGATAAGTATCAAGCTTTAAACGAAGAAGTCAAAAAGCTGCTGGACAACGATTTAATTAAACAAGCGTTATGTCCACAGTGGGTTGCAAATCCTGTCCTGGTACGGAAGCCGAACGGAACCTGGAGGTTATGCATAGATTTTACAGATCTTAATGCAGCATGCCCGAAGGATAACTTTCCGCTCCCACACATCGATCAACTGGTGGACAGTACTGCTGGTCACGAAATGTTCACATTCATGGATGCTTTCGCAGGGTACCACCAGATTCCAATGCACCCGGGCGACCAAGAGAATACGGCTTTTTATACAAATAAAAATCTGTTGTGCTGGAAGAGGATGCCGTTTGGTCTAATTAATGCTGGAGCAACTTACCAGAGGTTGGTGAACAAAATGTTCGACCAACAAATTGGAGATACAGTAGAAGTCTACGTTGATGACATCGTAGTCAAAAGTCCCCATAAGGAGGATCACCTCCATCATCTTTCCCAAGTATTTGACATACTCCGAAAATACAATATGAAGTTAAATCCAAAGAAAAGTAGTTTTGGAGTACATTCTGGAAAGTTCTTGGGCCATCTGGTCAGCAAACGTGGAATCGAAGCTAATCCAACAAAAGTAAAGGCAATTGTCGATATGAAACCACCACGCTCTGTTAAGGAGGTACAAAGGTTGACCGGTTGCCTAGCAGCCTTAAACAGATTCATATCACGGTCAGGAGACAAGTGCCGTCCATTTTTCGAGGCCATCAAAAAGGGCAACTTTGCCTGGACAGAAAACTGCCAAAGAGCTTTTGATCAATTGAAAGAATATCTGGGAGATGTAAAAATTTTGTCAAAACCAATTCCCGGTGAGAAGTTATATTTATACCTGGCAGCATCTGACACAGCTATAAGTTCGGTACTAGTTCGGGCGGATGGCAAGTTTCACCTGCCAATCTACTATGTCAGCCAGGCCCTGCATGATGCTGAAGTAAAGTACACACCAACCGAAAAGCTGGCCTATGCTCTTGTCATGAGTGTCAGGAAATTAAGACCATACTTTTTCGATCACCAAGTCGAAGTCTTGACAACTTTCCCCCTCAAACAAATATTACATCGACCCGACACAGCTGGTCGTCTATTGAAATGGTCTATAGAGATCGGCCAATTTGGCGTGACTTATGCACCTCGAACCGCGATTAAGGGACAAGCGTTAGCCGACTTTATAGTTGAACTAACCTTCCCTCAAAATCCAACGAGAGGGCTAGATCACCCATGGCATCTTTACATAGATGGTTCGTCAACAAATCTGGCCTCGGGGGCAGGAATAGTACTCATCAGTCCCGACCGGCAAGTATTCACTTCAGCGGTCAGATTTGAATTCATGGCCACTAACAACGAGGCAGAGTACGAGGCCCTCATTGCAGGTCTTCACTTATCACTAGCAGTTGGGGTTAGACAACTCCAAATTTTCGGGGATTCCCAGCTCATTGTAAGCCAAGTACGAGGTGAATATGAAGCCAGAGACGAGCAAATGATCGAATATCAACGAATAGTGGCTCACTTGATATCTCTTTTAGATCAAGTGTTTATCCAACAGATACCACGAACGAGTAACACACAAGCTGACGCCCTAGCAAGATTAGCAACAAGTGATGGGCCAGCAGACCTGACGGACATTGTCATTACCAAAAAAGTTCAACCATCAACAATGGACTACGAAGTAAATCAAGTAGTCGAGTTCAACAATGATGATGATTGGAGACCTCCTATAGCCAAATACTTAAAAGACGGGGAGTTGCCAAACAACTCGTTTGAAGCTGAAAGAATTAAAAAACAGGCGACCAGATATACTCTGGTAGACGAACAGCTTTACAAAAGAGGCTTCTCACTCCCGCTACTCAAATGTTTGTCTAGGGGGCAAGGAAGGACAGTCCTGGAGGATATACATTCTGGAGTTTGTGGAAATCACACTGGGGGGCAAGCTTTGGCCTACAAAACTATAAGGCAAGGTTACTATTGGCCAACCTTACGAAAAGATGCAATCCAATTAGCCAAGGCTTGCCATCAATGTCAGGTTTTTGCTCCAAGCATCCATGCCCCAGCCCAGGAGCTTGTATCTGTTTACAGCCCATGGCCATTTGCAAGATGGGGAATTGACATTATTGGTCCTTTCCCGGCAGGAGTGGGAAATGTTCGATTTGCCGTTATAGCAGTCGATTATTATACGAAGTGGGCAGAAGCAAAGGCCTTGGTGAAAATTACACAGCAGAACATGATCAACTTCATATGGCAGAACATCATCTGTCGCTTTGGAATTCCCCGAACAATTGTGACAGATAATGGCCCACAGTTTGATGGAAAGGAATTACAAGATTTCTGTACAAAATGGGGGATCAGGAAACACTATTCAACTCCCTATCATCCCCAGTCAAACGGGCAGGTTGAAGCTGTAAATAAGATCATCAAGCATACATTGAAAATACGTCTGGCAGAAAGCAAAAGCAGCTGGTCAGAAAAACTCCCGGAAGTCTTGTGGGCATATAGGGTTTCTCCCAGGTCAAGCACCGGAGAGACACCTTTTGCAATGGCTTTCGGAACAGAGGCGGTAATACCAATTGAATTAAGGACTGACACAGTCAGGACAACCAGCTTTGATGAACAGGCAAATCATTCTGCCTAAGCCACAGAAGCAGATTTGCTCGAAGAAAGAAGATTACATGCTGAGCTAAAGAATGCCACGTACAAGCAGAGAGCAGAGCGTTACTATAATTCCCAAGTCAAGATAAGAAAATTCGAAGTTGGTGACCTCGTTCTGAGAAAAAAGCTTGCCCCACCTCCAGGCATTTTTGGCCCGACTTGGGAGGGCCCATACAGGGTAACAGATAGGTTACCCAATGGAGCATATGACATAGAGGACTTAGATGGCAACTCGGCCCAATATTCCTGGAATGCAGCTAATCTAAGGAAATACTTTCAGTAGGCGACCAGTTCTGCTTCATGAGAGAGTGAAGTTAAGATAGGCGAGCTACTAAGTCCACTGGGCGAACTGGAATGGCAGAGATACAAGATGGGTCCAAAAAAAAAAAAAACTTGCCTAATTTTTTGAAATTGTTCACCAAGTATAAATGGTCGAACAAAAATGAATTGGGTTAAGTCTGGTCGCATGCTGGGATGTTAGTATCTTGTAATAATTTCATTTCCTCTTAAGAGTCTAAAGGATGTCTTGACAAATTGTATAGTAGTCGAGCAACTTTGACTCTTGGTGTAAATTATGTTCTTTAGTAAGTTGGGAGCTTAACATTGTTTCTGTCGAGCAAATCCAACATTGCTAGTGCAAGGTTACGTTCTTGGTCGCGTTTGATACTTGTAATTTTTAAATGTTTGTTCAATATTAAGTTGTTCGTTTGAAATAGAAATGTGAGCTCAAGGCGCAAGTTGATTATACAACCAAGCCCATTGAAGGCTGTTCGTTTTTAAATGGACATAGCCTAAGGCCAAAAGCCCATCAAATCCTAAGGCCAAAAAAAAAGAAAGGTTCTTAAAGAACAAGGCCCAACTACATTAAGATTGTTGAAGCACGGAAAAAGATGCAAAGAACAATTAATGCGAGATAAAAGACGAGCAAGTAAGCGAAATATATCCATTGATGATAAGGCTTAATCGCCCAAAAGTTACAAAAGGATGAACAACAAAAAAGAAGTACAAGTTCCTAGCTAATCCTGTCCGCTAAGATCCTTGTCCGGCAGGAGGAGATATGTTGTCATCTTTGGGGTCTTCAAGTGGAGAGCCTTCAATGGCAGGGTCAACTGGGATCACCTCAGTTAGCTCAGCAATCAATCCCTCAGCATCAGCACGTTCCTTCAGAGCTCTTTCACTTTGATCGGCAGGAAGGATTTGCTCGCCCTCCGCAGCATCGCCCTCTTCTTCCTCGTCCTCGGCAGGACTTGTAATAATAATCTCGGGGCCAATGAAGTCGAGCTTGATCCCATATTCAGGCAGGTCGCCAATTTGCAGAGTTGTGCCCGGAGCAGGAGGGTTAGATTCAACAAAATTGCACAACTCCTTGCCGATCTCCTCAACAACTGCGGCAGCTTTGAATTCATGGGCAATACGGATGCTCTCCGCGTAACCCGTTACGTAACCAAGAATCGAGCTCACCTCCATTTTAGGAATAAGTTCCTCTTGGGTAATGGAGTTGGCGAGCTGGATTTCAAGGTCCGCAATTTTGGCCGTCGCTTCAGTTGCGTATTTCTCGGCGACCTCCTTCTGCTGCTGGGCACGAGCAAGTTCTGCTCGCATGTGCTCAACCTCGGCCATTTTGACCTTCAGCTCCTCGGAGACTTTGACGTGCAGGTCCAAGGCACGCTGCTCGCTAATCTGATGAGCTTTGGCTTTGTTCTCGAGATCGGCAATAATCTTCTTCGCCTCAGCCTTAGCTTCATCACGCTCCTTGGCAATACGGCTGACCGTGGCCGCATGCTGTCGTGAGTCCTTCTCAAGGTCCTCAACCTGGTCGACCAAACGTTGCACGGCCGCCAAGGTGTTGCCCGCCTCGACAAGACACAAACGGCCATTATCACGAGGCGCTTGTGCCTTGACGGTCTCATTAAGCTCCTTGGTCCAGCTCCGAGCAACGACCTCGGAGGCGCGGCGGACAAAAGAGTCCGGGATTTCGCGCAAGTTGGTCGGCACCTTTGAGCAAGCGAAACGATGCACCAGGTTAGATCGCCCTGGATACTGCTCGGGCGAGTAGCTGAAAAGAAATTTTTCAGTTAAAAAAAAAAAAAAAAAAAAAAAAAAAGAAAAAATGCTAAGTGTAATGGGCGAGCAAGGTTATACCTGTCAAGACGACCTTTATCCCAACCAAGGTAGGTGGGATCAGATGAAGGACCAGATCCTTCACGAGTGGTGACAACCAGAGCATGCTCGCCGGGACGCTCCACTGAAGGAGTTTGTTCGCTGTCGCCTTCGGATGGTCGGACAGCCACCGTCACCTTCTCTTGAGCCGTCTTTGCTCGTTTGGCTGCCTTCTCGGTATCGGAGACGGGGGTACCGTCTCCACGGAGAAGCCTCTTCGCCCTCGGAACCAATGTCTTGGGCGGACTCGCCACGGGGGCAGGAGGCTGTGCCGAGCTGGACCCTCCGGCTTGTCGAGGGTCTCCTTTTCCACCCTTAGCCGCAAGGGCGATGATTTTTGAGAGGGGATCCGACTTCTTGCGTCCTTTTTTGGTCGGCATCTCCCAAACCCGGTTATCAAGCTCAAGGAAAGAAGGGTGAAGCGCAACGGAGGCGAGCTGATTTGTAAAAGAAAGAAAAACAAAATTAATATTAAGTATAAAATCGACCAGATCTGCTCGCCCAGCTTAAAGATAATTACCCTCTGGGATACGAGCTAGAGCCTCGAGATGGTGAGGGTAGGTCGTGAAGTGAGCAACTCGCAGTGTGTCCTCGGAGAAGAGATGGCCGATACTTCGATCTTCTCGGCGACGAAGGGCGATCAAGCACGCAACAAACAGGAATAGATCGCTTATGCTATTCTTCACAGTCCGCCACCCCAAGTTCTTGGGACCTGAAACAAAGGGAAAAGAGAATTAAAATTAGTCCAACCACTTCAAAGATATAGAAGAGGTAAGACTCACGCTTTAATTCCCTAAACTCCGCCGGGGTCTCGATTCGTTCAGAACCCCCTGAAGAGCGAGCAGAAGCACGCCAATCGCCTCCAATCCAGAACCAGTCATGCTTCCAATCCCGCACTTTCCCAGGAATATCCTCGACAAGTTTTTGGCCTGGTCGCGCCTTTAGATAGTACCAGCCCGCCTCTTCCCCAGTACAGCCAGTCATCGTCATTAGGTAGCCAACCTCCTCGGCGGACAGCCTGTTTAGATACCCCTCCAGGGCGAACATTACCATCAGGGCCATTAGATTTATCCACCCAACAGGAGTAAGTTGGGTGATAGCCAAGTTCACATCATGAAGAAATTGGCCGACCAAAGGGTGCAGCGGCAGAGAGACTCCAGCGTTTAGGGTGGCAAGGTTGATCGCCGTCAGTCCGCGTGGTGGGCGATCAGCTCTGTCGTCCGCCAAGGGAGCATACATAGGGATGTCAAAGGGAATCTTGTAATCCCTCCGAATCTCAATTAACTGTTCCTCGGTAATGGCGGATACGATACAGCTCGCTGCGAACTCGGTCGCTTTAAGTTTCCGTACTCCGCGAGCAGGAATGACAAAGCGATTGGAGTGCTCCTTTTCGTACTCATTCCAGTCGACACGGCGAGCAACCGCGACTGGAACCCGATGTTCGATCAGTCTGGGCGCCGGAAAGTTAATGTCCTTGAGGTAGGCCCAAGTCAGCTCGTCAAGGTTCACCGGCTGAAGTACCTCGACTTCTTCATCCTCGTCTTCGTGGAGATCCGAGCTCGTCTCTTCTAAGAGCTGGCGAGCAGGATTTGCTCGCTCCTCTCTCTCCCCGGAGGGGTGAGCTCCAGAATTAACCGAACGTACAACCGAGGCCGCCTCGGGATCAGATTCCAAATTGACTATGGGTGGATTCTCTTCGACGGGCCTTTTTTCAGGATTCCGAGGAGGAAAAGAACCGGTCTCAGAGTGCGACGCCATCCAATAAACTAGGGGGAAGAGATTAGGGTTTTTTGCAGATTCCGGCAGAGGGAGAACACGGCGGCTCGGAATTTTCCCCAGCGGAGTAAGGATTCTCGATGAATCAAGAACGCACACTAAGCAAGAAAAGAAGAAAGAGAAGAAAATAAGCAGAGAAAAAAAAAAACTACTACCTTGACGTTGCTTGAAGATCGCCGGAATCTGGAAACGTCGCCGGAAATTTCAAAGAAGAAAGAAAGAAGGATTCGCGCCTAAGAAACAGTGAGAAAATGAAAAAAACGAAGAAAATTTTCCTTTTATACTTCTGGAAAAACGGGGTACCGGGCGAACAAAGTTGAAAGTGGAAGGACCAAATTGCAAATTCTGGGCGCGTGCAGCACCTGTCCGACAAAACGGGAAGGCGCGTCTCCTCGGGAATGTGTGCGCGTGGGCGGTAGCAATCATTTCGCCCACGTCACACCTCGAGCCGTGCCCAGACCTTGGGATCCCAACCGTCTCCGACCCGAGTCTGCTCGACTAATGTTGCCCGCCCATGAAAAGCTGCTCGCTCCAGGAACATTCTTGCTCGCCTTAGTGGCACTTAAAAGTTGCCAACTCAAAAAGTGCTCATTCACCATCTTCACAATTTATTGATCGGCAAGGGGGCAATTGTTGATAGGCGAGCAGGATCATCATTTGGGCGACCAGGATTAACGCAAATTACACAAAGTTTAAACTGGAATTAACACATGATTCACCCAAGACATCCGGCGAGCAAAACCTACTTGCAATTAAGACACACAGGCGAACAAAATCAGATCAAAAGCCACATGATGAGCTCAAACGGCATCCTGCCGATCAGATCCAACCACAACGCCAAAATAACAATTAAACAAGATAAAAGACCATCAGAATCAGACTAAAGACTCCTCAAGGACAAGTTCAAAATGACGAACAGCTTAAGACAGCGAGCAAGTCCAATAGATAAGGATAGAATTTAGTTAAGATAAGGTCAAATTAGTCAAAGGACAGGTGTCGAGCATGCAGACTTGGTCGGCCAAAGGTCGTGCCACCTCCTGCTGGGCAAAAGTCTATAAATACTTAGATTTTTTCAGCAAATAAAAAAGCACAAAATTATGATACACGTCCAAACTTCGATTATGAATCTAAAGCAGCTCGATTAACTTACAATCGAACTTAAACACGTAAGCTTTCACACGATTCTAATCCACCTTAACCCGAAAATTCGTATTCACTAATTACGTTAGTGATCAATCACACGTAATTGTTTGATGATCAATTAACCATCTAAAACAGCCATTTATCTTCAAGATTAGAACTGATCGTCAACACACAACATTTATAAAAACAAGTGAGAAACAAAAATGAATTAATTTGGTGAATTATAGAAAAAACATGAGTCAATTTGGATACATATACAATTAATTGCGTACAAATGAACGAATTATAAAATTATGCATTGTCGAAATAAATAATTTTACAAAATAAAAAAATAGTTGGGAAAAATATTTTAATAAACAACTTAGATACGAAAATAAATTAATTTGGTGAATTATAAAAAAAAGACTTAATTTGAATACATATACAATTAATTGCATAAAAATGAACGAAAGTAGCTTGTGCCCTAGTGGCGCGCGTGATTAGGCGTGAAATTGTCATGATTCGTAGCTAGAAACGCCCTAGTTTTGGTCGATTTTATTGAGTTTTTAGAGCCAAATGAGTACTATTTCTATACATTGATGAATTGGTCTCTTTGATACTCATAGGTGAATCGAGGATGAAAAACAGAGTTCGTAGGACTTTGAATCGACTCAAACGGATGCCCGGATGAGAAGATATCGAAGAAATACGATTGGTATTAGTACGTGAGAAGAAAAGTGTTAGTTGCAAAGAATGAGGGCCCATTCGAGCTCCATCACTCGAGCACCTCGCTCGAGCAACGTAAGTCGAGCACTCCAAACTTACAGAAAGTTTAGGCCGCTCGAGGGGTACAGCTCGAGCGCCCCGCTCGAGCACTAGAACCGTTCGACCAAGATAGCTCGAGCGCCCCGCTCGAGCTCCTGATCCGTTCGACCACAACAGCTCGAGCGCCCCGCTCGACCGGGACAGCCCGAGCACTTCCGATGCATATTTTCCAGATTTCGTTTTTCGGCCCACGAGATTCCGTTTCGACCCGGTGCCTATATATACCTCTTCCAAACACGTTTTGAAGGAGCCCTGAACTTTAGAAATAACTTTTAGACTTAGTTTTAGAGAGAGGAAGATGAGAAGAACGAGCAAGCTTTATTTACGTTTTGTTGAGGTTTTTCGTACGAATTACTAGTTTCTTTTCGTTTATTAGTTTCTTTTCATTAGCTTTATTACTTTAAACGCTTTGAAACTTCGTTTTAAATTTCAGTTCTTAGTATTTATTTCTTTAAAACCCTAGTTCATGTTTCTTATTTTCTCTGTTCAATTCATTATGTTTATGTTCGTTGTTTCTTCTAATGCTTTTATGTTTGTTAAAACCATGTCCGGCTAAAACCCTTGTATGCTTAGGGTAGGATGAACTCGTAGAAGTAGGATGTGGGTACGTAATTAGGGTAATTAGTGACGTTAGTTTTAATTCTCTTGATTAATGAATTCTTATAATTAACCTTAACTTTACCTTTGAATTTCGTATGAAAGTGTTAGAGAGAGGACGACCGCATCACTCAATAACAATTAGTAGTCTTAACGAGAAAGTTTAGAAAGGGTTAATTCATTTACCGGTTTAGCGAAGGAGGACGACCGCATCACCTTAGTTAAATTAGGGTCTCATTAATTAAGCACAATCTATTAAATTGTTAATAGATTAGTGAAGTCGAGTGTTAGGGTAAAGTATTAGGGTTTAGAATCTTGAGCTTTCATCTTGCATTCTTAGACTTAGGTTAATTCTTGTGTGTCACAGTTATTCTGATTATGTACCTGCCCCGTTACGTAGGGATTCCTATCCTAAGCATCACCATCTCATATTTGAAAACAACCTTTAGATATTTAGTTTAGTTCTTTCTTTTGCCTTAGTAGAGTAATTTAGTTTAGTTTATTTTAATCTTTCCAAAAACCCAAAAACACACACTCATATTAGCTACGACACGTAGATCTTCAGGGATCTATTCGCATACACTCTATCCCGTGGATTCGATATACTTGGTCGCTATACTTACTCATACTACAGTGAACCCGTCCGCTTGCAGGTGAGCGACTAGTAGAAGTTAGTATTTTCGCTTCAAGTCAATGGCGTCGTTGCCGGGGATGGCGTTATATGTTTTTTGAATAGGACTTGTCGATAGCTTAGTAGTTAGTAGTGAGTGCTTATTTTCTATTTTTATTTATTCGGCAGTTGCGTTTTGACCCTTCTGCTAGTGTGTCAGGTTTATGAAAACACGCTCACAAGGCAATACGAGCGAAGAGAGAATACCGTTGGACCCTGAGACAATAGCTAGAAGGAACCGAGCTTTCTTGAGAAGGATGAACGCTGCCGACTTAGGGAAGGAACCAATGGATATCAATAATGAGTTGGACGATGCTGCCAACGATTTTAATCAGGCAGTAGACCGGGTTGATGGCTCTGGAGGGAGTGGTGGTCAGAATCAAGACCAGTTCGTGGATAGTCAGAGCCAGAACCCGGGTGCACAAAATGTAAACAATCCAGCTCAGAATTTTGTCCATAATCCTCTGAACATCCCTGCTTACCCACAAAACCCAAATAACCCTTTCAACAACCCGGTATACCAACATTACCCTTACCCACCTTATCCTTACCCACCATACCCGTATCCTCCACCTCCAGCCTATAATCAACCACTTGTTTACCCACCACCACCCCAACAAGTACCAGTACCTGCTGCTAATCCTCAACACGTTCCTCAGAACGTAGATCACAATATGGCTATTCGAGGGAGGTTTGTAGCGCAGCCACAACGGTACTACGATGGAGTGGCTTTACCACCTGTTGAGGCGAACAACTTCTCGATTTCCCCGGGAATTCTAAAGCTGCTTACCGAGAATCAGTTCAAGGGAGTGATCGGGAAGGAGAATCCTCATACACACTTGAGGAGCTTTCTCATGATAGCCTCAACATTCAATTATAATGGCATGTCTGAAGATGCCAAGAGGCTTAGGCTGTTCCCATTCTCATTGACGGGAATAGCCAAGGAGTGGTACGATAATACGCTCCCACGGGGAGGTATTACCACTTGGGCCGAGCTCGAGCGTCTGTTCCTCGAGTGATTCTACCCTCCATCTAGGATGATCAATGCTAGGATTGAGATCTCTTCCTTCCGCCAGAAGCAAGGAGAGGACCTACGTCAAGCGTGGGAGAGATACTCAAACATGCTGATAGAGTGCCCGCAACACGGGTACAATGAGGGGGATATTATGGCATTCTTCTACAGTGGTGCCAACAAGGCGGGGCAAGACCATTTAGACGCCTGTGCGGGCGGAGCATTCCTGAATCAAGACATAGAGAGGTGTAGAGAGATCGTGGACAACATTGTCACGAATGCCGGGGCTTGGAACGTGGATGCAGATTTCCAGAGAGTGCATCAAGTTGAAGAGAGTGAAGGAACGAGAAGGCTGTTGATGGCCATGATGGAGAAGATCAACAACCTCGAGTTGGGGAAGAATTTGATTGGAGAGCATGCAGCAGAGAATGATAGAGTAGACCAACTAAGTGGACAGCAAGAGGTAGCCAATTACATGGGAGGTCCGTATTACAATCAGAATGGCTACCAAGGTGGAAATCAGTTTGGAAGACCTTCTTATGGTCAGCCATTTGTACCTCCAGGCCCACAACCACCTCAAAATCAATGGAGGAACACACAAGGAGTTCAAGGAGGCCAGCAGCCTCCTCAAAACACATGGAGGAAAAATGAGAATTTTTCTTATGCTAACCCAAAAGCTGGTATTACTGTTCCTGCAGGTGTTGATCCGGGGTCTAAACCTCCTGGTGGAGAGGGCGGTGCATCAACCGAGGAGATGTTGAGAGCTATCCTTCAGAAAGTGGAGGAAGGAAGTAAGCGGTTGTCATCCTTGGAGTACGATGTGAAGGAGTTGCATAAGAAGGGTGATCATCGTGATCAAGAGCTCCAAAAGATGAACGTTGAGTGGACTAGAACTCAACAAGAGAACAATCGAAGGTTCACTTCTATAGAGTTCCAGATGAACCAGATTGCAAAGATGGTGAATAGAGAGCCGGGAAAATATCCTTCCATGCCGGAAGGGAACCCGAAAGAGCATTGCAAGGCTATCCAGCTTAGAAGTGGAACCAACTATGAAGGTCCTCAGATGCCTGCTGATTCTGAGACGCCTCAAGTTGAGAAGGGGATAAAAAGTGAAGGGATTGAGAAGAAGGTTGAGGATGAGAGCACTCAAGCAAGCAAGGAGCTTTAAGAAGAAGGCATTGAGAAGGGTGAGAGAGTTCCTAAGTGGAAGAAGGCAAATGAAGCAAGGGAGAAAGTGAAAGAGACCGAGAAAGATGAATGGGGGGTACCCAAATCTGTGATACCAGTCCCGTATCCACAACGCTTCATGAAAAAGAAGCTTGATGAAAAATTTGCAAAATTTCTTGATGTTTTTAAACAACTTCACATTAACATTCCTTTTTATGATGCTTTGGAACAGATGCCGCATTATGCAAAGTTTCTGAAGGACTTGATCGCGAAAAGGCGGCGAGTGGATGAGCCGAAGTTGGTGCAACTGAACCACGAGGTGAGTGCATTAGTGCACAAGGCGCTTCCACCGAAGCTGAAGGATCCCGGGAGCTTCACGATCCTATGTGACATTGGGAACGGGATCAAAAAGGGAGCGTTGTGCGACCTCAGAGCGAGCATTAATTTGATGCCACTGTCGCTTTTCAAGAAGTTGGAAGGTGGAGAACTTCAACCCACAATGATGACGCTTCAACTTGTCGACCGGTCTATTACTCGACCTCAAGGAGTGGTTGAAGACGTCCTAGTGAGAGTTGGAGATCACATTTTTTCAGCCGACTTTGTAGTGCTAGAGATGGAGGAAGATGAGCACGTGCCCCTAATCTTGGGAAGACCGTTCTTAGCTACGGCGGGGATGGTGTTAGATGTGGCGAATGGGAAGATCACGTTGAAGGTTGATGATCAAGAAGTGAAGATCTCCCTATATGAAGCCATGAAGCACCCGAGGGAGGATGAGAGTTTGTATTGCATGGATGCAATTGATCCTCGTGTTGAAGACACGCCTCCTATCCCTAATCCTTCTCATATTCATGAATTTTATAATCCTTCACTTGATAATTTAACCCATGAGCATTATGTTCTTGATTATGTTGATAGGGATAAAGTGAAAAAGTTGAAGGATGAAGAGGTGAAAAGTGTGGACGTAACCCAGTTAGAGGGAAAATGAGGAGTTAAGAAGAAGAAGTCAAAATTCAAGAAGTTGTTTAGTAAGACTCCTCCAGATAAAGGAAAGAAGGAGTAGAGACCTATAACACTTGGGAATGAGAAGAAAGCAAAAGGGCTCATGATGGTGGGGCATCAAGGAAAAGAGTTCAAACACCACTCTTATGAGAGTGAGGGAGGTAAATTTGAGTATGATGTCCCATAAGCTCCTTTGAGCTTGGTCCGACATGAGGACCTTAAAAATAGTGCTGAATGGGAGGCAACCCATTAATTTTTATTTGCTTTGAGTTTTTTTTAGTTATTAGGGAGTTATTGTGATTCGTATGTTTAACCTCGTACTTGAGAGTTCTATTTTGTAGGCTTGTCTCTAAAGGAGTAAAGGTATCATGGAGCTATTCAGATTGAAGGAACCAACTTGAGACAAGGGAGTGTGCAAAGCTATTGAGAGAAATTGAATAGTTTGATTGAGGTAACCCACAACCCCAAACTTAGACCTCTAGCAAGGTCGAAGTTTGGGGGGTGGAGTTTTTTTTATATGTTTCTTGTTACATTGCACATGCATGCACGCCCTTATCTTTGAGTTGAGTTTGATTGATTATTGGTTTGTTGAGATACTCCTTGGGGTGATTTTGATTTGACTCGCTATTGCATATTTCATGCTTATTGACCCCTTCTACTTGTTGGTTGCTATCTTTGAGTACGATTTGATGAGTAGAGTTGAGTTTTGAAGTTGAGTTAGAAGTTTTATTGTGTGAGTGTTTGAGTTTGAGCTGATTTGAGAAAGAACTTGTATGCTTGTGAATTTTTCTTTTGAGTACTTGTGTGATGAGAGTGAGAATGCACTAGGACTAGCATGGATGTGAAAGCCGTGAGCTTTTGAGCCTTATGAGATTTTGATCCATGAATTGATCTATTCGTTTGTGAGTGAATCATCACCTTAGAGGATGCTAGAACTTGCATGTGCTCTTGCTTCTTGATTGTGTCTAGTTTGATATGCCGAATAGGATCTTAGGCCATCTTTGATTTTATTGAGTCACTTAGCCAAAATTTTCCTTACCAATGACATTGATCCCTTGTTAGCCCATTTGAGCCTAAAGCCTATTTTATTTGCTAGCACATATGAACACTATTCCAATTCCTAAGCCTTTTGTCCTGATTTGAGTGGAGAATAGGAAAGTGTGAATGTGAAGGGAGTAAATTGAGTTGAAAAAAGGAAAAGGTTGTTTGTTGAGTGAATATGAGGAGAAGGTGTGATGAGATTTGAGTTGTGGGAAAGAGAAAAAATTGAGAATGAGCAAAAAAAAAAAAAATGAGCTCATGTGTTTGCGCGAGAAAGAAAAAAAGTGAAGTGGTTGAAAAAAAAATGAAAGAGTGAGAAAGAAAAAAAAATTGAAGTGTTGAGAGAAGTGGAATTGAAAGGGTGTTGATTGGAAATGTTTGAAGTAGTCTGTTCCGCATCTTGAAGTACCGAAGTTTGATTTTCTATTCTCCATTCACCTTAGTCATTTTACCATATTGTTATCCCACCTGTCCAAAGAGCCTACATTACAACCTTGAGAAAGTCCTTTTTGATTCGGCATTGATTTCTAGAGTACGGTCGGAGTTAAGAGCACTTACAAGCCTATGGCTGCCAATTTGTGTGATTGATTGTGTGAGTGAGTCCCTTAATCATTGATATACACTTGTGAGGGAGCGAAACACATCGTTGAGTGCACATCCATGTTTGATCTTGGTGTTTCTTCTTATTATTGCATGAGTATGATAAAGGAAAGTGAGTGAGTATACGAGTGATTGATTTTTGAAGCTCGAGTTCATTAGCTTGCATGATTGATTCTTTGACTCATCCCTAACAATTTCACTTGACTTATTATTTCATTGCTTGAGGACAAGCAATATGGTAAGTTTGGGGGGGTTGATTAGGCGTGAAATTGTCATGATTCGTAGCTAGAAACGCCCTAGTTTTGGTCGATTTTATTGAGTTTTTAGAGCCAAATGAGTACTATTTCTATACATTGATGAATTGGTCTCTTTGATACTCATAGGTGAATCGAGGACGAAAAACGGAGTTCGTAGGACTTTGAATCGACTCAAACGGATGCCCGGATGAGAAGATATCAAAGAAATACGATTGGTATTAGTACGTGAGAAGAAAAGTGTTAGTTGCAAAGAAGGAGAGCCCATTCGAGCTCCATCACTCGAGCACCTCGCTCAAGCAACGTAAGTCGAGCACTCCAAACTTACAGAAAGTTTAGGCCGCTCGAGGGGTACAGCTCGAGCGCCCCGCTCGAGCACTAGAACCGTTCGACCAAGATAGCTCGAGCGCCCCGCTCGAGCTCTCGATCCGTTCGACCACAACACCTCGAGCGCCCCGCTCGACCGGGACAGCTCGAGCACTTCCGATGCATATTTTCCAGATTTCGTTTTTCGGCCCACGAGATCCCGTTTCGACCCGGTGCCTATATATACCTCTTCCAAACACGTTTTGAAGGAGCCCCGAACTTTAGAAATAACTTTTAGACTTAGTTTTAGAGAGAGGAAGAATAGAAGAACGAGCAAGCTTTATTTACGTTTTGTTGAGGTTTTTCGTACGAATTACTAGTTTCTTTTCGTTTATTAGTTTCTTTTCATTAGCTTTATTACTTTAAACGCTTTGAAACTTCGTTTTAGTTAATTAAATTTCAGTTCTTAGTATTTATTTCTTTAAAACCCTAGTTCATGTTTCTTATTTTTTCCGTTCAATTCATTATGTTTATGTTCGTTGTTTCTTCTAATGCTTTTATGTTTGTTAAAACCATGTCCGGCTAAAACCCTTGTATGCTTAGGGTAGGATGAACTCGTAGAAGTAGGATGTGGGTACGTAATTAGGGTAATTAGTGACGTTAGTTTTAATTCTCTTGATTAATGAATTCTTATAATTAACCTTAACTTTACCTTTGAATTTCGTATGAAAGTGTTAGAGAGAGGACGACCGCATCACTCAATAACAATTAGTAGTCTTAACGAGAAGGTTTAGAAAGGGTTAATTCATTTACCGGTTTAGCGAAGGAGGACGACCGCATCACCTTAGTTAAATTAGGGTCTCATTAATTAAGCACAATCTATTAAATTTTTAATAGATTAGTGAAGTCGAGTGTTAGGGTAAAGTATTAGGGTTTAGAATCTTGAGCTTTCACCTTGCATTCTTAGACCTAGGTTAATTCTTGTGTGTCACAGTTATTCTGATTATGTACCTGCTCTGTTAGTATACGTAGGGATTCCTATCCTAAGCATCACCATCTCATATTTGAAAACAACCTTTAGATACTTAGTTTAGTTCTTTCTTTTGCCTTAGTAGAGTAATTTAGTTTAGTTTATTTTAATCTTTCCAAAAACCCAAAAACACACACTCATATTAGCTACGACGCGTAGATCTTCAGTGATCTATTCGCATACACTCTATCCCGTGGATTCGATATACTTGGTCGCTATACTTACTCATACTACAGTGAACCCGTCCGCTTGCGGGTGAGCGACTAGTAGAAGTTAGTATTTTCGCTTCAAGTCCGCGCGCCCCCTCCTCTTGCACAAGAGGTCCCGTGTTCGATTCCCCTTGGACGCAAAAATGGATTAATTGTTCAAGGCCTAATAAGACTAATATAGAAGGTGGGCCACATATAATAAGGAATGGGCCGGGCAAATATTGAATTTTGCGACGGAAAACAGTCCGTCGCAAATTATAACAGAAAAAAAATAAAAAAAATATATATAAACATTTGCGACGGAATGTGGCCGTCGCAAATGTTGTTGACCCGAACGGGTCTAACCCGAAAGATTTACGACGGACTACTGTCCGTCGTAAATTTTGTGCGACCCGGCCGGGTCTGACCCGCCAAATTTGCGATGGATTTGTCCGTCGTTAATTTGCGACGGAGTGCAAAATCCGTCGCAAAAATTAGCTACGGCTGTTTTAGGGACGGATACGATTCCGTCGCAGAATCCGTCGCAAAACAGTGTTTTTTTAGTGTTTATTTATATAGTGATCAAATTCATAGGTCGCTCATAAATTAAACTGCAGATAAGCATCATTAGGTAAAATTTATTCGAGATCGTAATGCTTTCAATTTTTTTTTTTTTTTTTTTGGCAAAATGAAATGTTTAACATATTATATGATAAAAAAATTAAATAAGTTTCTTAATGATTATAAACTGTGAAAATATAAATTGAATTTTCTCAACTTATTTTCCTAACCACCTCCACCCCAAATACCCATCTCCCCCTCCTCCACCCTCATTCATCTCTAATAAACATGGAAAAATAAAAAGATAATTATTTTATATTAAAATTAAATTTAAAAAAAATATTTATTATAAATTATAAAAGATCTTATAAATTGTATTTGTCAAACACTTTAATAATTTATAAGCCACTTAAAAAATATATTTTATAACAATTCATATGTTTAGCTTAAACGGGCTCTAATAGTATCATAAATTGCAACCTAAGAGGTGTAGTCCTTTCAAACATATGCACAAGATCAAATGATGATGCTTATATGGTGGGTTATCAGAAATAATAGGCATTTTCTTATAATTTTATTTTAATGTTACTGACTAATTTCATGATTATTCAGGCTGTGCAGGAATATCGGTCGAATTATAAAGGGAAAAAAAAAATTAAGAGATTAGCAACTCCTCAATGGTAATTGGAATGAGATTGAAATTAGTATAATTATAATGATTTATGTTAACAAAATTACTACCTCCTCTCCCAAATAAGGTAATCACTACCTCATATTGATTACTCTGTTTTATTCATACAATCATCCTCAATCATTTCCTATTCCTCTACTAACAACCATTTGTTGTCCATTTCTATTCCAAAATTTGGGCATGACATTAGCAATGGAGTCACAATTATAACAATTATTCCCCCAACATATCATTTTTATTGCGGAGGCATAGATGTAAAATATTTTTTATTCACATTATCAATAAAAATTGTTAATCAAGCGTCTTCTAAAAGTTACAAGCATAATTTTTTTGTCTACCAGACAATACTAGGCTATAGCACTATTAATTATCTTACAAGTAATTGTAATAATTTTAGAGTAAAGTATTAGTTCTTTCATATAAGCAATTGCATTAGTGACAATGACAGCCAAAAATTTGGTGCCGGGGTCCAATTGGCAGTACAAAGTAAATGGAATAATATCACCATCGTAATTATATTTATTCTTGTATAGTCCATGCTTCTCAATAATATCATAATTTATATATTACATTAACATATTTTTTATTAAAACTCTGAAATATTTTCCTACTAAATGTTCAAATGTCATGAAAATTTATGTAATCAATAAACTGAATCATTAAATAAAAATATGTGAATTTAAATAAAATAGATATAAATAACTATAAGGTCTATAAAAAAAATTTTAATATGCAAGAAAATACAATCAAATAAAACAAAATAAAGAAGAAGAGAAACACTAAGCTTCATATACGGATTTGATATAATGCCCATCGGTGGGCACAAACAAACTTATATGCCCACTGCGAATGTGATAATGACACGTAAGCAAATTTAAGTAATTAATTAAAATAATGGGCCCCCTGTTTAAATTTGTTTATGTGTCATTATCACATTCACGGTGGACATATAAGTTTGTTTGTGTCCACCGGTGGACATTATATCATATACGGCTTCATATAATGTAAGCGTTAAGTTTTAAAAAACTAATTTGATAAGGAAAAATAAAACGAAAGCTTAGTCATTTATATTGAAAAGCGGTTATCAAAAAGATGGAAGAAAATGGAATCGATGTTTTAGAAAAAAAAAATTTAGGGAACGTTTGGTTAGGGGTAATGGTTATAGGATAATAGAAATGATTCTATTAATAATGTTTGTTACTATTAATACATTGTAATAAGATTGAAAATGAGTTATAATTTATCATTAATTCTTGAATTCTATGTTAGAGAGGAAACAATACTAATGGTTAACAAGTCAATTTGCGCACTCACAGGGATGGTCACGTATTTGGGTGAAGTCGGACTCTGTGCTTGCGATTTAGACTCAGACTAGATATGTATGTTCATTTTTTTACCAAAAATTCACTCTAATTTGTAACCAAAAATAAAATATATATACCAAACAAAATTTTGGTACGAACACAAATATTAAAAATTTTAAATATCAAACTTTAACACAGATATAAATATTTTCGGATATTTATTTTGGTCCGTGAACAGCCCTACGAACAATAAATACTCGATCCAAGCTAATAAAAACTATATGAATGTCAATGGTAGTTCTTTCTCTACAATTCCAAGTCCATTAATTACATGCAATTTATTTTCCTTTCTGGCGGCGGCTTAAGATATATGCGTACGTTTTCACACTCCTAGGTAACTTAGCATGATTTTATTTGAAAGGCTAGGATGAAGATAACTGACACAAAAGGGAAAAAAATGCAAAATATTTATTATGTTGGGGATCTATAATAAGTGTCGCAGAGCTATAACTAGGATTGGTAGGATTGGTAAGAACCGGCAAATCCCATTTTGGGTAAGAGTTTCATATAGTACTGTATTATTTGTATTAAAGTATTGTACAATATAACTTGTTGGATATGTGTGTATCCGATAATATAAAACGAAAATAAAAACAGGTGAAACCGAGTCAAGAAAAATTATTTTTCCGCAAGACAAATACGTTTATCGTCTCTGAATCAGTGGCACAACTGAATATAGAGGAACAATGGATGAAAATAGAGTTATGAACTGAACTACTCTAGAATAGATGCAGAGAAATCTGTATGCAGTAGTTTTTGTATGTAGAGAAAAACCTATATATCTTTTGGGGCCTATTTATAAATAAGGAAGTCACTTGGATAGTTGAGATAATAATGGGATCACAATATTAGTGGTCCTTGATTTTAGGAATTCCCCAATTTGGAGATTAAGATACATCCGGATCAACGAACCTCACGGATAAGATCAAATAAATTTTAAAATCAAATCCCATGAAATATTTATCTGAAAATAATGATCAATGGGATCACCTATTCCATCCAATGTTACATCTCCTAATCCACAACCCGGATGACTGCCACGTGTCCAATATGAATATTACCACTTAATCCCTCTAACACCGTTTGCAAGCAGATTTCTGGCTAATCTCAGGAAATCTTCCAAACAAAATCCTGCGTATCTATTCCAAAATTGAGGATCTCCAAATTTTCAAAGAAAGTGAATTGAAATTCAGAACTGCCATAAGCACATAAAACCAGAAATTGATTTCTCATGTCGGCAGCAGAATGGTGGAACTCAGAAATTTCATTTGGAGGTAATTAAAATTATCATAAGCTAACCCAAGGATTCCCTGAGTAAGAACCCTTGGTTCATCACATATTCCAGAAATTCGATAAACCGACTAAAAAAAAAAAAAAAGAAAAATCTTTCTTTTTGTTTTTCAAACAGTTTGAAATTTTTTTTTTGCAGTCCGGGCACGAGGTCGAATATTAAGTATGAATCATAGTTCAAATATTTCGTAATCTACGTGTTCCAGATACTCGAATAAATATCCGACGAAGTAGAACCATCTCCATCAAGGCGACAGACCCATTCTCTGTACTATCAATAGAATCCATTATAACAAGTCGCACACTTACTACACATATTTGTGCATTTGGAATTGCTGCGTATATGTGGTTATTGTGATGATATGTGAATTCGGTATTGACCGATGGTGTATCACTTGGAGATTGCATTGTTATATTTGGTAGACAATGTGTTCGATAAAATGCCTGAATGAGTATGAAATCGTTTACATTTTGTGAATGCGGTATTACACGATGGAGGTATCACTTGGTGATTTCAGTTGTTATATTTAGTAGATAACGTGTTCGATAAAATGCCTGAATGAGTATGGAATCATTTACATTTGTGAACTACTTGTATTTTGGTATTTTATTTTCATGTTCTATTAAGATGTATAATTGATATTCATTGATTGTTCTTTTTTCTTGTCAATTATCATATTTCAATTTGAGTATATGTCCTAATACATACAGATGTAGATTTATCTTTAAAGTTCAGTGAGTAGTGAGTGGATTATTAATATGTGATTCTTAACAGTGTCAACCTCTTAGATTGTATATGCAGACATAGATTGAAATGGTGAATGAATTATTCATTTTGTATATGCAGACATAGATTGAAATTGATTATGGACTTTACAAGATTGAATTTGATTATGGAGAGCACTTAAGCCAGAAGAACAAAGTTACTAATCAAACTAGAACCTTGAATCTAACCTACGGTGGTAGCAATAATGATTCGAATGCAAGGAGCTAGAAAGAAGGTGAAGGTGAAGAAAGAGTAGGTGATAGCGATAGTGATAGTGAAAGTGGGATTAGCAAATGGTGAATGAATTCAAGATTATTCTGCAAGATTTCAAATATTTTCATTCCCGAAGAAATATAAAGTCCCCTCTTTCAAAGGCTCCTTACAAGGCTTCAAAAATTTATGGTTATCAAATGTGTACTTTAATGCTTTAATTTTAAATGCTTTCATACTCTGTTAAGGATTTGTTTTCATCATCTGATAGAAAATATAAACAATTGATGCAAGTATAGATTATTTTAAATCTTTTTTTTTTTCCTTTGAGGATTTGTTTCTTCTTCACCTGTAAGTTGTAAACATGCATCGACAAATATTCATTTGATTTATTCCTAATATGTATAGGGTTAGCTGTCTCCACTCTTTTGCTAATTAAACAACCATTTGTTTTTCTTGTTTAGTTCTTTACTTCTTGAATTTGTGAATGAACATGCGTTTTTATAGAAATTGGTTTATAAAAAATCTATGGTTTGTGACCTATCTTTGACCAATTTTTGTAATCTTAAAAGTTCTTTTTAAAGTTGAAAGACCCCTAGAAATTTGTTAAATAATTTTTTTAGTTTCATTACTCATTTGGCTATGATCATTGTAGTCCCAAAATCACCAACATTGTATTAAAATAAGTTTACAATCAAAAACCACCAACTAACCTCAACTTTTTTCCCTCACACAAAACATTCAACTTCTCTTTCAAAACGGTGTTTCTCCATTACCACAAATTCTTTTTTTTTTTTGGTTGGTTCCATTAACACGAATTCTAGCACACACCCAAGATTATTACCGACTACTTCTTAGGGTATTAATGATTAATTTTTGGAGTATTATTGACTATGTTTTGGGATATTACTAATTTTTGTTTGGAGTATTTTTTTTTTAAATCTAAGTGCATATCATGCACTCAAGTGCTCACTAAAAATATTCCTCCATAAAATCGAAACATATTTAGATGTCTTTATCCATTAAATAGGTTGAAAATTAACGCCCACAAATTTGCAATACTTTTGTGAGTATAGAAATAAAAAAAAAAAGTGTAATGAGTAGGAAGTACAGGGTGAAGATTATAAGATTTTGAAGGTGGGGATTGTGGGAAATATTTACATTTTGGGAGTAGGCAAACTTTTGTGGGACAAACTAAAAAGAAAAATATGAAAACCTTTTTGAGACGGAGGTAATAGCTAATACCGTACCGAATACAAAATGTATATTCCAATTGTAAACAAAAGTGAGCACTTAACAACTTTTACAATTTCAAATGATGTGAGAAACGATGTTCCTTAAGCATTAAAAAATTCCTACTAACTTTGACTTCATAAAAGGGGAAAAAAAAAAACTAAACAAGAATTAATATATCAATTTGAGTGTGAGTAATGAACTCCTTATTCTCTCGGTTCATCATCTTGCTCATAGTTGGCTTTCTCATGTTCACCTTCAGGATTGTAGTTGTTTAAATAACGGCCATTAAATCCATGTGGTTTAATCAGTTGTTGCTATATTAGAACAAATAAATAAATTAGACGTATTATTATGCAATAAATTACAAAATAAAATATAATTGTTAAACTATGTGTTATCACCTGCAATAACTGTGTTAAACTCATTCCACTTTGGTGGCCTTCACTTAAATAGTAAGGAGCAGCATGTTGATTACCATTTTGGTTAAAAAACTACCGTTTACAAAAAAAAAAAAAAAAATTAAAACCAAGCAATATATCAACCAACAAATATTCATTGATATTTAATAAACAAAATAATAAAATATTTTTGTACCTGGGGATATTGCAATGACTCTGCATATGATGATGAAGATCCTTGACTAGGATAAACCTGACTTAAATTAGTCCCACCCACTTCACAGTCCTAATTTATTGTAGATAGAAGTATGAGATCAAAAGAAAAAAAAACCAAAATCTAACATTTATATTATATAGATACAGTTAAATAGACAATTAATCATGAATAAATAAGAATAAGAAAATAATTACCTTGTTATTGTTTTCAATTTGTACACCAATCTTATTTTGTTTCTTCTTTCGTTGAGTCTTCTCCAAGCCGCTTTTGACCCTTTTTCCTGATTTTATTGGATTCTTTTCTTTCTTTTTCCACCCTCTTACAATGATTCCAGATGTTTGTACATCTTCATCCAAGTCACATACTTCCGATGTAGAAGTGTGTTTTGTTACCACTTTTGGTAAACTAGTCTTTTGTGCAACTGATTTTATTCTAAGAGTTGGTGGCACTGAAGTTGGACTATCTGAGATTGCATCAATTTCTTCAATCAACCTGAGAAGGCCCTCTCTTGCAATTCCAAAGTTTTTGGTTCTCAAAGAAGCTCTCGTTGTTAAAATATTGCTCAAGCTACACAGTTCCTTGTACTGAAGTCCAATCATTTTTTTTTTCATCGTTTTCATTTGTAACATCTAAAGATCCTCCAATAGTCATGGGAGATTCAAGGGAGGCAACAATACCTTTTTTTGCTCTTTTGGTCCATCTCTTTTTAATATACAATTGCGGAATCTCCACAATATTTCTCAAACAAAATACTTTGAGAATATGACAGCATAAAATTCCTCCAAACTCGAACTTCTTGCAACTACACGAGACTTTATCTTGAAACGAATGAAATATTACCTTATGTGAATGACACTTTCCTAGAATGGTAATTTCATACTCAGAAGTCTCTTCTGTTTCACCACACAACACTACCTTAGCATCGTAGCCCTTATGCAACTCATCCTGAAATAACTCAAAAATCTCATGAGTATAAATGTTAGAAGCGTGCTTCAATATTTGAATTGGAAAAGTAGTTGCCGGCGTACTCCGACTAGTTCTTAAATCTGCGTTCAACTCCTCATATCGACGATCATTAATCAATCTATCGAAGTGATTGAAAAATTGCAACAGGTTATTTTTGTAATTCACATATCTTTTGAGAACACTATGCATACTTTCACTTCGTTGAGTAGTTGTCATATCCGCACAAAATGACTGTCTCCCATATACTAGTGCCCATTTTTCTCTGATTTTGAACAACCTTTCTAACCACTCATTGGCCTGAAGTTTATATTTTTCCAACATTTGATGCCATGCACTTAGGAATTCTTCTTCCTCTTCATGATCATACACACAAGATCTGAAGTCCTTCGAAAAACTCGGAAAACTTCCAAACACATTACTTAAATGGGTGGCTGCATTTTGATATATATGCCAAATACATAAACGGTGACATGTTCCAGGCCATTGAGTTGTCAAAGCTTTAGCCATTGCAGCATCTTGATCTGTAAGAACTGTTTGAGGTACTTTGTCAGACATGGCTGTAGCAAATGTTCGAAACAACCATTCAAATGTAGATGCAGTTTCATCGTACAACAATGCTGCACCAAAAATTGTTGTTTGTCTGTGGTGATTAACACCAACAAAGAGAGAAAATGGCTGCCCCTCCTTATTTTTCCTTATGTGTTGTATCAAAACTAATCACATCACCAAAACAAGCATAGTCTGCCTTCATTTGAGCATCAATCCAGAGAATATTAGCTATTAAGTCATCCTCATCAACTTGTATAGCGTAAAAAAATTTTGGATCTTCGAATTTCCTCTTTTGTAAGTATTCTAATACTCCGCCAGTATCACCTAATTTCATTTGCATAGTTCTCTTTGATCACAAATAATTCTCATAATCTTCAAAAATAAATCCAACATTTTTACGACCACCCACTTGCTTAGACATCAAGGTAAAACTTGCTCTTGGTGTTATTCCCGAATAATCTAAATCATCTGCTAGTGAAGTTTGGGCATTGGATATTTTCCTATGAGATTTTAGCATGTGAGCTTTTCTAGGACTCACTAGGGAATGACCTTTATGTTCGGCAACAAAACGAACAATCTTATATTTTGCACTATATCTACCATTGATTTTCATCATTGCACAACAACCTGTTCTTGTTATCGGGCATTTAGATGTATAGGTTGCATCTCTTTTATCGTTTTGTCTATACCCTTGGCATTCACAACAAAATACCCTATCAAGTACCCTTCCTTTATCATCTGTATGAACACTGTGTCTTCTAATGCTAAATCCAGTTGCCTTAGCATATTCATTATAAAAGTTGTATGCTGCATCCTCACTATCAAATTCCATATCAATTCTCGGAATTATCTCTTTTGAACTAGTCAAGGGGTGAACAATCGAAAGGTCTTCCATATTACTACTACCATGTGGTTCAGTTTCATTACTCGTCTCATTAAATTTCAAATTCCGTCTTGGAGTAATTTCATCACAAGTATCTTTCTCCATTATAAAAAAAATAGATCCTAAAAATGAAAAAAAAAAAAAAAAACTATTAGTGTCCATATTTTTACATATGTAAAATAAGATTCAAATAATAAAATGATAGCTTGAAAAAAATTCTTGTGAACAACATGCTCTAAACTAATACTTTTACGTTACTGAGATAAAGAGCTAGTGAAACTTGTTTGTTTTTAATGAACATTAATTTGTAAAAAACCATTATCAATTTTAATTCATCATATTTCCTTTTAAGTACCACACCTAATCATACATTACCATTGGTATATCTTGCAGCTATGTAACTATCTAACATTTAATACATGCACAATAACAGTATATGCATCTTTTGTTGCCCTCCATACACGTTAACTAATTTATACATAAGAGAGGAGCATCAATTTATACATAAGGTGCAGAATTTTTTTTTTAAAATAAAAAACAGCACAAACAAGGGTTAGAAGACAGCCAATTAAACCAAAAAGAAAAGTGAAAGATAAGATGTAAGAATTTTTATTAACTATCGTATTATTGGTAAACAAGCCAAGATTAACTTAATGTAATTGGCAGACAAGATTATTTAATTTTTTGCAAATTATACATTAAGCAATTGCAATTGCAATTGCCCATCATGTTTGACAAAACTCTACCATATTCTGAGTTCTTGTGTACCATACAAAAATTATGTACATTGATTAGATACTCATTCGGGCATTTTATCGAACACCTTGTCTGCCATATAGTTACATCGCAACAACTACAAATTCACAATATCATCACAGTACCACATACATCACTATAGTAAATTTTAATTACCTGACAAAGAAATTTCCGAGTTCTCGTATCGTGTTGTACTCAAGACGAGAAAGTAAAGGTTTTGGCAATTTTCGCTCTTGGCAATTCTTCTTCCGATTGAAATCCTGAGTTTTTGTACTCATTGATGTAAATTCAGAATTTTCCTTATTCGCCATAATTGTTTTGGAAAATTGGAGATCCTCAATTTTGGAATAGATACGCATGATTTTGTTTGGAAGATTTCCTGAGATTAGCTAGAAATCTGCTTGCAAACGGTGTTAGGCAGACGGTGTTAGGAGGGATTAAGTGGTAATTTTCATATTGGACACGTGGCAGTCATCCGGGTTGTGGAATAGGAGATGTAACATTGGATGGAATATGTGATCCCATCCGGTTCTCATCCCTGTTAAAAAAAAGTCAAAATCTCCAACATAACTAATTATACATATATTATAACAAGTGCCCTGCAGGACAACATAGAATTAACAGATGAATCCCCAATGGGATCCGTCCTGAAATGGATGGAAAATTCACAATTTTATGCGCTCAGTTTAAATTTGAACTCTCAAAGAACTCGTGATGCACACAGGGACAGAGCTACATGGGGTCAAGGGGTTCACTAGGCCCCCTGGAATTTTTGAATTTTTCGGATATATTGGCACAAGTTCCATTAAATTCACCAAAGTAAAAGTGTTTTATTAGTTCAGAGCTATGTTTTTAAATACGGGTCCGACCGGCCGGTCGGACCGCGAAGCGGAGAGGCCAATGTATAGTCCGAAGAGGTTGAGCCGGTCGTCTAGCGAAGCGGCCACGAAACGGCAAAAACGGTCAAAATCGGGTCGGACCGGTTAAAGCGGCGGTCCGGGGTGTTTTGTAAGAAAAAAAAAGTTAGGACTTCTTTGTAATTTTAATATTTATACAAAAGCCCTAATTAATTACAAAATAAAAAAATTCCCAAAAAAAAACTTACCTTCGCGTTCTTCTGGCTACATAATACATATTACAGATTACAAAAAAAAAACTTACCTTCGCAAGTCCTAGCCCCTTCCGACGCAGGTACGCAGACGCAGCCCCTCCTCCCGTCGGTGCCTCCTTCGGCGCCTCGTCCAGCGCAGGCCACGCCTCCTCCGGAACAGGCCAGCGCCACCCGCGCGACAGCAACAACCCAACGAGGCAGCAACGCAACAGCCCAGGCCAGGCAACACAGCAACAACCCAGGCGCGCTCAACCCGTCGACAGCAGCAGCCCACTCTCAGGCGACCACCTCAGCATCGATTTCACAGTATTTCTCGATCCTTTTCTCTTATATTAATGTGCAAATTTGATGGGCAAATTTGATGTGCGAATTTGACTTAGATTATGAGTGGTGTGATGTGATCTAGGTATTTTCTGAATTAATCCATTAGGAAAAAATATTAATGTCTTTCCTTATATGTTTATGAGCTTGGTTGAGTTCTAGTGAATTAATTAGAATATGAATACTACTATGTCAGTATGTCTAATCTATAAGGAAAAAGATTGAAGGCCTATTAATTTATATTAAATTTGTTCACTGTAAATTTATAATTTCATTTGTTTTGTTTTTCTTTTTTAGGTCATTTATCATGGTGAACACTGAAAGTACACAATCTCCACAATCACAAGCACAAGAATCAAGAACTAGAAGTGGTGGTACGCAAAATGTTCGACAGAAAAATGATCCAGCATGGAAGCATTGCAAGGTAATTGGATCTGAGAGTGGCAATAAAATTATTCAATGCCTTTATTTTAATAAATCATATAAAGGGGGGGGGGGATACATCGCATGAAAGAACATTTAGCCCGCAAAGTTGGTAATATAAGTGGTTGTCCTAAGGTTCCCAATTATGTTAATATTCAAATGAAAGGGAATTTAGAGGACATTGAAACTGCTAAAATACAAAAGGCAAGTGCATCTGTTTTTCATGAATCGAAAGGGGAGGAAGAAAGTCAAAATTTGCATGTTAAAGGTAATGAAAAGAAGAGGAAAAAATTCATAGGGAGCTATATGAAAGATGGTTCAGGTTCAGGAGTAGATTTATCTCAACCTAGCATACAAGCATCATGACATAATAAAGAAAGAAAACATGAAACTGATATGGTTGTTGCTTTGTGGTTTTATGATGTTTGTATACCCATGAATGCTGTTAACTCTCGATATTTTAAGCCGATGATGAGTAGGATAGCATCCATGGGTCATGGGTACACTGGTCCCAATTACCATGCTTTGAGAGTCCCATTGCTTAAGGAAGCAAAGGCTCAAGTACATTTGACCATTGAATCTATGCGGTCTAATTGGATTGAATCTGGGTGCACTATAATGGGTGATGGTTGGACAGATAGGAGTCATAGATCATTGATAAACTTTTTGGTGTATTGTCCCAAAGGTATATCTTTTATCAAATCATGTGATGTGTCTGATATTGTGTCAAGTACTGATAATTTGTGCAGTCTATTTTCTGATATTGTTGAGATGGTGGGTGAACAAAATGCGGTGCATATGGTTACTGACAATGCTAATAACTATAAAGCTGCTGGGAAGTTGCTTCATGCTAAATATCCTGGGATATATTGGTCCCCGTGTTCGGCTCATTGTGTTAACTTGATTTTGGAAGATGTTGGGAAAATGGACTTAGTCCAATAATGTGTTATCTTGGGTTCTAGAAATACCACTTTCGTCTATAACCACAAGTGGCCCCTTGCTTGGTTGAGACAAAGGAGTGGTTGGACTGAAATAGTTACCCCCGGAGCCACACGTTTTGGAACAAATTTCATTGCTTTAAGAAGTTTGTATGATCATAAAGAGCATTTGGAAGCTATGGTTATATGTGCTGACTTTAAGAAGTTCTTAAAAACTGAGAAAGGAAGAGGAGTTAAAGATACCGTGTAACGCCCCGAACCCAGAATATATTAATTATATCGGATTCGAAGTGTTATTGTGATCAAAAGTCCGAATTATAAAATTTTTGAAGGAAATATAACGGAAATGAGAGATGATGAGTTTTTATGCAGCAGAAGAAATGAATAGAATAATATTTATAATATATCTCACACACATATATAAAGTTTATTATCAATAGTATCATTTTATTTAAGTGGGGAATTCCGTGTCGTCTCTATTACTGTCCTTGCTCCACGAACTCATAATCTGCAAGGGTTGTAAAAAGGGGGCGTGAGATTTGAATTCTCACGTATGGGTGATTTGCAACGTCATGGGATTGGTAAATCCGAAGTATATTAAATTATACTCATTAATAAAAATATAATTCATTTAATCAGTTGACATAAAAATTCAAACATCATATATCATATAAATAACAAGTTCACATAATAATCAGTTGGGCATAACAGGTTTCACATCATATAATTGAAATATCACAAGTTTATTCACAGTAAGCGGCAAAGCCCAAAGTCATTTTTCAAGTAACGGCCTAATCTGTCAAAATCATTTCCAACACATCGTGAATCTCTCCCAAACCATTTCTCACCAACAAATCATGTGACCATGAATCTGAATAATTATTATCACTCATGGTCACCACAAATAATATCAGCGACCATGAATCTGATCTATTATCACTCATGGCCGTACGTGTCATTCCACAAAATAATTACCAGTGACCATGAATCTGACTTATTGTCACTCATGGCCATACGCGTCATTCCGCAAGAAAAATTACCAGCTTTCATTTTCCTCACAAAAACTATCATTTCGAAACATGGGGAGAATACACATAATTCATACTTAAAAGATTCATGCTCACAACATGTCCTTATTACCATGCAGTCATAATCAATTTATATAATTAGATAAACACAACAATCCATATAAGGTATATATATATATATATATATATAATAATATCGTATAGCTCACACACTTATATAATAGGGTGTACATTTATGTTGGATTAGTTGTTTTAGATTGATTTAGTCGAGTTCAGAGTATACCAGCATAACGTATTATAAGCAGATCAATCAACAGATCATCACCCACCTGATTGTTCTGAGCCCTGAGAATATTGTGTAGGCAGACGGTCGAGTCCTTCGTGCGTGTCCCGAAGAGCACAGAATCCTAATAAGGAGTATTCCGATTAAAAGATCGACTTTTGAATTTGAAAAGCTTAAGCGTGTGAAACTCGAGGATTGAGTAGATTGTTGTCTTTAGAAAACTATTGAAAACTAAAGTTTTCAAAGGTTGATTTCTAATTGATAAGTACACCCCTTTTCAAGAGGAGGTGTATTGGTGGGGTGTATTTACTAAATTCAGTAGTGTAACAGGGGGGTGTATTTACTGAATTTAGTGGTGTTCTTAATAAAGGCCTTTTAAGGAAAAATATAATTATTAAACTTGGAAATACTTAGAAAAATAAGATTATTACTTAGAAAAATTAATAAAATTAAAGAAAATGTTTTTCTTTCTTAAGAATTCTATTTCTTGTTTTTTAAACGAAAACTTGAATATAAAACTTCTTTCTTCTAAACTTATTAAAAGACTTGGACTTTTCTAAGAGAATTATATTATAAACTAAAAATAGTTTATAAAAAGGTATTCTTCTTTTTCTAATATTAGTGGTATTCCTAAAGTTGGTTTGTAATTCTTCTAAAATAACGGATTATATTAAAAGGTTTTATTTTGCGTTTCTAAAAATTCTAACAAGGGTACGAGGTGAAGACGAGTTTCCATTTGTCTATGAAAATTACCCAACAATGTTTAAACAACAACTTCATCACCATTCAACAGCTAACCAAACCAAACTAATTCATCCATTCACTAATACCCTCCAACTAATCAATAATACTTAACAGCTAAACCAACAACACTAAACAATAAATTCAATAATACTAATAGTTTGTCCAACTAAAACAATGATACAAAACTGTTATAGGAATGATACTAAACGATTAAAAGACTAGTACTAGTCCATTAAAGTCCAAATACTCCAACAATTCGCAGCATCAATACTCAATGAAACTCATTTACTGCTAAAAATCAATTTAAAACTCAAAGGGGTTCAACCCAAATCAAGAACAGAAAATAATTTTGACAGAAGAAGGAAATAGAAAACCAAAGTTCAAAACATCCTCTCCAATTCTTGTTATACGGCTCCGGATAGTCACGATAAAAGTCCAGAATTACGAAAGGAAGAAAACGAAGGTAGAGACCTTACGTTCTCCGGTTCCAGGTAGCAAACGGGCGGCCTAACGGCGTAGTTCCGAATTTTCCGAAAACAAACAGCAATAGCGGCTACATAAGAAAGGGCAAAGATGGCAACGGCACCTCGATTAAGCACGAGGCGAATTGTCAGTATTTAATCGAAGGGGCAGTGGAATTGAACAAAATAGGACTTGGATTAAACAAGACTCACCCAAGGAGTAGGGCGAACCCGGGTCGTCGATCGGAGAAGGGAGGCTGTGGCGGCGCTCGACGGTGGAGGGCGGCGCTTCGCAGCTGAGTGAGTAGTGGCGGAGGGTAGAAAGAGGGGAGGCGGAACAGCGGCACTTCGTGCTGCGCGACGGCGAGCGTCGCTGATTCGTGGTGGCGCGACGGCGGCCCTGCTTCACGAGCGAGAGGCGTCGCGTCGCGACGGGGAGAAGGAAGGTCGGCGGTCGCGGCGTGAAGGAGGGCTGGAGCACGGCGGTGGTTGAGGAGTCGAAGCAGGGCACGACGGCGACAGGAGAGAGCTCGGCGGAGAGGGACAGCGGTGCTGGACGGAGGCCGAAAGCGGCGTCGGAATGGAGGCGGTGGAGGAGGAACGGAGCTGATAGGGCGCGAGGCTTCGCGGTGCGCGAGCGTCGTTCGACGGCGGCCCTCGGCCGGAGATGAGCGGCGCTTGTCGCCGGCGAGAGAGAGAGAGCGAAAGGCGACGCTTGCAGCGGCGTCGCGACAGAGAAAGGGCGGCGCTCGGCTTCTGGGCGAGTGAGCGGCGGCGGCTTGGTGGAAGAAGGAGGAGCAGCGGCGGTTGAGCGGGAGGCGTTTTGGCTAAGAGAGAGAGATGAGTGAAAATGGGAAAAAACTTAAATGAGGAGGAAAGGTATTGCGTACTGAGAGGAGAGGTTATTTATAGGGAAATATCTTTTAATTATTTAATTAAATTAAAGGAAGGAAATAAGTATGTGGGTGGGATTATTTCTCAAATTAAAATTAATTTAAAAGGAAAGTAATTTACGTGGTTAATAATTAACCCCCCTTAATTCTGATATTTTCGTTCCCACTTGATACGGTTTAGGGATCGTTCGATTCACGAGTTTAATCCCGATTTGAAAATTAATACAGTTTTGAGACTCAATTAATATTTTAAAGTATTTTAATTATTCTCAATAAATTAAACGGATCGAAATCCTAATTTTTAACTTGAATATTTAATTTCTCGTAGTCCTTTATTCGCTTTGAAAGATTCGATTCTTTCGACGAATTTAGGAATTTGTAAAAAGGGTATATATTTAAATTACACAAAAGCACACAAAATAATAAAATAAAAAGAAACAAAAATAATAATATAAAATAAGGGTTCTAAGAATATAAAAGGTATAAAACGGGACGGGGTATTACATACCGTGTTGAACCAAAAGTTTTGGAACAATTGTCTTGTGATTGTCAAAATCATGGAACCACTAATGAGGTTGTTGCGTATTTGTGATACTGATGAGAAGCCTTCATTAGGCTATGTATATGAGGGGTTGGCTAGAGCAATTAAGGGAACAAAAGAGGTATTCAAGAATCAAGAGTCAAAGTACAAGCCATTTGTTGATATCATCAACAAGAGATGGGATAAAATGTTGAGAAAACGTCTTCATGCTGCAGCATATTGGTTAAATCCCGCATTCCAGTACGATCCAAACAATTCTTTACGTGAAGAGTTATCATTAGCTTACAAAGGTTTACTTGAAATCATTGGAGACCTTCACACGAACACAGATGGAATAATGAATGAAGTTACCATGTTTCGGGAAGCTAAAAAGAGTTTTGGAATTGGATTGGCTAAGAAAGAAGCAAAAAATATTACTCCTGGTACGCTATATTTTATGTAGCATTGTTCATATGATCAATTTATTGTTAATAATGCTTATATTAATTTTTTTTCATATGATGTTAGATGAATGGTGGAGGCTCTTTGACATTGATGCACCAAACTTACAAAAACTTGCCATTAGAATTTTGAGTCAAACATCGTCTTCTTCCGGCTGTGAACGTAACTGGAGTGTGTTTGAGCGGATTCATACTAAGAAGAGAAATCGATTGGAGCATGAAAGACTAAATGACCTTGTCTTTGTTCACTATAACTTGCGTTTTAAAAATCGGTATTGTTCATCTTTCACCTTTTATTAATATGTTATCTTTTTTTTATTTGCAATTTAAAACTATGCTTGTTTTTTCAGCGATAAGGAAATGCATAAGACATATGATCCAATTGACTATGAGTGCATTGATAAGGTGGATACTTGGATTATTGACGAGGAGCCAAATGGAGAGCTTGATTATGATGAAATAATGGAAGTACTTGATAACGAAGATACTAACAATGAAATACCTGAACCACAAGAAGGTTGCAATATATGTTCATATATTATTTGTATCATTATCTATATATTAGTATTGCAATTTAAATTTATAAATTCATTTTTTTGTAGGTGATGAAAATGTTGACAAAGACATACTCAATGATCATGTTGATTTGACGAAGTTTGGACTTGGAAGCATGGGATCGAGCTCCAGTAGTGCTAATTTGAATTTCATTTTAGATTAGACATTTTTATATTATCGATGAGTGTTGACACTTAATGAACTTGTTTTGTATTTGATGTTTGTTAGACATATGACGAACTTGGTTTCATATTTAATGTTTGTTAGACTTGTGGTGATCTTTATTTGGCATTTGATATTTATTAGACATGTGATGATCTTGATTTCATATTTGATTTGTATGAAATTTGGGATACTTGTTTTAATTTTGTTGACATTTGATATAGAAATATGTTTATTTAATTTTTATCGTAATTTGTTCATAAGATATATATTATGAAGGGAAAAAATATGTATGATATCTATAATTTATATATTTAATTATATATTATCTAATTATGACGTCATACCGGCTCAACCGCTTTAAAATTCGGTTCAACCGATTGAACCCAATCCGACCAAAAGTGCTAGGGGTGTCCGGCCCGACTTCCGCTTCCGCTTTTTAAAACATACTTCAGAGTTATGTGCTTGTCATCCTTGATGGACCTAAGTTCAACTCATTTTGCCTGCATTTCTTATATTATTCCTTCCCTTTTATTTTTACCCCTCTTTTTAACTTGCTTTTAAATTTTCATTTACTAATATTTTATTATATATTTTGTTTAATATTGAAACCTCAATTGTTAATACTTGTATTTTAGATAATATTTATTAATTCTAAATATTTTTATTTGATGATTCAATTTATATATGGAGTTTTTTCGTGAACAATGATTAATAATATACTCCCTCCGTCCCATCATTATTTGTACACTAATTTTATTTTCGTGTTTTAGCGAGCGAGTTGTTTATTAGTATTTGAAATGTTTTTCCCCTCTTTCTAACTTGCTTTTAAATTTTCATTTACTAATATTTTATTATATATTTTTGTTTAATATTGGAACCTCAATTGTTAATACTTTTATTTTAGATAATATTTATTAATTCTACATATTTTTATTTGATGATTCAATTTATATATGGAGTTTTTTCGTGGACAATGATTAATAATATACTCCATCCGTCACATCATTATTTGTACACTAACTTTATTTTCGTGTTTTAGCGAGCGAGTTGTTTATTAGTATTTGAAATGATAAAGTAGCTTTTAAGGTAGGGTTTGATAGATCTATCTCTCCTCTATTATAAAATGACTTAAAAATTACTTTATCATTTTAAGTACTAATAAAAAACTCGCTCGCTAAAACACGAAAAAACAATAAAAATGCGAATAATGGTGGGATGGAGGGAGTATTAAAAGTTGAATGGTGTGATGTAATTTTATAAGTAAATTAATTCTAATGTAATAAAATTAATTTTTTATTTTATCAAAAAATTTAATATATACTATTATATCTTTAAAATGTTTTAAAGAAAAAATCATGTGTGAACTGATTTTACCGTGAAATTAGTGTTAAAAGATGTTAGTTCAGTAAAATATTAGTTGTTTCATTAAAATGTACTAACTGTGAACCAATTTCACGGCAAATTTGATTCACATAATACTTATAGTTGGGCACCCCTGACTAAAATTCCTGGCTCTGTCACTGGATGCACACATGGGTATGTTTGGACCCATTCAAATGGATTTAAAATGGGTCTTGGTATTTATAGAACCCGTTTTGCCACATATAAATATATATTAGGAATAATGTCAATTGAAGACCCGAAAGATGGTAAAATTATCAATTTAAGGCCTAAAAGATTTTTCCTATCGATTCAGAGTCTGAAAGATAGAAAACTATCAATCTAAGACCTGAAAGATAGAACCTGTCAATTTAAGACTAAAAAATATTAAGACTATGTTTGACATATTATAATTTACATAAAACCTATCAATTTAAGACTAAAAAATATTAAGACTATGTTTAACATATTATAATTTACATTCTTATTTTATTTATATATATTATTATTTTTTCATTAATTTTTTTGTTTCTTATTTTTTCAATCACATGAAATTAATATATATTTATATTTTTTAAAATATGATTTATAAAAATATTATCGGCTAATAAAAAATTATTAAATACCAAACAAGGTCTTAAAATGAGTAAGTCGTAATTTAGTCTTATCTTTCAGGTCCTGAATCGATAGTTTTCAATCTTTCAAACCCTGAATCAATAGGAAAAAATCTTTCACGCCTTAAATTGATAATTTTAATATCTTCCAGGCCCTGAATTAATAAAAATCTCATATATTAATATATATATATATATATATATATATATATATATATATCAAATCCTTTATATTTGTAAAACAAACTTTGCCTATGTGGCATCCTTAGTTTTCACCCATTCCAACATTCTTTGCTTCATATTCATTGTAGGTGTCCAACTTTTGTGGCCGTTGATTTATTTTATGATTAATCTCGGTCGTAGATCATTAGTTTTCTTTCCTATAAATTTGTTCCTTTGTTATTCATTTTTTTTCACCCTTGGCTCCATTCTCCTCTTTTATCTACATTTTTTCTCAATGCCATGCGGTTGTTATTCCGGCTTGGCGATGTAGGGTGATTAGTTGGTCGGTCATATCATTTTGTTTTTCGTTTTTTTCCATTCTTCTTATTCGTTGGTATCGTGAAATTGGTTGTTTGGCATATATTGCCGTCGAAGTTGGATGTAAGATAATGTATTTCTATTCTAATTTTAATGAAATATTCTTATTTAATTTTAGACCATGTATATTGTATCCTTCTTTGGCATTGAGTATTTGTCCGAGTATGATCCATTCGGCACTCTTGATTTCGTTATGTAATGTGTCTTCCGATTACATTCACGGCAATGGCTTTAAGATCGGTACTGTAGTATTTTTTTTCATTCGTTCACGGTAATGGCTGTAAGTATTTTGCCGACTCTGATCAATTCAACGCACTTGATTTCGTTGTGAAATCTGTTGATCGAATGAGTTCACGGTAATGGCTTTAAAATATGTATGTAATCGAATGAAGCACTGATTTTTTTTTCCTTTTGTGGCTTCATGCCATGACTTACTGTGTTCATTGCAAGGAAGTTGATTTTTATGTAAATTTGATTCAAGGTTATTATGTCTTCAACTACATTTATTGAAATATTTAAACACACTCAATTACATATTAAATGGAATTAATCTAAGAATGTACTCTCATGCATGGAATTTCTTAATTATAATTGTCCTAATTGTGGCGTATGTTTGTAAATGAATATGGTTGTTTTCATATTTTAATAATTGGTCCTTTAATTTTTTATTTATAAAATTTTAAATTATGGCATCAAGGCCTTCGGCGATCGTGTTTACGTCATTGGTCTTAAATTCAATATGAGTTGATTTTTACGTAAATTGGATTCAAGGATATTTATCTCTTAAACTCCATTTATTGGGATATTTAAACATAATTAATTACACATTTAGTAGAATTAATCTAAGAATGTACTCAATTCCATATGAGTTGATTTTTATGTAAATTTGATTCAATGGTATTTATCTCTTCAACTACATTTATTGAAATATTTAAACACACTTAATTACATATTAAATGGAATTAATCTAAGAATGTACTCTCATGCATGGAATTTCTTAATTATAATTGTCCTAATTGTGGCGTATGTTTGTAAATGAATATGCTTGCTTTCATATTTTAATAATTGGTTCTTTAATTTTTTATTTATGAAATTGGATTCAAGGATATTTATCTCTTAAACTCCATTTATTGGGATATTTAAACATAATTAATTACACATTTAGTAGAATTTATCTAAGAATGTACTCTCATGCATGGAATTTATTAATTATAAATTAATATGATATTTAATGTAATTAAATTTATAATCAAATCCATAAAACCTAATTGGCCTTCGGTTTTGCCCTAATTGCCCTAATCAAGTCCATATGTTTCAGTGAATGTGGTTGAATTCATGATTTATAAATTGATCCTTTATTTTTATTTTTTTTTAAATTTTGTCATCGAGGCCTTTAATTCGTTTTGAGTTGAATTTTATCTCGATTGAATTCAAGGACGTATATTTGTAAATGAATATGGTTGCTTTCTTATTTTAATAATTGGTCCTTTAATTTTTTTTATATATATAATTTTAAATTATGGCATCAAGGCCTTCGGCGATCGTGTTTACGTCATTGGTCTTAAATTCAATATGAGTTGATTTTTACGTAAATTGGATTCAAGGATATTTATCTCTTAGACTCCATTTATTGGGATATTTAAACATAATTAATTACACATTTAGTAGAATTAATCTAAGAATGTACTCAATTCCATATGAGTTGATTTTTATGTAAATTTGATTCAAGGGTATTTATCTCTTCAACTACATTTATTGAAATATTTAAACACACTTAATTACATATTAAATGGAATTAATCTAAGAATGTACTCTCATGCATGGAATTTCTTAATTATAAATTAATATGATATTTAATGTAATTAAATTTATAATCAAATCCATAAAACCTAATTGGCCTTCGGTTTTGCCCTAATTGCCCTAATCAAGTCCATATGTTTCAGTGAATGTGGTTGAATTCATGATTTATAAATTGATCCTTTATTTTTTTATTTTTTAAAAAATTATGTCATCGAGGCCTTTAATTCGTTTTGAGTTGAATTTTATCTCGATTGAATTCAAGGACGTTGGTCTATTCAATTACGGTTATTTGGGATATTTAGACATATTTGATCACACATTTAATTAAAATAAATAACATAAATCGCATGATTTCGAAATTGGTCCTATATGGCATTACTTCATTGTTCTTAAATTCCATATGAGTTGATTTTTATGTAAATTTGATTCAAGGATATTTATCTCTTAAACTATATTTATTGGGATATTTAAACATAATTAATTACACATTTAGTAGAATTAATCTAAGAATGTACTCTCATGCATGGAATTTCTTAATTATAAATTAATATGATATTTAATGTAATTAAATTTATAATCAAATCCATATAACCTAATTGCCCTAATTGTTGTGTGTATGTTTCGATGAATATGGTTGATTTCATGATTTTTGAATTGAAACTTTTGTGGCTTCATATCATGGCGACTGTGTTCACTACAGGGTGATTAATCTAAAAATGTATATTATAATGCATGGAATTTGTTAGTTAAAAATTAATACGATATTTAATTTAATTAGTTGTGCAATATAACTTAGTCAAACTAATTGTGGCTTATGTTTTTAGATGACTATGGTTGCCTTAATATTTTAATAAATGGTCCTTTAACTTTTTAATTCGATATTAGTTGATTCTTAGAATTAATCTAAGAATGTACTCCCATGCATGGAATTTTTTAATTATAAATTAATATGATATTTATTGTAATTAAATTTGTAATCAATACCATATAGCCTAATTGCCCTAATTGTTGCATGTATCTTTCAGTTGATGTGGTTGATTTCATGATCTATAAATTGATCCTTTAATTTTCTTTATTTTAATATGATATTTAATGCAACAAGAATTGTAACGTATACCATTTAACCTAAATGCCCTAATTGGTTGTGCAATATAACTTAGTTGTCCTAATTGTGGCTTATGTTTTTAGATGACTATGGTTGCCTTAATATTTTAATAAATGGTCCTTTAACTTTTTAATTCGATATTAGTTGATTCTTAGAATTAATCTAAGAATGTACTCCCATGCATGAAATTTCTTAATTATAAATTAATATGATATTTAATGTAATTAAATTTGTAATCAATACCATATAGCCTAATTGCCCTAATTGTTGCATGTATCTTTCAGTTGATGTGGTTGATTTCATGAATGTCTAAGTGTACCCCAACTTTTCTGATGCAGTGTATCTTTAATATACGTTAAAATAATTTGAACAATAGAGATGTCCATTATTTGATTTAAAGATTAATACTTATTAATTATTCTTATTAGTTGGGGTGTTAGATCCGAGTTAATATAAGGTTTAAATAAATTTTGCAAAATTGGTCCTTTTTTTTTTTAATCTGGCATCAAGGACTTGTCCACCAAATGTGTACGTGTTCATACTTGCAAATGATAATGGTTATAATTTATCCATTTTATATTTTTTATTCCTTGATTTTAATTGGAATGATTCATAAATTATACCTAGCTCAATTAATTGTTTTAAACTCTAATAGTTATTAAGCATTTCTATTACTTGGGATGTTAAATCAATTTAATTTGGATACTATATGTGTTTGATTATATTGTAGACTCCTCCATTACATTCAACAGGATTCATTTAATAATTTTTATTCAGGCACCGAACAATTTTTTTTTCCCGGGTAGAAAAAGTTCAGTGCTTTAAAATATACTGTTACAACTTTTGATGCTAATAAGATGTAACATCTACAATTTGAATAGAATGAAGATCTTCCAGGTACTTAATTCCTCTATATGCAGCATCGTTTACAGCCTCTTCAATGGAATGGAAGAGAAGACCATGTATGTTACAAATAGTGTGTGCACCATGGAGGTAGACGTCCGTTTGAAAAATTTTAGCTTTGTTTGTACTAATGTCATAGGTTTCATATGCAGCACATAGATAGCCACACTTCACCGCTAGGTCGTGTAGTATTACCCTGAAATTAACCACAAAAATATTAGGATCCATGTCTTACGGACAAAATTTCGAGCAGCTTAGGGTGGTGAGTAAACTACGTCTAACACTTATATAGTTATGATTGGTGGACATTTTTTTAAAACCATTATCTCATAATAATTATAAATATCTTTATCTTTAATGCATAATATTGAGGTTTTGATTATTTCCTAAATTAGCACCAGTGTTGTACAGGATTTTTACAATTATTGCTCCCTCTGTACCAAGACTATCTTCATATATTGAATTTGACACCCCAATCAATAAAAAAAAATGCTTAATAATTATTGGCAACAACTTGAATTTATATTTCAACCATCTTAATCATAATTATATTTTTGTGCCATGAACATTATCGCCCAGGGCCTTGGTGGCAATAAAAATTAAAATTAAGGGACCAATTTTGCAAAAAATGTGAAATCAACCATGTTTAGAAAATCTCTTGGATTCTTTGTGATGAATAATGATTGGGAACAAAATTAGTTGTGCAATTTGATATATATATTGATATAATTTGATTTTGGTCCACTACATCCAAAAAATTTGTCTGATTTAATTACAATAAAAAAAGTATGATTGGTCGCTTACCATTTCGCGAGACAACTGTAGGATTCAAAGTATCTTACACTTATGGCACCAAGGCCTTCACATATCTTCTACACAAATTATAATTATTTGTATGTGAAGTTAATAATGTCTACTTTTAAATTAGTTTGTATGTAGTTTCATCTAAATAATTACACAATCCCTTGATTAAATTGATAAATTATTATTTATTCCAATAATTCAATGGTTTGCTAATTTTTCTCCTTTGATAATACCTTGAAAATTATTAGTTTTTATTATGTTTCCACCATTGTAATTATTTTTCGCTATATATATATGTGGTCATTGCAAGAAAGTGCATCAGTTACTGTTTGTGTCTTTTTGTATGCATTTGTCATGGTTACTCCATTACTTTTTTTATTTCTTTCTGACCTGTGTTCTTTGGTCGTCCATGTGAAAATAAAATTGCCTATTAATAATTTTCTACAAGAAAAAAAATTCATACTAATAATTGCCTACGATTTGTCTGCGGATTTTTCTAATTGTCAAAGCATCGGATGATTTTTCTTCCTTTCATTTAATTAGAATGCTCCACATATTGTATTTAAATCAATGAATTGTTTTAAAGGCTCATAATTATTTAGCATTTCTATTATTTGGAATGTTGAATTCAATTTAATTTTGAATGCTACATAATGATTGATTTTATTAAAAAAATAATTGAGTTTAAGTCTCCTGATTATTATCATTCCTATTTTTTAACGCATGTGGACGAAATTTGTGTGTGATGTATCCAGATTTTTTTTTTTGGTCCTCTAATTTTTACTTTTTTATTTTGTTTTAATCCTCTATTTTTTTTCTGGTCCTCTGTAACATACCCTTTGGATGACGTTGGTCTTGAATATATTACCCCATCATTGGTAAAAATTACTTCCTTGCATTTAATTAAAATACAAAAAGTGTAATGATTTGCCTACGAAATTAAATTTGCCTAAATATTAAAAAAAAATCCCACAAAAAAAATAAAAAATCGTGCTAATAATTGTTGAAATATATGTGATTAAATATGTTTTATAAAGGATCATTTTGAAATGGATTCATTCATATGGGACCAATAGTGTGGTCCATTCTACTCTACTGTATGAAATTAAAATTACCTAAATATTAAAAAAATCCTCTAAAAAAAATTGTGCTAATAATTGCCTACGATTTGTATGCGGAATTTTTTAATTGTGGAAGCATCTACAATTCTCAAACTAGACACACCTTGCCTACCGAAATTTTAACTGAATGAATTATTTTAAAGACTCATAATTATTAAGTATTTCTATTATTTGGAATGTTAAATTCAATTTAATTTTGAATGCTACATAATGATTGATTTTATTAAAAAATAATTGAGTTTAAGTCTCCTGATTATTATCATTCCTATTTTTTAACGAATGTGGACGAAATTTGTGTGTGATGTATCCAGATTTTTTTTGGTCCTCTAATTTTTACTTTTTACTTTTTTATTTTATTTTAATCCTCTTTTTTTTTCCTGTCCTCTGCAACATACCCTTTGGATGACGTTGGTCTTGAATATATGACCCATCATTGGTAAAAATTACTTTCTTGCATTTAATTAGAATACAAAAAGTTTAATGATTTGCTTATAAAATTAAATTTGCCTAAATATTAAAAAATTTCCCACAAAAAAAATATTTTAATCGTGCTAATAATTGTTGAAATATATGGGATTAAATATGTTTTATAAAGGATCATTTTGAAATGGATTCATTCATATGGTACCAATAGTGTGGTCGATTCTACTTTACTGTATGAAATTAAAATTACCTAAATATTAAAAAAAATCCTCCAAAAAAAAAAAAAAAACCGTGCTAATAGTTGCCTACGATTTGTCCGCGGAATTTTCTAATTGTGAAAGCATCTACAGTTCTCAAATTAGACACACCTTGCCTACCGAAATTGATTTGCCTACAAAAATTTACATACAACACAATTTGTCTAAGTAATTTTTCGTAGGCAAATTATTTTTTAGATGTTGAAAATTTCTAGCCATATTGTTGTGGTGAAGTGCATTTCACACCAAAGTAGAATTGTGTAAAAAAATATATAGGATTAAATGTGTTTTATAAAGGATCATTTTAAAAATGGATTCATTCATATGGGACCAATAGTGTGGTCGATTCTACTTTACTAAAATCTTTGATAGGTGGTGAAAGAATTGTATAATTTTTTGTGCGCGGATTATTTTGGTATTAAAGTAAACATTGCAAATAATTTTGTATGATTACGATTGGTTCTCAACCAATTATTGTGAAGATCATATATGGGTTCATGGCAGAAAAAATACAACTAATCTTGTTCCTAATACCGTGATAAAATTTATTGCACAAATTAAATTGTAGGTTTTTAAAATAGTCCTATAGGATATTCCTAAAAATATGCGCTGAGTTTTTAAAGTGGAAGACTAAAATTCTAAAAAATTGTTGTGTTAATAATTGTGAAATTAATCCTAAATTCTTTGTATTATAAAAACTTCTCTCATGTTTTTGAAATATTTCTAAAATATCTATAGGATAATAATGTAACTTATGCATCCTTCTGGTACTTAACTGTAATTATTTATGGGACCAAATTTGAAAAAACTACGGGACCTAAAATCTCTAAAGAAGGACCATTGTTGCAGATCGTCTGTTCTCACGGGACCAAAACAAAAAATATAATTGAGTTAAGATTCATATATTCATATACCCGTCTCTGTCTTTACACTTGGAGATTTATATTTTTATTTGAGTGATATTGTTTACCTTGAGTGCTCTCTATACTTTATTTGTGGTTTTTTGATATGAGGTCAGTATATGCAAATAATGGTCGAGTTATGATGGAGTTATATGTACAAATATGTAATAATTTTTGTCCACATTCCTTTTTTGTCCTTTTATTTTTCTATGTATGTATTTTTTTTTTCAGATTTGTTGTCATACATTAATTTTACTGATTGAGGCTACAATTTTTTGTGACCATAATTGCAACTTATGCATTCTTTTAAGACTTCACTACAACTACTTATGGGACCAAATTTTGAAAAAAAAAACTATTGGACCTAAGACATCTAAAGAAGGACCGTTATTGTGAACCGCCTATTCTCATTGGACCAAAATTTAAGATTTCCGCATTAAGATTCGTATATCCGTGTCTATCTTTATATTTTGGAGATTTGTACTTTTTTTTATTTGCGTGATGTTGTCTAACTTGGTGTCGTCTATAATTTGTAAGTGATTTTTTTTGGTATGACATCAGTTTGTGCGGATAATAGTCGAGTTATAATGGAAGTATATGTACAAATATGTAATAAATTTGGTGTACTAATTTCAGCTTCTGGCCCTTTTTTTTTTTTGCGCAAATTTGTAGATATTTGATTGAAGATAGAATTTTTTTGGACCAAAATTGAAAATTATGCATTCTTTTGGGACTTACCTATAATTATTTATGAGACCAATTTTGAAAAATATCACGGGCCATGAAAAAAAAAAAGCACCATTGTTGCAAACCGACTGTTCTCATAGGACAAAAAATTTAGATTTTCCCGGTCTTTTGCATATATCTGTCTATATTTTTATATTTGTGTATTTATATTTTTTATTTACGTGATGTGGTTTAAGTTGAGTGTCGTCTATACTTTGTTGATAATTTTGTGATGTGATGTCAGTCTGTAAGAATAGTATTCGAGTTACAATAAAAATATATGTACAAACAGGATTATAGCTTTGGTCCACATTCATTTTTTGTTCTTAATTTTTTAATATATATATATATATATATATATATATATATATATATATATATACAATTTTCTTCCATCCATTAATATTATGGTCCTCTAACTTTTACATATATATATATATTAGATAACATAATCATGGTATCAAACTTTTTACAATTTTTTGCAACTTTTTGGTCCTTTTTTTTTTTTTTTTTTTTTTGCAATTTTGTTTCATCCATTAATTTTATAGTCCTTTAAATTTTGTTCCATCAATTGATTTTGATAGTGTTCACATATTAAAAAGTTTATTAAAAGACAAAACAAATTGACCCTATTTTTTTAATTTCTAAATCTTGCTTTTCTAAAATATATTGGTTATATAGGAAATTTTGTTATTTTAAGATACTACCTTATGATTATTTATAAAAATAGGACACTATCTTTACGGGCGCGCAAAATTGAGAAATTATATTTACGAACTTGCAAAAAAAAATTGCTTCTTGCTTATATGAGTTAATTTAGTTATAAATTATAAGGTATGATTTATTATATACAATTCAGTTCATAGTTCAGATAATATTGATGATAGAATAGAAACATGATTAACCTCATATTGGTATTACGTGTTTTAACATTAAAATATTAGTATTAAGTGTATGTTTTGGAATTAAATTATTTCATACATGAACTATTTTATAATTATTTTTAGATACACTTTACTTTAACCAATTAATGTTCTTTAAATTAAAATAATACATTTAGTTACCATCAACTAAATTAGCTATAACGGAAAATTTATTATTTAATATAGGACACTATTTTTATAAGTATTTGTTCAATTAAAACACCATTTTTACAAGCTTGCAAGATTGAGATAATATCTTTACGAACTTGTAAAATTAGGACAATATCTTTAGAAACTTGCAAAACTAGGATACTCTTTTTTATTTTGTCCAATTTAAGCCAAATTTTATAATATATGGGTCAAATAAAATTCGATTACGATATGCCAAAAAACGTTAATATATTTTTTAAAAATAAATAATTAATAATTAGATAACCAAATTAATAAAAATATATTTATATGATGTTCTTAAAAATAAGTCTACCATTTTTTTCTCATATTTTCGTCTAAGTAATGAGGAGTTGAAGAATTGCGCCTTATTTGAGCTTAGGTAACTATTGCAGATAAATGACAGATTCAAATCAATGCATGTACCTGATTGCAATATTTTTTTACATAATAATTAAATTTGTGAATTCAAGGACGTTTTATATGCTTTTTAAGTACTATTTTTCAAATTCATATTACAATTTAAAATAATGGTACTGCGTATTATAAATGTTTAGGTTACTAAAAAAATTTAAACAAACAAATTACATTAAAATTCAACAATTTTACATAAAAGTTTACTTCCAGTTCGCGATTTTCGCAGGTTTAGCACTATAATTTATATTATATGATTTTAAGTGTGTGTGTGTGTGTGTGTATATATATACACACATATATATATATATATATATATATATATATATATATATATTATATAGGTTTTGTTGGGAGAAGTATTGCTGCACAAAATATAATACAACAAGAAATACCAATTTTTAGGATGGTAATGATTTCATGTAATTTATTTTTTATTCTTTTTTTTAAGTATAAATAATTATCTTAACTATAATACAATATTGGGTAAACTTTGAATCCCAAGTACATTCAAGCCTATGATATTATGGACAGTTTTACATTCAAGTGCGGTAAGGTTGATGATGTAATACCCCGTCCCGTTCTGTACCTTTCCTTAATTAGAAACCTTTTTTTTATTTTATTTTATTTTATTTTCTCTTCTTTGTTTCTTTTTTTTTAATTATTTTGCGTGCTATTTGTGTATTTAAATATACAAACCCTTTTTATAAAACTCCTAAATTCGAAGAAAGAAAACGAATTCTTTCAAACGAATAAAGGACTACGAGAAATTAATTATTCAAATTAAATTAAGGATTTCGATCCGTTTAATTTATTGAGAAAAATCAAAATACAATAAAATATTACTTGAGTTTAAAAACTGTATTATTTTCTGAATCGGAATTATACTCGTGAACAAAACGATCCCTGAACCGTATTATTTGGGAACGAAAATATCGAAATTTTGGATAAGACTTTGGGAGTAGATAAGTTTTAAAAGGGAGTATAAATAGAAAGAAGCCAAAATCTTCCTTCATTTTTCTTTCATTTCTCACGCACAAAATTTCCCTTTCTTTTTTTTCTCTCTCTCGACTCCTTCGGCCTCTTCTCTCCACCGCCTCCTTCCGCCTCCGTTCTCCTCCTCCGGCCGACGAAACTCCACCCCGCCGGAGCTCCGTTCAACCACGGCCATCTCTCGCCCCCCCACGTCAAGCCCAGCGCCGCCTCCCGCTCAGCCGCGACGCCGCCGTAGACCCAGGCCCGCCGCGATCGACGAACGCCGCCGAAGCCCAGCGCCGTCGTCTCTTCCTTCCGCCTCGCCGAGCACGCCGCCGCGACGAAGCCAGGCCGTCGCCGTCGCGCTCCGAGCTCCGAGCTCCCCTGCTCCCGTCGCTCGCTCCCTCTCTCTCTCTCTATCTCCATCGCCAAACGCCGCCGCCTCAGCCGAAACGCCGCCCCGCGTCGCCGCCTCCTCCTCAAACTCCAGTGAGTTGAATTTCTTTTTTTATTGTTCGAATTTCATTCCGTTTAAATTCGATTTCGAACGCCGGTTTATTTCAATTTCTAACCGTAGCTTTTCTTTTCGTTATTTTCCGATCGATTTTGACGCCGTTGAACCGGTTGCTTTTGCAAAATTTCTGGAATTTCAAACCCACGCCGTTAGGCTGCCCAAATCGTTTTTCCGAATTCCCGAACGACGCCGTAAGGCTGCCCAAATTTCGTGAACAATTTCCGAGTTTCGAAACGACGCCGTTAGGCCGCCCGTTTAACGTCTCAAACTGAAGCTCGTAAGGTTTCTATCTTCGTTTTTTATCTTGGATAGATTTTTTTGGGTTATTTTGTTAGTTGTTAGAAGCTTAGAACAAGAAAAGAATTGAAAGAAAACTTATTGTTAGTGGTTAGATGAATTAGTATTAGTTATGGACTTATTTAGTATTATTGTTTTGTTTCACTTGTATCACTCTTTAGAAGTGAGTTTTGGGTAGATTGTTTCTTTGTTTTATTTTCTTTCACAAACCATGAGATTGGATTTTTAGTTTAGTATTTAGTATTAGTAGTTGAATGTTGGAATATTATTGTTTTAGATGAATGATAGAAATGACTTAGAGGACTAGTATTATTATTATGAAATGTTTAGTATCATTGTTTTTAGTATTATGATGATATTAGCAAAATCCTATAGTATCCTTGTTTTGACGTTTTCCAAGAGTAAAAACACGTTTGAACAAATTTCGTAATCAAAGGGAAACTCGTCTTCACCTCGTAACCCTATTAGAATTTTTAGAAAACGCAAACAAAATAAAGTCTTTTAATAAGTTTAGAAAAGAAAAGTTTTATAATTAAGTTTTCGTCTAAAAACGAGAAATAGGATTCGTAAGAAAGAATAACCTTTTCTTTAATTTTTATAAATTAATAATCTTATTTTCTAAGTATTTTTCCAAGCTTAATAAAGATATTTTTTCCTTAAAAAAGCCTTTTTGAGAACACCTTTCAATTCAGTAAATACACCCCCTGTGTACACCACCAAATTCAGTAAATACACCCCCTGTGTACACCACCAGATTCGGTAAATACACCCCCTGTGTACACCACCAGATTCGGTAAATACACCCCCTGTGTACACCACCAAATTCAGTAAATACACCCCCTGTGTACACCACCAGATTCGGTAAATACACCCCCTGTGTACACCACCAAATTCAGTAAATACACCCCCTGTTTACACCACCAATTTTAGTAAATACACTCCCCTAATACACCTCCCCTTTAAAAGAGGTGTACTTATCAATTTGAAATCAACCTTTGAAAACTTGAGTTTTCAATAGTTCTCTGAAGACAACGACCTACTCAATCCTTGAGTTTCGCGCTCTTAAGCTTTTCAAATTCAAAAGTCAATCTTTTAATCGAAATACTCCTTATTAGGATTCTGTACTTTTCGGAATACGTACGAAGGACTCGACTGCCTACCTACCCAATATTTCCGGAACTCAGAACAATCAGGTGGGTGATGATCCGTTGATTGATCTACTATTAATAACGTCGTGCCGGTATTTTCTGAACTCGACTAAATTAAATCAAATCAAAAATACCTAATCCAACATAAATGTAACACCTATCTATATAACTGTTTGGATTATGTGATATAACTATATATGTTATATATTTAGCCTGTTGTTTTGTGAATCGATCGTCACTGCATGAGTAAACAACTTACGTGAGCATGAATCAGTTCGGTTATCAGTCAACTATTATTTCTTTGTAAAGTTTATTGAGTCAGTTTTGTGGAGAGTCAGTATGTACGGAGTGGATATCGGGATCGAGTTTTAAATCCGTCCTCCGGGGCTGCTGTCGGGGACGCCCTCGGAATCAAGGTTGTTGATCAAGTAGATCTGGTCCCCGGTCAGCTGTCGTTTGACGCACTGGGAAGAAGGCCATTGATACTTGCTTATTTTGAGGGATGTTATAAGGTTGGATGATGTGAGCTTGTGTGATTGGATGAAGTAAGTTTTGGTTGGAGTTGAAAAGGATAACTTTGTTAATTTGTTGGAGTTGAAAAGAGTAACTTTGTTGGAAGTGGAATTGTTATACGTTTATGGGTTGTCAGTTTGTGATAATGCGTGATATGACTTTGGGCTTTGCCCTAATGTGAACCAACTTGTGCTATTTCAATAATATCATGTGAAATATGCTTAATCACCGTTTAAATCTTGGTAATCTTTTATACACGTCAACTGATTAATTAATTACTTTATCAATGAGTATAACTTAATATATTTCGGATTTACCAATCCCATGATGTTGCAATCACCCATAAGTGAGAATTCAATTCTCACGCCCCCTTTTTCTTAACCCCTTGCAGATTACAATTATGGGGAGCAAGGACAGTGACACAGAAGACACAAAGTCTCCCCTTTTCTTAAAATATATTATTACTAATACAATGATGCCTATCATTTCTATTTCCCAATAAATGTTATCGCTACTACTATGCAAGACGATACTCTTTCCGTGTGTTTTAAATTATCCAAACTCAGTATGTATTATTTTGAAGATACATAACCTTCTATCCATCTTTATATATATATATATATATATATATATATATATATATATATATATATATATATACAAATACACTCATATTCTAATATTCCTTCCCACTTATCCGCTGCATAAATTTCTGTCTCTCATTTCAGTTATATTCCTTTCAAAAAAATTTATAATTCGGACTTTTGATCACAATAACACTTCGAATCCGATATAATTAATATATTCTGGGTTCGGGGCGTTACAGATGATACGATAAACAATGGTAGTGCACCGTACGTCTATAGATAACGTGAAGTCAATTACCCTAAAATAAGAAGTTTGTTGCCTCAATTTGGAAACAAGCCAAAATTCTCCCAATTATACATCCACGACACCAAAATCGAAGTCAGGAATAGAATAGATGCAGTCGGGTAATATCATTGATAAAACATTATACTTAAATTTAATTTTCTATTTAGTTTTTTTACAATTTTTAAATGCAATATTTTGTGATTTCATTAACGTTTTATATGTTTTCATTTACAATTTATTTTTTCATATTACAATTTTAAAGTAATAATATCACGTGTAATAGATTTTTAGGTTGCTAAAAATATTTTAAACACAAAAAATTCAACAAAATTTAACAGATTTAAAAAAAAAAGTTTATTTCAAGTCCGCGAATTTTCGCGGGTTTAGTACTAATATATATATATATCTTAATCTGATATTAAGACAAATTAATTATATAAGATTATGTGGCAAAAACACATTCCTTGAATTAACTTTGAATCCTAAAACTCAAACTAAACCCTACGTACATGTTAATTTCTATCTTATACACACACATATATATATATATATATATATATATATATATATATATATATATATATATGTATGCTTGTATAATTTCATCTTTACTGAATTTAATTTTTTTGTTTACAGGTTTATATTTAGAACCCCCGCCCCACCCCCAAGCTGACCCACTTTTAAATGTGGTCCACCTTTTGTTCCGTAAGTGATTTATATCCACTAAGTTGCTACCATTTTTTTAAAATGGCCCAAAAGCCGGCTACAATAGGTAATTAATGCACTTAAACTGAATTTGAGTCTTTCACTGTTGTAAATTCAGTAGATTTAATATACCAAATCCGAAAGATTTGATGTGGACATTACTTATGGGCCTAATAACCTAAATAGGTTTTAGGGTTTTAATTAAGGTTTCTCTGTTGTAAATACATCCATGTACTCAGTATTGTAAACACACAGAAATATTAGTGAAAACTCCTAACTTGGTACGCCCCCAGACGTAGTCGTTAACGATGAACTGGTTAAACAAATCGGTGTCTCTACTTTGCATTTATTATTTTACAACACGTTATCAGCACGAGTCTCTACCCGCAGTTAATCGGTACGAATCTCGATGTGTTTTTCAATAGCATGATAATTAATTATCTTTTTAAATGTTGTATCAATTTCTAGATCCTTATGTGCCATGAACTTATATGTCCCTGTGCACTTATTTTATACATTGCATTTATATTCATAAATCTGTAATTGTTTATATATTGGATCGAAAAAAAAAATCTTGGCCGAGACAGCAGGCACCACCGCTGCGTCGCCTCTCGCCGCCGCCGAGTGACGGTCGGCTCCACCACCGCACGCCGTGCCACCGCCACGCTGCGCCTCCATGTTGCCACGTCGCCTCGCATCGTTTGAGCGACAGTCGCATGCCGCGTCGCCATGAGCGGCCGAGCACAGGCCTGGTCGCGCCACCGCCACACTGCGTGTGAAATCGCCGCACCTCCCTGATGCCGCGTTGCCCCGCAGCGTCTGAGCGACGGCTGCACGCCGCCGGGCAACAGCAGCCACCGCCGCGTCGCCACGCAACGGCCAAGCGCAAGCCTGACCGCGCCACCGCCCGAGCGCAGGCCTGGCTGCTGCCTCCAACCACGTCCTTACTGGCTTTTCACGCACAAAACCGTGCCCTGCCCCCTCCCTCTCTCTTTTGGGCTTGCAGCCCAACTCTTGGGCCAAAAGAAAAAAAAATCTTTTTGGGCTTTTTAATTAATACACCATGGGCCCCTTTTAAATGTTTTAATTGGACCATTAATTAATCTTGGGCATATTGTAAATGAATTTTTTTGCTATTTTTAAATTTGGGTCATATTAATCAAATTATTTTGATTTTTTTTTAACGAGGGCCTAGTTAAATGATTCAATTTATGAGCCCTTAAATTAATTTATTAGGGTCAATCCTTTTATGAAAATAAAAAATAACAATTTGTTGCATATTAATTAAGCCCAATTTTTAAGAATTAATTCTATATTAGTTCTCAATAAATTATTATTTTATATGCTTAATTACTATACGCGCATGCTATTTATGATGAATTCTCATGCATGCATTATTACTTTTGCACATAGTCCTTATTTTATAGTCCGCATATATTGTCTGGGTAGGCGGCGCCCAGTACTTGTCGGACCGTAAATTATATTTTGGGTAGACGGCGCCTAATTCTTGCTCCTATGTGCTTGAACATGATCAAATAAATCCTTATCCTTTGTCAATGAAAGGTCACAATACTCACCATATCACTTTAAATATTGTAGTGAGAATGTCTGATATTACCAAAAGAGAATTCGTTGAGCTTGCTCTTGATGGTAGTAATTACCTGGCATGGGCTCTAGATGTTGAGATCCATCTAGACTCAACTGAGTTGAGCGGAGCCATTGTCAAAGGTTCAAAAATTCACTAACGCCCAGAAGGCAAAAGCGTTGATTATTCTCAAGCACCACCTGAATCAGGACCTGAAAAATGAATATCTCACTGAAAATGTATTGGAGTTATACGTGAAAGTATGCTTTTACTTTGTATAATTCACATATCGGGTAGTGTGTTTTGCATGGGAGGAGGAGTCATTTCATGGAGAAGCGTTAAGTAGAAATGCATCGCTGATTCGACCATGGAAGCTATATATGTAGCTGTTTGTGAAGCAGCGAAAGAGGCAGTATGGTTCAAGAACTTCTTAGTGGACTTGGACGTTGTTCCGAATTTACCCGACATGATCACTGTCTATTATGACAATGCCGGAGCAGTTGCAAATTCAAAGGAATCGAGAGCCCACAAGGCCAGCAAACATATAGAAAGAAAATACCATCTTATATGAGACATCGTTAAGAGAGGAGATATAGAGGTGGCAAAGATAGCGTCAGAGGACAACCTAGCGGATCCATTCACAAAGGGTCTGCCTCAAAGTACATTCGAGAGACATGTGGATGGATTAGGAGTCAAGACTATTGCCAATCTGCATCAAGTATAAGTGGGAGAAATTATTAGGTTAGTGTAGGTTAACATGAGATGTCACGTAGAGCTACTACACTAGACATGCATGATGTATACTAAAAAGCAAACTTTAAGTATAAGTGGGAGATTATTGAAGTTATACGTGAAAGTATGTTTTTACTATGTATAACTCATGTATTAAACACTTATTTATGAGAATAAATCTTTTATTTCATTTGCTTTAGATATGAATGAATGTTGAATATTTATTGCAATCAGTTCATTACAAGTAGTATGTGTTACATTGTAGTTAATGTGGTGATAACCGATCACAGAAGATCACATTAACGGTTTCCTTGTAACTAAACGTACAAATTCACGATCCAGGTGGAATTGAACAATCCGCCGCGAAAGGTCGATGTGTACATCACAGATTGGTCTGTCTTGACCAAGAGATTGCACTAGCACATTTAGTATGTGTTGAAGAGGACCTACAACGAGGATACATTCTTCTGTTCTGAAATGTGAAGAATTAGACTTCAGTGGTTATTGATTTCTTAATCTCCGTCACTTAAATAAGACCGTGTGTGCTTAACGGTTACTGCTTTGATTCATGTTGGGTGAGAATCATCGTAACTTCGAACTTTGTGTTTTGGGCAATAATATTAATCATACGACGGTTGCTAATATTTAATAAGGAGAAACACGTGCGAGTACGGCTCGTGTGATTTGTCCCCTTGGTGGACTTAGAAGTTTTATCGTACCAAATTTTGCAAGTGAAGAATTAGTTTCTTCGGTACGGATAATAATGTTGAGCTGTCTTTATTCCAAGGTGAAAGATATTAATTAATTTAGAGCTATTCAGAAGCTTAATTAATTAATGGACTAGATAATCTTAAATGCGAGAAATAATAACCGGGAGCCCATATTATCGTAATATGGATTAAGATGGATAATGCAATATTAATTTATTAGTGGTACTAATTAATATTAATAGGCTGAATTATATTGGGGCTCAATATAATTCAGAAGTCCATTAGAGGTCCAATCTTAATTCTCCTAAAGGCCCTCAAGTAGCCCATTAAGTAGCCCAATAATAATAAGGTGATTAAAATAAAGAAAATATAATTGCTGATTTTTCATGCATATTTTCGAAAAATAGAGATTTAGGAAAGAAAAATTTTTGTTGATTTTCTTGGAAAGATATTATGGAAAATAAGTATTCTAGGAAGACAAGATTATCTCATATATTCAAGAAGATCTAAATCTTGTGATTTCAATCCTAAGATTTTCAAAAATTACCCCTTAATAAGGAGGGTGAGATTTTTGTGGAATATTTTATTATGGAGAAAAGAACATCTGAGATATATTCAAGATTTCTTAGAGACTAAGAAAAAAAATTTCTCCACCTCTAAAATATTAAAAATTTCGGCCACCCTCACTTATAAATAGGGGATGATTATTTCATCCCCAAGTACATGATTACATGTGTTGAAAAAATCAAGAGCAATTTTTTTTTTCCTTGGTTATTTTAATTGCTTGAAAGCACTTTCCACCGGTGATCAAGCAAGGTGAAAGAGACATACTTGAGAAGGTCTTTTGGTTGGTAGCACGTTCGTGATAGTTCCGTGATTATCAAAGGTCATATCTACAAGAGGTACGTAATCACATAATTTCCTAGTTAATCCGCCATAGATTTTATGTGAATTAATTCTGCATGTATGATGATAAAATTGTTGTTGGAATAATTATTTGAATTAATTAGTATTAATTCATGATAGCAATAATTGAATTTAAATTCGTATTTAAATTTCATCCCGAATAGTTTCCGGGCACCCTATTTTCCCAACAACTGGTATCAGAGCCATGGTTTTCGGGCTCTGATCTTTAAATTGGAATTTAAATTGTTTAATATTAAATTAAAATTGGATAGTAGAATTTCTAGATCTTTTTTGCAGGTATCCAATTGTCATGGTTTTAATGTTTATTTTATTCATGCGTGTGAATCATTTGTTTTTAATTCGATTCGTTCAAATTCATTTTTTTCGTGAGAAAATCCACGAGTAGATTAGTTGTTTTTATTTTGATTTAATCAATGTAGTAGACTAGTCTAGATCTAATTTTTTTTTGTAACTGGATCGAGACGAAGACGGAAACAAAGAGTTAAAGACGACGTACCCGGATGATGTATGCATGTGTGACGCGTGCATGGAGGTGGATCGTGCATGGGGTGAAAAATGAGGATGAACGGCAAAACCCGGAGCACGACGGGTGTCGAGGCGCCGGGCGCTCGGCTGCCGTGGAGCCGAGAGGCTAGCGGCCCATCTACGTGGGCCGACGCGCTCCGGATCTCGGACCGTGAATTTTTTTCAGTTCTTTTTTTTTTGTGATTCCAAACATCGTTCCGAACCCCAAATGAAGTTTTTGACGAAGTGTTGTTGTTCGAGTGGGAGCTTATCGAGACTAACGATGAAAGCAACGAGGACGATTTCCCGCATCAAGACGTGAATAAAATTAAACCGTGACAATTGGATTTAAGTGCTCCAATGTGTTTAATTTTTGTTTTGATGGATGTTTTTTTCGTGCACTTATTATTTGTTAATATGTGTTTGCATGATTTTAATTGTCCACTAAAAATCTTACTTTAAAAAATTACTAAGTATGTTTCTTGGATTATAAAATTTGGGTTATTTTGACCTCCATAATTTATTTATTTGTGAAGTCTTTTTGGAATACATTTCCCCCTCGGATCGGCCAAAAAGACGGATTTCACATGAATAAAATCTGAAAGGATGATTTTGGATTATTACTAGTGGCGGTATTGATCTTCACCACGACTGACTTGCTCAAAGCGAAATAATAATCCTGTATTGAATTATGGTTATTACTTAGGCATAAGAAATTGATATTAACTTACTCCCCGCAAAGTCCCTGTCAGTTTTTTTGTGATCAAAGTGGGAGCCAACTATTAATATTGAATTAAGGATTTGTAACTTTAAGTTTGTGATCTGCTTGAATGTGTTTAAATGTATAGACCATCCCTTATGGCGCATTTAAATTATTTCGAGATGTTGGTTGATGCATGATTATATTGTTTTAAGGTTTCAATATAATTGATGTGATCAAATTATGTGATAATTTCGTATTTTTCTAGATATTGATATGAATGTATATTTTATTCTCAGTTCATCATGTCGCAACCTTTTAATCCACTGTTTAGTATACTTAAAGATAACAAACTTGTTGGTGGGAACTATGTTGATTGGAAACGTAACCTTGATATTGTCCTAACTGCTCAACACCACAAATGGGTACTTACTACTCCTAAGCCCGATGAGCCTGCCGAAGATGCGAGCAAGTTGGGCAAGAAAGAGCATAAGAGTTAAATAGACTCCGATGAGATGGCTAGGTGTACCATCTTGGCTTCAATGTCAGATGTGTTGCAACACCAACACCAACACATGGAGACCGCCTCTAAGATAATGCTCAATCTTGAAGCGATGTTTAAATATTAGAACCGTACAGCTAGGCAAATCACCATGCGAAAGATGCTTTCGCAGAAAATGGTGGAGGGTACGCCCGTAAGGGATCACGTTATCGAGATAATGGCTTATCTCAATAAGTTGGAGGTACTTGGTGCAGAATTTGATCTCCCTACTAAGGTCGATTTCGTCCTCCATTCTCTTTCGAAAAGTTTCAAGCAGTTTCAATTGAACTATCAAATGAATGAATGGGCAAATAATTTGCCCGAACTCTTGCAAGTTTTGGTATCGGTGGAAACTGTAATAGAGCATCAAAATGTTGCTATGGTGGCAAACGGTCAGTCTACCTCTTCTGGTATACCAAGGGAGGAAAGAAGAGAAAGAGGACAAAAGGTCAGACCCAAGCAAATCCGACCATTGCGAAAGCCAAGGCTAAGGGCGAAGGAGGTGGAAAGAAGGCCGCTAAGGGTAAGTGCTTCAATTGCGGTGAGAAAGGACATTGGAGGTCTGTCTATTCTAAGCCTAAGAAGGTGGTAAAGATAAGTCTCATGCTTTAGTCGTTGAAACTTATGTTGTGGCGTATGCTACCCACGTTTGGGTAGTGAATACTGGGGCAACTGATCATATTTGTTTCACTCTTCAGGGGTTCCAGCTAACCCGGTGACTTAGCAAGGATGAGATCCTCATCACTTTGGGCGATGCTATGAGAGTGGCAACCGAAGCAGTGGGAGTCGTGCACCTGTCTTTTGAAGATAGAGTTTTAATTTTAAAAGATGTTTTATACGTTCAAACTTTAGAAAGAATTTAATTTCGATTTCTAAGTTGTTTTTTTAATGGATATTCAGTTACTTTTAATAAAGTTGTCACTATTTTTTTTAATAATGATTTTATCTATCATGGAATGTTGGTAAACAATCTCTATACGATTAAGTGTGCACACCACTCAAATAATGAATCTAATAACACGTCGATCATTTCGAGTAATAAAAGAAAACGTTCTTCGGACATGAACGAAACACTTCTATGGCATCTTAGACTAGGTCTTATTAATCTAAAGCGGATAGAAAGATTGGTGAAAGACAGATCCCTGGAATTATTCCAAGTCGAGCCGTTTTCAACTTGTGAATCCTGTTTAGAGGTTAAAATAACCAAGAGGGCATTTGGAGCCAAGGGGAATAGAGCCACAAAAGTGTTAGAACTCGTTCATACCGATGTGTGTGGTCCAATGTCGATCAAAGCAAGAATGGGGTATAAGTATTTTGTCACTTTCATTGACGATTACTCGAGATATGGGTACATCTACCTTATGAGGCATAAGTCTGAAACTTTTGACAAGTTCAAGGAGTTTAAGGCCGAAGTCAAGAAACATGGGGAAAAGAGTATCAAGTTTCTACGATCAGATTGTGGAGGTGAATACATCAGCGATGAATTCTTGAACTATCTGTCGGACGAAGGGATCATATCCCAATTAACCGCACCGGGAACCCCTCAACAGAACGGTGTGGTGGAATGAAGGAACCGAACTCTTTTAGAAATGGTCAGATCCATGATGACTTATTCAGATTTACCCAAATCGTTTTGGGGTAACGCCTTCGAAATGGCGGTTTACATTCTAAACTTGATGTCATCCAAATCGGTTCCTAAAACCCCGATAGAATTATGGACCGGGCGCAAGTCCAGTCTGAGACACATGTGGATATGGGGGTGTCCGGCATACGTGCTAGAGAAGGAAACCGGTAAATTAGATCCACGTTCAGAGTTAAGGCTGTTTATAGGATACCCCGCGGGAACGAAAGGGTGTATGTTCTATAGTCCCAAGGATCAAAAGACCGTGATTAATACATACTTTAAATTCTTGGATGAGGACTATATGAACAATCAGAAGCCTAAAAGTAAAATTATCTTAGAAGAATTGAGAGGGCAAACCCCGATACCAAGTATACAAGATGATATACCACACGTCACACCTTCACAACCGGAACCCCGCCATAGTGGGAGGTTTGTTAGACAACCTGAGAACATTAATGGGAATAGGAGAATCTTCGGATTTGATTCCCAGTGATGAATCAGACCCATGGACTACGATGAGGCAATCCAAGATAAAGATGCATAGTCATGGCAAACGGCAATGGAAGCCGAGATGGGTTCGATGGATCATAATCAAGTGTAGGAGTTGGTCGAACCACCCAATGGGGTAAAACCCATTGGATGCAAGTGGGTATACAAGAGAAAAAGAGGACCGGACGGAAGGGTTGAGACCTTCAAGGCAAGGCTAGTGGCAAAAGGGTATACTAAAAAAGAAGGGATCGATTATGAGGAAACCTTTTTGTCTGTAGCTATGCTTAAGTCCATCCGTATTCTCTTGTCGATCACTGTACACCTATATTATGAGATCTAGCAAATGGATGCCAAGACAGCTTTCCTTAACGGAAGTCTTGACGGGTTAGGTATCTATATGCAACAACCCAAAGGTTTTATTGAAAAGGCCAAGAGAATCTCGTATGCAAGCTCAAAAGATTCATTTATGGACTTAAGCAAGCATCGCGTACTTGGAACCAGTGTTTTGATCAAGTTATTAAGTCTTATGGGTTTGATCAAAACGAGTTCGAGAGTTGTGTGTATAAAAAGTGTGACGGAACTGCGGTGGTATTCTTAGTATTATACGTAGACGATATTATGCTCATAGGAAACAATTTAAAGGTATTGTCAGACGTAAAGGTATGGCAGTTATTTGATATGAAGGACTTAGGGGAAGACGGTCACATCCTTGGGATCAAAATCACTCGCGATCGCAAGAAAATGATGTTGGGCTTATTGCAAGCTTCATACATTGACACTGTTTTGAAGCATTTCAGCATGCAAGATTCCAAGATAGGTTTTGTACCTTTTAGGCATGGAATCCATCTATCGAAATAAATGAGCCCTAAGACGCAAGCGGAGATAGATGACATGAAAGACGTTCCATACGTTTTAGCCGTAGGAAGCCTTACGTATGCAATGCTATGTACGAGAACATATATCTGCTTTGTCGTGGGCATGGTGGCAAGATATCAAAGTAATCCCGGGAAAGACCATTGGACTGCCATAAAGTGCATCTTGAGGTATCTGAAAAGAACTCGTGATAGGATGTTGATTTACCAGTCAGATAGTCTAATTCCCGTAGGATACATAGGCTCGGATTTCCAATCAGGCCTAGACTCCAGAAAGTCTACCTCTGGTAGTGTGTTTTGCATGGGAGGAGGAGCCATTTCATGGAGAAGCGTTAAGTAGAAATGCATCGCTGATTTGACCATGGAAGCCAAATATGTAGCTGCTTGTGAAGCAGCGAAAGAGGCAGTATGGTTCAAGAACTTCTTAGTGGACTTGGACGTTGTTCCGAATTTGCCCGACATGATCACTGTCTATTGTGACAATACCGAAGCAGTTGCAAATTCAAAGGAACCGAGAGCCCACAAGGCCAGCAAACTGTTGGGAAAATAGGGGTGCCCCGGAATCTATTCGGGATGAACTTTAAATACGAATTTAAATACAATTATTACTAGCATGAATTAATCCTAATTAATTCAAATAATAATTCCAACAACTAATTATCATCATGCATGCTAAATTAATTTCACATATTTAACTAGGCGGAATTAAACAAGTAAATATGCGATTAACGTACCTCTCGTAGTAATGACCTTTGGATATACGGGACACTTGTAATCACGTTCTATCAACCCAAAGCCTTCTCAAGTATTTCCCTTTTCACCTCACTTAATCGCCGGTGGGAGACGCTTTCAAGTAATTTAATAACTAAGGAAAAAAAAAATATCTATGCTTCTTGATTTTTCCAACACATGGAATTATGTACGTTGAGATGAAATAATCATCTCCTATTTATAAAGGGGGGTGACCGAAATTCGTAGAGATTTTATGGGCAGGGAGAAAATCTTTTCTTAATCTCTAAGAAATCTTGAATATATCTCATATATTCTTTTCTCCATAACAAAATATTCCACAAAAATCTCACTCCCTTAAATAAATATGAAACTTTCGAAATTTACATGGAGAAAATCCAAGATTTGGATCTTCTTGAATATATGAGATATTCTTGTATTCTTAGAATACATATCTTGCATAATATCTTTCCAAGAAAATCAACAAAATCTTTTTCCTCCTTATCATGTATTTTTCGAAAATTAAAGGAAAAAATCAGCATATTATTTTCTTTTTATTTTAATCACCTTATCATTATTGGGCTACTTAATTGGGCTACTTGAGGGGCCTTAAGGAGAATTAAGATTGGACCTCCTAATGGACTTCTGAATTTCAATATTGAGCCCCAATATAATTCAGCCCATTAATATTAATTATTACCACTAATAAATTAATATTGCACTATCCATCTTAATCCATATTACGATAATATGGGCTCCCGATTATTATTTCCCGCGTTTAAGATCATCAAGTCCATTAATTAATTGAGCTTCTGAATAGCTCTAAATTAATTAATATATTTCACCTTGGAGTAAAGACAGCTCAACATTATTATTCGTACCGAAGAAACTAATTCTTCACTTGCAAGATTTGGTACAATAAAACTTCTGAGCCCACCAAGGGGACTAATCACATGAGCCGTACTCGCACGCGTTTCTCCGTATTAAATCTTAGCAACCGTCGTATGATTAATATTACTGCCCAAGACACAAAGTTCGAAGTCACAATGATTCTCACCCAACATGAATCAAAGCAGTAACTACTAAGCACACACGGTCCTATTTAAGTGACGGAGATTAAGAAATCAACAACCACTGAGGTCTAATTCTTCACCTTTCAGAACAGAAGAATTTCTCCTCGCTGTAGGACCTCTTCAACACATACTAAATGTGCTAGTGCAATCTCTTGGTCAAGACAGACCAATCTGAGCCTTACACATCGACCTTTCACGGCGGATTGTTCAATTCCACCTGGGTCATGAATTGTACGTTTAGTTACAAGTAAACTGTTAATGTTGTCTTCCGTGATCGGGTATCACCACATTAACTACAATGTAACATGTACTATATATTGAACGGTTTGCAATAGAAATTCAACATTCAATTATATCTAAAGCAAATGTGATAAAAGAATTATTCTCATAAATCGAGTGTTTGATACACGAGTTATACAAAGTAAAAGCATACTTTCACGTATAACTCCAATAATCTCCCACTTATACTTAAAGTCTGCTTTTAGTATACATCACGCATGTCTTAGTGTAGTAGCTCTACGTGACATCTCATGTCAACCTACACTAACCTAATAATTCCTCCCACTTATACTTAAAGCAGATTGGCAATAGTCTTGACTCCCATTCCATCCACATGTCTCTCGAATGTATTCAGAGGCAGACCCTTTGTGAATGGATTTACTAGGTTGTCCCCGACGCATATCTTTGCCACCTCTTTATCTCCTCTCTCAACGATTTCTCGTATAAGATGGTGTTTTCTTTCAATGTGTTTGCTGGCATTGTGGGCTCTCGGTTCCCTTGAATTTGCAACTGCTCCGGCATTGTCACAAAAGACAGTTATCTTGTCGGGCAAATTCGGAACAACGTCCAAGTCCACTAAGAAGTACTTGAGCCAAACCGCTTCTTTCGCTACTTCACAAGCAACTACTTATTCGGTTTCCATGGTCGAATCTGCGATGCATTTCTGCAAATCGCTTCTCCATGTCATGGCTCCTTCTCCCATGCAAAACACACTACCCGAGGTAGGTATTTTGGAGTCTATGTCTGATTGGAAATTTGAGTCCGTGTATCCCATGGGAATTAGATTGTCTGACTGTTAAATCAGCATTCCATACTAAGTTCTTTTCAGAAACTAAAGGACGCATTTAATTGCAATCTAATGTGCTTTCCCGAGATTACTTTATTATCTTGCCATCATGTCCACGACAAGGCAGATATTCGGTCTCGTACACAACGTTGCATACATAAGACTTCCTACGTCCGAAACGTACGGAACGTCTTTCATGTCATCTATCTCCACTTGCGTCTTAGGGCATATTTCTTTGGATAGATGGATTCCGTGCCTAAAAAAGGTACAAAACCTTTCTTGGAATCTTGCACGCTGATATGCTTCAAAACAGTGGCTTTGTATGAAACTTGCGATAAGCCCAACATCTTCCTCTTGCGATCTCGAGTGAACTTGATCCCAAGGATGTGACCGGCTTTCCCTAAGTCCTTCATATCAAACTATTTTGACAGCCATACCCTTACGTCTGACAATACCTTTACATTGTTTCCAATGAGCAGAATATTGTCTACGTATAATACTAAGAATACCACCGCAGTTCCGTCACATCTTTCACACAACTTTCGAACTTGTTTTGATCACAAACCCATAAGACTTAATCAATTGATCAAAACACTGGTTCCAAGTACGCGATGCTTGCTTAAGTCCATAAATGGATCTCTTAAGCTTGCATACGAGGTGCTCTTGGCCTTTTTCAACGAAACCTTTGGGCTGTTGCATATAGATCCCATCAAGACTTCCGTTAAGGGAAGCTGTCTTGACATCCATTTGCCAGATCTCGTAATCTAAGTGCGCAGCGATCGACAAGAGAATACGGATGGACTTAAGCATAGCTACAGACCACAGGCCACAAGCCTTGCTTTGAAGGTCTCTACCCTTCCGTCCGGTCCTCTTTTCCTCTTGTACACCCACTTGCATCCAATGGGCTCTACCCCATTAGGTGGATCAACCATCTCCCACACTTGATTATAATCCATCGAACCCACCTCGGTTTCCATTGCGGTTTGCCACACTTCCGCGTCTTTGTCTTGGATTGCCTCGTCGTACGTTCATGGGTCTGATTCATCGCTGGGAATCAAATCCGAAGATTCTCCAATTCCCATGAATCTCTCGGGTTGCCTTGCAATCCTCCCACTACGACGGGGTTCCGGTTGTGAAGGTATGACATGTGGTATATCATCTTGTATACTTGGTATAGGAGTTTGCCCTCTTAACTCGTCTAAGGTAATCTCACTTCTGGGCTTTCTTTTGTTCATATAGTCTTCCTCCAAGAATTTAAAGTGCGAACTAATCACGGTCTTTTAATCCTTGAGACTATAGAACATACACCCTTTCGTTCCCATGGGATATCCTATAAACAACCTTAATTCCGAACATGGATCCAATTTACCGGCTTCCTTGTCTAGCACGTATGCCGGACAACCCCAAATCTGCAAGTGTCTTAGACTGGGCTTGCGCCCGGTCCACAATTCCATTAGGGTTTTAGGAACCGATTTGGATGGCACCAAGTTTAGAATGTAAGTCGTTGTTTCCAAGGCATTACCCCAAAACGACTTGGGTAAATCCGAATAACTCATCATGGGTCTGACTATTTCTAAAAGAGTCTGGCTCCTTCGTTCCGCCACACCGTTCTATTGAGGGGTTCCCGATGTGGTCAACAGGGATACAATCCCTTCTTCCGATAGGTAGTTCAAGAATTCATTGCTAAGGTATTCGCCTCCACAAACAAATCGTAGAGACTTGATACTTCTTTCCCTATGCATCATAAGGTAGATGTATCCGTATCTTGAGTAATCATCAAATTACTCATACCTCTTCTTGCTATGATCATCATTGAACCACACATATCGGTATGAACGAGTTCTAACACTTCCGTAGTTCTATTCCCCTTGGCTCCAAATGCCCTCTTGGTCATTTTACCCTCTAAACAGGATTCACAAGTTGGAAACGGTTCGACTTGGAATGATTCCAAGGATCCGTCTTTCACCAATCTCTCTATCCACTGTAGATTAATATGACCTAGTTTAAGATGCCATAGAAGTGTTTCGTTCATCTCCGAAGAACGCTTTCTTTTATTACTCGAAATAATCGATGTGTTATTAGATTCAATTTTGTGAGTGGTGTGCCCAAATAATGGTATAAAGATCATCCATTAAAGTTCCGGAATAGATAAACTCATCGTTTCAAGCAATAATAACATCCTTATTAAAAGAAACTGAGTATCTATTCAAACAGTTTAGAAACTGAAGGTTGAGTTCTTTCTAAACTTGGAACATGAGGAACGTCTCTCAAGACCATAACTCTATCTTCACAAGATAGGCGCACTTCTCCCACTGCTTCAGCTGCCACTCTCGTAGCATTGCCCGATGTGATGGGGATCTCACTTCCGTTAAGTCGTCGGGTTAGCTTAAACCCATGAAACAAATGTGATCAGTAGCTCTCGTATCCACTATCCACGAATAGACAGCATACGCCACTTCACAAGTTTCGACGACTAAGGTGTGTGAATTACCTAACTTTCCTAGCCTCTTAGGCTTGGAACAGGCAGACCTCCATTGTCCTCTCTCACCGCAACTAAAACACTTCCCCTTCGATGCTTGCCTTTGCATTTGCCTTTCGCAACAATTGGATTTGCTTGGATCCGGCCTTTGGTTCTCTTCCTCTTTTTCCCTCCCTTGGGACCAAAAGAGGTAGACGAACCATTAGCCACCATAGCACTAGACTGGTGCTCCATTATCACCTCCACCGAAACTAAAGCTTGCAAGAGCTCGGGCAAACGACTTGTCCGTTCATTCATCTGACAGTTCAGATGAAACTACTCAAAACTTCTCGGTAGGGAATGGTATATGGAATCAATCAAAATCCACACCAAGTACTTCCAATTTGTTAAGGTATGCCATTATCTCGAGAACGTGCTCCCTTGCGGGCGTTCCTTCCACCATTTCCAACTTGACCGAGTCATGTTTGGTGAACTGATTAGTCATGGGATTCTGATGTGAAAACATCTCTTCACGGTGTTCCATGATTTCAACAGCGGATACAATGTCTTCATGAACGCGCCTCAAATCCTCAGACAGAAATGTCAAGATGATGCACTTCATTCATTGTCACGCTTCCGATCACAAACTGCCTCTTCCCATTGCTTGACTTATCATTAGGCTTGCCGGGTATATTAACATAAATAACCCAATTGTGTTTTCGTGCAGTAAGGACAAATTTAAAAAAAACATTTCCAATCGATATAATTCTCTCCAAAAAGTTTATTAACTTTAAGTATATTAAACAATGGATTAAAAGGTTGCGACATGATGAAATGAGAATAAAACATACATTCATATCAATATCTAGAAAAATATGAAATTATCACATAATTCGATCACATCAATTATATTGAAACCTTAAAACAATATAATCATGCATCAGCCAACATCTCGAAACAATTTAAATGCGCCACGAGGGGTGGTCTATACATTTAAATACATTCAAGCGGATCACAAACTTAAAAGTTACAAATCCTTAATTCAAAATTAATAGTTGGCTCCCACTTTGACCACATAGAAATTGATAGGGACTCCGAGGGGAGTAAGTTAATATCAATTTCCTATGCCTAAGTAATAACCATAATTAAATACAGGATTATTATTTCGCTTTGAGCAAGCCACTCGTGGTGAGGGTCAATACCGCCACTAGTAATAATCCACAATCATCCTTTCGGAATTTATTCATGTGAAATCCGTTCTTTTGGCCGATCCGAGGGGGAAATGTATTCCAAAAGAACTTCACAAATAAATAAATTATGGAGGCCAAAATAATCCAATTTTAATATCCGGAATAAAATTGCGATTATAAAAACATACTTAGTAATTTTCGAAAGTAAGGTTTTTCTTGGACAATTAAATTCATGCAAACACATATTAACAAATAATAATAAGTGCACGAAATAAAACATCCATCAAAACAAAATTAAACACATTGGAGCACTCGAATCCAATTGTCACGGTTTAATTTCTTCACGTCTTGATGCGAAAAAATCGTCCTTGTTGCTTTCCGACGTTCGTCTCGACGTGCTCCCACTCGAACAGCAACACTTCTTCAAAAACAGCATCGTTTGGGGTTCGGGACGACGTTTAAAATCACACGGGAAAAAAAAACACGAACCGAAAAAATTCCACGGCCTGAGATACAGCGCGCGTCGGCCCACGAAGTGGGCCCGCGCGCTTCCCGGCCCGAGAAGCGCTGGAAAAGCGCCCGAGGCGCGCCGAAGCGCAGCCCCGAGGCGCACCCGAGGCGCTGCACGGAGGCGCGCCGAGGCGCACCCGAGGCGCCCCGAGGCGCTGCAGGGAGCTGCCGAGGCGCGCGCGCGCCGTGCGCACGGCGTGCGCCGTGCACCCCCATGCGCCGTTTTTTTCGCCGTTCGTCCTCGTTTTCTTCACCCCTTGCATGATTTTACCTCCATACACGCTCCACGCTTGCATGCGTCGTCCGGGTACGCCGTTTTTAATTCTTCGTTCTTCGTCACGATCCGGTTACAATTTATTTTTACAAAAAAATAAATACTAGATCTAGACTAGTCTATTACAATGATCGAATCAAAATAAAAACAACTAATCTACTCGTGGATTTTCTCACGAGAAAAACGAATTCGAACGAATCGAATTAAAAACCAAATTAATTCACACGCATGAAATTAACAACATTAAAAACCATGACAATTGGATACCTGCAAAAAAGATCTAACAATTCTACTATCCAATTTCAAATTTAATGTTCAACAATTTAAATTCCAATTTAAAATTCAGAGCCCGAAACCGTGGCTCTGATACCAGTTGTTGGGAAAATAGGGGTGCCCCGGAATCTATTCGGGATGAACTTTAAATACGAATTTAAATACAATTATTACTAGCATGAATTAATCCTAATTAATTCAAATAATAATTCCAACAACTAATTATCATCATGCATGCTAAATTAATTTCACATATTTAACTAGGCGGAATTAAACAAGTAAATATGCGATTAACGTACCTCTCGTAGTAATGGCCTTTGGATATACGGGACACTTGTAATCACGTTCTATCAACCCAAAGCCTTCTCAAGTATTTCCCTTTTCACCTCACTTAATCGCCGGTGGGAGACGCTTTCAAGTAATTTAATAACTAAGGAAAAAAAAATATCTATGCTTCTTGATTTTTCCAACACATGGAATTATGTACGTTGAGATGAAATAATCATCTCCTATTTATAAAGGGGGGTGACCGAAATTCGTAGAGATTTTATGGGCAGGGAGAAAATCTTTTCTTAATCTCTAAGAAATCTTGAATATATCTCATATATTCTTTTCTCCATAATAAAATATTCCACAAAAATCTCACTCCCTTAAATAAATATGAAACTTTCGAAATTTACATGGAGAAAATCCAAGATTTGGATCTTCTTGAATATATGAGATATTCTTGTATTCTTAGAATACATATCTTGCATAATATCTTTCCAAGAAAATCAACAAAATCTTTTTCCTCCTTATCATGTATTTTTCGAAAATTAAAGGAAAAAATCAGCATATTATTTTCTTTTTATTTTAATCACCTTATCATTATTGGGCTACTTAATTGGGCTACTTGAGGGGCCTTAAGGAGAATTAAGATTGGACCTCCTAATGGACTTCTGAATTTCAATATTGAGCCCCAATATAATTCAGCCCATTAATATTAATTATTACCACTAATAAATTAATATTGCACTATCCATCTTAATCCATATTACGATAATATGGGCTCCCGGTTATTATTTCCCGCGTTTAAGATCATCAAGTCCATTAATTAATTGAGCTTCTGAATAGCTCTAAATTAATTAATATATTTCACCTTGGAGTAAAGACAGCTCAACATTATTATTCGTACCGAAGAAACTAATTCTTCACTTGCAAGATTTGGTACAATAAAACTTCTGAGCCCACCAAGGGGACTAATCACACGAGCCGTACTCGCACGCGTTTCTCCGTATTAAATCTTAGCAACCGTCGTATGATTAATATTACTGCCCAAGACACAAAGTTCGAAGTCACAATGATTCTCACCCAACATGAATCAAAGCAGTAACTACTAAGCACACACGGTCCTATTTAAGTGACGGAGATTAAGAAATCAACAACCACTGAGGTCTAATTCTTCACCTTTCAGAACAGAAGAATTTCTCCTCGCTGTAGGACCTCTTCAACACATACTAAATGTGCTAGTGCAATCTCTTGGTCAAGACAGACCAATCTGAGCCTTACACATCGACCTTTCACGGCGGATTGTTCAATTCCACCTGGGTCATGAATTGTACGTTTAGTTACAAGTAAACTGTTAATGTTGTCTTCCGTGATCGGGTATCACCACATTAACTACAATGTAACATGTACTATATATTGAACGGTTTGCAATAGAAATTCAACATTCAATTATATCTAAAGCAAATGTGATAAAAGAATTATTCTCATAAATCGAGTGTTTGATACACGAGTTATACAAAGTAAAAGCATACTTTCACGTATAACTCCAACACAAACATATAGAAAGAAAATACCATCTTATACGAGAAATCGTTAAAAGATGAGATATAGAGGTGGCAAAGATAACGTCAGAGGACAACCTAGCGGATCCATTCACAAAGGGTTTGTCTCAAAGTATATTCGAGAGACATGTGGATGGAATGAGAGTCAAGACTATTGCCAATCTGCTTTAAGTATAAGTGGGAGGAATTATTAGGTTAGTGTAGGTTAACATGAGATGTCACGTAGAGCTACTACACTAGATATGCATGATGTATACTAAAAAGCAGACTTTAAGTATAAGTGGGAGATTGTTGAAGTTATACGTGAAAGTATGCTTTTACTATGTATAACTCATGTATTAAACACTTATTTATGAGAATAAATCTTTTATCGCATTTGCTTTAGATATGAATGAATGTTGAATATTTATTGCAATCAGTTCATTATCAGTAGTATGTGTTACATTTAGTTAATGTGGTGATAACCGATCACAGAAGATCACATTAAAGGTTTTCTTGTGACTAAACGTACAAATTCACGAGCCAGGTGGAATTGAACAATCCGCCGCGAAAGGTCGATGTGTACATCTCAGATTGGCCTGTCTTGACCAAGAGATTGCATTAGCACATTTAGTATGTGTTAAAGAGGACCTACAGCGAGGATAAATTCTTCTGTTCTGAAATGTGAAGAATTAGACCTCAGTGGTTATTGATTTCTTAATCTTCGTCGCTTAAATAAGACCGTGTGTGCTTAACGGTTACTGCTTTGATTCATGTTGGGTGAGAATCATCGTGACTTCGAACTTTGTGTTTTGGGCAGTAATATTAATCATACGACGATTGCTAAGATTTAATACGGAGAAACGCGTGCGAGTACGATTCGTGTGATTTGTCCCCTTGGTGGACTTAGAAGTTTTATCGTACCAAATCTTGCAAGTGAAGAATTAGTTTCTTCGGTACGGATAATAATGTTGAGTTGTCTTTACTCCAAGGTGAAAGATATTAATTAATTTAGTGCTATTCAAAAGCTCAATTAATTAATGGACTAGATAATCTTAAACGCGAGAAATAATAACTGGGAGCCCATATTATCGTAATATGGATTCAGATGGATAGTGCAATATTAATTTATTAGTGGTACTAATTAATATTAATGGGCTGAATTATATTGGGGCTCAATATAATTCAGAAGTCCATTGGAGGTCCAATCTTAATTCTCCTAAAGGCCCTTCAAGTAGCCCATTAAGTAGCCCAATAATAATAAGGTGATTAAAATAAAAGAAAATATAATTGCTGATTTTTCATGCATATTTTCGAAAATTAGAGATTTAGGAAATAAAAGATTTTGTTGATTTTCTTGGAAATATATTATGGAAGATGAGTATTTTTGGAATACAAGATTATCTCATATATTCAAGAAGATCCAAATCTTGTGATTTCAATCCTAAGATTTTCGAAAATTACCCCTTAATAAGAAGGGTGAGATTTTTGTGGAATATTTTATAATGGAGAAAAGAACATATGAGATATATTCAAGATTTCTTAGAGACTAAGAAAAAGATTTTATCCACCTCTAAAATATTAAAATTTTTGGCCACCCTCACTTATAAATAGGGGATGATTATTTCATTCCCAAATACATGATTCCATATGTTGGAAAAATCAAGAGCAAAAATATTTTTCTTTTTCCTTGGTTATTTTAATTGCTTGAAAGCCCTTCCCACCGGTGATCAAGCAAGGTGAAAGAGACATACTTGAGAAGGTGTTTTGGTTGGTAGCACGTTCGTGATAGTTCCGTGATTATCAAAGGTCGTATCTACAAGAGGTACGTAATCACATAATTTCCTAGTTATTCCGCCATAGATTTTATGGGAATTAATTCTGCATGCATGATGATAAAATTATTGTTGGAATTATTATTTGAATTAATTAGGATTAATTCATGCTAGTAATAATTGAATTTAAATTCGTATTTAAATTTCATCCCGAATAGTTTCCGGGCTCCGTATTTTTCCAATAAAAAGACCCCGGAGCATTGTTGAAGTCCCTGAAGGACCATTTCCAATAACAAAACGATATACTCCTCCCTCAGGCACAATAGGATTGGTTGAAGCTCAATTTTCAAGACTTTAAGTCTGTGACGGAGTACAATTCTGCCTTGCACCGTATTATATCCCAGTTATAGCTAAGCAAGCAAGTTATAACTGTGGCCGGGTTGATACAGAACACTCTATCAACGTTCCACACTAGTAACCTTGTACTCCAATAGCAGTATAGGGCCAAAAATTACAATGTCCACTCTGAGCTAATTTCTGCGCTTCTAGTAGCAGAAAAGCGCAACCAACTCCTGATGAAGAATCATAATTCTAGACCGGTTGGCTCACAAGTAGTTCCCAAAGCACATGATATAGCTCGGGAAAATATGAGTGGTCGTTAGCGTGGAAGGAGGAGAGGAGGTAAATAAACTCGGGGCAAAGGCCGAGGTCGTAGTAAATCTGGTGGTCAAGGAACCTTGAACGACAATCAAGCTCAGAATCGTGGAAAGGGTGTACCCAACACGAATTGTGCTCCACAAAAATCTAGCTCTCAAGACAAGATTGAGCCGTTCTGCTACAGATGCGGATGCAAAGGCCATTGGTCTCGCACGTGCACTCACAAGCATTTGGTTGAGGCTTATCAAAAGCAGCAAAAGGTTGACAAGGGGAAGGCACATAAGGTCGAATCTCACCATGTCAGTCTGCCTGAAGTAGAATATGACCATGACAACAACGATCTCTTGGGCTTGGAGCTTAAAGACTACGGAGATAATGAGTGATTCGAATATTTGATCATTTTTAGTAATTTATTTTTTATTAAGACCTTTTTATGTGGATCCTGTTTGTGGATAATTTATTATGTAGTTTTGATATGTTTACCTTAATATATGTTATCCATTATATTTGGTGGATATTGTTATTCTTATACATGGCTTTTAAACATATCAGCTATTAGGTTTGGGATTTTTCCTCTGGCATGATGGATACAAATTGTGATTTATGTTTGGTAGATAACGCCACTACACACACAATCTTAAAAGATAGGAAGTATTTTCATAACTTGATAGAAAGAAAAGGGAGTGTAACTACGATAGCCAATGATAATATTATGATAGTGGGCTCCGGAAGAGCCTCTGTCATCCTCCCTATGGGTACCGAACTCATAATTGAAAATATTTTATTGTTTCCACAATCGAAGCCTACCATTCTCAACTTTAAAGACATAAGAACTAATTGCTATCACATTGAAACTGAAACTAAGAACAATAACGAATACCTTTTGATGACTATTTCTCAAGGTAGCCATAAGCAAGTTATTGAAAAACTTTCCTTCTTTTCTTCTGGATTGTACTATTCCTATATCCGGCCGTCTAATCTCCATATAGCCATGAGTATGAAATTCCATGACCCGAACTCTTTTAAATTATGGCATCAGTGGTTAGGTCATCTAGGATCTAATTTCATTGGTCATAATATTTCGAATAACAGAATCCCTTCTGGCGATGAATTTATCTGTGATGCATGTTCAAACGATAAATTAATAGTGCGCCCGTCGCGCACCAAGGTGGGACTTGAATCTCTGATTTTCCTTGAACAGATTCATGAAGACATTTGTGGACCGATTCACCCAGCATCAGGACCATTCGGTATTTCATGGTCTTAATTGATGCCTCCACTTGGTGGACTTATGCCTGTTTGTTGTCTACCCGCAATCAAGCTTTTGCCAAGCTTATTGCAAAAACCATTGAGCTTCGAGCTCAGTTCCCAGAATATCCGATAAAATCAATTTGTATGGATAATGCTGCTGAGTTTCCCTTAAAAGTCTTTACTGATTACTGTATGACGCTGGGAATTAAAGTGGAGTACTCAGTCCCTTACGTCCACACCCAAAATGGTCTTGCTGAAGCGCTAATAAAACGTATCAAATTAATTGCTAGACCATTACTTATGAACTTAAATTTACCCACCTCATGCTTTGGGAATGCAGTCCTACATGCATCACATCTGATACAAATCCATCCAACTGCATACAATGATCATTTTCCCCTACTGCTAGTGCGTGGGAAAGAACCTAACATTTCCCATCTGTGTATTTTTTGATGTGCGGTGTATGTTCCGATAACATTACCGAAGCGTACCTCTATGGGCCCACAAAGGAAGCTAGGTATATACGTTGGATTTGACTCTCCATCCATACTGAGATACCTAGAACATTTGTACAGGGATCAATTAACGATCTGGTTCGCTGCCTGCACGTTCGATGAAGATCACTTCCCAACATTAGGGGGAGATCCGAATTTAAAATTGAATGAATGTCGGGAACTTACGTGGAACGTAAGTGATCTTCAGTATCTAGATCCACACATTAGTCAATCTGAACTAGAAGTTCAGAAGATCATTAACTTGCAACATTTAGCAAACAATCTTCCAGACACATTTACTGACCATAGGGGTGTGACTAAATCGCATATACCTGCAGTAAATGCACCCCAAAGGGTTAAGGTCCCAAGAAAACCAAGTATACATGCCCCCATACGCCAGAAGCGTAAAGGACCTATAAATGATACAAACACACCTAGAGTGAAAGCTAGCAAAACTGGTCAGTTAAACTTGAAATCTCCAGAAGAGATTCGTCCAGAAAAATTAAAATCTCCAGAAGAGATTCGTCCAAAAGACGAGCATCCTAGTAATGAAGCATGTGCCCAAAATATTCAGCGCACTAGGACTGCGGAACGACCAGGCCTAGATACACTGGGAAATGAAGAAGGTCTGGTTGACATAATTTCATAGATATAGGAGAAACTTATAATAGAAATATTATTATCATCGACGACACATTTGTAGCGATAATTGCTCTTTCCGTTATAAATAACGATCTAGATCCAAAACCCAAATAAATAGTTGAGTGCCGGAAGCACTCAGATTAGGTGAAATGGAAAGAGGCAATTGAAGCAGAGTTCGCATCGCTAAATAAGAGAAAAGTATTTGGCTTTATCGTTCGTACACCCGCGCGTGTTATCCCTGTAGGATATAAATGGGTTTTTGTACAAAAATGAAATGAGAATAATATTGTGGAGAGATACAAAGCGAGGCTGGTAGCTCAAGGGTTTTTGTAGAGACCCGATATTGATTTCGATCAAACCTATTCTCCTGTAAGGGACGCAATAACGTTCCGCTACTTAATATCTTTGGCGGTTAAACTAATTCTCCAGATAAGATTACTAGATGCCGACATCTATATGAAAATCCCTAAGGGTATGTTTGTTTTGGGATTTAAGTGTGCGGGGGAAGTCATGACTTTGAAATCTTATGATGTGAAAATCTTGATGAATAATATGAGTATGTGTTTGTTTTGGGATTTTAGTAGGGTGAGATTTTACTTTATGTCAAATCAATGTTTATTAGTGATTGATGTTGTATTATTTTATTATATTGTGTAAGAGAAAAGTAGGAGAGAGGTTGAGAGGATGATAAAAAAGTGATGATGTGATTGTATTTAATTATATGAAAAATAGTAATAGGTTTATAGGTAGGGATTGAGTTTGGGATTTGAAAACCCGATTTTAAATCTCAAACTCGTATGGGACGTGGATTGCAAAGTCCAAAGTCCATCCGTGTGAGTCCCAAAACAAACATACCCTAATGAATTTAAGATTCCCCAGATGAGGAATGATGAAAACCGCAGTATATCTAGCATAAAACTGCAGAAGTCGTTGTACGACCTAAAGCAATCAGGCCTAATGTAGTACAACCGACTTAGTGAATTCCTCCAGAAGAAGGGATACATAAATGATATAGTTTTTCCATGCGTATTTATAATGAAATCGCAAAGTGGTTTTTTCATCATATCTGTATATGTTGACTATCTAAACATGATCGGAACATGCAAAGAGATTGAAGAAGCCAGTTTGATCTTGAAAGCTGAATTTGAAATGAAAATCTTGGGTAAAACCAAGTATTGCCTCGGCCTGCAAATCGAGCATCTCCCAGAAGGAATCCTTATACATCAGTCAACCTACGTGAAAAAGGTATTGGAGAGATTTCTTATAGATAAATCTCATCCACTCAGCACACCTATGGTTGTCCGATCCCTCGAAGTGGATAAGGACCCATTTAGACCAAGAGAAGATACAGAAGAAATTCTGGGACTAGAAGTTCCTTATCTTAGCGTTGTTGTGCATTACTCTATCTCGTAAATTGCACTAGACCGGATATTGCATTTCAGTTAATTTGCTTGCTAGATATAGCGTTTCTCATGCGAGGAGACATTGGAATGGTGTTAAACACGTTCTACGGTATCTTCAAGGGTCTCAAGATCTTGGATTGTTTTACCCTAGGAACCAAAATAAAACATTGGTAGGTTACGCGGATGCTGGCTACTTGTCTGATCCCCACAATGCCGTATCCCTGACTGGTTATGTTTTTCTCTGTGGTGGTACCACAATCTCATGGAGATTGGTTAAACAAACTATGGTTACAACATCTTCAAACCACTCAGAGATATTAGCTTTGTTTGAAGCCTCACGAGAATGTGTTTGGTTGAGATCATTGGTAAAATACATTGGTGACTTGTGTATTATTACTAAATATAATACATTCCATACAGTTATATTTGAAGACAACGCAGCTTGCATCGCACAAATGAGTAATGGGTACGTCAAGGTAAACCTGACGAAACATATTTCACCAAATTTTTTTTACCCATACGAACTCTAGAAGAGTGGAGTAATTACCATACAAAAGGTGTGATCCAATGACAATCTAGTAGATCTATTAACTAAGTCTTTGCCTGTCTCTAATTTTGAGAAGTGTATTCATGGTATCGGGATGCGAAAGCTTAAAGGGTTGTTGTCTTCAGGGGGAGTGGTAACCTCGAAGTAATCCAGAAGATTGGATCCGGAAGATCAATAATTGCACTCCTCCCTAACTAAACATTTTTATCGCTACCTAACATGTGGAGTTTTTCTGACAAGACATATACGTTGTGTCGTAATGTCCAAGGGAAAGTTTTGTAAATCCAGTAGATTTAATATACCAAATCCAGAAGATTTGATGTGTACATTACTTATGGGTCTAATAACCTAAACAGGCTTTAGGGTTTTGATTAGGGTTTCTCTATTATAAATACATCCATTGTACTCAGTATTGTAAACACACATAAATATTAGTGAAAACTCCTGGCTTGGTACGCCCCCAGGCATAGTGGTAAACAAATCGGTGTCTCTACTTTGCATTTATTATTTTACAACATGAACAATTTATTTTGAGCTGTTAAATCAGACTTGATGACATTAGTATTTGCTCTAATCAGTCCACTCTCAACCCAATTGTTGGAAATTGGTTTTGAATTTGGGTGTTTTGACCTAAGTTTGACCAATTTTAATTTGATGTTTTATTTACGAACAATGGAAATAAATGGCAAATTCATAATCTACGTTCGGAGTAGACTATGTTGCACAGGTGCGGGTGCGGGAGTGCGGGAGCGATACGATACGGATACGGGGATACGAATTTTTAAAAAACTTAGGGTGCGATTCGTCAAGGATACGTCTGTTTATTTATATTTTATTATATATAATACCTAAAAAAATAAATATATTTTAAAATTTAGTAAATCAAATGTATATAATTCATATTTTTTCTGACTCATAACTTAAAAATATTCAATAATTTAATATAATTAAGTAACCAAAAATCAATTCAATTTTCATTAGCCTAACACATACGCCATAACAGTGATTTTAATATAAAACAAGTTTCACATTGTTAATTTAAATTATATTATATAATAAATTTCAATTGAAATAATATATTTAATGCCTAATAAGTAGGATTCGCAAGGAGGATTCGAGTATCCGTTAGTGGATTCGCCACGTGGCAGCCGAATTCGCCACGTGGAGAATCTGATTCACGGATTCAAGAATCGCACCCCTTTTAGGGGGCGGGTGCGAATCCGATACTGCATTTTCATATTTTTAGAAGAATCTGTGCATCATAGGGAGTAGATGAATTTGGTGTATTAATTTGCTCAAAACTAATTTCGGGTGAATGAGATATTAATACATGAAGATGAGAATTTATCATTGAAATTCCTAAATTGAAGAGGAAAATGGGAAGAAGGAAAAATGAATTCCTTGTCCCACATTGGAAAATTGGAAGACATAGACCTTCCATATAAGTAGACTTGAGTGATAGATTTATAATCTTAACTAAGTCTAAAAGTGGTGGTGACTAAGGTTGGCCCGAAGGGCTAACCTAAAGACTTAGACCCGCACCTACACGCGCACGGGCTCGGTCTCGGGCATGCGCACGTCGCACTTAGTCGCATTGGGCGCTTTAGAGGCGCACTTTGCACTTCGCACGTGAGCTGAGGAGCCTTAAATTTTTCGAGGAAAGTGGCTCACACACGGGGGGTGATCCGCGGCTCGTGGGCTCGAGCGCGAAACCGGGTTCAAACCGGTTCGGTCAACCGAACCGGACCACGGTGCGGCAGTCTGGGTCGGGCACGAGTCGAATCATGCTCGCGAAAGGGCGCGACTCATGAGTTTCGAACCAAGGACGCGAGCACGCGGGTCAACCGAATCGGGTTGGGCCGCGTATGCGGGTCGGCACCAAAACGGCCGTCCGGGCCCATACGGACGCGTCCGTTGGGTTCAAATTCGAATCCAAGGGCTTGGATGGAAAGCCCCAAAAGTCGCACCCCTTAGTGATAAGGACACCACACCTCTTCAATACCTATAAATACACCCCCCACAATGCATTTTCAATCCATCCAGAAAATAAACAAGCCTTCTGCATTCAAAACCTTCAAAGCATCCTAGCATTCTAAGTTTTGCATTAGAGTCGAGTCAAACAAAGTTCCGGATACCCGAGTCCATTCACCGATAACTTTCGTTTCGTAGTGCAGCGATCGAGAGTTCCAAAAGTCGTTGTATCTTGGGGACGATTGCCTTTGACACCGTATTGCACCGAAGTACGGGGCAATATCGTCTTACGGAGAAAGAGTCCAACTCTTGCCTCGACTTACCATTTTAAAGTCTGTGTCCACCTGTTCATCTTCGTCTACACAAATCCCAAATTTCCAACAGCGTAAGACGATATTTCTGTGTATTCGAAGATGTCTTCTTCAACTCCTTCAGCAACTCCTCATCTTCCTGTTGTCCACTCTGAGAAACCGGTTAAATTTGTCGGTACGGACTTCAAGAGATGGCAGTCGAAGATGCTATTTTATCTGACTACCCTCAACCTCGCTCGGTTCCTGAGGGAAGATCCTCCTACGGTTGAGGAGGGGAGCAACGACCAAGAGAGGTTGAATGCTCTTAACGCATGGAATCATAGTGATTTTCTGTGTCGAAACTACATACTGAATGGGCTAGATGACTCGATGTATAGTGTCTATGCCACCTACAAGACCGCTAAAGAATTGTGGGGGTCTCTGGAAAAGAAGTATAAAACGAAGGATGCCGGAATGAAGAAATTCATTGTCGGACGGTTCCTCGACTTCAAGATGACTGACTCGAAGACAGTCATGTAGCAAGTTCGAGAGTTGCAGTTGATTCTTCACGAGATTCATGCCGAAGATATGCAACTTTCAGAATCCTTTCAAGTAGCTGCCTTGATAGAGAAGCTACCGCCTCTTTGGAAGGATTTCAAGAACTACCTCAAGCACAAATGCAAGGAGATGGGGCTTGAGGACTTGATCGTGAGACTAAGGATCGAGGAAGATAATCGGAAATCCGAAGTCAAGAGCGACAAGAAGAATGGAGAGGCACGTGTAAACTTGGCCGAGTCCGGGAAAAGCAAAAAAAGAAAACGTGCTGGCAAGGAACAGAAACCTCCGAACAAGAAGTTCAAAGGCAACTGTTACAACTGTGATAAACCCGGATACAAGTCGAAAGAATGTCGACAGCCAAAGAAGGCCGATCAGAGTCAAAATCAGAATCAGGCCAACCTTGCCGAAGACAGTTCCTTAAGCAAAGAAATGTCTGAACTTGATTTGTCTGTCGTCGTGTTCGAGGCAAACCTGGTGGATAACCCGAGGGAGTGGTGGGTTGATACTGGAGCTACCCGTCACATTTGTTCAGACAAGGAACTGTTCTCTACCTACCAACCGATCAATGGGAGGAAGCTCTTCATGGGTAACTCTGCGACGTCGAACGTGGCCGGACTTGGAAGAGTAGTGCTGAAGATGACCTCGGGGAAAGAACTAACTCTCGTGGATGTGCTGCATATCCCAGACATTCGCAAGAATTTAGTCTCCGGCTCGTTGTTGAACAAAGCCGGATTTAAGTTAGTATTTGAGGCCGATAAATTTGTACTGACCAAATGTGGTCAATTTATTGGAAAAGGGTACTTTGATAAGGGTCTCTTTAAAATGAATGTACTAACTGTAAAGCGCGAAATTAAGTGCAATGTTATTAATGGAAGTAACGTTAATTACTTGCTTGAGTGTTCTAATTTATGGCATGGTAGATTAGGACATGCAAATTTAAATGCAATTAGACAATTGGTGAATTTAAATTTGCTCCCTGAAATGGAATTCGATTCACAAAAGTGTGAGATCTGTGTGGAGGCAAAAATGGCCAAAGCAGCATTCCATTCAGTGGATAGAAGTAGTACTCCTCTAGAACTCATCCATACCAACGTATGCGATTTGAAGTTTGTGCAAACTAGAGGTGGAAAGAACTACTTCATAACGTTTATCGATGATTGCACTAGATACTATTATGTGTATCTTTTGAAGAGCAAAGATGAAGCCATTGAGGCCTTCAAAACTTATAAGAATGAGGTTGAAAATCAACTTAGCGTAAGAATCAAGATGATTCGAAGCGATAGAGGTGGGGAATATGTTGCTCCGTTTGAAGAATTTTGTTCTCAAAATGGCATCATTCATCAAACTACTGCTCCATACTCACCTCAGTCGAATGGCATTGTGGAACGCAAGAATAGAACTCTGAAAGAGATGATGAATGCTATGTTGATTAGTTCAGGCTTACCCCAAAATATGTGGGGGGAAGCTGTACTATCTGCAAACCACATTCTCAATAAGTTGCCACACAAAAGGAGGGACAAGACTCCGTATGAGTTGTGGAATGGTAGAAAGCCTTCCTACAATTACCTCAAAGTGTGGGGGTGCCTAGCTAAGGTTAAAATACCTGAGCCTAAACAAGTGAGAATAGGACCCAAAACAGTTGATTGCGTCTTCATTGGATATGCACATAATAGTAGTGCATATCGATTTCTGGTGCACAAATCGAACGTTCCTGAGATGAACGTGGGAATGACTATTGAGTCAAGAAATGCAGTGTTCTTTGAGAACATATTCCCTAAGAAAGAAAGGGAAGAAAACAGTTCGTGTAAGAGAACTTATGAAACTGCAAATGGTTCACCTGAAGTTGACAAAGATCCTAAGGTTGATAAGGAGCCAAGACGCAGTAAGAGGGCCAGAAAGGAAAAGTCCTTTGGGCCAGATTTTCTATCATACATGATGGAGAACGAACCCCGGATAATTCAAGAGGCATTATCCAATCCAGACGCTCCCCTCTGGAAAGAGGCTATAAACAGCGAAATTGAGTCCATCATGCACAACCACACATGGGAATTAGTAGATCTTCCACCGGGTTGTAAGCCTTTGGGATGCAAATGGATCCTAAAAAGGAAGTATAAGGCTGATGGATCAGTTGAGAAATATAAGGCTCGTTTAGTAGCAAAGGGGTTCAGACAGAGAGAAGGATACGATTTCTTCGACACTTACTCTCCTGTCACAAGAATTACGTCCATTAGAGTGTTGATTGCTATTGCTGCATTGCATGACCTTGAAATACACCAGATGGACGTAAAGACGGCATTCCTAAATGGGGAGTTAGATGATGAGATCTACATGGAACAACCTGAAGGGTTTGTCGTGCCTGGCCAAGAGAAGAAGGTGTGCAAACTTGTTAAGTCATTGTATGGACTCAAACAAGCACCTCTTATGTGGCACGAGAAATTTGATGCTGTAATGCTATCAAATGGTTTCAAAACAAATGAGTGTGACAAATGTGTGTACATTAAGGGTACACCGGAAGAATTCATGATAGTTTGTCTATACGTGGATGACATGCTCATTATGGGGAGTAATCATGACTTGATCGTGAATACTAAGAACATGTTGAAAAGAAAGTTCGACATGAAGGATATGGGTCTAGCCGACGTCATACTAGGGATGAAGATCTCTAGGACACCCAATGGAATTGTCTTAACACAAGCTCACTATATTGAGAATGTGCTTAAGAAATTTGATGCGTTTGACGTTTCCCCGGCTAACACTCCGGTAGATTTAAGTCTACACTTAGCCAAAAATAGAGGGGACCCAGTATCTCAACTAAAGTATGCGAGAATTATCGAAAGCTTGATGTACTTAACGAATTGTACACGCCCTGATATAGCGTACTCGGTCAGTAAGCTTAGTAGATTCACAAGCAATCCTACCAAGGATCATTGGAAAGCTCTTATGAGAGTTCTGAGGTATTTAAAACATACCACAAGTCATGGAATCTTGTATACGAGATATCCAGCTGTGTTGGAAGGGTACACAGATGCAAATTGGATATCTGATACAAAGGACTCCAAATCCACCAGTGGTTATGTGTTTACTATCGGTGGAGGAGCAGTGTCTTAGAAATCCTCTAAGCAAACATGCATAGCTCGTTCAACAATGGAATCGGAGTTTATTGCATTGGATAAGGCTGGTGAAGAAGCAGCATGGCTTCGAAATTTCTTAGAGGATATTCCCTGTTGGACAAAACCTGTGCCTCCTGTGATGATACACTGCGATAGCAAGTCGGCTATTGGGAGGGCACAAAGTCACATGTACAACGGTAAGTCTCATCACATACGAAGGAGACATAATACCGTTAGACATTTGATCTCAAGTGGAGTAATCTCCCTTGACTATGTAAAGTCAAAAGAAAACATTGCGGATCCGCTAACAAAAGGCATTAACAGAGATCAAATGTACAGTGCGGTAAGGGGAATGGGGCTAAAACCCACACATTAAAGGATGTTGATAGTGGAAACTCGTCCATGCTGACTGGAGGATCCCAAGAACTTGGTTCAACGAGACAACTAAGTTATGAAGCACTCATGTATGCACTTGAAAGACATTTTACAAAGCCAATTCTCGAATCCGTTCAAGTGCAAATCTGCACCTTTGAAAGCCTTTAGGTGCAGAAAAACCTGCTGACGTGTGGTAAGGGTAAGCCTAACGGCTTTTAATGATTCCTATATCCCAAGGGTGGAGTATTGCAGGTTACTCTTGATAGGAGATCACCTATATAAGCGTTGAAGTGTGGCCGTTTCTGACTGAAGGTTTTCTAGTACACGCTTATGAATCCAAGATAAGGTCCAGGGCCGAAATGGACAACAACGTGAGAACAAAAAAGGTATTAGAATCGTTGTTGTGTGAATATCATTGTCTTGGTTTACACAAAAAGCCAACCAGTTCAAGACATCGCGTTCACTGAGTGGCGAGTAAATCCGATGGCATCTCACTAGGGAAGGTTCAAAGCCTGAAGCTACCTATCCTGATGCAGCAGCGGTTCGTCGGAACTTTCTTAGGTGGTCACATGCATTAATATCATTCATGTGGGGGATTGTTGGAAATTGGTTTTGAATTTGGGTGTTTTGACCTAAGTTTGACAAATTTTAATTTGATGTTTCATTTACGAACAATGGAAATAAATGGCAAATTCATAATCTACGTTCGGAGTAGATGAATTTGGTGTATTAATTTGCTCAAAACCAATTTCGGGTGAATGAAATATTAATACATGAAGATGAGAATTTATCATTGAAATTCCTAAATTGAAGAGGAAAATGGGAAGAAGGAAAAAGGAATTCCTTGTCCCATATTGGAAAATTGGAAGAGATGGACCTTCCATATAAGTAGACTTGAGTGATAGATTTATAATCTTAACTAAGTCTAAAAGTGGTGGTGACTAAGGTTAGCCCGAAGGGCTAACCCAAAGACTTAGACTCACACCCGCACCCGCACGGGCTCGGGCTCGGGCACGCGCACGTCGCACTTAGTCGCATTGGGCGCTTTAGAGGCGCACTTTGCACTTCGCACGTGAGCTGAGGAGCCTTAAATTTTTCGAGGAAAGTGGCTCGCACACGGGGGGTGATCCGCGGCTCGTGGGCTCGAGCGCGGAACCGGGTTCAAACCGGTCTGGACCACGGTGCGGTAGTCTGGGTCGAGCACGAGTCGGATCAGGCTCGCGAAAGGGCGCGACTCATGAGTTTCGAACCAAGGACGCGAGCACGCAGGTCAACCGAACCGGGTCGGGCCGCGTACGCGGGTTGGCGCCAAAACGGCCGCCCGGGCCCGTACGGACGCGTCCGTTGGGTTTAAATTCGAATCCAAGGGCTTGGATGGAAAGCCCCAAAAGTCACACCCCTTATGTTGGAGTTATACGTGAAAGTATGCTTTTACTTTGTATAACTCGTGTATCAAACACTCGTTTTATGAGAATAATTCTTTTATCGCATTTGCTTTAGATATGATTGAATGTTGAATATTTATTGCAAAACGTTCAATATATGGTACTAGTTACATTGTAGTTAATGTGGTGATACCCGATCACGGAAGACAACATTAACTGTTTCCTTGTAACAAAATGTACATGTTCACGACCTAGGTGGAATTGAACAATCCGCCGTGAAAGGTCAATGTGTAAGGCTCAGATTGGTCTGTCTTGACTAAGAGATTGCACTAGCACATTTAGTATATGTTGAAGAGGACCTACAGCGAGGATAAATTCTTCTGTTCTGAAATGTGAAGAATTAGACCTCAGTGGTTGTTGATTTCTTAATCTCCGTCACTTAAATAGGACCGTGTGTGCTTAATGGTTACTGTTTTGATTCATGTTGGGTGAGAATCATTGTGACTTCGAACTTTGTGCCTTGGGCAGTAATATTAATTATACGACGGTTGCTAAGATTTAATACGGAGAAACGCGTGCGAGTACGGTTCGTGTGATTAGTCCCCTTGGTGGGCTCAGAAGTTTTATCGTACCAAATCTTGCAAGTGAAGAATCAGTTTCTTCGGTACGGATAATAATGTTGAGTTGTCTTTACTCCAAGGTGAAATATATTAATTAATTTAGAGTTATTCAGAAGCTTAATTAATTAATGGACTTGATAATCTTAAACGCGGGAAATAATAACCGGGAGCCCATATTATCGTAATATGGATTAAGATGGATAGTGCAATATTAATTTATTAGTGGTAATAATTAATATTAATGGATTGAATTATATTGGGGCTCAATATTGAAATTCAGAAGTCCATTAGGAGGTCCAATCTTAATTCTCCTTAAAGGCCCCTCAAGTAGCCCATTAAGTAGCCCAATAATGATAAGGTGATTAAAATAAAAAGAAAATAATTATGCTGATTTTTCTAGTGTATTTTCGAAAATATGAATATTAGGAGAGAAAAGATTTTGTTGATTTTCTTGGAAAGATATTATGGAAGATAAGTATTCTTGGAATACAAGATTATCTCATATATTCAAGAAGATCCAAATCTTGGATTTTCTACCTATAATTTTTGAAAATTACAACCTATTTAGGAGGATGAGATTTTTGTGGAATATTTTATTTTGGAGAAAAGAATATATGGGATATATTCAAGATTTCTTAGAGTCTAAGAAAAGATTTTTTCCAAAGCCCATATACCACCTAAATTTCGGTCACCACCTCTTATAAATAGGGGGTGATTATTTTATCCCCAAGTACATAATTTCATGTGTTGGAAAAATCAAGAGCATAGATATTTTTCTTTTTCCTTAGTTATTTAAATTGTTCGATAGCATCTCCCACCGGTGATCGAATAAGGCAAAAGGGAATACTTGAGAAGGCTTTTGGGTTGATAAAGCGCGTAAGTGTTAGTCCCGTTTTATTCAAAGGCCAAGTTCTACTAGAGGTACGTTAATCACATATTATCTTGTTTATTCCGCCATAGATTATATGTGAATTAATTCAACATGCATGATGTTAAATTGGTTGTTGGAATTATTATTTAAATTAATTAGGATTAATTCATGCTAGTAATAATTGTATTTAAATTCGTATTTAAATTTCATCCCGAATAGATTTCGGGCACCCATATTTTCCCAACAACTGGTATCAGAGCCACAGTTTCGGGCTCTGATCTTTAAATTAGAATTTAAATTGTTAAACATTAAATTGAAATTGGATAGTAGAATTGCTAGATCTTTTTTGCAGGTATCCAATTGTCATGGTTTTAATGTTGTTATTTTTCATGCGTGTGAATTAATTGTTTTTAATTCGATTCGTTCAAATTTGTTTTTCTCGTGAGAAAATCCACGAGTAGATTAGTTGTTTTTATTTTGATTCGATCATTGTAATAGACTAGTCTAGATCTAGTATTTATTTTTTTGTAAAATAAATTGTAACCGGATCGTGACGAAGAACGAAGAATTAAAGACGGCGTACCCGGACGACGCATGTGTGCGTGGCACATGCATGGACGTAAAATCGTGCATGGGGTGAAGAAAATGAGAACAAACGTCGAAACCCGGCGCACGGGGTGCAAGGCGCACAACCCGCGCGCGAAGGGTGGTCGGCGCCGCGCAAGCGCGCGCGCGCCTCGGGGCATGGCCTGCAACGCCTCGGCGCTTGGCCTGCAACGCCTCGGCACTCCGCGTGTGGCGCTTCGGCGCTCGGCATGCAGCGCCTCGGCCGCTTGGCCGAGAGGCGCGCGGGCCCACTCCGTGGGCCGACGCGCGCCGTATCTCGGGTCGTGGAATTTTTCGGTTCTTTTTTTTCTTTCGTGTGATTTTAAAAGTTGTCCCGAACCCCAAACGATGCTGTTTTTGATGAAGTGTTGTTGTTCGAGTGGGAGCGTGTCGAGACGAACGATGCAAAGCAACAAGGACGATTTTTCGCATCAAGACGTGAAGAAATTAAACCGTGACAATTGGATTTGAGTGCTCCAATGTGTTTAATTTTGTTTTGATGGATGTTTTATTTTGTGCAATTATTATTAATTGTTAATATGTGTTTGCATGAATTTAATTGTCCAAGAAAAACCTTACTTTCGAAAATTACTAAGTATGTTTGTTTAATCACAATTTTATTCCGGATATTAAAATTGGATTAATTTGACCTCCATAATTTATTTATTTGTGAAGTTCTTTTGGAATACATTTCCCCCTCGGATCGACCAAAAGAACGAATTTCACATGAATAAATTCCGAAAGGATGATTGTGGATTATTACTAGTGGCGGTATTGACCCTCACCCCGAGTGGCTTGCTCAAAGCGAAATAATAATCCTGTATTTAATTATGGTTATTACTTAGGCATAGGAAATTGATATTAACTTACTCCCCTAGGAGTCCCTGTCAATTTCTATGTGGTCAAAGTGGGAGCCAACTATTAATTTTGAATTAAGGATTTGTAACTTTTAAAGTTTGTGATCCGCTTGAATGTATTTAAATGTATAGACCATCCCTCGTGGCGCATTTAAATTGTTTTGAGATGTTGGCTGATGCATGATTATATTGTTTTAAGGTTTCAATATAATTGATGTGATCGAATTATGTTATAATTTCGTATTTTTCTAGATATTGATATGAATGTATGTTTTATTCTCAGTTCATCATGTCGCAACCTTTTAATCCACTGTTTAGTATACTTAAAGATAACAAACTTGTTGGTGAGAACTATGTTGATTGGAAACGTAACCTTAATATTGTCCTAACCGCTCAACACCATAAATGGGTACTTACTACTCCTAAACCCCAAGAGCCTGCCGAAGATGCGAGCAAGTCGGTCAAGAAAGAGCATAAGAGTTGGTTAGACTCCGATGAGATGGCTAGGTTTACTATTCTGGCTTCAATGTCAGGTGTGTTGCAACACCAACACCAACACATGGAGACCGCCTCTGAGATAATGCTCAATCTTGAAGCGATGTTTAAACATCAGAACCGTACAGCTAGGCAAATCACCATGCGAAAGATGCTTTCGTTGAAGATGGTGGAAGGTACGCCCGTAAGGGATCACGTTATCGAGATGATGGGTTATCTCAATAAGTTGGAAGTACTTGGTGCGAAATTTGACCTCCCTACTAAGGTCAATTTCGTTCTCCATTCTCTGCCGAAGAGCTTTGAGCAGTTTCAGTTGAACTATCAAATGAATGATCGGGCAAATAGTTTGCCCGAGCTCTTGCAAGCTTTGGTATCGGTGGAGACTCTAATGGATCACCAAACCGTTGCTATGGTGGCAAACGGTCCGTCTTCCTCTTCGGGTCCCAAGGGAGGGAAGAAGAAGAAGAGGACGAAAGGCCAAACCCAAGCAAATCCAACCGTTGCGAAACCCAAGGCAAAGGGAGAAGGAGGTGGAAAGAAAGCTGCTAAGGGTAAGTGCTTCAATTGTGGTGAGAAGGGACATTGGAGGGCGACCTGTTCTAAGCCTAAGAAGGCGGGAAAGAAAGGTAAGTCTCATGCTTTACTCGTTGAAACATATGTTGCGGCGTATGCTGCCCACGTTTGGGTAGTGGATACCGGGGCAACTGATCATATTTGTTTCACTCTTCAGGGGTTCCAGCTAACCCGGCGACTTAGCAAGAATGAGATCACAATCACTTTGGGCGATGCTACGAGAGTAGCGGCCGAAGCAGTGGGAGTCGTGCACCTATCTTTTGAAGATAGAGTTTTAATTTTAAGAGATGTTTTATACGTTTCGAACTTTAGGAAGAATTTAATTTTAGTTTCTAAGTTGTTTTTTGATGGATATTCAGTTACTTTTAATAAAGTTGTTACTGTTTCTTTTAAGAATGATGTTATCTGTCATGGAACGTTGGTAAACAATCTCTATACAATTAAGTGTGCACACCACTCAAATAATGAATCTAATAACACGTCGATCATTTCGAGCAATAAAAGAAAGTGTTCTTCGGAGATGAACGAAACACTTCTATGGTATCTTAGACTAGGTCATATTAATCTAAAGCGGATAGAGAGATTGGTGAAAGATGGATCCTTGGAATCATTCCAAGTCGAGCCGTTTCCAACTTGTGAATCCTGTTTAGAGGGTAAGATGACCAAGAGGGCATTTGGAGCCAAGGGGAATAGAGCCACGCAAGTGTTAGAACTCGTTCATACAGATGTGTGTGGTCCAATGACGATCAAAGCGATAATGGGGTATGAGTATTTCGTCACCTTCATTGACGATTACTCGAGATATGGGTACATTTACCTTATGAGGCATAAGTCTGAAACTTTTGATAAGTTCAAGGAGTTTAAGGCCGAAGCCGAGAAACATAGGGAAAAGAGTATCAAGTTTCTACGATCAGATCGTGGAGGCGAATACCCCAGTGATGAATTCTTGAACTACTTATCGGACGAAGGGATCGTGTCCCAGTTAACCGCATCGGGAACCCCTCAACAGAACGGTGTGGCGGAACGAAGAAACCGGACTCTTTTAGAGATGGTCAGATCCATGATGAGTTATTCGGATTTACCCAAGTCGTTTTGGGGTAATGCCTTGGAAACGGCGGCTTACATTCTAAACTTGGTACCATCCAAATCGGTTCCTAAAACCCCAATGGAATTGTGGACCGGGCGCAAGCCCAGTCTAAGACATTTGCGGATTTGGGGTTGTCCGGCATACGTGCTAGACAAGGTAGCCGGTAAGTTAGATCCACGTTTGGAATTATGGCTGTTTATAGGATACCCTGCGGGAACGAAAGGGTGTATGTTCTATAGTCCCAAGGACCAAAAGACCGTGATTAGCACACACTTTAAATTCTTGGAGGAAGACTATATGAACAATCGGAAGCCTAAAAGTGAAATTACCTTAGAAGAATTGAGAGGTCAAACCTCGATACCAAGTATACAAGATGATGTACCACACGTCACATCTTCACAACCAGAACCCCGTCGTAGTGGGAGGATTGCTAGGCAACCCGAGAGATTCATGGGGATAGGAGAATCTTCGGATTTGGTTCCCGGTGTTTAATCGGACCCATGGACGTACGACGAGGCAATCCAAGATAAAGACGCGGAGTCGTGGCAAATGGCAATGGAAGCCGAGATGGGTTCGATGGATCATAATCAAGTGTGGGAGTTGGTCGAGCCACCCAATGGGGTAGAACCCATTGGGTGGAAGTGGGTGTACAAGAGGAAAAGAGGACCGGACGGAAGGGTAGAAACCTTCAAAGCGAGGCTTGTGGCCAAAGGGTATACTAAAAAAGAAGGGATCGATTATGAAGAGGCCTTTTCGCCTATAGCTATGATTAAGTCCATCCGTATTCTCTTGTCGATCGCTGCGCACCTAGATTACGAGATCTGGCAAATGGATGTCAAGACGGCTTTCCTTAATGGAAGTCTTGACGGGATAGATATCTATATGCAACAGCCTAAAAGTTTCATTGAAAAAGGCCAAGAGAATCTCGTATGCAAGCTTAAGAGATCCATTTATGGACTTAAGCAAGCATCGCGTACTTGGAACCGGTGTTTTGATCAAGTGATTAAGTCTTATGGGTTTGATCAAAACGAGTTCGAAAGTTGTGTATATAAGAAGCGTGACGGAACTGCGGTGGTATTCTTAGTATTATACGTAGACGATATTCTGCTCATTGGAAACAATGTAAAGGTATTGTCAGACGTAAAGGTATGGCTGTCAAAACAATTTGATATGAAGGACTTAGGGAAAGCCGGCCACATCCTTGGGATCAAGATCACTCGCGATCGCAAGAAGAGGATGTTGGGCTTATCGCAAGCTTCATACATTGACACTGTTTTGAAGCGTTTCAGCATGCAAGATTCCAAGAAAGGTTTTGTACCTTTTAGACACGGAATCCATCTATCGAAAGAAATGAGCCCTAAGACGCAAGCGGAGATAGATGACATGAAAGGTGTTCCGTACGCTTCAGCCGTAGGAAGCCTTATGTATGCTATGCTGTGTATGAGACCGGATATCTGCTTTGCCGTGGGCATGGTGGCAAGATATCAAAGTAATCCCGGGAAAGACCATTGGACTGCCGTAAAGTGCATCTTGAGGTATCTGAAAAGAACTCGTGAGCGGATGCTGATTTACCAGTTAGATAGTCTAGTTCCCGTGGGATACACGGACTCGGATTTCCAATCAGACATAGACTCAAGAAAGTCAACCTCAGGTAGTGTGTTTTGCATGGGAGGATGAGTCATTTCATGGAGAAGCGTTAAGCAGAAATGCATCGCCGATTCGACCATGGAAACCGAGTATGTAGCTGCTTGTGAAGCAGCGAAAGAGGCAGTTTGGCTCAAGAACTTCTTAGTGGACTTGGACGTTGTTCCGAATTTGCCCGACAAGATAACTGTCTTTTGTGACAATGACGGAGCAGTTGCAAATTCAAAGGAACCGAGAGCCCACAAGGCAAGCAAACACATAGAAAAAAATACCATCTTATACGAGAAATCGTTAAGAGAGGAGATATAAAGGTGACAAAGATAGCGTCGGGTGACAACCTAGCGGATCCATTCAAAAAGGGTCTGCCTCAGAGTACATTCGAGAGACATGTGGATGGAATGGGAGTCAAGACTATTGTCAATCTGCTTTAAGTATAAGTGAGAGGAATTATTAGGTTAGTGTAGGTTGACATGAGATGTCACGTAGAGCTACTACACTAAGACATGCGTGATGTATACTAAAAGCAGACTTTAAGTATAAATGGGAGATTGTTGGAGTTATACGTGAAAGTATACTTTTACTTTGTATAACTCGTGTATCAAACACTCGTTTTATGAGAATAATTCTTTTATCGCATTTGCTTTAGATATGATTGAATGTTGAATATTTATTGCAAACCGTTCAATATATGGTACTAGTTACATTGTAGTTAATGTGGTGATACCCGATCACGGAAGACAACATTAACTGTTTCCTTGTAACAAAATGTACATGTTCACGACCTAGGTGGAATTGAACAATCCGCCGTGAAAGGTCGATGTGTAAGGCTCAAATTGGTCTGTCTTGACTAAGAGATTGCACTAGCACATTTAGTATGTATTGAAGAGGACCTACAGCGAGGATAAATTCTTCTGTTCTGAAATGTGAAGAATTAGACCTCAGTGGTTATTGATTTCTTAATCTCCGTCACTTAAATAGGACCGTGTGTGCTTAATGGTTACTGTTTTGATTCATGTTGGGTGAGAATCATTGTGACTTCGAACTTTGTGTCTTGGGCAGTAATATTAATCATACGACGGTTGCTAAGATTTAATACGGAGAAACGCGTGCGAGTACGGCTCGTGTGATTAGTCCCCTTGGTGGGCTCAGAAGTTTTATCGTACCAAATCTTGCAAGTGAAGAATCAGTTTCTTCTGTATGGATAATAATGTTGACCTGTCTTTACTCCAAGGTGAAATATATTAATTAATTTAGAGCTATTCAGAAGCTTAATTAATTAATGGACTTGATAATCTTAAACGCGGGAAATAATAACCGGGAGCCCATATTATCGTAATATGGATTAAGATGGATAGTGCAATATTAATTTATTAGTGATAATAATTAATATTAATGGATTGAATTATATTGGGGCTCAATATTGAAATTCAGAAGTCCATTAGGAGGTCCAATCTTAATTCTCCTTAAAGGCCCCTCAAGTAGCCCATTAAGTAGCCCAATAATGATAAGGTGATTAAAATAAAAAGAAAATAATTATGCTGATTTTTCTAATGTATTTTCGAAAATATGAATATTAGGAGAGAAAAGATTTTGTTGATTTTCTTGGAAAGATATTATGGAAGATAAGTATTCTTGGAATACAAGATTATCTCATATATTCAAGAAGATCCAAATCTTGGATTTTCTACCTATAATTTTCGAAAATTACAACCTATTTAGGAGGATGAGATTTTTGTGGAATATTTTATTTTGGAGAAAAGAATATATGGGATATATTCAAGATTTCTTAGAGTCTAAGAAAAGATTTTTTCCAAAGCCCATATACCACCTAAATTTCGGTCACTACCTCTTATAAATAGGGGGTGATTATTTCATCCCCAAGTACATAATTTCATGTGTTGGAAAAATCAAGAGCATAGATATTTTTCTTTTTCCTTAGTTATTTAAATTGTTCGATAGCATCTCCCACCGGTGATCGAATAAGGCAAAAGGGAATATTTGAGAAGGCTTTTGGGTTGATAAAGCGCGTACGTGTTAGTCCCGTTTTATTCAAAGGCCAAGTTCTACGAGAGGTGCGTTAATCACATATTATCTTGTTTATTCCGCCATAGATTATATGTGAATTAATTCAACATGCATGATGTTAAATTGGTTGTTGGAATTATTATTTGAATTAATTAGGATTAATTCATGCTAGTAATAATTGTATTTAAATTCGTATTTAAATTTCATCCCGAATAGATTTCGGGCACCCCTATTTTCCCAACACCTTAGTGATAAGGACACCACACCTCTTCAATACCTATAAATACACCCCCCACAATGCATTTTCAATCCATCCAGAAAATAAACAAGCCTTCTACATTCAAAACCTTCAAAGCATCCTAGCATTCTAAGTTTTGCATTAGAGTCGAGTCAAAAAAAGTTTCGGATACCCGAGTCCGTTCGCCGATAACTTTCGTTTCGTAGTGCAGCGATCGACAGTTCCAAAAGTCGTTGTATCTTGAGGACGATTGCCTTTGACACCGTTTTGCACCGAAGTACGGGGCAATATCGTCTTACGGAGAAAGAGTCCAACTCTTGCCTCGACTTACCGTTTTAAAGTCTGTGTCCACCTGTTCATCTTCGTCTACACAAATCCCAAATTTCCAACACCAATTTCCAACAAGGCTCTTGCTCACCTCATTTCTTAAGCTACTCTTTTATATGCAAATCTTTTTTAAAAGGTAGACAATTTAGTTTTAATTATCAACCTTAATTTTATCATGATGCCTTGATCATTTAGTTTGAGTAAACATATTAGCATTGCCTTCATTCATTTTTGACAAAGTACGAAGGAAAAATGGTTCATACATGAACCATTGAAAGATATTAATTGTTTTCACTAAAGAGTATTAGTTGTTTCCACTGAAGAGTCTTAGAAAACAAACTAAGACTCTTAAGTGGAAACAACTAATAGTCTTTAGTTAAAACAACTAATACTTTTCAGTGAAAACAACTAATACTCTTTAGTAAAAACAGATAATATCCTTCAATAATTTATGTACAAACCAATTTCACTCTCTACACACTCTTCAATTTTTCCCCCTTGTTGCAACCCAAATAGAAGTGACAGACCATCTGGAAATGCCTAACAAATCATTTATTTTTCCTTGTGTGAGTTTCCCTTCCTTCTTGTTATCAAGTAGAATATGTATCACCTTTGTCTCCACTTAAACTGTTAAGTTTAACTTTTTTGTTCACATTCAAAGTATCTGGTTTATTTATGAGCTTGGTAAGGTGAAAGTCATGTAATAACAGTGCTTTAGTGTAGTGTATTTATATTGTAGTAGAATTAGATGGAAAAAGTTGTATTTTTTTTTTTTTGTAATTGGAGGGAAACTTGTTCTTATTTTAATCAAATCAGTGACTATGTAATAAGGTGAAAAAAATGGTATTATGTTCTATGGTTATTGTTAGAAGTAGAGCTGGGGAAATGAGCCCCGCTCGATGGACCAACTCGTATAGCCCGAGAGAAAATCTAGGTTGGGCCTCATTTTTCATGGCCCAAAAAAAACCGGGCCAACTGGACTCAGATCAATTTTGGCCTAAAAAATTTAGATTTTTTCTTTTGCCTGTCGCTTTTTTTTTTTTTTTTTAAATGTATAATTAGGGTTGTCAAATCCAAAACACACCATAATTTATTCCCTAAACTTCCCACATCCCACTTATGATTTTACATAAGAACACAATAATAATACTTAATGTATAACCAAAATTCAAAATAAAAAAATTGAAATGTTCAACTGTAAGCATAAAAAAGTGCTGGGAATCACTTGTTCTTGCCACCATTTATCTTCTCACTACACCGTGGGTTTTTTTTTTAATTGATTTCCATATCTATTTGTTCACGGACCATGATATTAGGTGAAACAGAAACACGAGCGGGAGAAATTGTATATATACTGTTTAAAGATGATAAGAGACAGTGACAATAAATATTCTTCCTTTTTCAATTTGTTCATTCATCTTAGAAAAATATTTGACCAATTTCTTTATCCATCCACAAGTATAAATTTAGGGGAAATTGTGTACTTCAATTACATGTTTCACTTGAACCGTGTTTCAACAATGTGTAACTTTGTCCCGTCAAAAAAAAAAACAATGTGTAACTTTGGGCCTAATATTTTCAATTACATTTTTTTCAATTGAAAAATTAATTTAATTTTTTAAATATTTTCATAATATAAACTTTGGGCCTAAATGGCCCATAGGCCTGACAACCCATGTTAGGAAACGCTAGGCCATACAAACTGAGGCACGATGCGGTTTCACCCGAAAATTATCATTGACCCGAGATTTAATATTCCAAATCTAAGAGGTTTGGTGTGAACAGTACTTAAGAACCAAAAAACATATTGGACTTTATTCATTAGACTAGGGTTTTATCATTATATATATCTTTTTTATTCATAATTGTATATACTCATACACAAGAATAATAGTGGAACTCCTGGCTTGGATCGCCCCCAGACGTAATCGTTCCCGACGAACTGGGTCAACAAACGTTGTCTCTTTATTTACGCACTTATTTACAACACTTTATCAGCATGAGTCTCTGCCCGCAATTAATCGGTACGAAACTCGTTTTTTGTTTTCTCTTAAACATGATAATTATCAGCATTTATAAACGCGTTTACATGCTTGCATCTATGAACATAATTAACCGTATTTATTTATGTGCCTGTGTATACATATACACATATGTATATTGCCGTGAAATATATATTTTCAATTTTTCTAATATACAGTGCAAGCATGAATTGAAATAGACCGTGAATATATGTTTCCAAAAGCATGAATTGAATCTGGTTTCTTTTTTAATCAATCGCCCAAAAACTTGTTATGGAGGATCATATCCAGATCGTTATCTATTTACATACATGTCGGAAATTTACACCGGTAGTGTCGGGGTGTGACGGCGATGGACTCCCGTCGAGCCGCCGCCTCCGAGCGCCGTCACGCACGATCGCCCAAAAGCGCCGCATTGCGCCGCCCGCTTTCCACCACCAGCCGAGCCGCGAGTAGACGCCTAACGCGGCCAGAGCTAGAGCAGCGATTCGACGCCCCAAATGCAGCCAAGCCGCCGCCGCGGGCGGCGCGGCACCACCTCCCTCTTCCACGGTCGGAAGCCGTAGCGATCGAGAGGACTTGCGCCGCCGTCTGGAGGACGCCAGGTGCGCCTCCCGCCGCACGTCGCGCCGTTAGCGCTCGCGGCGCCCGTCTCACTCCCGCCGTCGCCTGGATTACGCCGCCTGGACTCCGCACTTTTCCGCCATCGTCTGGTTCAAACTAATTGAGATAGAAGAAAACGTTTTGGGGCCATATCTATTCCTTTCTTTTTGGGCCGCAACTTGATTATTCTAATAACCTGGGCCTTTTATTAATTTTACTTGGGCCAGATTTTCTTTAAAAGTTTTTTTGGGCCTTATAATAAAATAAAATAATTATAAATGTTTTATTTGTATAATTTTAATAAAGCATGATATCTAGTATAATTATTCATGCGTATATAATTTAAATCGTCTCTTAAAATTTACTAACCAATCTCGTGTTGAGTTTTCTTTTGGATTCGATGCCTAAATGGTTGCCCCACCCACTTGAGACGTGTACAAGTCTTTGCCCGAGATTATTGACTTGAAGCGAATTACACTAACTTCTACTAATCGCTCACCCGCAAGCGGACGGGTTCACTTCAGTATAAGTACGTATAATGACCAAGTATTATCGAACCCAAGGGATGGAGTGTATGCGAATAGATCCCTGAAGATCTACGCGTCGTAGTTAATATGAGTGTGTTATTTTTGGATTTTTAGAAGGATAAATTAAAAGACTAAATTAAACTAAGTAAACTAAAATACTAAGAAGACGAATTAACTACGGGTTGTTTTCAAATGAGAGATGATGAGGCTCAGGATAGGAGTCCCTACGTATACTAACGAGGCAGGTACATAATCAGAATAACTGTGACACACAAGAAATAACCTAAGTCTAAGAATGCAAGGTGAAAGCTCAAGATTCTAAACCCTAATACTTTACCCTAACACTCGACTTCACTAATCTACTAACAATTTAATAGATTGTGCTTAATTAATGAGACCCTAATTTAACTAAGGTGATGTGGTCGTCCTCCTTCGCTAAACCGGTAAATGAATTAACCCTTTCTAAACCTTCTTGTTAAGACTACTAGTTGTTATTGAGTGATGCGGTCGTCCTCTCTCTAACACTTTCATACGAAATTCAAAGGTAAAGTTAAGGTTAATTATAAGAATTCATTAACTGAGAGAATTAAAACTAACGTCATGAATTACCCTAATTACGTACCCACATCCTACTTCTACGAGTTCATCCTACCCTAAGCATAAAAGGGTTGTAGCCGGATATGGCTTTAACAAACATAAAAGCAATAGAAGAAACAACGAACATAAACATAATGAATTGAACGAAGAAAATAAGAAACATGAACTAGGGTTTTAAAAGAAAATAAATACTAAGAACTGAAATTTAATTAACTAAAACGAAATTTCAAAGCGTTTAAAGTAACCAAGCTAATGAAAAGAACTAAGAAACAAAAAGAAACTAAGAATTTGTACGAAAAACCTTAACAAAACGTAAGTAAAGCTTGCTCGTTCTTCTCCTCTTCCTCTCTCTAAAAACTAAGTCTAAAAGTGATCTCTAAAGTTCGGGGTTCAAAGTTATTCTTCAAAACGTGTTTGGAAGAGGTATATATAGGGCACCGGGTCGATTCGTGAACTCGTGGGCCGAAAAATGAAATTTGGCATATAAGCCTCGGAGGCGCTCGAGCTGTCCCGGTCGAGCGGGGCGCTCGACCCTTTGTGGTCGAATGAATCAGTAGGTCGAGCGGGGCGCTCGACCTTGTTTGGTCGAATGGTTCCAGAGCTCGAGCGTGGCGCTCGAGCTGTGCCCCTCGAGCGGCAAAAACTCTCTGTAAGTTTGGAGCGCTCGACCTACGTTGCTCGAGTGAGGTGCTCGAGTGATGGTACTCGAATGGTCCCTCCTTCCTTGCAACTAACACTTTTCTATTCACGTACTAATATCAATCGTATTTCTTCGATATCTTCTCATCCGGGCATCCGTTTGAGTCGATTCAAAGTCCTACGAACTCCGTTTTTCGTCCTCGATTCACCTATGAGTATCAAAGAGACAAATTCATCAATGTATAGAATTAGTACTCATTTGGCTCTAAAAACTCAATAAAATCGACCAAAACTAGGGCGTTTCCAGCTACGAATCATGACAATTTCACGCCTAATCAATTATACGGTACGCCCTAAATTAATTTTCATAAGAATTCCATGTTTTGATGTGTGTCTTTGCTATGAATTTATATGATTCATAATTGTAGTTGAATTTAATTATTGTGTATTGAATTGACGAGCAACGGCCGACGTCCCGAAGGCGTGCGACCGCCGCCGTCCGCCGCGCGAGATGCCGCCACCTGCCGCACGCGAGCCGCGCCCATCACGCGCCCATTGCCGCACACCGCGCGCCCGCCGCACAATGATTCATTTATTTTTTTAATCCTGAAAATATTTCGTTAAATTGCATTAATATACACGAAATAATTACCCTTATGATTATTTCCTCTGTCTATTAAACCGTATATTTTCTGCAAATTATTTTCATGTAATTATTTTCCTTTTTAGTTTATGCACGTTTATGTGGTTTAATTATCCTACGTGCATTACTTTTTCCGCACATAGTTTATTTCATTATAGTCCGCGTATTATGCCCGAGTAGGCGGCGCCCGGTATTTGTCGGACCGTAAATTTATGCTTTGGGTAGACGACGCCCAATACTTGTCTCTATGTGCTCTAGAATAATCAAATAAATCCTTATTCCTCCGTTGTTAATTAATTTGGTCACAACTCTTACCATGTCACTTTAAAAATTATAGTGAATAATGTCTAATATTACCATGAAAGAATTCGATGAGCTTGCTCTCGATGGTAATAACTACCTGACATGGGCGCTAGATGTCGAGATCCATCGAGCCTTAAATGAGTTAAGCGAAATAATTCTCGAAGGTTCGAAATCCACTAACGTCCTGAAGGCGAAAGCGTTGATTTTTCTCATGAACCACGTGAGTGAGGAATTCATTATTCATATCCTCATTCAGGGACCCCGGAATATTATGGAGCTCCCTGTAGGACCATATACTCCCCCTTCGGTACAATACGATTGGTGGATGCACCGTATTGTAACCCAGTTGATGCAGAACAATCTGTTAACATTCCACGCTTGCAACCTTATACTCCAGCAGCATTATAGGGACAATTATATTATTGGTTGCAAACGTGGAAGGGGGAGAGAGAGTAAGATGATCTGGGTTAAAGGCCGAGGTCGTTGTACATCCGGTGGTCACTGAACCTCGAATTTCGCTCTTCAAAATTTGGCAAGGTTAAGCAGTCCTGCTACAGATGCGGATGCAGAGGTCATTGGTCTCGCACGTGTCGCACTCCCAAGCACTTGGTCGAGGCTTATCAAAAACAGCAGAAGGATGACAAGGGGAAGGCCCCTAGAGTCTAATCTCACCATGCCAACCTGCCTGAAGCAGACTTTGACCAAGACAACGTCGATCCTATGGGCATCAAGCTCAAGGACCTTGGAGATGATGAGTGATTTGTGCATTTGATTGTTTTAGTACTTTATATTTTGGGTCCTTTCTTTCGGATATTTTATTTTATGTATAATATTATGCTTTAGCTTCGATGTGTTTACCTTAACGTTGTCCATTAAATTTACCTGGATATTGCTATTCATGGCTAGTAAACATATCAGCTATTAGGTTTGGGTTAATTTCCTCTGGCATAATGGATTGAGGTAGTGATTTATGATTGGTAGATAGCGCCACCACTCATACAATCTTATAGAAGAATTTTCTTCCTTCTCACCCGGATTGTACTATTTCTACATCCGGCCGTTAAATCTCCATCTAGCAATGAGTATGAAATTTCATGACCCGAACTTCTTTAAATTAAGGCATTAGCGGTTAAGTCATCCAGGACAATATATGATACGTAGGATTCTACCCAATTCGAATAGTAGAATCCTTCCTGTTGGTGAATTTATTTGTGATGCATGTTCTAAGGATAAGTTAATAGTGCGCCAGTCGCGCACTAAGGTTGGACTAGAGTCTCCGGTTTTCCTTGAAGTGAATTCAAGGAGACATTTGCGGACCGATTCACCCAGCATCAAGATCATTTCGTTATTTCATGGTCCTTATTGATGCCTCCACTAGATGGATATTTGCATGTTTGCTGTCCACCCGCAATCAAGCTTTTGTGAAGCTCATTACGAAGACTATCGAGCTTAGAGCTCAATTCCCGGATTATTCAATTAAATCGATTTGCATGGATAATGCAGCTGAGTTCAGCTCGAAGGTCTTTACATATTACTGTATGGCCCTGGGAATTAAAGTGGAGCATTTGGTCCCCTACGTCCATACCCAAAATGGTCTTGCTGAGGCGCAAATAAAACGTATCAAATTTATCGCGAGACCATTGCTTATGAACTCCAAACTACCCACCTCATGCTGGGGGTATGCAGTCCTACATGCATCGCACTTAATCCAAATCCGTCCAACTGCATATAATGATCATTCCCCCTACAGTTAGTGCCTGGGAAAGAACCTAACATTTTCCATCTGCGTTTTTCGAATGTGTGGTATACGTTCCAATAACGATACCAAAGCGAATCTCTATGGGCCCACAAAGGAAACTCGGTATTTACGTCGGATACGACTCTCCATCCATCGTGAAATACCTCGAGCCTTTATCCGGGGATCAATTAACAGCCCGGTTCGCTGATTGCACATTCGATGAAGATTACTTCCCGGCATTAGGGGGAGTTCCGAATTTAAAATTGAATGAATGCCGGGAACTTACGTGGAACGTAAGTAATCTTCAGTATCTAGATCCGCGCACTAATCAATCTGAACTAGAAGTTCAGAAGATCATTAACTTGCAAAACTTAGCAAATAATCTGCCAAACACGTTCACTGACCATAGAGGTGTAACTAAATCGCATATACCTGCAGTAAATGCTCCCTAAAGGGTTGAGGTCCCAAGCAAAACAAGTACTCATGCCCCCACGCGCCAGAAGCGCAAAGGACCCTCAAGAGATAGTAATACACCTAAATGAAAGGCTAGCAAATCTGGTCAGTCGAATGGAAAATCTCTAGAAGAGATCCGCCTAGATAAATCCAAGTCTCTAGGAGACGAGAGTCCTAGTGATGAAGCACGTGCACAAAATAATTCCATGCACTAGGACCGTGGAACGACCAAACCTAGATACAATGGGAAATAAGAAAGGTCTGGTTGACATAAACGTCGAAGTCTCTGTGAACTTCACAGATACGGGAGAAACATACAATAGAAATATTACTGTCATCGACGACACATTTGCAGCGTCAATCGCTCTTTCCATTATAAATGATCTAGATCCAGAACCCAAAACAATCGCCGAGTGTCGGAAGCGCTCCGATTGGGTTAAATGGAAAGAGACAATTGATGCAGAGCTCACATCGCTTAACAAAAGACAAGTATTTGGCTCTATCGTTCGTACACCCGCGCGCTATATCCCCGTAGGATATAAATGGGTATTTGTACGAAAACGAAATGAGAACAATACTGTGGAGAGGTATAAAGCGAGGCTGGTAGCACAAGGGTTTTCGCAGAGACCCAGGATTAATTTTGATCAAACCTATTCTCCCGTCATGGACTCAATAACGTTCTGCTACTTGATATCATTGGCAGTTAAGTTAAATCTCCAAATGAGATTAATGGACATAGTAACCGCGTACTTATACGGATCACTAGATGCCGACATTTATATGAAAATCCCAGATGGATTTAACATTCATCAGATAAAGGATAGTGAAAACCGCAGTATGTATAGCATACAACTGCAAAAGTCGTTGTATGGCCTGATGCAATCAGGCCTCATGTGGTACAACCGACTTAGTGAATTCCTTCAGAAGAAGGGATACACATTTGATAAAGCTTTCCCATGCGTATTCTCGAAGAAATCGCAAGATGATTTTTGCATCATATCCGTCTATGTTGATGACCTAAAAATAATCGGAACATGCAAAGAGATTGAAGAAGCCAGTTCAATCTTGAAAGCTGAATTCGAAATGAAGTCCTTGGGTAAAACCAAGTACTGCCTCGGCTTGCAGATCGAGCACCTCCCAGAAGGAGTCTTTGTTCATCAGTCGACCTACGTGAAGAAAGTATTGGAGAGATTTCACATGGATAAATCTCATCCACTTAGCACCCCGATGGTTGTTCGATCCCTCGAAGTGGATAAGGACCCATTTAGGTCAAGAGAAGATTCAGAAGAAATTCTGGGACCAGAAGTTCCTTATCTTAGCGCTGTTGGAGCTTTGCTCTATCTTGCAAATTGCACCCGACCGGACATTGCATTTGCTGTCAACTTGCTTGCGAGACATAGCGCTTCTCCTACGAGGAGACATTGGAATGGTGTTAAGCACGTTCTACGATACCTCCAAGGATCCCAAGATCTTGGACTGTTTTATCGTAAGAATCAAGACAAAACCTTAGTAGGTTATATGGATGCTGGCTATTTGTCTGATCCCTACAACGCCGTATTCCAGAATGGTTATATTTTTCTCTGTGGTGGAACTACAATATCATGGAGATCGGTTAAACAATCCATGGTTACCACGTCTTCAAACCACTTAGAGATCATAGCTTTATTTGAAGCCGCACGAGAATGTGTTTGGTTAAGGTCATTGATAAAACACATTGGTGACTCGTGTGGTATCGCCAAAGACGATACACCTCCCACCATTATATTTGAAGAAAACGCTGCTTGCATCGCACAAATGAGTAATGGGTACGTCAAGGGAAACTTGACGAAACATATTTCACCTAAGTTTTTCTACACATACGAACTCCAGAAGAGTGGCGTGATTACCATTCAAAAGGTGCAATCTAGTAACAATCTAGCAGATCTGTTTACTAAGTCCTTACCTACGTCTACTTTTAAAAAGTATGTTCGTGGTATTGGGATGCAAAGACTTAAAGTATTGTTGTCTTCAGGGGGAGCGGTAACTTCGAAATAAATCTGGAAGATTTAGATCTAGAAGATCGATGACATTCCTCCTTAATTATTATTTGGCCGATCCCTAGCACGTGGAGTTTTTTTTACAAGACATTTATGTTATGTCGTAATGTCCAAGGGGGAGTGTTATAAATCCAGAAGATTTAATATTCCATTAGACTATGGTTTTACCATTATATATATCTCTTTGTATTCATAATTGTATATACTCATACACAAGAATAATAGTGGAACTCCTGGCTTGGATCGCCCCCAGACGTAGTCGTTCCCGACGAACTGGGTCAACAAACGTGTCTCTTTATTTACGCACTTATTTACAACAAAAAGAATCTGAATATCTGATATATGAACAAATTTTTAGAATTTTAATTTCAATTAGAATTTCCCTATTTAAAATGAAGGGAGTACTTAGAGTTAAGTACTTCGCCTACTCTAATTAAAAGCTAGATGATCTACCAGCAATAACCTTTATATTTTACACCACATACCTACTTTTAATATTAAAATATTATTTGTTCTTTATCGAGGAAATATTATTTATATGAGATATAAAAAGTCTTTTGGTCCCATAACTTATTTACTGTCCATTTTTCGTCCCAAAATATTTCACTATGTTTATTTCGTCCTATATAACATAATAAATTATCCGATTTTGATCCAATTTTTATCAGAAAAATATAAACAACATCATTTAGACTCATGCATTAACCACGTGTCAGCGCAGTATGGGTATTTTCAATCTTCCCTTCAACATGGATGGGGGATAGGCCTCCCCCCGTCCTAGGCTATGTTTGTTTTCAGCTTACGAAGTTCGGATGGGGGATGTGTCTCCCCTCCTCCCGCCCACTTTTCGGATTTGCAAATTCTATCCTCCATTCAAATACACATTCATCCCTATTGTACATCAACATCCCTATTTTCACATAACTTAATATCTATCACATCAACTCTATCTTTTTACACAATATATATATTGTATTAATCTCTATCTTCTACTTTATAATACACCATCAATTAAATTAGTATAATATTTTATTAATATTAAATATCCGTGAAATTAATTGTTATCTTCATCAATTATGCCTACCATATAAATAAATTGGAAACATTATTTCTTGACTTAGCAAAAGGCAAAACATGAGTATAAAATATGCCTCATAGTTAAGTTGTCTTACGCAAATGTGTTTCATGTACTTTAAATATTTATACATAGCAAAAGGTCATGTGCACGCCAACAATAATTTAAATATACATACATAGCAAAAGGTCATCTGCAAAAGGCCATATATAATTTAGAAAATGTATGATTTCAATAAAATTAAATTAAATTGGTAATAATTGACATTTTTCAAGGTCACAATATATATAATTATCATGTGTTGATAGACGACCAGACGAGCAACAGTGATCCTGAGGATTAAAAGGCTAAAAATCTAATTAGGAAGAGGGCGACCAGCAGAGCTTAAGAAATGTCAAACCACCTGGCGACCAAGAGTGTTGTCAGATACGTTTTAGGCGACCAACACGGCAAAGAACAAGAAGAATGAATAACTAAGCCAAGAACAAGGGTAAAGGATACCCCTCAGTAAAGCGACCAAGCGAGCAAGACTGAGCCACGAAGGACAGCTCAAAATTCCACTAATTTAAACATTGCATTAGAAACAAACAAGTGTACTAAACACTTGTCATTGTATAAAATGTAATAGTTTAGGAATAAGACAAGTGGCTAAACACCTGGTAACACCTAAGTCAAATAGACTAAGAGGGTGACACCTCCTACTTGCTTGTAAGCTTATAAATACCCCTTCATGAGAGAGCAAGAACAAGTTCAATAATTCAAGAAAAATGCCAAACTCTTGCAATTTTATTTCTCAATCTTCACTCATACAAAATCATTAATTGTAATCTTGTTTGGTGACCTTCTTTAGTGTTAAACAACCACTAATCATCCAATTTGAATCAAGGTCATCAACAATTGGCGCTAGAAGGAGGGTTCGAACCTCCGGTTGATCGAAGATTTAAAGAATTCGGTAGAAAAATCACCGGAATCTGCAAATTGACACCGGAATCCGGTCAAAAGTCACTGGAAACTGGCAAATGTCACCGAAAACTGGGTATAAAGTGGGACAATCTAACATTTGTGAAGGATTTGTTCATATTTAAGAGTTTGAATGCATGCATGTGTGAATTAGGGTTTGTCAAATAACCAAGTTCACACATACAAGGCTAGTTATTCTTAAATTGACAAAGACAAACACAAAGTTTTCATCACCAGAATATCCAAACATTCGAAGATGGCGAGATCACAAGAACGACAATCCTCAAGTGCCCACCCGTCACATAGGTCACGAACTCGGGTGTTATCCACGGGTGACCATGCACGTACGATACGGGCTACATCCAATAGAAACGTGCAAGTCACCATCGATACTCTCCCCCCGGAGGTGGAAGCTTTGGCCTGAAACCCAGAAGAACTCGCGAAGACAATTTTCATCTTACAATCGATACAAAGACGTCAAGAAGGGGTGGAGCCGTCAAGAGCGCCGGAGGTGAACAACCGAACAGTCGAGTAGCAGAGTAAGAGGCGAGAGGATATGTGAAATAACGAGGCGGACAACGCTCAGGCTCGACGGAACAAAGGCAAAACCCCAATAAGCAAAAGATTGGAGAGCAGAGGAGAATCCACACCGGGAGGAGAGGTGGAGTCGAGCAAAAGCGCAATAATGAGCACGAGACATAACAACGAAGAAAGATCGCAACATAGGAGAGAGATCAAGGAAGCTATGCCACCACGAAGCAAGCAACGACCACGCACCGATGCTCGCCCCTCTGTCCATGATCGCCTAAGGAGATCAGCATTTGGGCGGCTATGCCCTAACGGAGCCAGCAATGTCGCCAGGCGACCAACTCAGGAGAAACGCCCCGTTGGTGAGGGACTGAATCAGGATGAAGTCATAGAACTTAATCATGATAAACAGCCTTCCAATGGAGGAGCGTCTCCGAATGAGTTACAAGCCCTCGAGAAGGCAATCGAAGAAATGCAAAAACAGTTGGATTCACAGAAAGGCATTGGCTCGACAGTTTTACCATCATCGCCGCTATCACCAGCGATTTTGAATGCACCCGTGCAAAAGAAAATACAGTTCCTGGCCATCAATCTGTACGAAGGGAATTTGGATCCCAAGGTTCATCTGATAAAATACTCCGACTTCATGATATCAATGGGGGCATTGGATGCTACACAGTGCCGTAACTTTTCGCTTACACTCGGTGATGGTCCCCATCGTTGGTTTTCAGCACTTGCCCCCGGATCCATCAACTCTTTCGCACAGCTGAGCAAAGAGTTTCTGTCATATTTCTCTACAGCCGGGTCATACTTAACTCAGAGACACCGGCTGGCCGATATTAAACAAGGGGATGACGAGTCGGATAGAAAGTTCCTGGAAAGGTTTGATAAGATACTTCTGGAAGAGGAAATGGTAAGTGAAGATACCAAGATGGTGGCAGTGATGGCGGGCCTAAAGAAAGGGACTGACATCTTGCCTGCCCCAAAACATACGCAGAGTTCAGGCATCGGGCAGGCATACACATATCTATGCAAGAAGCACTACAGAAGGAGTTGGGTGATAAAGTCGATCCCAAGAAAACTGGAAAGAAGTCCACAGGAAATGACTACAAAGCTCCCAAAAACATGAAAACCTTCAATAAAGGAGCGGAACTGAAAGAAAAGCTCAATCAGGTGTTCACCACAACAATAGAGGCTGTGTATAACAATGTTAAAGACAGGGACATGCTATCAGAACCAAGGAAAATCCGGCAAGAGGTCGGAAAGCTGAATCCAAATAAATACTGCGCCTACCACTAGAAAATCGGACACTTCACTAGTGAATGGCGTGATCTATTCAAACAACTGTGGAGGTTCTATGAAGAAGGTAAGTTGTCCAAATTTGTAAAGAAGGAACCTGGAAAGAGGCCCAGAATGGCAAATCCACCCAGCTCGGATAACGGAGATAGTGACGACCAGCCGAGCAGGACGACCAAAAAGGGGAGGAAAATCCCAACGGCCCCAGTAGAACCGATGCTAGAAATCCTTATGCGTGAAGCAAGCGGGCCCGTTGGAGGTTGTTCAGATGGGAGACCCCCGATCTCAAAAAGAAAAATGAAGGCAGAGCTGAGAGCAGTAGCCCAAGTGAAGGAAGTGAGGGTCAACCAGGCCACCAAGAAAATGGGAGACTTGGTGTTCTCGGAGAAGGACTTAGATGGGGTGCTCATACCGCACAATGACTTCTTGATTATATGTGCTAACATTATGGGAATCCGGGTCTATCGACTACTTGTGGACATCGGCTCCTACACAAACATTCTATTCAAAAGCACGTTAGATCAGTTAGGAGATTGCTCAGATTATGTAAAAGATTGTAATCATAAGATAGTGGGATTCGGAGATGCTGTAACCGTTCCCTTAGGTGTAGTTACGTTGCCAGTTGAACTTGTATCGACCGAGAATCCAGATAGGAGGTTAACTAGAATGGTAGAGTTCTTAGTAGTAGATCAACAGTCCTCCTATAACGGATTTCTCGGCCGACCTTTTATCAATGAATTCAAAGCAATTGTTTCAACGTACTATTATTGTGTTAAATTCCCAACACCAAAAGGATCAGGTACAATAAAGAGTGATCAAAAAAGGGCTCGTGAGTGCCTCCTACAACTGCTACCCAAAGACAACCGGATATCAATGGTAGACGAACAGTCAAGCAGCAGTGTCGAGGTTGAACCTTCCATACTTGATGGAATCATGGAATCCATTGATACGGAGATGATGGAAGTAGACGACCAGCAGGGGGACGAACAAGAGATCCAAAATGAACAACAAGGACAAGAGACTACGCCTTGCCCAAATAAAATTGAAGACCTCGAACCACGGCTAGGAGCGAAGCCGATGGTGATTGAAGATGAACTCAACTTGGAAGGGCCCATCACTGATCCTCGATGGAAAAATTTAAAAAGGAGAGCAACGCCGGTCGAAGAGTTGAAAGCAATAAGGGTTGACCCGAACCGAGAAGACTTAGAACTCTTCATTGGATCTGAGCTCCCGGAGCCTTACAGATCCAGGATGAAAGAATTCTTAAAGTCCAATCTCGATGTATTCGCCTGCCATAAACTAAATATTGACCTAAACAGGCAAACCGGTGAAACAAAAAAGGAGGAAGTTTGGGCCTGACAAGTATGAAGCGTTGGATGTTGAGGTTAAGAAGCTGTTGGACAATGACCTCATCAAGGAAGCATTGTGCCCTAAATGGGTAGCCTATCCAGTGTTGGTGCGAAAACCGAACGGGACGTGGAGGTTATGTATCGATTCACAGACTTGAATGATGCATGCCCCAAAGATAACTTCCCGTTACCACACATTGACCAGTTGGTGGACAACACAGCTGGACATGAACTCCTTACATTCATGGATGCGTTCGCTGGCTATCATCAGATCCCGATGCATCCAGACGATTAGGAGCACACAACTTTTTATACTAACAAAAATTTGCTATGTTGGAAAAGGATGCCGTTCGGATTGATCAACGCATGAGCCACATATCAAAGACTTGTCAATAAAATGTTCAATGAATATATTGGCAAGACGGTGGAGGTGTACGTAGACGACATAGTTGTGAAAAGTCCCAAGAAAGAAGACTACTTGGAACATTTGGCCCGAGTATTTTAAATACTCCGGTCCTACAACATGAGGCTGAACCCGAAGAAAAGCAGCTTCAGAGTCCATTCAGGCAAATTCCTAGGGCACCTTGTTAGCCAGCGAGGCATTGAAGCAAATCCATCAAAGGTGAAGGTAATTCTAGATATGCAGCCACCAAGGTCCGTCAAGGAAGTACAGCGACTCACTGGATGCTTGGCGGCCCTGAATAGGTTCATCTCAAGGTCTGGTGACAAGTGCTGACCCTTTTTCGATGCTGTAAAGAAAGGTGGATTTCAATGGACAAATCATTGTTAACAGGCATTCGAGTAGCTGAAAGAATATCTCAGCGACACTAAAATTTTGTCGAAACTAGTGTCGGGAGAAAAGCTATATCTATATCTGGCAACCTCGGAAGTGGCCATCAATTCAGTTTTGGTTCGTGCAGAGGGGAAATTCCATTTACCCATCTACTATGTGAGCCAAGCATTGCACGAGGAAGAAATCAAATACTTCCTGATGGAAAAGTTGGCATACGCACTGGTGATGAGCGTCAGGAAACTTCGACCATACTTCTTCGATCATCAAGTAGAAGTACTGACAACTTTCCCATTGAGGTAAATCTTACAAAGGCCAGACATTGCTGGTCGCCTCCTCAAATGGTCCCTCGAAATAAGCCAATTTGGAATATCATATGCACTCGAACAACGATCAAAGGATAAGCATTGGCCGACTTTATAGTCGAACTGCCCTTTCCTCAAGATCCGATGAGAGGTCATAATCATCCATGACATATGTACGTAGATAGATCATCCACCAACACAGCGTCAGGAACCGAAATAGTACTAATCAGCCCGGACAGACAAATCTTCACCTCGGCAGTACAATTTGAGTTTATGGCGACAAACAATGAAGCCGAATATGAGGCGTTGATGGCCGGACTCCGTTTAGCATTGGCAGTCGGGGTTAGAAGATTGCAGATATATGGGGACTCACAACCGATAATCAACCAAGTCCGAGGGGAGTATGAAGCGAAAGACAAAAACATGGTGTTATATCAGAAAATTGTAGCCCACTTGGCTTCCATGTTTGAACAAATTTACATCGAACAAGTACCAAGAGAAAATAATGCCCAAGCAGATGCACTTGCTCGCCTTGCTACCAGCACGGGCCCGACAGAATTGACAGAAATCGCCATCACAAAAATATGTCAACCATCAACACACGATTACAAGATCAATCAAGTAGATGAAGAATCTGAGGAAGACGGCTGGAGAATACCCATTATCAAATACCTTCGTGATGGTAAAGTCCTGGAAGATCCTCAAGAGGCGACCAAGACGACCAGACGAGCAGCAAGGTTTACAATCATGGATGGTCAGCTTTACAAGAGGGGATTCTCACTTCCATTACTGAAATGTTTGACAAAAGGGCAAGGACAAGAGGTTTTACAAGAAATTCATCAAGGCGTCAGTGGAAACCACGCTGGAGGGCGTGCATTGGCCTACAAAACAGTAAGACAAGGATACTACTGGCCTACATTACTGCAAGATGCTATCAAAGTTGCAAAAACTTGTCACAAATACCAGATATTCGCACCCAGTATTCACAAGCCACCAACCGAGGTGATTGCAGTTAATAGTCAATGGCCATTCGCAAAATGGGGAATCGATATCATAGGACCCTTCCCGACTGGAAAGGGAAACGTAAAATTTGCAGTGGTGACCGTGGACTATTACACAAAATGGGCTGAGGCAGAGGCGTTAGTAACAATCACGCAAGAAAAAATGATCAGTTTCATATGGAAGAATGTCGTATGCCGATTCGGAGTCCCACAAGCGATTTTGACTGACAACGGACGACAATTTGAAGGCAAGAAAATAAGAAACTTTTGTGAAAAGTGGGGAATAAAAAAGCATTTTTCAACTCCATATCATCCTCAGTCCAACGGCCAAGTAAAAGCAGTCAACAAAATAATCAAACACATACTAAAAATCCGGTTGGTGGACAAGAAAGGAAAAGGGTCAGAGGAGCTACCAGAAGTGTTATGGGCATATCGGGTATCTTATAGAACAAGTACAGGAGAAACTGTGTTCACCATGGCATTCGGTGTAGAAGCAGTAATACTCGTAGAATTGAAGGTGCCAACAGAACGAACAACAATGTTCGACGAGCAGTCGAACAACATGGCCCTAGCTGCAGAGATGGATTTGGTTGATGAAAAGAGAATTTCGGTAGAAATGAAGAACGCAGTATACAAGAAAAGGATCGCAAAGTATTACAATTCACAGGTAAAAGTCAGAGAATTCGAGATTGGAGATCTCGTGCTCAGGAAAATATTGGGATCACCACCAGGAGTATTTGGACCGACTTGGGAGGGCCCCTTCAAGATAACCCAGAAATGGCACAACAGCACATACGACCTGGAAGACATGGAAGGCAACTCGGCCCAATACTCCTGGAATGCGGCTTTGTTGAAGAAATATTATCAATAAGGAAAAAGTGTACAATACGCATAAAGATTAGTTTAGGTCCCATACTCTCTTGTGAACATCAGTTGTAAAAATGATGAAAAAGATCAAAATTCCGTCATAATATTATTATAATTTCTTCAAAGTTTTATAGATATATATGAGGTTTGTGTTATAAAAATTAGTCCGCTCAGTTGTTCGCTTACAAAAACAAGTTGCCCGCCTAGATACCCAGGCAAAGAAGGCGAGCAACAAAGTTAAAAATACTAAGGCCCAAAAATTAGAGGCGACCATTATGGTAATTCAAGGCCAAGTCCATACAAGGACCATAAGGCCCAATTAATTAAGGCTAAGTCCTTTAAAAAGGCAATAAAAGCCCGTCACGAAGTCAATCAGGCGAACACCAAAGGTATACATCAAGCAGCTAAAAAAGCGAAGGCTATAGCAAAGGAAATAATGGGAGAGATGGCAAACATTCCCAAAAATTCTTCATTGAAAGAGCAAAATGTGTTACAAAAAGAAAATAAAGAAAGTACAAGGCCACCCTAAAAACAAACTAAGGAAAAGCAAAAGATGGAATATAAAGTCTTCAGTCTTGTTGGGCTGGAGGAGCATCAATGGTGGCCGGAGCAGAGGGAGTGGCGTTAGTAGTGGCAGCTTCAGTGGTGGCCCCCGCGGTTGAAGTACCCGCCCCGTCGATGGGAGTAAGGGAGAGAGAGTGGAGATCTTCAAAAATTTCAGCTTCTTTGTTCGGCTCCTCGCTCGTAAACTGGGGGACGATGACTTGGACGTCCTCCCAAAAAATGTCTAGAGGAACTCCCATCTCCCCCAAATCGGCCACGGGAACGGAAAACCCGGCACTGACAGGGTTGCTCTTGACATAGTCAACAAAATCTTTCTTGGTCATGGCCAGCATATCTTTGCCGTGATCCAAGGCAAGCTTGACAGACCTGATGCTCTCGACATAGGCACACACGTAACCGAAGTTAGTGTTGTCGGCCATATCTTGGGCATACACGTCGAAGGCGACCATGCCAGACTTCTCTTGCTGCAGGCGAGCAACATCAGATTGTAATTGTTCCAGCTGGGCGACCATGGCTGCTTTCTCACTCTCCAGCACCTTAATCCGCTCGTTGGCGACCCCCAACTCGAGCATTAACCTCTCAGATTGGTTAAGGGAAACCTGCTCGCTGTCCAAGGAGGTATTATACTTCTGCTCCAAATCAGCCACCACTTTCGTAAGCTCGGCCTTCTCCCGGGTAATTTCATCATCCTTCTTCTTCAGGGCAGCCGTCTTCTCCGCATCAAAGCTATCGATCTTGTGACCAAGAATGCGGTTGGTTCGCTCCAAGATCACGATTTGATCAAGGAGTTTTTGGGCCATCACAGCTTGATGACTGGCATTGTAGGAGACCATGCGGGTGTTGTCGCTGGTCGTTTGCCCTTGGACAATTTCCTCGGCAATTTTGGTCCAAGAATGAGGGACCAACTCAGTTGCGCGCCGAACATAGGAGTTCGGGATGTCCAAATAGGGAGGTGGAGACCTCACACAGCTAAGCTGGTGAAGCACCTCTGATCGCTCGGGGTGCTCCTCGGGTTTGTACCTGAAAAGAAAGGGAAAAGTTGAGTAAGTTGACACATCACAAGGAGCGACCACCAAGATTTTGAAAACTTACTCCCTCAGCTTTACTGGGTCATATCCCAGATACGAGCGATCAGTAGAGGGTCGCGTCTTTTTGTTCAGTATAGCAGCCACGGTCTGCTGCTTGCTTACAACCTCAAGCGAGGTAGGCTTGGAAACGGGGGAGCGAGGAGCCCGGCTTCTCGCCTCCGTAGCAGGCTTTGAGCGCTTTGATGCCCGCTCGGTACCCTCTCCCTCGCCGCGATTATCCTCGCGAGGGGCCTTCTTCTTCATCTTCTCCTTCTCTTTCTCCACACCACGGGGAGAGGCGGTGGACTTGGAAGCTCCCCTGGAGCGACCAGTAGGGGCTCGAGGGCGAGCATGAGGGGCTGGTTCTTCCCCAGCTCGGAGACGGATGCGAGACAGAGGTGGATCCTGTTTCCTCCTGGTCGGCTCTTCGTCGGCCATCTGTTTTATGCGAGCGGCAAGGAGATGATAAGATTCTGGGATGGTAGGAACGGCAACGGTCACTCGCTTGCCTGTTAAAGAAAAAGAAACAGAGTTTTCAACCTGGGCGATCAGGCGAACAAGAAAGTGAAATTTTTTAAAAATTATTACCCTCGGGGATCTCCGCATGAGCTTCCAAATGATGGGGACTTGTGAAAAGTTGGGCGATTTTCCGGCAATGAGCTTTTGATAGATGAAGAATCTCGCGGTTAGCACGGTTCCGCAACACTATCACAGCTAAAGTGAACAAGAATTCTTCACTCAAGTCTGGATGCCCCCACTTCAAAATTTTTGGACCTGCAAAACAACAAAAAAGAAAAAATTAATATTAGTTCCAACGCGGTCCACAGAAAGAAAAAGGAAGCCTACGTTTCACTACGCCAAAACGCTCGGGCGAATTTATGCGCGTCTGGCCGCCAGAAAAGTCCGCCGATGCCCACCAGTCTCCTCCAATGAAAAGGAATTGATTATGCCAACTTTTCACTTTATTGGCAACTCCCTCAATGAGCTTGACCCCCGTCCTTGCTTTCACATAATACCAGCCTACACCCTCCTCTTTACAGGCAAAAATGACCATGGCGTAGTGGATTTCGGCGGTACTAATCTTGTTTTTGTAACCTTCGAGGCCGAATAGCATCATCAAGGCGAGCAAATTACTCCACCCGTTAGGTGTAATTTGAGTGATGGCCAAATTGACATCCTCCAGGAAGCAACCAATGAGGGGATGAAGCGGCAGCAGGAATCCCGTGTTCAATATGTCTAGGTTGATCGCCGTGCATCCCGGTGGTGGGCGATCAGCAGTCTCTCCCTTCTTTGGGGCGTACAAAAAGATATCGTACGGGATTTTGTAGTGGGATCTGATGCTATCCAAATCATCCTCAGTAATCAAGCTTGGAATCCTGCTCGCCGTAAAGTTATTCTCCTGGGCGGTCATAATTACACGAGAGCGAACAGGAACGACAGTGGTGTAGCGAGCAGCATACTCTCCCTATTCGTTTTGGCGAGCAACTCCTTCAGGGATCTGAGACTCAGGGGTTACTTTAGAGGTAGGAAAACATATCTCTCTTAGAAACTCCCAAGTCACAGATAGTCTTAGTCGCTCCGCATCAGCCTGGTTGCTCTCCGCCTCAATCTCAGCGGCCACTTCCTCTGAATCTTCTCCCAAATTGGAGGAAGTGGTTTCTTTCGCATCCGGGCGACCAGCAGGGCGTTGCACCTCTTCGTCGCCAGAGTTGTCCGGGGCATGGGCTTCCACGGAGCAAACAACGGATGAAGCCTTAGAGCCCGTTTCTTCGTCCACTAACAAGGTTCTAGGATTTCGGGCCAAAGCTTGACGAATTGAGCGGCGAGGAGCGGGGGAGGTCTCTTCTTCCATGGGGCGCTTCCCAGGATTACGCTCGAAAATTTCAAGTGAAGTAGTTTCACTCGAAGAGGGAGAGGCCATTTAGAAGATTGTTTTTCAAAGGGTTAACAAAAATGGTATTTTGAGAAATTGAGGGAGGAGACTGTGGCGCTGGGAAGAACGCGGCGGCGCTGGAGAATAGGTACGGCGGCAGAAGAAGTTTTTCGAAGAAAAGAAGCAGAGAATGCATAAAACGAAAGAAAAAACAAAATTAAAGCCTAAAATTGATGATTACCTAAAAATTCACATGAAAATCGTCGAGAATTTAGGCAAAGATGTGAAAGATGATCAAAGGAAAGCTTGGAGTGAAGCTTTAATGGCGGAAGGGAGAAGAAATTTCAAAAAACAAAGAGGAGAATGAAGAGAGTATTTATAAGGACAAAAAACGGGGGTTAAGATGAAATTTTTGAAAATCTCATAGGCCCCTAGTTGCAAAGGAAAAAATACGCGTGGGCGGCAATGACGTCACCTGCCGCCCACCACGTTACAGATTCTGAGAATCTCAGGAATCCAACCGTCACGCACGCATGGAATGCCCTGTTGGTCGCCCAAATGACCGGATGGTCGCCGACTTTCCCGCTCAAGAAATTCAAAAATTCATTGCTCGCTCCAGGCACAAAATCGTCATCCTAACAAATTATGCCTTGCCTTCATTAGCCAACAAGTTTCCAAATAAAGAGCAAGTCATGGGGCAATGTTGATAGACGACCAGGCGAGCAACAGTGATCCAGAGGATTAAAAGGCTAAAAATCTAATTAGGAAGAGGGCAACCAGCAGAGCTTAAGAAAGGTCAAACCACCTGGGGACCAGGAGTGTTGTCAGATACGTCTTAGGTGACCAACACAGCAAAGAACAAGAAGAATGAATTACTAAGCCAAGAACAAGGGTAAAGGATACCCCTCAGTGAAGCGACCAAGCGAGCAAGACTGAGCCACGAAGGACAACTCAAAATTCCACTAATTTAAACATTGCATTAGAAACAAACAAGTGTACTAAACACTTGTCATTGTATAAAATGTAATAGTTTAGGAATAAGACAAGTGGCTAAACACTTGGCAACACCTAAGTCAAATAGGCTAAGAGGGTGACACCTCCTACTTGCTTGTAAGCTTATAAATACCCTTTCATGAGAGGGCAAAAACAAGTTCAATAATTCAAGAAAAAAGTAAAACTCTTGCAATTTCATTTCTCAATCTTCACTCATACAAAATCATTACTTGTAATCTTGTTTGGTGACCTTCTTTAGTGTTAAACAGCCACTAATCATCCAATTTGAATCAAGATCATCAACATCATGCTTGAGCCTTGAAGCACAACTGTAATTTAGAAAATGTATGATTTCAATACAATCAAATTAAATTGGTAATAATTGACATTTTTCGTGTCGGATAATTTCTTGTAATTTTAACCACGTTAATATCCTTTTATTAATCCAACTATTTTGTGTTTTAATTCAATTTAAATAACATCATACAATTAAATAATTATATAATTATATATAATAATATTAATTACTTTATATTACAATTCGACACAATCATTCAATCATTACCTCTTTGATAAATAATAACTAGATAAGTACCCCGCGTTTTACGCGGGTTGTTCGCAAATTTAATTTAAAAAATATATTTTATTGACACATCCTAATATTAGTCAACATTATAACGTTATAGGAAAAATTGCACTTTTAGTCTCATAACTCATAAGAATGCTCCCAAAATATTTTTGGTCACAATGTTCAAAAGTTGCCTTTTTTATGCAAAATTGGTCTCAACTGTCATATAAAATAACCAATTTTGCAATTTTGGGACAAATTTTTCGGACAAAAAATGTCAAGTTTTTAACTATTAGGACCAATTTTGTAAACAAAATGACTACTTTTGAAACATGGAACCAAAAGTATTTTTGGGCCATTCCTTTGGGACTTAAAGTGCAATTTTTCCGAACGTTATATGTTACAATCTATTTAAACATACACATACAGTCTAAAGAAAATATAGCATGCATATATCTACATACTTCATTTGAAGTTGAACATATAATTTTATAAATTTTAATTTTTCAATCCATAATATATAGAGTTGAATCATCATATTTAAAAATTTGCAATAAATAATTTTGCTCAGATAAAAGAATTTTTGAAAGAAAAAAACTAACTATGAAGAAAAGATAGAGAAAAAAAATATTAAACATGCTTTCCTTAAAAAAAAAAACCATTAATAACCAAAGTTTGTCTAATTCTTCATCTCCTGTTAAATATTCACCTTCAAAATGCAATAATCACTATTCCATAAGAAAGATTAAAGGATTCCGGAGGGGGTAAATAAAAGATAAGATTATCAATCGAAATGAAATTTAAAAGAACACCAAAAATAACCTTAGGAAGATTAAAAATCTCATTGAAAGTCTTCACGCTTCAATTTGCAATACATAGAAAATAAACATAATATCGTCAAAATAGAAGAATAAAGAAAGTTAAATTTACATGAAGGAACAAAAAGTTTGAAAATAAATAATTGAATAGCAATTAGAGATTTATGTGTGAACATATAATCGAGGAGCAATATTGAAATCCTGTGAAAAAAGAAGAAGATATAAACTGAAGTTATATATACAATAAATATTTAGGTTTGACAAATGTTTGTAGTTTAGCTTAATTGATAAATATAATGAATATTACTCATGAGGTCAAGGGTTCAAATCCAATTAAATCTTTTTTTTTTTCATTAGACTTCTTATGAAATACTATATAGATGACACATAGGATAAAATAGTGATGCCACGTAATATTGAAATTACTGAGCATTCGACACATGGGCGAAATCAACCACAAGTTGACACTTCAGCATTCTAAAACTCACTATTAGTATAATAGGGGATATAATTATACATCATCATTATTGATTTGACATAAAACCCATCTACCCCTGCTACATCAAACCCAAAACAAACTATGATTATTATTCACATGATTTCTCACATCCACTTTTTTCCCCATCTGTATTTCCCCCATCCACCTCAAGATGAAAACAAACATAAGTGGTTTCTTTTAGTTCATTTGTAATAATTTTTTTTTACTAAAAAACAATCACACCCCATTTTAAAACTAATAATTAAAAATTAAATTTTTATTTAACACATAAAATATAAAAAACAAAATTAAAAAAAAAATCAAAATACTCCATTATCTTCTTCCTTATGAGATTTATGTAAAATAAATCCTCAAAATTATCATGCTCAAGAGTACAGAGGGCGGCGTACGTAAGGTGGTCTCTATTGAAAGTGAAGTAGAGGGCACTGCATATGAGTCTGTCACCGTCATGCGGAAAGTAAAGGTGTTGCTTTCGAGAATAATATTGCCCATCTCCCCTACTCAAACAATTGCACTTCATTTAAAAGTCCGAACTTATAGAGCGTGTGAAATTACCTTAACACTCCACGCACTCATGAGACGGACTCAACTTTCCCTCATTGGATGGACAATTTAATATGGTTGAACTTGCTCTCAACAGAAATCGAACACAGGGTCTGTACAAGTTGTGATCATGTTGAAATAAGTCGTGGACATTATACTCAAAGTTGCACTTTACTAAAGAACGACACAATGGTTATCACTTTATAGCCATAGTATAAAACAGGGCATTTATTCCTTTTCCTATTCTGTAACTTTTACTCATAGTATGAATGATATCTAGAAACTCCAATTTGGAGATTTTCTATTGTCTATCCAAAATTACATTTCAATATAGTATCTAGAGCGGTTTCAATTCTAGTTTTTGGTTTTTGATTTCGGATGTATTTGCTTGTTGATTTGTTTGGGTAATTTCTCGATCGATGGCGCGAGGTCGCATTGCAAACTAGAATGTGATGAACACAGATTCTTCGGGTTCAGCTGATGTGAATTCGAAATCGAACAAAGCGGAGAGATCATCCAGATCTCATCCTTGTACCGAATCAATTTACTGGTATGAATTTATTTCCTGGAAGCGATCTATGTTATTAGCTCTTGGTGCTAAAACGAAACTTCAATTTATTAATGGAGAGTTGCCTAAACCTGCTGAGAGTGATGAATGTTTTCCTATGTGGAAGAAGTTTGACTCAACTGTTTCTTCGTGGATATTAAACACACTATTCAAGGAATTGAATGAGATTTTTGTGCATACTGAGGAAGCTAAACATCTTTGGCATTAGTAAGAGATATGGTGAAAGCAATGGTCCGATGAAAATCAAAATTAAAAGAGAGAGAAGGAATTTGTATCAGAGAAATAGTTCCATACTTGAGTATTTCAATAAATTGAACAAATTTTGGGATGAATTATCAAGTATTGCGACCGATCTTAGCTGTGATTGTGAAATAGGAAAGCAGGTTGCAAAGGATAATATCGAGGACAAAGTGAGAGCTATGAACACCTAATGGATCAAATAATTTTAATGGATCCAGTGCCATCCATAGACAAGGTGTATTCGATGCTTATTGCTGAAAGAAAGAGATCAGTGCATCAAAAAGTATCTAAGTCTGGAGGATTCAGTAAGGGAAATAATTCTAAAGCAGGTGGTAACTGGAACAGTGGTACTGGTTGGACTGGAAAAAAAAGGGAGTTGCCCCTGGAGCACAATTCTATTTTCTACGTTTCAAGTTGAAGTTGAGTGATGCTTATCAGTCTTCAACTTGAGGGGGACTGTAGAAGTTGTGATCATGTTGAAATAAGTTGTGGGCATTTTACTCAAAGAACGACACAATGGTTATCACTTTATAGTCATAGTATAAAACGGGGCATTTATTCCTTTTCCTATTTTGTAACTTTTACTCACAGAATGAATGATATCTAGAAACTCCAATTTGGAGATTTCCTATTATCTATCCAAAATCACATTACAATAGGATCTTTGTTGGGTGTGAGCCTTTTGACTCTGATACTATGAAAGAATTCCACCTTATCTAAAAAAATTCGAACTTGTAGAGAGGTGTGAAATTAATAAATTTAGTTATTACCCTTAACACCTACCCCGACATAGTTCTTCTTCACCAAACAACCCCCCTCATGCCATAGTTGTTCGAGTTACATTCCTAACTGGGTTTAGCAACTAAGGTTACAACTTGTTATTAGTTATACGTCTGCGCATTTGAGGTGAGTTGGTTAGGTGGTTGCATCCTTTTAACCACCCGACACTCGGACTATTATTAACTAACACCCCGTTTGGCTAAGCTTATTTAAAATATATAAGCTTTAACATTTTATAAGTTGTTTTTAGAGCTTATAAGATGTAATTTTTAAGCATCTTGTAAGTTGCTAAAGTGTTTGACTAATACAGCTAATAAAATCTTTGGGAATTTATAATAAATATTTTTTAAATTTTAATTTTTTTTAATATTAAGATAGAAGTGGGCGGGGTTGGGTGGGTCCAGGGTGGAATGGGTGAGTGAGGGTGGAGGTGATTAGGAAAATAAGTGTATAAATCTCAACTTATTTTTTTACAGCTTATAAGTTGTCATGAGCTTATTTTATGATCTTATAAGTTGTTAAACATCTTATGATGTCAAACACATTGAAAGTGCTTATATGCTCTTTAAAAAGGCTTATAACTCAGGTTTACCCTCTAAAGACTAGTATTTATACTATAATGGCTCTCTTTACCATTCAGTAGTACAATGTCACACCAAAATAGAAAATTGAGTCCAAATACAAAATAGGATTTTTCCCAAACTCCCCGACCGAATCGCCGTTGGACCCCCAACTAGCTGACCAGGTAGCGGACCCTCGACCAACTCAGCGAAATCCTCTCTCCCCAACCAATTTATCTAGACCCCGACCAACTAATGTTAAATGTTCAAGGTATTTTTAGAAATTTTAGAATAATACTTGTGTAAACTAGTTGCACCATGCAATTAATTTTTTAGTAATACCATAGGGTCTATTTGATCTTAAGAGATTTTCTTGTTCTTGATTTTCAGTTGACTAGTTGGGATCCACGAATAGAAAATTAAGGTACGACAATTCTAAGTTGTTATGATGTGGTCTGTTTTTGTGAGGCTTAATGGGCCACTTTCATTCCTTTAGGCCCATAAGTGGGCTGATATGGCATAACAATGGGCAGCAATTGGGCTGCTAACTTGGGCTTAGATTGCTAAAATCAGGTCTTTCTTTCATTTTCTCGCATGTATATTAATCGCCGCACACCAATTTTGTTTTGCTCATAATTTTAGCTCCCGAGCTCCAACTAACTTGATTTTTTTTTTTTTTTTTTGTGATCCTCTTTCCATAATGCAATCATCATCATCAAAATATTCCAAAATAACCTTAAATAAAATAGAAAAATAAAACATCAAAGTATATGAAGACTAAAATAATAATGAGTAAAAATATAAAAGTGTAGTTAAATATTGATCACAAAATAAGCAATTAAGCACATAATTCACACACAAAATCATTTTTTCAAGGATGATGATGACTCGGTCGAGTGAAAGTGACTCTGGTCGAGTGGCTTCGTCTCGCAAAAAAAATTATTATTGCAAATACAACCCCCAAAACTTGTGCCCATCTATAAATACTCTCATTCCTCAGATTTGGAAGGAATTTTTGAATCCTAATCTGATTAGATAAGGATCCATTTCTACTTTTCATTTTTAATTCTATTGTCATTTCCATTAAATTAAACCATAGAATAATTTAGATGTAGCTTAATTTCAGTAGTTCTTTACATTTCAAGCAAGAAACAAGTATTTTAAGAGTTGTAGCTAAATCCTCCATAAAGATGACTCATTTTCATTTTAACTGCAGTTTCTTAAGTTTTTTAATAAATTTATGGATTACTTTTATTAGTTTTTTTAGCCATGAGTGTCTCTTCTAAAAACATGGGCTAAACTTATTATGCTTTGGATGTTTGAGATTATGTGAGAATTGAAGTTTGATTTGATTTTTGCTTGAATTTGTTGAAATTGGTTTATTAGACTCTTTAATGTTGGATTACTTGAGCTTGGTTCAATTATATCTATTAGATTGTGTATTTGGCTTGATTAACAAGATTACAAGAGTTGAGTTAGTCGAGAAATGTTCACAATCGAGGGGTACGAGATCGAGTGTTATCGCTAGACACTTAGACCGTTGAGAGAGGCTAGGTAGTAATTGAACATTCCACATCGGTCTTTGGATTTTCGAAACGAGAGTTTATCTACCCCATGAGGTCTAAATGACTTAGTCTAAGATTTCAATTAAATATAAGCTTAACATGAATTGAATTAGACTAGAGATTTGTTGGGTATTGTTGGGACGAACACAATGTTCGACGTAGCGGAAAAATATGATTCACCAACAACGAATCTGATACATGGTTGTATAATATAAAATATAAAGGATAAATAACAATATAAATCCTTACAGTGCTTCGTAGACAGAATTCTCAACTACGATATCCACGTAATTCACGTTCACAGTATTAGTGTTAGTGTCCTAGAGACAATCCTTTGTGAGGACATAATACTAAGATGACGTTCAGTTTTAGTTTAATATTATTATTGATTTAATATATGGCGATGCACTTATCTTAATATTATGTTTGATTGTTTGCATTTATTCCTATTTGTGTTCCCACGAATCACTATTGTCATTGAGTGAGTGAGAACTTAGATGACTTAAGTATGATTCTCAAATAGCCCCGATCAAGGATCATCAAGAATGGGATATTGATGATGCAATTGAGATTGGTGTGCGATCTGCATTATACTCTTAGGAGAGTGTAGTAAGATCTCACTTACTACGAGATACTAGGTATCTCATAATAGATGCACAAACACCTTAGAGGGTATTGGCATACCCATCCGAGAAACCGTTTAATGTAATTCCACATAATGTGTCTACGTGTGCCTTGGTTATTGGGAGCAATGTGATACTCTTCTGACTTGAGGTCAATACGCACGACATGTGTGGATTGATGACATTTGACCATGACTGACGCTTACACCCTCCAAGGGTAGATATGGCATGGATTAGATTCATCACAAAATGCATGTGCGTGGTAGTTGAGCCAAAAATAGGATTAATTCCTCAATGTGGATTTAGAGAGAATACTCGTTTTCTCATCATAATTGGATCTAAGTCATCGGTTGATGCACGTCAACTTGGACTTTGTGGTCAAGTGTGACACGATGATCAATTAGTGATTAGAGATAATATGATTAAGTTATTTGAATAGACACTTCATCATGTTCAAGACTTAATCGGGTATTCGTGGATATAAGGAAGATATCACAATAGCCTACAGTATTACAGGTAGTTGCAGATTTTCTCGCAACGTAGCTCGTATATTGAGAATGTCTGATTTATTGTCTAGGATTCATTTAAGGCCGTTAGTTTGACTAATCGCTCAATATGCGAGGGCCTATGAGTCACACCACAAGTAATGACAATTTACCAATTATAGTGGTTGATTAAATATTATATTGAATATAATATTTAATTTATGGAGAATATAATAATAATTATATTTGAAATTAATTATTATTAATATTTAATTAAATTAAATTTAATTAAATATGAATTCCCAATAATAATATATGGAATATTATTATACAGAATATTATATAATCAAGATAATAATTCGTAGGAAAATATCTATCTATAACGAAATAAAATTCGTAGAGATTTTATTTGACGGGTTAGGTCTATTATCTTGCTTAGGAATTAAGTCAAGATTATCCTTATAAATATGAGTCCTATGGGAATTCAAAAAGACACACAAGAAATATAATTTCTCCATAAAATCTCTAACTCGAATTTTCCTAGCAAGTTCGTCTCAAGATTCAATGTTGGCAAATCGGTGCGGGTTGGTAGAAAGCTGTTACGTGGATATCATAGTAGAGGATTCTACATACGAATTGCTGCAAGAATTCTTGTTTAAGTTTTCTCGTATTTAATCATGCAATTAATTGTTCGTTGTTGGTGAACTATTTATTCCACTGCGCATATATTACATGTTTATGTGCTTACAAATCCTAACACACAGATCCGCACAGATTTACCAGCGTTGAATCTCCAGATGAATTTACTAGGAAAATTCTAACTAGAGAGAAAATATGAAGTTATAATTAATGAATCCCTAAGATCTCATATATATAGGGAAAGTCCAGCTTAAATCCTAAGCTTTAAAATCCCTAATATTGCAAATCAATTTCCCTATATATAAAATTCTACAATAATATTTCATATATTATTCTGGGATTCCTATTTAATTAAATAGTAATAATAATTAATTCCAAATTAATATATTATTAATTCTTCATAAATTAAATATTAAATCCAATTTAATACTTAATCAACCAACTTTAATCCATAAAAGGAATTACTTGTTGTGTGATTCGTAGGCCCTTATATATCGAGCGATTAGTCAAACTAACGGTCTTAATTGAACCCTAGACAATAAACCAGACATTCTCAATATATGAGGTACGTTGCAAAGAAATGTGCAACTACCTGTAAGTCTGTAACTGAAACATTGACTATTGTGATAATGTCCTTTCGTTCACGAACACTCGATTAAGTCTTAAACAAGATGAAGTGTCTATTCAAATAACTTAATCATGTTATCTCTAAACACTAAGGGTATGTTTGTTTTGAGACTCACACGGATGGACTTCGGACTTTGCAATCCACACCCCATACGAGTTCGGGATTTAAAATCGGGTTTTCAAATCCCAAACTCAATCCCTACCTATAAACCTATTACTATTTTTCATATAATTAAATACAATCACATCATCACTTTTTTATCATCCATTCAACATCTCTCCTACTTTTCTCTTACACAATATAATAAAATAATACAACATCAATCACTAATAAATATTGATTTGACATAAAGCAAAATCTCACCCTACAAAAATCCCAAAACAAACACATACTCATATTATTCATCAAGATTTTCACATCCTAAGATTTCAAAGTCATGACTTCCCCCGCACACTTAAATCCCAAAACAAACATACCCTAATTGATCACTCATGTCACACTTGGTCACAAAGTTCAAGTTGACGCGCATCGACCGATGACTTAGATTCAATTATGATGAGAAAACGAGTATTCTCTATAAATCCACATTGAGGAATGAATCATATTTTTGGTTCAGCTACCACGCACATGTATTTCGTGATGAACTCAATCCAAGTCATATCTACCCATGGAAGGGTGCAAGTGTCGGTCATGGTCAAAGTTCATCACTCTACACATGTCGTGCGTATTGACCTCAAGTCAAAGGAATGTCACATTGTTCCCACTAACCGAGACACTCGTAGACACATATTGTGGAATTACATCAAACGGTTTCTCGAATGAGTATATCAATACCCTCTAAGGTATTTGTGTATTTATCATGAGATACCTAGTATCTCGTAGTAAGTGGGATCTCACTACACTCTCTAAGAGTATGATGCAGATCGCACACTAATCTCAATTGCATCATCAATATCTCATTCTTGATGATCCTTGATCGGGGCTATGTAAGAATTATGCTTAAGTCATCTGAGTTCTCACAATCTCAGTGATTGCAATGACTTATGGGAACACAAGTAAAAATAAATGCAAACAACCAAACATAATATTCAAACAAGTGTACTGTCATACATTTAATATTAAATAAACAATAATATTAAAACCAAAATTGAATATTATTTTAGTAGTATGTCCTCACAATAGGATTGTCTTTAGGACACTAATACTAACAAGATTCACATAATTGAGAATACCCTAAGCACACTTCCACCATTGCATTCACCAACCGAATTTGGTTTAAATTGCTTATTTACTTTCTTGTTTTTTAGTCATTTAGGTGCATTATTTATTTTAAAATATAAAACTGAAACTCAAAATTGTAGAAGCATGCCAACACATAGATTTAGGGCATTGTTTGCACACCAAACCTTTCATGGATTGATAATTAACTTGGTCGTTGTCTTACTATAATTGGTCGAATTTCTGTTTTACACTTTTTGCAATCAGGGTAAAGCATCACAAAGATGGGTTCGGTGGAGAGATTATAACACAAGATTGGTGGCACACGGTTTTCAGCGGAATCAAGAAATTATTTTCTTTCAAAATTTCACTCATCTTGAATTATTCTCCACAAACTCCAATTTATGTTATATTCAAACACAAAATATCCTAATGTGAAAGTGTTCTGCTTATAAATGGTTTGAAGAAACCTTAGGCAGAGACTTGTACAATTAGTTATCTAACACGAATTCTAGGATTACCGGACAAAATCAACAAGAGAATTTGATGAGAAAATAAAAATGTGAATGAGTACTTTGCTTATTCTAATTAATTTTTATGGCAAATAAACAAAAGTTTAGCAGATAAGGAGTTGGTAATAGTTATTGTATAATTATATATTAATGACGTTAGTGATAGATGCAATAGAATTTTGGCAACCAATCAGTAAATTAAAAGAAAAATAAGGAGCAAAATCATCAAATAAAGATTAACAAAATCAAGATACTTTTTAAGGTAATATAGATAAATAATGTGCACCATTGGACTTACTTTTGCTGGAGGGTGAGGGCAATTTCAGAAATTGAATTGATGGAAAAATGTACATTGCTTTATGTTTACATTAAACACTCCCTCCAAATTGTAGGTTATTCCCACGAGATCTGACCAGCCCAAAAAAAAAAAAGTTACAAATTACATTAAATTGTCCATACACACTAGTAACTAGTTACAAGTCCACAACAAAATTACATAACCTCCCACCAAACATAAAAAAATCAAAAATTTAATGCTGCAATAAATTCAACAATATTGAACATTAAATTCACTCTTACTTGTTCTTATCTACTCTCTTTGTCCCACCCTATATTACTATTTTTCTTTTCATGTTGGTTTGCCCCACTATATATTATTCATTCTCTCTTTCGCAAACTACTCCTAAATTTATATCTCTACGTTACACCCTTATTGACAATGAGTGTCACTCAATTAAAATCACTTCACCCTTATATTTTGTTTTAATATTTTTTTTTCTATACATCACTTGTATTGCAAATATTATTTCCGCGCTCTACTTTAATTAGTGTGGCAAAATTTATGGAAAATATATAGCGGGGCGGAGTGAATATATGAAAAAATCATAAATAGTGGGGGAAAAGCCTAATTTAATCAATTCTTTTAATATTTCATGGATAAAAGGGATTTTGATTTGTTGAACACCATTTTTTATGGGAGGATGTATTTTTAATGGGTTTACTTAGTGAGTAATATGATCAAATTAAAAAAAATTGGGTCCACAAAGTAAGTTGAGTAATGAGTGATATTTTAGTAATATTGAGTAAACAGTGAGGGTGAAAATAATGTGTAATAGAGTGTTGTTTTTTTATTTATGGAATGATAAATTTATTGTGGGTCATCTTGAAAAGGAAAGTGAAAAAATATATATTAGGATTGGGGGAGTATTTATTATTTATCGACATTCTAAATTCAAATTTTGAATCCGCCAAGATTAGTATAAAATACTTATGTTGTATTCTATCTGTCCCAATTTTGTTTTCTTATTCCACTATTCACCACACTTCAAACACTTCTAAATTACATCTCATTCCATTAATAATTACCAAGAAAAATATCTTCATTTTAATTCATGCACTTAAATTGAATAATATTTTATCATCAAAAAATTATTTTATCCATTTCAATACTACAAATCACGTCTCACATTAAAAGTCAAGAAAAGTCAAATGTGAAAACAAAATTGGGACGGAGGGAGTATTACTCAATGGCTACTTAGGTACAGTTAATTTTTTTAATATTTAAATAATTATTGTTTTAATATTTTTATTCCACTAATAATTGAAAGAAAAAGAAAAAACTTTTGAATAATTCCACAGAATAGAAAAAATAAATTATTTTGTAATTGATTACAAATATGGAGACCTGGCAGAATCTAACTATTGATATTAGACAAGTATTTGACCTATCTCTCCCCCCACCCTCTAGACTGATGTATGGAAATAATCATTCATGACAGCTAAGTTTCAACTTTCAGAACCTAGCGCACCTAAACAGCCTCCTTTTTCTCTGGTATGTTGAACCCTAACTCCTCTCTCTCTCTCTCTCTCTCTCTCTCTCTCTCTCTCTCTCTCTCTCTCTCTCTCTCACATACACAGATGTAAAGGTTTTACACTCACACAAACACACAGATAAGAAGAAAGGTTCTCTCTCTCTATCACACACTATCTCTCTCCAGACACACACACGCAAGAAGGGCTTTCTCTTATTGCGTTCTTACATAAATGTTTCTTGAAATTTACAAACACCACAAGTTTATTGTTTATATAATTTTAGTCTATCTAAGAGTTGTATACATATAAAAATTCTTCCATTGTATGTTTTTCCCCAACTTAATTTTATTGATTATTTCATGTTTTATTTGTTTTTGCTTTAGAAGTGAATTCAGCCCCTTTTCTGAAACTCTAGTTAAATTCTCAATGCCTTTACTTTAGAGTAAAAGATGAAAGAATTTTACTTAGAGATCTTGATGAAAGATTGTGTGTGTATGTGTGTATATATGGGGGTGTGTAAGTCTTCAATTAAGAAAGAAGAAGAAAACCCAAATTTTATGAATTTTTGTGCATGATATAACTTGATTTATGTGAATGTATCAACAGGAACTGATGGGGAATGATAGAGCAGTACTGCAATTTAGGGCGGTTGCACAACCAGCAGGAGACGTTAGCGACGATAACATCATAACTATTACCGATGTCGCTCTAATTAAGAAGATTGAAGATCTCATCCACAATGTATGTGTATATAATTCTTTAATCAAGAAATTAGGAAACCCCAATTATATGAAATCTTGTACACGACATGAGGTTGATTTGATTAACTTGTACTGTGAATGTATTGACAGGAGTCGTTGGGAAAGAATAGAGCGGTGCAACCTACAACAGCTACCCCACCAGCACACAGCGGTGAGAAAAAACCCTCAGTCTGGTTGCCGTTTGATGATGGGATTGTAACTATTTCTAATGTAGACTTAATTAAAAAAGTCGAAAACGCCATTGCCAATGTTCTTTATGGTTCGAAGAAAATTCTCCGTAGGCTCCCAGTTTTTGAAGAGATAACTCCGAGTTAGGACATTGGTGAGTTGATAAAAATGCAACTGCAGATTGTTGCAAGATATATTTTAGAAGATAGGTTTTGATTTAATAAGTTGTTTGTGGGGGAATGTATTGATGTACTATTGTTAAGACTTCATCGTGTTTTGAATTTTATGTGACATATATTGTTGAATTTGACTAAGTATTCGTCATGTTAATTTGGATTATTAGTTATAATATTAGGGTTTCAATTTGAAGAGCTTTAATTGACTAGGCTTGAGATGTTTGATGTTTTGTTATGTATTAGTTTTGATCAATTTTAATTTTTTACTTATCAAACTTAAGGTTTTACTATAGTCAACTAAAGATACATATCCAATTATTTCTCTTATATTTAACGAATTGAATTCAATTGAGTTTTTGCAATCAATTCGATTAAAGATTCACTAGTTTGATATTAATTTTTTGCCCTACTTATAACTTGTAAGAGTTTTTATATTTAATTGTGTATTGTCGTTTCTTGTCGGGGTTTAGTTACTTGTTTAGTCAACTAAAGATACATATCCAATTATTTCCGCTATATTTAACGAACTAAATTCAATTGAGCTTTTGAAATCAATTCGATTAAAGATTTCACTATTTTGATATTAATTTTTTGCCCTACTTATAACTTGTAAGAGCTTTTATATTTAATTGTGTATTGTCGTTTCTTGTCGGGGTTTAGTTACTTGTTTAGTCAACTAAAGATACATATCCAATTATTTCCGTTATATTTAACGAACTAAATTCAATTGAGCTTTTGCAATCAATTCGATTAAAGATTCACTATTTTGATATTAATTTTTTGCCCTACATATAACTTGTAAGAGCTTTTATATTTAATTGTGTATTGTCGTTTCTTGTCGTGTTTAGTTACTTGTTTAATCAAATAAAGATACATATCTAATTATTTCCGTTATATTTAACGAACTAAATTCAACTGAGCTTTTGCAATCAATTCGATTAATGGTTCACTATTTTGATATTAATTGTTAGCCCTACATATAACTTGTAAGAGTTTTTATATTTAATTGTGTATTGACGTTTCTTGTCGGGTTTAGTTTCCTTTTTAGTTAATTTTTTGAAAAAAACAATAACTACACTGTGATCAAATACCATTTTTAAATTGCACCAAATTTTGCCTATATACACTTAGTACATGGTGCACTCACTCTATAGTTAAGGTTGTTTATTTTGAAAAGTGTGAACTGATTACACTGAAAAATGAGGGAGTACACCGTACACCAGGTGCATACTAAAGCTTGGCTATATATATATATATATATATTTTTTTTTTTTTTTTTTTTTTTTTTTGAGCAAACCAAACAAATACCTATAATAGTCTATTATCTAATAATACAATTATAAGAAAATTACCCAAATAGCACTTCCCAATTACTTATTATTATTTCATTTCTTATATGCACTAGTTTACTATTATATACTTCCTCCGTCCAAATCTAGGAAATTAAGAACATTTTTTTTTTATATTATTAAAGTAATGAAGTAGGAATTTTATGTCAAATCAACTTTAATTGTGTGATTGTTAGTTATTTGTTTAAGAAAAGTAATGGAATAATGGATAAATAAGCGAGAATTTTGAAGATAAAAGTTGTGCAAAAACTTTTCCTTTTGGTATGACTACTAATGTGGGATGGACAAAAAAACAGTTTGACAACTGATTTGGGACGGAGGAGCATTCATTTTTTACATTTCATTTAGGAGAAGAATGGTTGATTTCTAAAAAAAAAGTAGAGCTTCATTACATTCCTCACACTATATCAAATATATGAATTCAATTTCATACTCATTTCTTATGCTCTAAACCAAGCATCCCCTAATCTCACATTCATTTACCATTCCAAGTTTCTAACCAAAGAAAAAAAAGGAATACTATAGAAGTAGTTATCTATATATGTATTGTGTACCGGGGCTCATATCCCAGTATGATAAAAAGGAGCAACAAAGCCATATATATACAGGAAAGACATTTATATATGCGCTCATATATGCATATATATATATATAGAGAGAGAGAGAGAAAGGATCACACATTTATATCCATGCGCCGTGATCTTGCACCAGTGATATCCCGGGAAACGAATCTTGGGACGCTGTTGTAATTGTGTGGCGCCGACATGGGCTGCTGAGGGTAAAGTGTCGGAGGTGGAGCCAAGTTGAGCTGAGCAGGAAGAGGAGGCACCACATTGTAGCTGTACGTCGTGCTAAAACGAGCAGACGATGAAGCAAGATGTTTATATAACAGCAACAGAGGACGGGTGAAATAAAAGAGATAATGATAACTACAACAAGGAAAAGTATACGGGAAGATATTTTGTTCAATTTGAGGACTAAGAGCCCGTTTAGTTAAGCTTATTTGAAACATCTGATAAGTTCTAACATCTTATAAGTTGTTTTAAAAACTTATAAGATGTAATTTTTAAATAGCTTATAAGTTACTAAAGTGTTTAGCTAGTACAACTTATAAGATCTTTGAGAATTTATAATAATATTTTATAAATTTTAATTTTAATATAAAATAATATATTTTTTATTTTTTTATATTGGGGTAGAGGGGCCGGGGGCGGGGGCGGGGTAGGGGTGGGTGGTTGGGGTGGAGGTGATTAAGAAAATAAGTTTGGAAATCTCAACGTATTTTTTTAAGTCTTATAAGCTGTTAGGAGCTTATTTTATGATTTTATAAGTTGTTAGACATCTTATTTTGTCAAACACATTGATAGCGTTTATAAGCTCTTAAACAGCATATAAGCTGGTTTAAAGAGTTTATAAGCTCAGCCAAACACCCTCTTAATTTATTCCTTTTGAAAGAAAATTTACATATGTTTTATTCTCTAGTGAATAATGATCAAACTTGATAATCATTTTTCACTCTCAATGCAAATCTAATTCAAATATTCTTTTTGGAAGAGAATTTACATATGCTTTATTTTCAAATGATTAAACTTAATCTCAATACAAATCAAATTCATATAGTTGCAATTTTCTCCATCACCATATCATATATCATAAAAATTAAAGATATTTCAGGTCTAAGAAACAAAACAGCTGATACCTTGAAGTTTTACACTGCTGTTCTTCATCACTCAAAACTTCACCAGGGAATGGTTGGTTGATTTGGGTGGACCATGGCCCAGGTAATTCATCCGAGAAGTATCTCCTTCTGATCAACTATATATATATACACACACACACACACACACATATATATAACTAATTATAGTGGGGTCCACAATATATATAAGCATGGAGTAAAGAACACAATACAAACCATTTGGAAAAATTTCATCACTGCTTCCTTGTCATATCTGGCTTCCTTAGCAGCCTGCATTTTAGAGGAACAAAAACTCGTTACCAGATGAATTTGTAGCAATAGCAAATACGAGAAGTTTTCTCCATATTAAAAATTTCAAGAACCGGCTTTTGCCAAAGAGGATTAGCAGAATGTTATCTCAATCCCATCGGAGAGCATTGTCAAATCGAGTAACCGTAATTCTGAAATAACATTATCATACATAATCATAGCAAACTCATGGAAGAGTATGTGTTTCAACAACTCAAAACATAATGTAGTATGGCAGTAACACTGAACAGTTTTCTGATGCTTTTTGCGAAAGTAGATTATAATTTATATTTCAATCACATATGGCAAAAAATTAGGAAGTTTTACCATATTAAAGCTTCGCATGTTATTCTTAATTCTTTACCCGTTATGTGCATTTTTTGAGAAATATTACTACTAGCTTAATGAACATGTGACCTAGCTGAGGCAATTGTGCACTATCAAGACACGCAAACTCAATATGGAATACAATCGAAGACCAAAACATTGCACGAAAAGTTTCAGGGGGCGCTTGGTCCAAAAAAATTCAATGAGAACGGTGATAGGAATGAACATTGGGTAATTGTGGGGGTTAATGTGAATAAAAATGATCAATTCACCTTCATCATACTTCATACAAGGTAATGCGACTCAAAATAAGTTAATTATTATCCCATTTTGATTAACTACCCCCCGCCCCCCCAACCAATCATTTCTCCTTATTCACTCAACTATTCCTCAATCAACAATTGATTTTTGTCTAATTTATTTAAAAAATAAGAACAAAGGCAAAGTATAGAGTGAAAACGGTTCATACATGAATCATTGAAGGGTATTAGTTATTTTCACTAAAGAGTATTAGTTGTTTTCACTAAAGAGTATTACTTGTTTGCATTGAAGAGTCTTAGTTGTTAAGTTAAAACAAACTAAGATTCTTCAGTGTAAACAAGTAATACTTTTTAGTAAAAATAACTAATACTCTTTAATGATTCATGTATGAACCAATTTCACTCTATGCATACTCAAGAACAAAACACTGGTAACATAACCACCATTGGAACAACTCTTCCCCCAAAATATTTGTTTCATTATGCGGACGTATAAAGATAAGAGATTATCATTTTCAATTAAGAATGTAAACCAAGCGCTCCCCCAGCATACTACTATCATGCCTCAATCGAATTACCAGATCCAAGAATCAAAATTAATGAAATGGGAAAAAATCGACATACAGCTAGAAGGCCTCTGGAGCTAGGAAAGCTCTCAGCTAAAGGAAGATCCTCAATTGACGGAAGTAAACCCTGCTTCTCAACCCACTGACGAGCTATATCAACAAGATTCCCGCTGCTCCCACTTGCGACTTCTTTCGAAGCAATATCTGCTTTGTTCCCTATAACAATGTAGGGTACAGGAAGGCCTCCGGGACCTCCAGACGATAAAGGAGCAGAAAATGTTCCCGTTGCTGCAATCTTAGCTGCCCATTTCTGCAAGCTAGCCTTCGTCCTTCTTTGAGAAAGATCATGAACAAACATAACACCTAAAAATCAAAGTTCATGCCAGAAAAGAAAAGAAAGGTCTTATAATCAAAAAACTTAAAGCACGACATTTTTTCATCTCGCACTAAATTGATGTAATTGATAAGCAGAAATTTAGTATCATACTCTTTTGATGTGGAGTAATTGGTGCACAACTAATACTGTTCAGTGAAAACAATTAATACTTTTTAGTAAAATAACCATTTAAAAACACACTTGACTTGCACAGTGCTACTAATGTATATAAGTATTTGCATTTGTCAAAGTTCAAGCCAGAAAAGAAAAGAAAGGTCTTATAATCAAAAAACTTAGAGCATGACACTTTTTTCACAATTTCATCTCGCTCTAAAGCGATGTAATTGATAAGCAGAAATTTAGTATCAGTTTGATATGGAGTAATTGGTGCACGACTAATACTGACCAACTAATACTTTGTAGTAAAACAACTAATACAATTTAAAAGCACACTTGACTTGCACAGTGCAACTGGTGTATAGAAGTATTTGCATTTGACAAAATATTGATGAAAAATCATTAGTAATCTAGCACCAGGCTTAGATAGATATGCATAATATATAGGTAAAGTTACTCGTTCAAATACACACTTCGTACTAAAACAAGCTGATTATCTACCGTTAATTTGTGAATAGAACAGAGATTGACAATCCTTGTATCTTTCATGTCCTGATATATCCCAAAGTTCAACAAAAAAGTCTCTCTCCAAGTCCCGTCCGATGCTATTTGATGAGCTTCCAGAACTCGCGTATGTAATATGCTGGAAAGGGACGGAAAAAATGGAAGGCATCAATTTCATCCAGAGTATTAACTCATTTCAGAATACGAAAATTACCTTGACAGCTACATTGCACCCGATTGTTTGAGAAGGTCGAGCAATGGAAGAGCCTTTCGTAATCAAATGAACAAGAGACGTTTTCCCTACACCTAAAGAACAATATGTAAACCCCGAATAATTGAAACCTTGAAACGATTTTAATGAATCGGAACAACAGCCTATTAACTGATACTGATAATTATTAAACTTGAAAATGGTATCCAGATATTGAGTAATTTAAACCACATTAATCCAAATCTTGAAAATCCATGTTTCCAAATTTCAACCACATAGGGAATTACAAAATGGAGGTTTTCTGATTTTAACATACCATTATAAACTCATCAGAACTTATGCCGCGTTTGTTTTGGGATTCACCCGAATGGGATTAGAACCTTACGACCAACGTCTCGTTCAAGGTAGAGATTTAAAACCAGTTTTCACATCTCATACCCAATCCACACCTAAAATTAATATATTATTATTCTTCCCAATATAATTCACTTTACTTTTACGCACTACATAATTCCCTTTCCTACTTTATTTCTGTACAATACATTGAAATAATAAAACGTCAATTATTATTAAACTTTGATTCGACATGAAGCAAATTCCACACTACCGAAATTCCAAAACAAACACATACTTTTACTATTCATCAAGGATTGTATACAAAAAATTTTAAGAGTATTTATATAGTGAAATTGGTTTATACATGAATCATTAAAGGGTATTTTCGCTGAAGGGTATTAGTTATTTTCACTGAACAACTAAAACTTCAGTATAAATAAGTAATACTCTTCAGTGAAAACAACTAATATTTTTCAATGATTCATACATGAACCAATTTCACTCTATACTTTGACAAATTTTAAAGTCATCACTTCACACATGCACCTAAATCCTGAAACAGAGGTAGCCTTAACATAACTCTCTCAGTATTAGCAGCAGTAAAACTACCACAAGAACTATAGAAAATCCACAAAACCAGCAAATAAGGAACAAAAGTATAATCAAATATGCCTGGAAATCCAAACACACTAAATAATAAAAGATGATAAATCAGAAAAATAAACTCACCTGAATCCCCAACAACTAGGACCCTCACTTGCCCACAGGGGGGCCCACCACCCTCCTCTTTGTTCTCCTTTACCCTCTCCCTCCAAAACATTTCTTTTGTCTCAAACCCAGATTTGCCCTAAAAAAAATCTCAAATTTCCAGAAAAATTAATTCCTTCAGAATCAACACAAGCAGGTTTCCGTTCCCTCTCAAGTTCTTAATAAAAATGTTGAAACTAATAAGCATCAGAAAAAGGACCTTACAGTAGGGCAGTTTCCGAAATTTTACTTGGGTTTCCTTGAATCTGTGTTCCAGTAGTCGCCAAAAGAAAACGATTATCCCGCACAATTAAACCCGGTTAATGGCAAAATTGATCTTTAAGATTTATCATCAAGAGTAAAAGGTACGAAAGATCATGCCTTGTTAAGAAATGTAAAGGGGCCACGTATTGAAAATAATTTCATGTTTTTCACTTTTTAATAATTTTGATTCGAGTATATATAGTGTGGAATTAGTTTATACATAAAATTGTTGAAGGTTATTAACTGTGTTTTTACTGAAAAATTAGTAATTCTATCATGCGGTTTGAAATAATAAATTTTAATATGAAATTTTATATCATGACATGAATTTTAATTAAAATTGATGTTACATTTATCTTGTACACCTAGCTATTGCCCTTTATTAATTTATTTTACTCATATTTCTTGTTTATATTTTATGAGATACTTTTTATAGACTATTTTATATAATTTTGTGTACCTGATTATTTTAATTTTTTTTAATACTTACAATATTATACACCCCATTCCTTAACATTTTACACACCTTAAAAACAAAATCTCCCTTAAACTTCATACCTACGACACAATATGTAATACCCTCGACTTTCATGATCTTATTTGCTTTACTAAATGTTTTATAATTCTTCATGAATCTGTGTGACGCATTTACATCCAAATTTATGCAAATGCACGTTTATGTGTTTTATTTACTCGATACTTACAATTAAAGTATTATTTGCTCAATACATGCTTATTCTTGAGACTTTATAATTTTTATATGATCTTTATTTTATGTCATAAAGTGTTTAATATAGAAATTAATAAAGTCCTTAAGTATAGTAATTTATTTCATAAGTTATAAGTTGAAAAATAAATGTTTCTTTAAGAAACGAATTGTGTATCGATTACTCGAAATATTTTTATGATTAGTATATAGACTTTGTAATTTAATTAGAGTCTTAGAAGGGTTTTAATTTTATTTCATAAGATAGTATAAGTAAATTTTATTAGAATTATCCAATAATCACAATTTCTACTTATTAAATTCATAGTATATATGTGTTATTTCTACAAAATACAAGACTACTCCTGTACTCCTCTTAATTTTCAAAAATTTGGGAAGAATTAGGAGAATTAGAGAAGCTTCAAGATTAAGATTAAGATAAGATAAGATAATTAAAAAGAAAAGTCAAAATTTACTTCTAACCTTAAGATAACAAGTGTAACTTTGCTTAACCTCCAATATTATCCAAAATCTTCCACACTCTTCCTAAAAGTGGCAGTCAAGAGGGAGTTTGAGTAGCCTCCAAGCACATCTTCTTCTATAAATAGGTAACCTTGCATGCAAAAAATAAACATAAGAAAAAGTTTAAAGAAAATTTCACAAATACTACTACTCTTACACTTAGATTTTGCAAAGACAGGAGAAGGAATTTCCTTTAGCTACCAATCTCTAAGTAAGCTTCTCTTCTTGATTGAGTAATTATTTAAGTGGTAGTATGAAGTTTATGCATTAGTTGTGAATTAAATGATAGGAAAATGAGTTTTGATGAGTAATTTGCATGTTATACATGTTTTACTTCATGTTTGAATGTTTAATTCAATTTCTTCATGAGTTATGACCAAAATCATGTTTATTACTTGAATATATATGCTTTAGAAGTAGAAATCATTAAATTATATGGTTTAAAGTGAGTTTAAGATGATATGTTCTTCATGTATGCATAAAACCGAATTTCTGGACCAACTTTCGGGTAAATTTCATTTTGACCAATTCATTGGGTAGGAAATTCTGAATATTTTATTTGTGAAAATAAACTTGTGAAGGGACTTAGATTTCAAATTTCATAGCTTTTGGAGTAGTATTCGATGCACGGTGATTTTTCAAAGTTGAATTAAGGTTTTGGACTCTATAGCAGGAACAGTAGAAGTTTGCTATGATCTGAGAATAATCAGTTAGGTTTTTATATAAAACCAAAGTATTTTAAAAAATTACATGAAGTTGTGAGTTCATGATTAAAATTTCAGGAGTATTGGACTTATGGTTGATTTATGGTGAATTTTTAAAGTTAAGTGACCAGAATCTGTAACAGTATGTTCATCACAAAATATTTGATGTTTGGTAAAGATTTTGAGAAATCTGAAAATATAGTGATAAACTTTATTAAGTTGGGAATCTACTGTTAAAAGTTCATAATTTTTGGACGTATGAATAATTTAATATGAATTTACAAAGTTAGGTGTGTAATCTGCCGAAATTGAAATTTTTTATGAAAGGTTCGAAATGGTCCGGTTATATATTTTTTTTTTTACAGTCGATATGTATTTATAACTTGCTATTTGATGATTTTACACACTTAATTGATATGTGTGCTTTAATATACGATATTTGAGTATATATTGAAATTGAATTCAAGTCTTACAATTTACAAAAGTGAAGGGATAAGTAACAATGTTTTTATTTTTAAAATTTTTACTTGTAGGTACAAACCTGCAAGGTGGGGAATCACTTCGCTCTTCACCGAGTGTTCTATTATTATTTAATTGCACTTATTAAACGTTGAATATTAAATTTTGAGTCTGGCCCGCTATCGACTGGCCCCACATATAAGTCCAACTTTATGTTGGCAAGCATATAGTCCGGTCGTTCCGGCACCACGGGTTGGTCACGCCACCCAAGCATATACCCAGTGAAATTCCGGGGGCTCACATATTATAAATAATTGATGTTTAGTTTGTGCAATTAACAAGAGGTTTTCCACTAAGTGTTTTCAAGCACTTATCCCTTCCACTTTTAAATTTTTACAGATGCTGTGGATTCTGAAGTGGGCGAATGAACTCGGCGGGCTGTGAAGTTTCCTTAAAGACTTTATATTTTCCAGAATAATATTTCAAATTTTGGATTGTAAACTAAGCTACGAGCACACTTATTTACTACTTCCGCTGTGTAAATGTGTGGCGTGTGTATATTTTAATACAAAGTACTATTTTAGTGTCGTTCCTACTTGTTCCACATCATATTTTCCGTACTATATTAAGTGGGGACGTCACAAGTGGTATCAGAGCCAGGTTTCGATCCTAGGAGTTGTGGGTTATGGGTGCACCACGCTTCCGCTGCTAAAGTATTTTCAAAAAGAGTGTGTTTTAAAATTTTAAAAGGAAACAGCCGCACCGAGATCATTCTCCACGACGGGATCAGGTAAATATTTTATATGTGCTTAAATTATGTTATTTATTTGAAAAGTGTGATTGATTATTTGAAAGTTTGTATAGTTATTGCATTACATTGTTGTTTGATTAGAACCATGAGTCGTAGGGGAAACCAAAACAACTCAGACATGAGCGAGGATCTAGCTTCCGTTTTAAGGGGGTTAGCTCAGCAACTAGGTCAGCAAAGCCAATCATCCCAAACACCTGTATCTTCAGCCCAAAACCGTGATATTGTTAGTCAGTTTAAGAAATTTAGACCCTCAACCCTGACCGGAAAAGAAAACCATATGGAAGTAGAAAACTGGATTCGGAGCTTGGAGAAGATATTCGCTTATCTTAAGTGCACCGATGAGCAGAAAGTTTCTTGCGCTATATTCCAGCTGACTGAAGATGCAGATTATTGATGGGAAGCTCAATGTAGGACAATGACTGAAGAAGAACGAACTACAGTTACTTGGGAAAAATTTGTAGAAGCACTGGTTAAGAATTATATACCACAGTCATTCTTTGATCAGAAAGAGACTGAACTCCTAGAGTTGAAACAAGGGAACCTAACAGTACAGGAATATGAAAGGAAATTTAATCAATTGGGAAGATATGCTTCTCATTTGATTAATACTGATGAAAGGAAAGCAAAAAGATTTATGCAGAATTTACGACCGGAAATCAGTACTATCTTAGCGGCACAAGATATTAAGTCTTATGCCTCGGCATTCGAGAAAGCTCAGATGATAGCAGTATATATGAAATCAGAGGACGTAAGAACGCCGGAATCACAACAAAATAAAAGAAAGTGGGTTGGTGCGAAACAAGGAGGAAATTCTAAGCAAGTTAAAAGGACAGAAATAGTGCCACGACAACAACAGAGGCCACCTAAGTGCAGAGATTGTGGGAAGGAACATTCTGGACAATGCCTGAAGGGAACAGGAATCTGTTACAGATGTAAGGAACCGGGACATGTCATAACTAATTGTCCAAAGTGGAAAGAACAACAGAAGATGACACATGCTCGAGTGTTTGCCATGAGTCAGCAGGAGGCGACAGCAAATCCGAAAGTGATGGCAGGTATGTTCAAAATATTCCAATACCTATTTTCACGTTATTCGATACTGGTGCTACACATTCATTCATCTCTACAAAGATGTTTGAACAAATTGAGACTGCCAATATTAAAGTAGAGGAAGATTTCCTAGAAGTAAATATTCCATCTGGTAGTACGACACAATCCTTAGGAGTGTGTAGGAATGTGGAGATTGATTTTGAGCATGCAATACTCCCGGCAAATCTACATATAATAGAAATGAATGACTTTGATATTATCTTGGGAATGGACTGGCTTATAGCTAATCATGCTCTCATCAAGTGTCAAGAAAAAGAAATATCAGTACGGAGATCAGAGGATGTGAACTTTACACTATATGGTGCTAGAATTGGAACTATACCTCAAGTAATTTCAGCAATAAAAGCCCGGAAATTATTGAGGAAAGGAAAAAATACGACATTTCTAGTAAATATTGTAGCAACGAAATCCAATGGTCCAACACTGGATGATGTGCCGATAGTATGTGAATACAAGGATGTATTTCCAGACGATTTGTCAGGATTACCCCCAGATCATCAGTTGGAGTTCACTATTGATTTGATACCTGGAGTCGCGCCTGTTTCTAAAGTACCTTACAGAATGACACCAAATGAGTTACAAGAGTTGAAGGTGCAATTGCAAGAATTATTGGACAAGGGCTTTATTCGACCAAGTGTGTCACCATGGGGTGCACCAGTATTATTTGTGAAAAAGAAAGATGGATCATTGAGGATGTGCATCGATTATCGAGAACTGAATAAGCTCACTATCAAGAATAAATATCCACTTCCCAGAATCGAAGATCTATTTGACCAGTTAAGAGGAGCTTGTATATTTTCAAAAATTGATTTGAGATCGGGATATCATCAGATAAAGATTAAAGAAAGCGATATTTCGAAGACAACATTCAGAACCCGATATGGTCATTATGAGTTCGTAGTGTTACCTTTTGGACTCAGTAACGCGCCAGCTATATTCATGGATTTGATGAATCGGGTATTTCATCAATATCTGGATCAATTTGTGATCGTCTTTATTGATGATATTCTGGTATATTCAAGAACTCAAGAACAGCATGCAGAACATCTTCGAATTACATTGGAAACTCTGAGAAAAGAGAAATTGTATGCTAAATTCAAGAAATGCGAATTCTGGTTGGATAAAGTTGTATTTCTTGGACATACGGTTTCAGCTTTGGGAATAGAAGTTGACCCAACAAAGGTAGAAGCTGTAAACCAATGGAAGACACCAACTAATGTAAACGAAGTCAGGAGTTTTCTTGGTTTAGCCGGGTATTATCGAAGATTCATTGAAGGGTTTGCTCGGATTGCAAAACCTTTGACTCAATTGACTCGGAAAGAAACAAAGTTTGAATGGACAGAAGAGTGTAAAAGGAGTTTTCAAGAACTAAAGCAAAGATTAACAACGGCCCCAGTTCTTACAATTCCTGAAGATACAGAAGGATTTATTGTGTACAGTGATGCTTCTAAACAAGGTTTGGGATGTGTACTTATGCAGAATGGAAAAGTAGTAGCGTACACATCAAGACAATTAAAACCACATGAACAGAACTATCATACGCATGATTTAGAGCTAGCAGCAGTTGTGCATGCACTCAAGATTTGGAGGCATTACTTGTATGGAAGTAAATGTCAGATCTACACAGATCATAAGAGTTTGAAGTATATCTTCGAACAGAAGGAATTGAACATGAGGCAAAGAAGATGGTTAGAGTTGGTAAAAGATTATGATTGTGAAATATTGTATCATCCGGGAAAGGCAAATGTAGTGGCTGATGCCTTAAGTCGTAAAGCGAAGATAAAGATCAATGCCATGGTTGTGAAATCAACATTGAAGAAAAAAATAGCAAAGACTCAAATGGATGATACATTCTTAAAGAAGATGAAGCAAAAGATCGAGGAAGGAAAAGCAAAAGAATTTTCAGTACTTGAAGATGGTACATTAGTATGTCGAGAAAGAATATGTGTACCAGAATTAGAAGAACTCAAGAAAGAAATATTGGAGGAAGCACATTCTACACTATATACAGTTCATCCTGGAGGAACAAAGATGTATCAAGAATTAAAGAAGTTGTTCTGGTGGAGAAATATGAAAAGAGATATTGGGAATTTCGTACAGAGATGTTTGACATGTCAGCAGGTGAAAGCTGAGCATCAAAGGCCATCAGGATTATTAAAGCCACTTGAGATTCCTGAATGGAAATGGGAACATATTACAATGGATTTTGTGGTAGGATTGCCCAAGTCAATACAAGGACGTCACATTTCTTACCAATAAAGATGACGTTCACATTGGATAAATTGGCTCAGATTTATATTAAGGAAATTGTCCGATTACATGGAGTTCCAATTTCTATTGTGTCAGATAGAGATCCGCGATTTACATCAAGATTCTGGTACAGTCTTCAAGAAGCTATGGGCACCAAGTTGGAATTCAGTACAACTTTTCATCCTCAAACAGATGGTCAATCGGAAAGAACAATTCAAACTTTGGAAGATATGTTGAGAGCTTGTATCATTGATTTTGGAGGAAGTTGGGAAAGGTATCTACCTTTAGTGGAATTTGCCTACAACAATAGTTATCAGGCTACAATTGAAATGACACCGTACGAAGCATTGTACGGAAGGAAGTGCAGATCTCCACTATGTTGGGATGAAATTGGAGAAAGGAAATTGTTAGGACCGGAATTGGTGGAAGAAACTAACAAGGTGGTAAAAAAAATTAAAAAAAAGATGCAAGCGGCTCAAGATCGACAGAAAATGTATGCGGATAGGCGAAGGAAAGAATTAAGTTTTGAGATTGGAGACAAGGTATTCTTGAAGGTATCTCCAATGAAAGGAATTTTCCGCTTCGGGAAAAGAGGAAAGTTGAAGCCTAGATAAATTGGACCTTATGAGATATTGGAAAAAGTTGGAGAATTAGCTTATAGATTGGCGTTACCACCATCCTTGATAGGAGTACACGATGTATTCCATATCTCGATGCTCCGAAAGTATGTACCTGACCCTACCCACATAGTAAACCAACCTGAATTAGAAATTGATGCCAACTTAAACTATGAGGAAGTCCCTATAGCCATACTTGATAGAAAGCTTCATAGGTTAAAAAATAGAGATATTCTTATGGTTAAGGTCCAGTGGAATAGACATGGGGTAGAAGAAGCTACATGGGAACGAGAGGATGAAATCTTAGCAAAGTACCCTTACCTCAATATCCACGGTAACACTTGAAATTTCGAGGATGAAATTTATTTAAGGGGGTTAGACTGTAATACCCTAGGTTTTCATGATCTTATTTTCTTTACTAAATGTTTTATAATTCTTCATGAATCTATGTGACGCATTTACATCCAAATTTATGCAAAGGTACGTTCATATGTTTTATTTACTCGATACTTACAATTAACGTATTATTTGCTCAATACATGCTTATTCTTGAGACTTTATAATTTTTATATGATCTTTATTTTATGTTATAAAGTGTTTAATTTAGAAATTAATATAGTCCTTAAGTATAGTAATTTTATTTCATAAGTTATAAGTTGAAAAATGAATGTTTCTTTAAGAAACGAATTGCGTATCGATTACTCGATATATTTTTATGATTAGTATATAGACTTTGTAAATTATTTAGAGTCCTAGAAGAGTTTTAATTTTATTTCATAAGATAGTATAAGTAAATTTTATGCATAATGTACTCTAGAATTATCCAATATTCATAACTTTTACTTATTAAATTCATAGTATATATGTGTTATTTCTACAAAACACAAGACTACTCTTGGACTCCTCCCAATTTTCGGAAATTTGGGGATAAATTAGGAGAATTAGAGAAGCTTCAAGATTAAGATTAAGATAAGATAAGATAAGATAAGGTAAAATAAATAGAAAGAAAAGTCAAAATTAGCAACTAACCTTAAGTTGTCATGTGTTTAACTTACTTAACCTCCAAGATTATCCAAATTTCTCCACAAGCTTCCTAAAGTGTCGTTCAAAAGGGGGGATTGAGTAGCCTCCAAGCACATCTTCTCCTATAAATACATGAGCATTCATGCAAAAATATTCATAAGAAAAAGTTTAAAATAAATACTACTACTCTTATACTTAGAAGTTGAGAAAGGAGAAGAAGAGATTTCTTGTAGCTACCTATCTCTAAGTAAGTTTCTATTCTTGATTGAGTAATTATTTAAGTGGTAGAATGAAGTTTATGCATTTGTTGTGAATTAAATGATAGGAAAATGAGTTTTGATGAGTAATTTGCATGTTATACATGTTTTACTTCATGTTTGAATGTTTAATTCAATTTGTTCATGATTTATGACCAAAATCATGTTTATTACTTGAATATATATGCTTTAGAAGTAGAAATTATGAAATTATATGGTTTAAAGTGAGTTTAAGATGATACGTTCTTCATGTATGCATAAAACCGAATTTCTGGACCAACTTTGGGGTAAATTTCGTTTTGACCAATTCATTTGGTGGAAAATTCTGAAAGTTTTATATGTGAAAGTAGACTTATGAAGGAACTTAGTTTTCAAATTTCATAGTTTTTGGAGTAGTATTCAATGCATGGTGATTTTTCAAAGTTGAACTAGGGTTTTGGACTCTATAGCTGGAACAGTAGAAGTTTGCTATGATATGAGAATAATCGGTTAGGTTTTTAAAGAAAACCAAAGTATGTTGATAAATTAAATGAAGTTGGGAGTTCATGGTTAAAATTTCATGAGTATTGGACGTATAGATTTATGGTGAATTTTTTAAGTTAAGTGACCAGAATCTGTAACAGTGTGTTCATCACCAAATATTTGATGTTTGGCAAAGAGCTTGAGAAATCTGAATATATGGTAATAAATTTTATTGAGTTGGGAATCTACTGTTAAAATTTCATAATTTTTGGACGTATTGATAATTTAATATGAATTTTCAAAGTTAGGTGGTAATCTGCCAAAATCGAATTGTTGTATGAAAGGTTCGAAAAGGTCTGGTTACATTTTTTTTACAGTCGATATTTATTTATAACTTGCTATTTGATGATTTTACACACTTAATTGATATTTGTGCTTTAATATACGATATTTGAGTATATATTGAAATTGAATTCAAGTCTTACAATTTACAAAAGTGAAGGGATAAGTAACAATATTTTTATTTTAAAAATTTTACTTGTAGGTACAAACCTGCAAGGTGGGGAATCACTTCGCTCTTCACCGAGTGTTCTATTATTATTTAATTGCACTTATTAAACGTTGAATGTTAAATTTTGAGTCTGGTCCGCTATAGACTACTCTTGTACTCCTCTTAATTTTCGAAAATTTGGGAAGAATTAGGAGAATTAGAGAAGCTTCAAGATTAAGATAAGATAAGTAAAAAGAAAAGTCAAAATTTACTTCTAACCTTAAGATAACAAGTGTAACTTTGCTTAACCTCCAAGATTATCCATAATCTTCCACACTCTTCCTAAAAGTGGCGGTCAAGAGGGAGTTTGAGTAGCCTCCAAGCACATCTTCTCCTATAAATACATGTTCTTCATGCAAAAATAAACATAAGAAAAAGTTTAAAGAAAATTTCACAAATAACAAGCAAAAGTACACAACAATGAACGAACATATAGATTAAAAAATTACCAGGATGAGTTGATTGTGTGGCCAAACCTAATGGTGACTCCTTCTGCACATCAAAGGCATCAAAAGTTTAAATATATCAAATGGTGGGGAAAATGATGAAAACGAAACCTCATTATTGGAGGAAAGAGTTGACTAGTATATTTTTAGATGAGATGTTTGTGTATAATTAGTTAAGATATTATTCTTGTGCATATCTTTGTATTTATCGGTTCCCATGATTTATGGTTCCATCTGTTGTACTCTCTATATATTAGATGATACACACGCTCATCACCACATTCAATGGTGATCGATTTCTCACATTAACATGGTATCAGCCTGATTCACCTATCAAATTCTAATTTTTCTGCTATTTCCGATCGGCTTTCTCTCCCTCGCCGTTCGCTTCCTCCTCTCTCCCGGCACTTCTCTTGCCCTTCTTCTCCGATCCATCATGACCATGCCTAGTGCCTCTGATCCGATGCCAATCACGGCTATGATTAGCCTCGTCCCAATCCGCCTTTCGGCCTCCACATACCTGTTATGGTATAGCCAATTTCAACCCTTGTTGGATTGTTTCAATCTCAGGGGTCATATCGACGGTACTTCTGTATGTCCGTCTGAAACTATTTCTTCCTCGCCGGCCGATGCCGCTTCTCAACCCTCAGGCGCCGTTACTCCCACTCCTAATCCGGCGTTTGCAATATGGAAAACTCGTGATCAGAAACTTTTAGGGGTGATTTTCGCAACCCTAACCGAGGAGGCGATGACTGAGGTCATCGGATGCCGTGACTCCCGTTCGGCATGGCTTGCCCTGGAAGCCGCCTTCGCCCATTCCTCTGAATCACGCGCCAACCAGTTACGGGCGGAGCTGTTGGGTCTTCGCCGTGACTCACTCTCGGTTGTCGATTTTGGCCGCCGTTTCAAAAGCTTGTGTGACCAGCTGTCATCTATTGGCCGACCGGTGCTTGACACGGACAAGTGCCACTGGTTTTTGCGCGGTCTCGGTTCTCAGTACATCAGATTTAGCGACACCCGTATGTCCATGTCGCCGATGCCCAGTTTTCGCGACTTGGTCCACCAGGCGATGCAGTACGAGCTAATGCTCCAATCCATGGAGGTCTCTGCCCCACCTCAGGCCGCGTTCTACTCTAACAAGACGGATCGCCAAAGTTCTGAAATTTCTGGACATCCCCGTGGAAATTCTGGTCGTGATGGGGGTCCTTTAGGGAAGTACTCTGGTCATCAGTCTTCTCGTGATGGAAATAATCGTGGTGGTTTTTCCAGCAATCATGGGAGTGGTCAAAATTCCGGTGCTCGTCGTCCACCCCGGTGCCAGATCTGTCGAGGTGAACACTACGCCGACAAGTGTCCCAAATACCTCGCCAATGCCTCTTCCAACCAGTCTGCCCAGCTTGCTCATGCTTTTCAGACATCATGCAATGTCTCCAGCACTCCGGATTGGTTTATGGATTCTGGCGCCTCCGCCCACATGACCTCCCAGCCGAATACCCTTGATGTGGTCGAACCATACACTGGTAATGGACAAGTTATCATTGGTAATGGTAACTCTCTCTCTATATCTCATATTGGTACCCGTAAACTGTCGTCACATGTTAATTTATTGGATGTTCTGGTTGTTCCCCACATTACTAAGAACTTATTGTCGATCAGCAAACTTACCTCTGATTATCCAGTTGATGTGGTCTTTTCTGATAAGTCGTTTACTGTTCAGACACGGGGAACCAAGGAAATCCTAGCTACCGGACGAAGTGAAAATGGATTGTACGTACTTGAGAGAGGGAGTTCCGCTTTTATTGCTGCTTTGCGTAATAAAGTTTCGAAAGCCAGTTATGATTTATGGCACCTTCGTTTGGGGCATGTCCCGTTTTCCGTAATTTTGTTATTAAATAAGTTAGGACACTTGTCAGTTACATCTTTGTTACCTAATCCTGGATTGTGTTCCTCTTGTCAGTTGGCAAAGAGTAAAAAATTGTCTTTTGGATTGAATGATAAACGTGATGTTGCTTTCCTTAATTTGGTACACTGTGATTTATGGGGTCCTGCTCCCATACCTACTACTGAGGGTTATCGTTATTATGTAGCCTTTGTCGATGATTTTTCTCGTTTTACGTGGATATTTCCGTTGAAAGCTAAATCTGAATTCTTTGACACGTTCGTTCGCTTTCATACGTTTGTCTGCACACAATTTTCCACAAAAATGAAGGTGTTTCAGAGTGATGGGGGTACTGAGTTTACCAATTTACGTGTTCGTAATTTTCTGAGTTTGCATGGGATATTCCATCGTATGTCATGTCCTTATACTCCTCAGCAGAACGGACGTGTTGAGCGGAAACATCGTCATATCTCTGAAACTGGCCTCTCCATGATGTTTCACGCTCACTCTCCTGCCTCTCTTTGGTTTCATGCATTCTCCACTGCGGTTTATGTTATAAATCGTCTTCCGTCTGTTGTTCTGGAGCAAAAGTCGCCTTTTGAGTTGGTTTTTAATCAGATTCCGAACTATGTCAATATTAAGCCTTTTGGATGCAGGGTTTTTCCCTACTTACGGGATTATTCTGCCCACAAACTTGCTCCTCGCAGTCATCCTTGCATCTTCTTGGGTTATAGCAGTGCACACAAGGGGTTTAGGTGTTATGATCCTACTTCCGCCAGAGTATTTATTACACGTCATGCTCAGTTTGACGAGTATAACTTTCCTTTTTCAGGTACTACTATTTCCCCTCAGCAGCCTCAGGATGATATTTCCAGTTTTCTGGACTTGGAATTTGAGCATGTCTCTATCCCATCATCCCCGTCTCGCCCTGCCTTGGCCAGGCCCATAATTAGCGATGACGATGATCTCCCACCATCAGCTCCTCCTGAGCCTGCTCCTGTTCATCAGCCCGTTGTTCCAATCATACCGGTTGTTGATGATCCTCCTTCATCTGTACCGGAGCCACCTCGGGTTGCTCCCTCACATCCCATGACCACACGTGCCAAGTCTGGTATTTTCAAACCTCGATACCCTGTTGATTTGGCATCTACTGCTTTGTTCTCTGCTTTGCTTGCCTGTACTTTGCCTCGCGGATTTAAATCTGCTTCCAAGTCTCCAGTTTGGGTGTCCGCCATGCAGGAGGAGATTGACGCTCTCCGAGCTAATGACACTTGGGACTTAGTGCCTTGTCCTCCCAGTACGAACATTGTTGGATCCAAATGGGTCTTTCGCACGAAGTTCCACTCCGATGGTTCTGTTGAGCGCCACAAAGCTCGTCTTGTGGCTCAAGGCTTCACTCAGATTCCAGGGATGGATTTTGTTCACACTTTCAGCCCTGTCGTTAAGGCTGCCACCGTCCGTGTTATCTTGGCTCTTGCAGTACAGTTTCAGTGGCCTCTTCATCAGCTTGATGTGAAGAATGCCTTCTTGAATGGTGTTCTCAAGAAGCCGGTCTTCATGTCTCAGCCCCCTGGCTTCGTGGATCCCAGATTTCCGGACCACGTTTGTCGACTAAAGAAGGCTTTATATGGCCTTCGTCAAGCCCCCTTAGCCTGGTTTCAGCGCTTCAGCACTTTCTTGCACAGTCTTGGCTTCAGTGTTAGTCGTTCTGACTCTTCTCTATTTTACTTGCATACTGGGAAGTCCGTTATTTTCCTGTTACTATATGTGGACGACATCATCATCACTGGTAACGATGCTCCCTTGCTGAGTCGATTCATTGCTCGTATGCACACTGAGTTCGCAATCAAGGATTTAGGACAACTAAATTACTTTCTTGGTTTGGAAGTATCATACACCGCAGACGGTCTCTTTGTGGGGCAGGCCAAGTATGCCCTCGATATCCTTGATCGAGCACAGCTTTCTGACTCGAAACCCATTGCCACTCCTCTGGTTCCTGGTGATTCTCTTGTCAGCAGTGGGGTTCCCTTTGATGATCCTACTCTCTATCGTTCTCTAGTTGGGGCATTACAATATTTGACCATCACACGTCCTGACTTGTCCTATGCAGTAAATCACGTCAGTCAATTCCTTCAGTCGCCTACTGTTGACCATTTTTCTGCTGTTAAGAGAATTTTACGTTATGTGAAGGGCACAATTCACTTCGGTTTGTCCTTTACTCGTCGTCCTGAGCCTGGTATTGTTGGATATTCTGATGCTGATTGGGCTCGTTGTGAGGAGACCCGACGATCTACTTATGGTTATTCCATCTTTTTAGGTGAGAATCTTGTTTCTTGGAGTGCAAAGAAGCAACCCACTGTCTCCCGATCTAGTACTGAATCTGAATACCGGGCAATGGCCAACACTGCTGCAGAGGTTGTTTGGCTTACGAATTTACTTCGTGAACTGCGGGTTCTTCCCTCCTCTCGTCCCCTTTTGTTATGCGATAACAAAAGCGCTATTTTTCTTAGTCAGAATCCCGTTGCACACAAACGGGCCAAGCATATTGATATTGACTATCATTATGTTCGCGAACTGGTTTCTTCTGGTCGGCTTCTTACTCAGTTAGTTCCATCTAGTGCTGTTAAACGAACCAAGCCGCTCGTGAACTCGGCTCGACTCGGCTCGTTAAGGCTCGACTCGGCTCGACTCGTAGGGTTAAACGAGCCGAGCTCGAGCTCGAAATATACTCGATTGTTTAACGAGCCGAGTCGAGCTCGACTCGCGAGCTACTCATGAGGCTCGATTAGTAGGGGCATGTAAGTAAATTATTTAATTAGGTCAAAGTTTCCTTCCTTTCTCTTCATTTCTCCAGTCATATCGCACGCCCAATTTCCCTTTCCCAAGTCTCACCCCCAATTCCAAAATACTCAATTTCAAGCTTGACTGCCACCGCCCACCGGCGACTGCCCGACGCCCGCCAGTGCCCATCGACGTCGCCCGTCGCCCACCAGTGCCCATCGCCGTCGCCCACCAGTGCCCGTCATGTGTCACCACGCTAAGTCCTATGCCGACATACGAAGCCCAATGCTTGACGCCCGACCCCCCGCACCCCCGCCGCCGTCCAACGCCGCCTACCTCCATCTCCAAGCCACTTCTTTCCTTACTTCAATTTCAATAACCTGAAGTTTAGGATATTATCCATTTTAAATCTGGTGAGGTTTTTTCTTTGTGAGTTGGAGTGAATTTGTAGGAATGGGAGTGAAATTGTTGGTATATCTTGCTCCATTTTTGGGATTGCCGATTGTGGATTGTAGGAATTCATTCTGCTAATATTTTTGTGGATTGTAGGTATCACTCCTCTGTTGTTTTTAGAGAAAATTCATTATTTTTGTTAAATTTGAAAAAAAAAGGTTTTTCGAGCTCGAGCCTAACATTCCAATTTTCGAGCCGAGTCGAGCCCCATTTCGAGCTCGGTAGGCTTATCGAGCTCGAGCCGAGCCAAGCTCGATACGGGTTCGAGCCGAGCTCGAGTTTCCACTACTCGGGCTCGCTCGGCTCGTATAACAGCTCTAGTTCCATCTCATTTGCAGCTCGCCGACATCTTTACGAAGAGTCTTCCTCGCCCTTCATTCGAGCTTCTTCGGTCCAAGCTCTGCGTCTGTTTACATCCCACGCAACGCTTGACGGGGGGTATTGGAGGAAAGAGTTGACTAGTATATTTTTAGATGAGATGTTTGTGTATAATTAGTTAAGATATTATTCTTGTGCATATCTTTGTATTTATCGGTTCCCATGATTTATGGTTCCATCTGTTGTACTCTCTATATATTAGATGATACACACGCTCATCACCACATTCAATGGTGATCGATTTCTCACATTAACACTCATAATCAGGAAACATTTGAAAATCAAATGACAAATTCACATAAATACACTACAGGTAAGAAGATTATAAGAAAAGTTATTGAACAAGTTCTAGAATAATAAAAACTATGACAGAGTATCATGATAACACTAGAAAGTGTCACTCAAAAGATGATTCCAACTCGAGTCTTTATACAGATACTAACCAATTAGTTTGAAAAAATAAATCGAAATATGTTGCGAGCTATATTCCTTCCATCTCATGAAATATTACAGCATCACACGCAGAATTTTTTTTTTAACAAATTACAACACTAATTGCAGTACAATCAACTTTTGAAAAACCAGTTTGTACAAAGCAGCAAGCATATATGAAATAAAACGTAAAGTAAATTGCAAAACGCCATTTGGCTCTATATTCAAATGCGAACTTATTAAAATCTACGAAGCAGTTTACATAAATTAGCAGGAAAACAATAATAACAAGGGAAAATATTGCAAAAGTGTGAATTTGACATCTAACAGAAATTAGATACACACACTCTCTCTCTCTCTCATACGTATAAACACGAGAAGAAGATTAAAAAAATAGAGGAAAATCGGACAAAGCGAGTGATGAAAGAGTATGTTCAACAAAATTTTAGTACTAATTAGAACAATCACTCAAACAAATTGTTTATACTACCCATTATTCAAACTAATTAGAAAAAGGATAGAGTATTCATCTAGTTATGAAGTACGAACCTGTAGGCGCGAGGCAGCGAATACGACGGTTTGTCGTGGCAGTGGAGGTAGCGTCACACTTTTGGTGCCCTAGATGTGTCGCGGTGGAGGCACGGGAGGCAGAGGAGGCTGGGTCGCGGTGGAGGCTGAGTTGCGGTGGAGGCTGGGTCGCGGTGGTGCGGTCGCGCGCGGCGTTTCTGTAGCACGGTGGTGCTGTCGCGCGGTGCTGGCTTCTCGTCGGCGGTGCTGGCTTCTCGTCGGCGGTGGTGCTGTGACTCGACAGTGCCGTCGCCGGCGATGGAGTGGCCGTAATTGCTGTGTAATTTGGTGTGGTAATTCTAGGGCTGGTAATTGGGGCTTTTTACTGGTAGAATACGGTTATCTTCTATGTATAATACATATACTGTAGAATATTTATTTAAGTAAAAATATGTATGTACATAATTGGGGATCTTTGAGAAGCAAAAATTTTCTAAGTGTAGAATATTTTAGAATCAAAGATAAATTGAACACAACAGATAACCAAATATTAGATAACAGACCCATAATCAGTTAACTAAGGATAAAATCTTAACTTAAATTTTATAGGGCAAAATTAAAAGTTACATAGATAACCAGACCTAGATAACCATAAAAAAACTCAGTTATCTATGTGCGAACACCCTTTTTCCTAGATAACAGATTTTACCTAGATAACAGATTTACGAAACACAGATAACAGATAGAGTAATATCCGTTATCTAGGATATGTTATCTTTGAGCGAAAATGTAGTAGTGTACTACTCTTACACTTAGATTTTGCAAAGAAAGGAGAAGGAATTTCCTTTAGCTACCAATCTCTAAGTAAGCTTCTCTTCTTGATTGAGTAATTATTTAAGTGGTAGTATGAAGTTTATGCATTAGTTGTGAATTAAATGATAGGAAAATGAGTTTTAATGAGTAATTTGCATGTTATACATGTTTTACTTCATGTTTGAATGTTTAATTCAATTTATTCATGAGTTATGACCAAAATCATGTTTATTACTTGAATATATATGCTTTAGAAGTAGAAATCATGAAATTATATGGTTTAAAGTGAGTTTAAGATGATATGTTCTTCATGTATGCATAAAACCGAATTTCTGGACCAACTTTGGGGTAAATTTCGTTTTGACCAATTCATTCAGTGGAAAATTCTGAAAATTTTATATATGAAAATAGACTTGTGATGTAACTTAGGTTTCAAATTTCATAACTTTTGGAATAGTATTCGATGCATGGTGATTTTTCAAAGTTAAACTAGGGTTTTTGACTCTATTGCAGGAACAGTAGAGGTTTGCTATGATCTGAGAATAATTGGTTAGGGTTTTACAGAAAAACAAAGTATGTTGATAAATTAAATAAAATTGGGAGTTCATGGTTAAAATTTCAGGAGTATTGGACTTATGGTTGATTTATGGTGAATTTTTAAAGTTAAGTGACCAGAATCTGTAATAGTATGTTCATCACAAAATATTTGATGTTTGGTAAAGAGTTTGAGAAATATGAAAATATAGTGATAAACTTTATTAAGTTGGGAATCTACTGTTAAAATTTCATAATTTTTGGACGTACAAATAATTTAATATGAATTTTCAAATTAGGTTTGTAATCTGCCAAAATCGAAATTTTGTATGAAAGGTTCGAAATGGTCCGATTATATTTTTTTTACAGTCGATATTTATTTATAACTTGCTATTTGATGATTTTACACACTTAATTGATATTTGTGCTTTAAATATACAATATTTGAGTATATATTGAAATTGAATTCAAGTCTTACAATTTACAAAAGTGAAGGGATAAGTAACAATGTTTTTATTTTAAAAATTTTACTTGTAGGTACAAACCTGCAAGGTGGGGAATCACTTCGCTCTTCATCGAGTGTTCTATTATTATTTAATTGCACTTATTAAACGTTGAATGTTAAATTTTGAGTCTGATCCGCTATCGACTGGCCCCACATATAAGTCCAACTTTATGTTGGCAAGCATACAGTCCGGTCGTTCCGGCACCACGGGTTGGTCACGCCACCCAAGCATATACCCGGTGAAATTCCGGGGGCTCACATATTATAAAAAATTGATGTTTAGTTTGTGCAGTTAACAAGAGGTTTCACACTAAGTGTTTTCAAGCACTTATCCCTTCCACTTTTAAATTTTTTTACAGATGTTGTGGATTCTGAAGTGGGCGAAAGAACTCGGCGGGCTGTGAAGTTTCCTTAAAGACTTTATATTTTCAAGAATAGTATTTTAAATTTTGGATTGTAAACTAAGCTACGAGCACAATTATTTACTACTTCCGCTGTGTAAATGTGTGGCATGTGTATATTTTAATACAAAATACTATTTTAGTGATGTTCATACTTATGCCACATCATATTTTCCGTACTATATTAAGTGGGGACGTCACAGGCGATAGCGGGCCAGACTCAAAATTTAACATTCAACGTTTAATAAGTGCAATTAATTAATAATAGAACACTCGGTGAAGAGCGAAGTGATTCCCCATATATAAGTCCAACTTTATGTTGGCAAGCATATAGTCTGGTCATTCCGGCACCACGTGTTGGTCACGCCACCCAAGCATATACCCGGTGAAATTCCGGGGGCTCACATATTATAAATAATTGATGTTTAGTTTGTGCAATTAACAAGAGGTTTCCCACTAAGTGTTTTCAAGCACTTATCCCTTCCATTTTTAAATTTTTTACAGATGATGTGGATCCTGACGTGGGCGAATGAATTCGGCAGGCTGTGAAGTTTCCTTAAAGACTTTATATTTTCAAGAATAATATTTTAAATTTTGGATTGTAAACTAAGCTACGAGCACACTTATTTACTACTTCCACTGTGTAAATGTGTGGCGTGTGTATATTTTAATACAAAATGATATTTTAGTGATGTTCCTACTTGTGCCACATCATATTTACCCTATTATTTAAGTGGGGATGTCACACAATATCTACACCTTAAAAAAAAAATCCCTTTGAACTTCACACCTGCAACATAATATGAATATCTATATATTACACAAAAGATGATTACTTTTTACACTCAATCTAACCACCTTTTTTTTCCTTACTTTGATAATAAAACTTTGTAAAAGTACTCCTCAACACTCAATTCATTACATTTTTACGTGGTGTGCAAAAAAAGGTAAATAATTTCGGAGGAAGTAATTTAAAATTATATTATATATTCACAGTGGAGACTAAAATTTATAAATGATATTATTATATAATCAAAAAAATATTAAATTCAACACATATTATTAAAATTAATACTATAAAGACTCTTTAAAATAATGAAATTAATATTTCAGATGTGATTTAATTTTATACTATATGCAACATGAATATCAATTATTAAAGATTTTAATCTCGTGCATCAAAACAGATTTAAATGAAATTTTCTATGAAATTCTAAATTGTAGAAGATAAGTATAAAAGATAAAAAGAAACTGAAAAATTCATAATTGATAGATTAATTTTAATAATGATTAATTTAGTAATGGAAATTGAATTTTAAAAAATGGCAAAATGTTAATTCTTTGACAAAGTATGGAGTGAAAATGGTTTATACATCTTAAAAAAAATGGTTTATCCATTAACCATTGAAGAGTATTTGTTGTTTTTACTCACTCAAGTGAAGAATCCAGTATCCAGGTGTGCTAAGTCACATGGTTGCGTACTCTAATTCTTTTACATACCTACCACACATATAGTTTCCCGTATCTATATATTTTAAAATAATAAATATTCATTTATGCAAGTTATATTTTTTAAAATATGTATAGAGTGAAATTGGTTCATACATAAATCATTAAAGGATATTAATTGTTTTAGAGTATTAATTGTTTTCAATTAAGAGTTTTAATTTATTTTCGGTAAACAATTAATATTTTTCAGTAAAAATAATTAATATGCTTCAGTGAAATAACTAATACTCTTTAATAAAAGTAACTAATATCTTTCAACGATTCAAGTATAAATTATTTTTACTCTATACTTAATCTATTTTCTAGTATGGAGGTTACTCGTTTATTTTCCTTAGATTTAAGATCGTGTTCCTATAATATTTAGTGTGGGTCACTTTCTAAACACCACTCCAATAATAGTAACTAAGAAAAAAAAAAGTAAAAGTACACACAAAAAACAACCTTGCTATTTTCACAGTATATTAAAGAGATAATTACCTTGAGCCTCATTATTTGGCTCTTAATTACACAAAACCACACCAATTTTCATACATTTTAAAACACCATATTTTATTTCAAATAACCACAAAACATATGGGTCTCATCTTCAATATTAAATTATTTTCTTTTCTCTCTCTTCTTCTCTCCTCGCTCGATTAAAAAACCCTCCACCACATTATCCCCACAATATTTTCTTTTCTTCTCTCTCTTTCCTCTCTCTTCTCTCTTCCTCGGTTAAAAATCCTCCCAGCCCCACCAAACCCTCAAACTCCCCATTCTCTCACTGCCCAATCTCCCCCCCCCCCCCAACAAGCCCCCCACCTTCCCCCAACCCCAGCCACCACTTCCCCCACCGCCACCGCCCGCCACCGCCCCCACAACCACCACGAACCTTCACCTGCCTCCACCGCTCCCAGCCCTCCAACCGTGACCCAACCCCCCACCGCCCCCTACCGCGCCCCAGCCCCCCACAATCACCACGAACCTCGACCTCCCACCATTGCTTCACACCGTCTCTAACCGCGGTCAAGGGGATCTGTGCGCCTACCATCAGGAAGCGCCGGACGAGGTCGGCGGTGGAGAAATGACGTTGGATCTGGCGGCGGAGGCGCCGGATCTGGTGTTCTGTGAGTTGTTTGGGTTGAGTTATTAATTTGGTCGTTTATGCTTATTGTTTTTTTGCAATTTGTTGATTTGTTTACAAAACCTTGTTGGAATTATTTTATGCCAATTTGTAAATTATTTTATGTCGATTTGTTTATTTTATGCAGATTTGTAAATTTTTTATGCCTAAACCCTGTTGGATTTATTTTATGCCGATCTGTTTACCAAAACCCTGTTGGAATTATTTTATGCGGATTTGTAAATTATTGGGGATATTTGATTTATTAGACTGTTGAAATTATTTGGGGATACAAAATCCCTGTGTTTTTTTTCCTATACATAGTGGATTTTGAGTTGAATTGTGATATTGAGTTTTTTATTATTTGCATGTCGGAGAGATTGTCAAATGGTGGAGCAAAGAGAAGAGAAGAGAAGAGAAGATGACATACTGGGGGAAATTATTTTTGCATCTTTCTGCAAATATTTTGTTCCATCCTGCAATATGCAAATCAATATGCAACTAATTTGTTCCATTCTGCAATATGCAAATCAATATGCAACTAATTTGTTGCATTCTGCAATTTTATTTGTTTTGCATTTCTGCAATTATTTTGTTGCATTCTGCATTTTTTTTTTTTGCAATTCTGCAAATATTACTTGGATACTGGAAGTGTCTTCATTTTTTTTGTTTCAATGTAATTTTAGAATTTGTAAATGTAATTTTAGCAATTTTTTATATCCAAAATATTAATTGATAATGTTGTGCATTTTTATGTGTAAATTAAAAAACGAAAAAGAAAAAATAAAACAAAATAAGTGGATGCATTTCAATTACTGGATGAAAATTCCCCTGCCAACATGAAATAAAAAATAAGAATAATTAAAAAGAAAATTAAATTAAAAACTGTGACGCAAATTTAAAATTCAGAAAAAAATAGAAATTAAAAAAATGTGGCCAACAAATTTGAAATAAAAGAAAATTAAAAAGACAGTCTAACATGTTTAAAATTAAAAAAAAAAAGGAAAAAAAAAGCTGCCTGAAAAATGCCTGAAAAAAGCTGAAACATGCTGAAAAATCAGAAAGTGGGCTGATGTTTTTTTTGCTTGTGGACCCCACAAATTGGGGTGTCTTGAAATGAAGGGAAAAGAGTGGGGTTTAATGCAATTACACCCTTACAAATTGTGCCTATAGGTTACTCACCCATAAATTTGCTTTGGCTAAAAAGAAAAAAACCGACAACATTTGAGCGGTGGAGCGACCAATTATACTGCACATTAGAAAAACAAATAACTGAACATTAATTTTTTTATAGATAATAGTGTAGCATTCAAACAGTTGGTTCTATTTGAGGGCGTGTCTAAGATTTCCATTTTGGTAACTAATTTTGGGCGGGAAAATGATTATGCTAAATATGGAATACTATTCTGTTTATATATATAAAATATAGATATAGATATAGATAAATATAGATATTAGTTGTTTCCATTGAAGGGACTCTTTAGTTAAGACAACTAATACTCTTCCCTAAAAATAACTAATACACTTTAGTGAAAATAACTAATACCCTTATTGATTCATATATAAACCATTTTCACTTATACTTTGTCTTTTGATATGGTTTCTTTAAACAATGCTCAGTTTCGGGGATGTAAATGATCCGAGCTGAATATCATTATGTATAGAGTGAAATTGATTTATATATGAACCACTGAAGATATTAGTTATTTTTACTAAATAATTAATAAACTTTAATGAAAACAATCAATACTCTTAAAAAAAACTAATTTTTACTATTTTACGTTTGAACAATGATGAAAAAAGATATTGAATCATTTATAAGCATTATAAGTTTTAATTTAAATGTTTCAACTGAAAGTGAAATTGATCATTTTGAAGATTATGTTCAAAGAAACTTAAAACTTGTGAATATTAGTGAAATCATTGAGTTTTATGTGATATGCAATAATGCTGAATTGCTTGATGAGACTTAGAGTGTGTTTGCAAAAAATTATGCTTTTTGAAAGTGATTTAATTTAGTGATTGTGAAAAATAATTGCTTATTGGTAAAAGTGGTGAGTATTTGTAAAATTTGTGTAAAGTAAATGTTGTGTGTTTGATAAAAATTTGTAATAGAATAAATTATTAGTGAGAAGGTATAATCAGGTAGAAGCATACCTTTCTCAGCTTTTAAATTACAGATTCAAGTTGATTAATTTAAGCAGAACCATTGAATTTGAAAACACTCAAAACAACTTATGCACGCAATTCTAAGTGATTATAATCACTTAAAATCTTTCTAAAACACACCCTTATATTTCTTTAGATGCATATCTATTATTTTTTTAGTTTCTTAATAAAATTGTAAATTGAATATGTTTTTAATTTTGTTTTTTGAATAATTACATATACCCCTACATTAAACCCCTAATTACAAAACTCTCTACTATTTTCCCTACAAAACAAAAAACTACATTTTATTGCAAAAATCTACACTTTGTATTTCAGGGATGGGTCCCACTGTACCATATCTCTACACCCACCGTCTCTTCCCCTTTCCATTATTCACAATTTCACATCAATGCCTCTCTCTCTCTCTTCTCTCCATATCCTCTCCCACTCTCTCTCTCTAGAAATTGAGGTAGGCGTTGCCTCTCCACCCACCACCATCGGCCACCACCGACGAGCGATCGACCACCACCGCGTGAGAAAGCAGCACCAACTATTCTCCCTTTCACCACCGTCGTCCACCACTAGTTCTCCATCTCTCTCAAAATCGCTAAAATTGTGCGACCACGGCCGCTACCGAGAAGAGGCGATCGCGCCTCCCCCTGCCGTCGCCGCCTCTGTTCGCGAAAAGGGCTTGTGGATCTGCAATTTGAAACGGGGGTTCTGTTCGCGGATCTGTACTCCGTCTTTGTTCTCGAATTTACTCACCTTTGTTCGTGGATTTGCTTCTCCGGCCGCTGCCATGGAGATTTAGAGGTCGGAAAAGTGGTGGTGGCCATTTTACCCTCTCCCCCACCACCGTTCTATTTTCCGTGAATCTATTTTGCAAAACATATTTCTACTTTGGCTTTGAATGATTTTGAAGTCGAGTTTTGCAGAGCATATATTTTTTTTTTTTTGTGTGGATAATATGATGTTAGATTTGTGAAAATTTGAATGAATTCTTGTGGGGATTCGTTATTTGTAAAAATATGTTAAATATTGTGTATTCTTAGTTTCTGATTCTTGGAATATTGTGAAGATTTTCAGATTTGCTTGTAAATTTTATTACTGTGTTTTGTTGAATTTGTTGGATTTGAATGTCTCTTAAGTAATAAAATGAGTGTTTATGCAAAATATTAACGTGTTTATGCAACATATTTACATTGTTATTCAACAATGTATAGAGTATATTCATTTATTTTTATCAATATTCAACTTTTTTTAACAATTTATTCATATTCAACTTATTTATATAGTTATGCAATTATTTATGTCATCTATTCAAATAAAAAATTAGGGATGAAAATAAATAACTCAAAAATAGTAAATAAATTATAAATTATGTAAAATTAATTTTTGGCCTATAAAAAACTAGACCAAAAAAAAATTGAAGTTGTGCAAATTAAAATGATCCGACATAATACAATTTGGAAAAAGAAAATTTTAAAAAAAGTAAAAAATAAAACTTGAAAAAGTAAAGCTTGAAATGCACCCTTGGAAATTGTGCCTGACTAAAAGTAAAAACTGCATGTGGAAGGGGCAGGGGCCCCACATCTGCGGGTTTTTGCAATGTGGAAAAATTAGTAGGGGTTTTTGTAATTAGAGGGTGTAAAATGTAGGTATATGTGACTGCCCCTTTATTTTTTTAGCATATACGAGTGTCTACCGACAATTGATGTCCAACTAACCCAATAGTAAATATGGGTTGGGTTATAAAAATACCAAGGATGCAGAAGTCGGAAAACGCTAGGCGGGCGTTTTTGGGCCGCCTAGGAAATTCGCCTACTTTTTTTTTTTTTTACCTTGAAATTTTAATTTGAAACTTTAGAAATGAAATGATGTAAAAGTAGATAATTCACGTTTAACAATATTTAAATTTTAAAGCTAAAGACTAAATAGTCACATAATAATTTATTAATTTAGCACAAATAAATTTTACTAACCCCTTCAAAAGCACTCCAATTTCTTTCACAACCGGAAGAACTAGTGGTCAAAGAAAGTATCCTCATAGCAAACTTTTGCAAATTAGGAGTGCGCAAACCATATGTTGACCACCAAGAGACTACACATACACAAAGAAAAAAAATATAGAGATGTAACTTGCTTCAATTTAATTAAAAATTAATCTAAACCAAAATTTCAAAACTATAAAATTATTAAATTTTACCTGGATCAAAACTTTCAATACTTGCTTCCTTGGACTTAAGAGCCAACTCTACTCCAAATAGAGACTCTTTATACCTGTACATTGGTAGCTCCACATTCATAATCTTATTTTGAATTTCAATATCCTGAGGAAACATACCACCCAAGCATGCAAAAGCTCCAGTTACAACATCCGGATCCAAGTGAAGAAGGGGATCTCGATAATGGTAGAATGGATTCAAGAGATAAGCCATCAAATGGAGTGGAGTGTTGAGCCTGTCTTTGATCTTTGCATTAATAATGTCAATGATAGGGTCATAGCTCTTAGCAATGTTGTTCAAGGATGCTTTAATTTCCACCTTTTCCTTCAAAAGCTCACGGTATACGAAGCCCATAGATAGTTTCTTGTATCCATCAACAAGTCGAAGTATCTTCACCAATGGGCTGAAAACTTGCAAGCACGAGGAGACACCAAGCCAAAATGACATACTCAACACTGTGTTGTAGGCAATTTTTCCTTTGGCGGTCCTTGAGAATTTGCATTGCTCCCACTTTTTGCTCGCAAACATTGCCTTTAACTGACTCCTTTTCTCGGATAGGCTCTGGAGAGAGAGAAATGATGATGCAAATCTTGTTACTCCGGGTCTAATTATGTCTCTCTTCTTTGTGTGCGCTCTCATCATAGCTAAGGTTTTGTGATGAGCATAGATGAAGATAGTCAATGCTTTAGCTTGATCAATTGTTTTATTGGTAGATTCCCAATGCTTTCAAGCATAAGATTCATCGAGTGAGCAACACACGGGGTCCAAAAAATTTGAGGTCTCTTTAGCTTCAACAATTTTGCAGCTGCCATATTGTTCGAGGCATTGTCAGTTACCACTTGAACAACATTTTCTGGACCAACCTTCATTAAGAAAAAAAATAATTACTACATTACACAATCGATATTATAAATAAATATGAACTTTAATCTTCAAATAATAAATGAAATCAAGTACCTCTTCAATGCACTTATCGACGTAATCATAGATTACCTGGCCTGTATGTGGAGTGTCGGAGAAGTCCTTGCAGGAAATAAAACTAGTGCCAAGTCTACAATTAACACACAAATTCATTATACTCATCATTTTTCTATCAATCCAAGCATCCGTCATAATTGAGCATCCATTGACTTTCCACTCTTCTTCTTGTGGCTTAAGTTTTGCTTTTGTCCTCTCAACCTCTTTCTTCAAGAAAGACTCGTTTATTTCATAACGTGTAGGAGGCTTACACCCTGTTCCATATTGACCAATAGCCTCGAACATCGCCTTGCAACTATCCAACTCGAATACAGCAAAAGGATTGCCCGCTTCATAAGGAAATCTACAAACGTATTCTTTCACTTTGTCAAGCTTTTCTTTGCAAATGACCTCTTTGATGTTTTGATCACGCAAGTTCTTTTGACGATTCAAGGCTTCCTCGGGGTTGATTTGATTTGCAAATCTATCCATAGGTCCAGCAGTCTCGCGCTGCGTCTTGGACCCTGTAGACTCTCTCAACGATATCTCTTCATCATCAATGTCATCACCTAAATTCACATTCGATCTTATATCTTCATCGTGTTGTTTCTTCCCGGCCCTCTTTCTCTTTCCCTCACCGATTGCATTTCTACACTTGAGTTGATCCTCTTTGGTAGATTTTGTGCATGAAGCCACATTTCCCTTTATGCCCGCAATGTGTTGCTTAATTCTATAAATTCCTCCACTAATTTCCTTTTCACATAAAATGCATTTCACCCTATCCAAATTTGTTGGATCTATCAACACAGCATACTCCCACCCAACATCATTTGATTTTCTTTTGAGAGTCTCATTCACAGAAGTTGAAGAAGCCATATGCCTAACCAATACAAAAAAATTCAACAATTAAACTACCATATTTGCTATCAAGTATCAAATCACTTATTTAGTTAGTTAGGATACCAATAAAAAAAATTCAATAATTAAACTACCATATTTGCTATCAAGTATCAAATCACTTAGGAATTAGGATACCAATAAAAAATAAGCTTTTTTAATTTTTAGCCGTGACCATCCATGGTAATTGCATTAATTCAATCTAGTATAATTAATAAATCATGCAACTTACTGCCTTTAAGATACCATCTTCATCCAATTCCCTCTTCTAAGTTCTAAATTCTAATTCGAGGATAAACTCTCAAAGTAAAGCTATACGTATCAAATAATAATTCAAGCCATTTTAGATATTTGGAAAAACTCGTTCACTTTGCAAAATTCAGCCGATGATTTAAAACAAGATGGAATAATCCAAAATTCAGGACAGCGTAAGAAAATAAATTCAATGAAAAAAGATATTTGGATTTGCCCCATCCTTTTGCCTTTGATTTCAGATAGAAGCCTAAAATACCTCTTAAACCCAACCTAACTTGAGAGTATTTCCGTCAATATAAAGAATATTATATCAATCAAGCAAATTCAGAATACTATATCAAATTATCAATCAAGCAAAAAAAAAAAAAATAAAACGAACCTGCTTCGGCGGCGACCGGCAGCAGGCGGAAGAGGGCAGCAGCAGCGGACGGCCGGCGGCGGGAGAGGCCGGGCGGCAGAGGACGGGCGGCGGCAGCAACAAAAGAGGGATTAGGGCTTTATTCTTTGTATTCTTATTTCTGAGAGAGAACTCGTCGGTTCCTGACTTCTGTTCTGAGGGTGAATTGAATTTTGTATCTATTTTTTCAATTTTAAGTTTAACTAAAAAGTAAAAAAAAAAAAAAAGAATACAACGCCTAGACCGACTTGGCCGCCTAGGCGGCGCCTAGAACCTGAAACGCCTACAATGGCCGATTAGGCCAAAATCGCGGCGGCCGGGCGGCGCCCAGCGCCTAGGCCGTTTTTTGCATCACTGAAAAATACAGGCCAAAAAAATGGGACATAGCTGGTCAAACCCATGTGGCCCATGGGCCTAATAGGCTCGGGTCAAATTAGCTCATGGACTGATGGACAACCTGATTGGCCTTATTAGTATTTCATTTTTCATTGTATTAATTTTATTTGATAGTCTTTTACCTTGGCCGATTAACATTTAGCCTGATGGAGTGATGAAATTTTTTTACAATTAAAATTAAATTAGTAATTGTATAAAGTCAAAATCATAACAAGGATTTATTATTTTTAATTCTTCTTCATTAATTAGTGATGTTTTAATGTGAACAATGGCCAATAGTGAAAATTAGACTAAGTAGCTAGTAAATTATATTTGGGGGTGAACCGAGTGGCCAACAATTTATGTTTAGGAAAAAACTTGTGTGAGACATGTTGTTATTCGAAATATGTATATAAATACGATTAATGTGGCTTTTGGGTCGAGTAACTAACTTAATATTTAGGATGAATAAGAGAGTTATTGCTTGAGGCTATTTGATAATAAATGATAACAGAAAGTAATAAATATAAGAAGATTTATCAAGTCTTTGTGTAGACTTGGACTTGAAGTGGTAGGTGTGTATTAAATGCTAAAGAGCAAGTATTTATAGCCCAAGAGTATGCCCGCGGGCTGACCTAACTTTATTCGGGAAGCCCAGCATTAAATGCTCAGGCTGGCCCTAGTTTCGAGTAATAGGCCGAGGCCCCTTGAGTAGGTGAGCTTGGCCCAGTAGGTGTCGGTCACGTGGAAAGTGGCTTGTACTTGCTCTGAGATCGGGGGATCTCCTGCCATAAGTATGGTCTGTCCCTCTGGAGTAGGTGCCGATTCAATGTTCCTCATACCAAGAATGGAATGATTGTCTAATGGCGTCCAGATTTGGTCCATTAGGTGGCCGAGGTGGGTTGTTCCCTTGTCTTTACATTTTGCCTCTTTTCACACTTGTCCTTATTTGGGATGCATTCCTTTGTAGGGCTCTGAGACGGCCTTGCCGGGACCGTTCACGTCCTCGTCCTTCATTCTTCATGTCGAGATGGAGAATGGTGACCTGGTGTGACAAGTAATATTGGGCCGAGGACAAGACCTGACGAACATGGGACCCCTTTGATTCATTTTCGATATGCCGAGGCCTAGCTATGTAGATATAGCCTCAGATCTCATTGCACTTCGTCATTTGCAACATGACTGTGGCCTCGTCTCTCTTGTCCTAGCCCAAACTCGTCTGGCCTGGATTATTCGCCACACAACAAGACAATCTCATGACATGAGACAACACAAATTAACATCCACCACTACCAAAGTGTTAATATGCCATGCCCAATTTATACCTCATCTCATCGTCTTATGGCATGAGACGGTCTCACACAAGACTTACTTTTTTATTTATATTTAGTTTTTGTTGGTCAACAATATAAAATAATAAAGTCATGGTTTGCTGGACCGTTAGCCCATTTTCTAGGCCCGACTTGAAAATGAATTGACCCGATCCAGCCCATGAAAATGACATGGCCCAACGGGCTAGGTTTGGTTAGGCAGGTGGCCCGAATTGTCACCTCTACCAATTTTAGGTGTAATTTTATTTTATTTTGGAGAAGAATCGATTTTTATTATATTGAAGTATGTTGGATCTGAAGAATTGTTCCTGGTTCAAATGAATCCAGGTTTATTATTGACAAAGATCATCACATGCATAATCTCACAAAAGTCATATACAAAATGGTAAGTGTTAGGTTGCGTAAAAATGTTAAAATTATTTTTAAGAAGTAAACTGTTATTGATATTGTAGGAAGAATGATTTTCATTGTTTGTGTACCAATGTTGAGTACTTGATAGTGAATAATCTTTTTAAGGACGGTAACTCTTTGGATTGACAATTTGTGACCAATAATTATAAAAGTCGGGAATTGAGGTCAAAGCAGCCTGAAATCAAACCTAATTGAGCTAGTTTAGGGATAATTCGGCTTAATTGTCAAATTTGGCATAAATTCGGGTTGATTTTTGCCCCAATTTTGGTTCATATGGGCTAACTTGGTCTAATTTGATACTTCTAAAGTAATTATCTTTAAATTTCAAACTCGGAGAGTTACAGTCCTCATCTTTATATCCCGAAGAGTTATGCTCCTCATTTCCAACCCGAAATTACGGTCCTTAAAAAAGTTAGTTCCCATATTGATCTTTTTAATTAAGTTCATTTGTTGATTCTTTTATTTGTATTGATCAATTTCAACAACGATATGATATTTTGTTATTGTATAAAAGATTTATTATTTTATGTGGGTGTTAAAGTTTAGAAACAAATTTTCTTTATTCATGGAGATTTGAGTTTTGTGATTTTTATTATTACATGAGGTAATTATTTTTGGTATATTTGTCTTAAATCATTTGTTATTTAATATTGTTTGTGTGTTTTGTTACCGTAATTAATATAAAATTGATATTTTGAAAAGTTTAAAAATAACATTGACTTTATTATTATGTAACTACTTTAAAAATAAAAATAAAAATTATAGTAAAAATCAAATATTAAAATTATGCATTCTTAATCAACTTAAATATGAAATTATATATAGATAAATTTATTATATTGGAGTAGGTCAGAACTGAAAAAATTGTTCTCGATTTATTATGTAATCAGGTTTATTGGTGACAAGAATTGTCTCATGCATCATTTTACTAAAGTTTGGTACAAATATATTATAAATGATGCATTGCTTAATAAATGATAGAATTATTTTTAAAAATTATATAAAAAAAGAGTATGTTAATATGGATGGAATAAAATAATTAAATCATTAAGGATTTATTGAACAAACTCCACTTTTGACAATTATATTCCCTCTTTGTAAAATTAAACAAAAAATTACACCCCTTTTCGATCTAATTCATATTTTTCGAACATCAAAATCTAGGACCCAATTTTTTAATTAAACTAGAAAAATTATTTTAATTTTCCAATTAAAAGTTAATTATGCAAGCAGCGTTTGGATAAGGGATTTTGCAGCCAGAGGGTATAGGAAAAATAAAGCAAGTATTTTTTGTCAGACCAGAAGCAGTATATCAAGCACAAATGTACAACAGACTATGACTCTACCATTAACCTTACTTTTAGGTATACTCAGAACAAATGACACCTTCAAATATAGCTTTTTGAGTGAAATGACATGAGGATTGAAGGTCAAATATTTAGGTATAATGTGTGCATAAATTTGGTAAGTTTTCGTTAAAAGGGGTTAACGAATACTATTTGTTGATGGTAATATTGTCATTTAAACATATGTGCATTTTAGTTTAAAAATATTTCGGGGCATGTTTAGAAATTTTGGGAGTTTATATAGCCGCACCATTTTTTAATTCAAACTAATTTGTACAAGCTTTTAGTAACAAAAATAATTGGATGTTTGTAAAGAATGTATCACATATATTTTGTATGTCATTAATATACTATTAATTATTATATTTTTTCACTTAAAAACTACATTTTTGTTGAAAGTAATAGTTTATTAAATGTAAAAAAAAAAATTGTTCAAACATTTGTTTATTATGTAAAAAATTTTAAGAGAATTTGTTTTGATGAAACAAAGATTTTTTCACATACACACACACACACACACACACACACACATATATATTTAAAAAATTGTAATAATGTTAATGATTTTGTTATAAAAATATTATAAGTTTTCAAAAAATCAAATTGAAAATTTTTAGCATTAAAATTTAATTTTATTAATTATTATACTACCAATTTGTTGCGATCGTACCAATTTTTAGCATTAAAAGTATATTATAAATTTTGTTGCGATTGTACCAATTTACATGTTCTTTAATATTTGAGGATATCTTATATTAATGTTAATATTCCAAAACAAGTAACTTAAGTATATGTATTCTATGTATTATTATTGAATTGATTAATTGAACTTAAAAATTATATTTATGTGAAACTGTAATGTTTCATTGACATGTATCACTGTATTAAGGATTTTTTTATTTAGAAAATCTTAATTTGTTATAAAAAAATATAGAATTAAGTATACTTAATAATTTAATTTTTTATTGATTAAATGATTAATTGAATTTTAATTTATTTTTTATTATTTAAAATTTTAACATTTAATTGACGAATTCTTATTGTCAAGAAACAATGCACCAAAATTCTAATTATTTGATTTATTTATATCAAATTGAATTTAATGTGTCATTTCCTATTGATTTAACTGTGTTTAACATGTGACATTATGTTTAAAAATATTTATTATATAATTATATTATATTATTTTATAGTGTATAATTTTATTATGTATATATAATGCATTATGATGTATAATCAATTTTTACGGAAACTCTGCGTTATACGCGGGACACTTATCTAATATAATACTAATAAGTAATTTCTCACATTAAAGCTCATGTCAAAGTCAAAGATGCAGTCAAGTTAAGGATGGATGGAGTAGAATATTTCAGAAAAGTTTTAGTCTTGCATGTATTAGGTGCACTATGCATTTTGAAAAAAGTCACTTCTGTATCACTGAAAAATCATCCCTATTTTAATAAAAAGTTAACCCCATTACGATTTAAGAGGGATTGACTTTTTTAATAAAAATAAGAGTGACTTTTAAGTGATAATAGGAATATACTTTTTAAAAATGCACTTGAATTGCACGGTACACAAAAGACACTCTTTAGAATTAGTATTTTACCTTGTATGTTCTTTTTTCTTAATCCAATACATAAAAATTTGCATGTTGTCTTGATACCAAGGATGTAGAAGTCGAAAATCGCTAGTCGGACAAATTTAGAACGCCTAGCGCCTAGGCGGGAACTAGTCGATAGGAGTTTTTATTTTTTATTTTTTACACTCTATATCTCAGTAATATAGTCAAAAATCATTTGATAACATTTTAAATATGACTAAGTTTTTTTAGTTTATATAACTGTATAAATCAAGAATTCAACGAATAATAATCAATATATATATAAATATATATATATATATATATAATTAAATGATAAAAAAATATATATAACAAGTTAATAACATAGTTTCAACTTCAAAATACAAATAGCCCAACTAGACAATTACCCACATTTATTATATGGGGCGATTACATTACACTACAAAAAATAGCCTTAAGTGCATCAAGCAACATAGCTTTATTGAAAATACATAACAATACATTATGACAATGGTACCCACATGGCTTGCTATTGGGATTAATTTTGATATTGGGGAATACATTTGAAAGGCAGAGGCTCGAGAAGTCAAAGCTATTCCTCCTTCCAAATGCAAGACGGATTTCGGTGATATCATTGTGGGTTTTTTTATTCGTGTCAAATTGAGTACAAGAGGGCGGAAATCCAGAATGGATCGTCGACGGCGGTGGAATTCCCGGAAATTTGGTACTTCCAGATGATCGCGATGCTGGGTTTAGAGCTATAGCACCCGATTACAGTATCTGACCCGCCGCCCGAACCCGAGCAAGCCACGTACGCGGATCTCCTAGCGCTATCTTTCACGGGTGTTTAGTTAAGCATTTATTTTGATCTTTTGTTAATAGTCATTAATTAAGTTAATATGTCTCTTATCTCTCAGTTAATTGTACTGCCACAAAACTAATGACGGGTTATTTGGGAATAGAGGATATCACGTTTGAGTTTACCATCATGTTTCTAGAAATAATGATGCATGTGCTTGGTTAAAAACAAAGAGGAGGAAGGAAGATATTCAATTGAATCCTTACATTTTTTTTAATTTAAATCTATAATCAAATGGAAATACCACCCTTATTTTTTTATACTGACCAATCCTTTGTATACCACTATTGTTTATGAATACTATACACATGAATATATACTACGGTAGAATATGCAAAGTACTAACCAATATTCTATATACCAACTTGATTTTGTATACCATGCAATTTAAGTGTAATTTTTAAAAGCCACCCATTATTATTGAAAAGCTACTCTTGTTTATACTAAAATATTACTCTATATTAATTGACTTTTCTGTTTAAATAAGAGTAACTTTTTAGTAATAATATGAATAATTTTTAAAAAATACACTTGAATTATACTACATTTAGTGTAAAAAAAAAAAAATCTCTTTCCAAATGAATAATATGCTTAAAATTCATCAATTCAGTGAATTAATTTACAAACAGAAAAATTGGATTAATGGACATAAAACTTGACAAATAATAAATAAACACAAATTCTATTTTATAAATTATAAACGTAGGTTTTGACTGCATTTCTCCATACGTATGTTTGTTGAGTTTTTGAAAAACAAATAATTATCGGTGGAGAGTTATTTTATTCTACAATATATAAACTATAAACTATACTTGATGGGTATATTTACTTTGCGGGATTAAAAGTGATTGATATTTTAATCTTATTCAATCATGTGTTTGGTTTATGTGATATCGGTTCGGAATAAATGTCGTAGGCATAATTAACACATGAAAGAAATTGGACTAATTATTCCATAAAAAAAGGATAATTATTTATCAATTATATCCATCAAAGCAAATATGCCCCGTATATAGGGGCAGTATAGGCATTAGGCGGTGCAACAGCGGTGGAGTAGTGGACAAGATATATAATAAAATATTGATAAGTAAGCTATCAATTCATATATCCAATTGTCAGCTTTTGTAGTTGAGTGTGATGAAATGTATTCCATTGTTATATGGATAAATATGCCATTTTTGGAATTTTAGTGTAATCTATAGTAATTAATTTTTATCATCATACATATATAATAGCACCAGAATGTTCATATATAGTTTTGGCGCCAATTAGTTTTGGCCGTTGATGAATTTTGATCTTTCTTATAGTGGCCATTGAATCATTTTGATTATTTGTTATGGTATTATTTTTATGGATGCATATATATAGTTTTAATGTAATTGATGATATTGATCATTTCATTTGCAATTTACCTTAATTTGTGTGACCGTTACAATTTGTTTACCTATATATATATATATATATATATATATATATATATATATATATATGTGTGTGTGTGTGTGTGTGTGTGTGTGTGTGTGTGTGTGTCAATTGTTCATCTATTCATCGTTTGTTCTTCGTTTTTTCTTTTTTTTTCCTTGTAGGAAAAATCTGTTTGTTCGAAGCATCTTCAAAGGTTCGATGGAGTCGTTATTTTGGATATATTTCTTAGGGAGTTTCTTAGCGATCTCAAGATAATATGTATCTTTAGTTGCATTGTTGCCGATCAGACTTTATTTTTTATAGTGATCCGTCCGATTTAGTATTGTATCTAGGTTTGAATTTGTGTATTTTATATTTTTAGTTATGATGTAATCGAGATATTTTGTTTTGAATGGAAATCTTAACCTCCGATTATTTATGTACAAGAGTTTGATGACTATGCATTTTATTCTTTTGGAGGTGTGATTTTTCTTCAGGGAGTGTACATTATTTTGTAAAATTCTTTTAGTAATATTTTATTAATAAAATGTGTCTATTAGCAGTTGTTAATTTAACTGGTAGAAGAAATACGGTGTTTAGCGATTGTATTTTTTTCAATATTATAATTTTTTTGTTCAATTATTTTAGCAACTAGAGCATAAACGAAGCGGACATCATCTACGCTTGATGTTATTGAAAGCAGCGATCTAATTTGCATAGGTAAAACAGTCCATCAAATTAAGACACAAAATTTGAGAAAATTTATTTGTGACTATAACCTGAAACTCCGTATTATTTTCTTAAATACAACTACCAATTAGTCAAAATTCAAATATATATATTCTTGTGATTATTTTGCAAAAGAGATGGATAATCACACAAAAAATATAGATGAATTAAATTAGATGTCAAAATTACATAATTGTTCTTGGACATAAAAGGATTAGTAGCAAAACCCACATTTTGTGAGAACAGCCTGAACTTTAAAATCAACGACGTAGGAAAGCATATATTGTTGCAGGAATTCTGAACCGTTGCAAATCGTCATTTCTCTGGTTTCTGCCTTCTGGCTTTTCTTGGCTCCAGAAGCAGAACACCAACGGTACATTGCAAATATTTTTTAATCTGTTTTCCCAGTCCAATCTTCGTTGCCATCAGAGACATACACGACGACCTTCTCAAGGTTAAAACCGCCTTAAACGTCGCCAGTTTGATTGGTCCTAATGATCGGGGTTCCGACAGCGTCGCCACATAGTTGAAACCTATGAATTATTTACCGCGGGGCATAGAGATTAAATTGTTGTATTTTTTGGGATTTATTAATTGGGGTCTGATGAGAATCCAAGAATTCCACTGGGTGGCTTTGGTGAAAACGCAGTCTTCTTCAAGTTGTTGCTAAGAGGAGAATGAAGGAGCAAATACTGTGTCATGCATTACTAATCTAATTAATTTTTTTATTAACTGCCAATTAATTTTTATTAATTAAGTAAAGAAAAAGAATAGTAGGTTTTAAAAAAAAATTGAATTAATAATTAGAAGAACACATGACAGCATATGAAGGTGTATAATTTAAATTCGGTATGATAATACTCTTCAATTAAAACAACTAATATTCTTTAATGATAATAAGTAGTACTCTTCATTGGTTCATGTATGAACCAATGACACTCTATACTTGCTCTTTTTCATAAGATTGTTTTAGGAAGATTTTTATTTGTTTTTTTATTTAAGAAAAATTATCTATATTATCTTAGATAAACATGGAAAGATTTGAATCATAAGATTTGAAGATTAATGATAAAAATACGCGTTTAATAAAATTTTCCAATATCACAAGCAATGCTTACATTAACAATTAACAATTATGTTACTATTATTCTTAATTTGCAAAGTCAGTTGCATAATTAATAAATTAAGTTTTGGTCTAGCTTAGCGGAACAATGACATAATCAGTGGAATCAATTATACCTTTGAAAATAAATTACATTTAATTAATTATATTTCTACAAGTAAATTACTCTAAAAAGTAATATCAATCATTCAATATTAACTTATAGTGGAATTAATAATATATATCTATGCACAAAAATTGGGATTAAATTTTTTTTAGGACACTAACTTTGGGGGTGTGTCAATTTTAGGCCACTTTTTGATCGGGCTATCAATACTAGGACACTATCTTTTAAGTTGTGTCAATATAGGCCAAATTTGGGTTGAAATTAAAAAATACGGCTGATTATTTTATAAAATAAATGCAAAATTGAAAAAGAATCGCAAAACTTCTCCGAATTGTATCACAGAAGCACCCACAAATTTAGGAACTAACATATCTCCAACCCGTAACCCCTAATCGACAATCAAAACTTGAAGATTTCTCATGAACCCTAATCCAAAGTTTTTCCCAAATCGAAACAGACCCTAAATATTCCAGAAGCTGGTGTAAGATTAAGAGGCCCGTGAAAATGGTAAAAGTTTGTGAGAAGAAAAATCTGAAGCGTCCTCCTCCTAAGTATAGTGAGTAACATAATCTATAATAATGTCTTAAGGGTGGTTTGTGGTCCAGAAATTTTGTTTTGTTTGTAGAAAATTTGGTGGGGCTTACAAGGATTGAATTTTCGTGCGCACTCACTCACGGTTGGCATGAGCAACAATATATTCGTGAGTTAGGGTATCTAAATGAGAGAAATATAATTTGGGGATTTTGTAATGTTGGGAAGACTTAATATGGGTTTCTTTTGATAATTTTTTTCAAAATTTTTATAAAATAATCTGACATGGATATTATGTGGACGCCACATAAGACTCGGCTCCAACTAAAGCAAGTCATGTAAGAGGCATGTGCATATCAACCCGTATTTTCTAATTTCAGCCCAAATTTGGCCTATATTGACACAACTTAAAAGATAGTGTCCTAGTATTCATAGCCCGATCAAAAAGTGGCCTAAAATTGACACACCCCCAAAATTAGTGTCCTAAAAAAATTTTAATCCCCACAAAAATTATATTTACACCTTTATATTTAGTATTATATATTAAATAATCTTAGGTACATTTACACCTTATGCACTTGTGCATAACATCATGAGTTTATTGCATTACTTTCGAACCACGCTTTGGGTGGGGTGTACTGGACTGTTCATTTTTTCCCTATTATAAAAAGTAAATATTTGTGTGAGATGGTCTTACGGTGAGATGGTTAACAAAATAGCACAAATTAACATTAATTTTATTCAAAATATTAATTCATTATTCCCAATTTTTGCTCTGTCTCACGATGAGACGGTCACTCGCAAAACGTACTATATATATGTGTGTGAAACAATGCAGAGAGAAAGAGAGAGAGGGAGGGAGAGAGAGAGATGAACAAGTCCCTAAAAATAGGGGACGTGGATTAGTTTTGAGAGATTGACACACATATTGCGATATATCGAAAATGATCATATGTCCATTGTTGGGTAAAACTTATATGTCAACTGCGAATGTGATAATGACAAATAAACAAATTTAAATAATCAATTAAAATAATAGTGAGCCCCTTGCTTATGTGTCTTAATTATATTCGCGGTGGACATATAAATTTGTGTCCACCGGTGGACATAGGATCAAATCCGTGCAATATATATAAACTATTATTAACAGTATGTATAGTATGAAATTGATTCATACATGAATCATTGAAGGGTATTAGCTATTTCACTGAAGATATTAGTTGTATTCACTTAAAAGTCTTAGTTTATTTTCACTGAACAATTAATACCCTTCCGTTAAAATAATTAATACCCTTCAGTGAAATTACTAATAATCTTTAGTAAAAACAATTAATATCCTTCAATGATACATGTATTAATCATTTTCACTATATACTTTGTTTATTATTTAATTAATATCTAAAAATTAAATTGTTAGATACATGTATTAACCATTTTCACTATATACTTTGTCTATTGTTTAATTATTATCTGAAAAGTAAGTTGTTAGATACATGTATTAACCATTTTCACTATATACTTTGTCTATTATTTAATTATCTAAAGATTAAGTTGACAGATGAACGTCACTAGATGACGCTTTTTAACAAATCTATATATTTATAAAACCAAATTTTGAATTCCATATTGTGAATTTAAGATTATGATGTATGTAATAATTATACTTTCAATTCTAAATTCCAAACCATATAGTTTATGAGTCCCTATTTATAAATACAACTTAAAAAATAAATTTAATGGAGATAAACACTTTTTTTTTTTTAAAAAAAATAGGAGTATAATAATAAGGAAACAAATTATTTCCTTATAAAACATGAGTATGTATAGAGTGAAATTGGTTCATACATGAATCATTGAAGGGTATCTGTTGCTTTCACTAAAGAGTATTTGTTTCCACTGAAGAGTATTGCTTGTTTTCACTTAAGAGTCTTAGTTTATTTTTACTGAACAACTAAGACTTTTCAGTAATAACAACTAATACTTGTTGATAGGCGAACATCATCCAGCATAAAGCGAACAAGAGTTACGGGCTTAAACAAAGATAATCAACATTGGGGTGCATCTACCAATATGGGAGGTGTATAAAGTGACGAACAACTCCCCCGACGAACAACTGATGGGCGAACAGGTATTAAGACTCGAGACCAAGAATGAGCCAACTGTGAAGTCATCAATGACGAACAACTTGGTCAAACTATGATACAACAAACAGCCAAAGAAGTGTGTACAAGTGAACAAAGGACAAAGATCCCAAAGCCATAAGGCGAACAACTTCCAAAGTACACCCTCAAGAGGCGAACAACTTTCAGTTGAAGGGTCATCAAGATCATTCAAGCCGACCTAGGCGAACAACAATGAGTCCGAGATAAGACCCAAAAGAAGACTTTGTAACTAAGATTCAGCTTAGATAAGGTCAAACTAAGGTCAAAGGACATATGTCAGGCATGCAAGCTAGGGAGACCAAGAGTCAGTAGCACCTCATGCTTGCTAGCCTCTATAAATAGTTGTTCTCCAGCTTATTTATATAATTTTCGAATTTCAGATAAAAAATACACACAAACACACCCAAACTCACACATACACGAAATAAGTCCAATTTCGACTACCGAATTTACAAATTCGATAGATTCATACCCCGATTTACCATTTACGGTGGTAATCAATCACACGTTATTGATTGGTGACGTAAAAACATTAAAACAGCCACTAATCCTTACGATTAGATTCGTTCACCAACAATACTCTTTAGTGAAAACAACTAATACCCTTCATTGGTTTATATATAAACCATTTTCACTCTATACTTTGTCATAAAACATATGAACTGATCTGGGAGTGGAGGTAGTATCTCCTATAAATATATTTTAATGAAAATTTAAGTTTGGTGAAAACTGATCTGGGACGTAGGGAGTATCTTTTACTCCCCCTGTTTTTTTTATATGTCACTTTGGCTTTTGAACTTTTTTTTAATATATATCATTTTGATGTATTTCACCCCAAATATTCTAATTTACCCCTATTAATATGTAGATAAAAATATTAATCCACCACAAATCTTTTCATTCCACAAATTTATGATTCATTATGTTAAAGATCTTTTATTTTATCAAAATCATGAAATACAATCTTTAAATTATGGGAGAATCTAGAAAATATCTCAATAATTTATTAAATTAAATATCATTAATTAAGGACATTATTGACAAAAAAAATTTAATTTGTAAAAAAAAGTCAAAGTGATATGTTAAAAAAAATGAAGGGAGTATTGATTTTTGTTTGAACAATGATGAAAAATAACTAATAGACCACTTATAGACAATTTAAGTTTACCTCCTTATGTTTCAACTGAAAGTTAAATATATCATTTTAGAGATTATGTTGAAGGAAATAAAATTCAATGAATAATGGTGAAATTATTGAGGTTTTTGTGAAATTCAATAATGCTGAAATTATACGTCGTTTGTTGAGATTTATATTTATCTTCATTAATTTTTATATTATTTTTAGCTCATACCAGTGTCGGGTGTAAATTTTTTGGAGAAGAATTGTAAATTTTTCCAACTGAATAATTCAGCCAAAAAAATTATCTAAATTGACACAACTTAAAAATTAATGACTTAAATTTGTCATTTCGAAAGAAAAGTGTCCTTAAATTGTCATCTCTTTAAAGTTAGTGTCCTAAAATAAATTTAATCCCGGAGAATTCGTGATTCATTCATTGAGTTGATAAATAGATGGTGAGTTAGTGTGCTATTAGACCATGTAGAGAAAATTTAAGTTTTTGCTTAAAATATTTTCGATAAAAGTCATATTGATCATCGAAGATGGTGTTGAAGGAAAAATATAACATGTGAATGTGGGTAAAATCATTGAACTTTTATGCAATTCAACAAATTTTTGTGCAATGAATTAGTGTTGAATTTAAACAATGTTTGGTAAGATTTATATTTCTTTAAATATATGTCTATTTAAAAAAAAAAATTGTTACTGAAACTTTAAATATAATATGTTTTAATCTTTTATTTTATTTAAGCACATAACATGTCCGGCGCAATTCTTTTATAGAAGAAACATGTTTAATTATATTAAAACATGTTATAACTAAAAAATTACTCAAAATTTATTATGAATCTAGGTTTATTGGTGACATAGATCTTTGCATGATTCGTATCACTAAAATTTAGTATAGATTTGTTAGCAGTGTTAGATTACATAAAAATGATAAAGTTTTTTTTATGAAGTATAATGGTATGTCGAGTGATTAGGCGTGAAATTGTCATGATTCGTTACTTGAAATGCCCTAGTTTTGGTTGATTTTGTTGAGTATTTAGAGTCATTTGCGTATTATTTTCATAAACTAATAAATTTGTCTCTTTGATGCTCATAAATGGATAGAGGGCGAAAAGAGGAGTTCGTAGGACTTTGAATCGACTCAAACGGACACCCGGATGAGAAGATATCGAAGAAATACGAAAAGTATTAGTTCGGGGGAGCAAAAGTATCATTGGAGTGCACAAGCAAGGAGTACTCATGCACCCCTGCACGAGCAGTCGTGTATAGTGCACGAGTAGAAGCAGGTCGTGCACTAGTGCACGGGCACTCGTGCACTGTGCACAAGTAGAAGCAGGTCGTGCACTAGTGCACGGGCACTCGTGCACTGTGCACAAGCAAAAGCAGCTCGTGCACTAGTGCATGAGCAGTGCACGAGCAAGCGCATTTTTTGGCCCATACGTTCCCGATTCGGCCCGATGCTTATATATATTCGTCCCGAGCACGTTTTGGAAAAAGACACTTACACCCACGAGATTGAAGAGCGTTTTAGAGAGTTAATTTTTTGAGAAGAAGGAACGAGCAAGTTTACTTTACGTTTTTGAGGTTTTCTTACAAATTCACGTCACGATTTTACTTTTTAGTTTCGTTTTCTTCATATCTTTATTCTTGAACACGTTGAGTCTCGTTTTATTGATTTAATTTAAGTTATTCCTTTATTTCTCGAAACCCTAGTTTATGATTGATCTTTTCATCGTTATAATTATCATGTTCATGTTCATTACTTATTCAATTGTTCTTGTTTACGTAAAACCTATGTCTAGCTAAAACCCTTGCATGCTTGGGGTAGGATGAACTCGTAGAAGTAGGTTGTGGGTACGTAATTAGGGTAACTTGTGACGTTAGGTTTTAATTCTCTTAATTAATGAATTCTTAAAATTAATCTTAACTTTACTTTTGAATTTCGTTCGAAAAGTGTTGGAGAGAGAACGACTGTATCACTCTTTAACAACGAGTAGACTTAACTAGAGGGTTTAGAAAGGGCTAATTTATATACCAGTTTAGCGAATGAGGACGACCGCATCACCTTAGTTAAATTAGGGTCTCATTAATTAAACACAGTCTATTAACTTGTTAGTGGATTAGTGAAGGCGAGTGTTAGGGTAAAGTATTAGGGTTTAGAATCTTGAGCTCTCATCTTGCACTCTTTTACTTAGGTTATTTCTTGCGCGTCACAGTTACTTTGATTATGTACCTGCTCCGTTAGTATACGTAGGGATTCCTATCCTGAGCATCACCATCTCTTACTTGAACACAAACCTTAGTTAATTCGTCTTCTTTAGTATTTTAGTTTAATTAGTTTATTTTAATTTTAATTAATCTTCCCAAAAAAATCCAAAAATATTTCACTCATATTAACTACGACGCGTAGATCTTCAGGGATCTATTTGCATACACTTCATCCTTTGGGTTCGATATACTTGGCCATTATACTTACTCATACTACAGTGAATTCGTACGCTTGCGAGGAATCTACTAGTAGAAGTTAGTATATTCGCTTCAAGTCAATGGCGCCGTTGCCGGGGATGACATTGTATGTCTTTTGAATAGGACTTGTAGATAGCTTAGTAGTTAGTAGTGAGTGCTTTATTTTCTATTTTATTTTTATTTTTTTTCATTCGGCAGTTGCGTTTTGATCCTTCTGCTAGTGTGTCGGGTATATGAAAACATGCTCACAAGGCAATACGAGCGAAGAGAGAATACCGTTGGACCCTGAGATGATAGCTAGAAGGAACCGAGCCTTCTTGAGGAGAATGAACACTGCCGGAGGGAAAGAGCCAATGGACATTACTAATGAGTTGGATGATGTCGAGAATGAGTTTAATCAGACATTGAACCGGGTTGACGGCACTGAAGGCAATACTAGTCAGAACCAAGATCCGTCAGGGGAAAGCCAAAGCCAAAACTCGGGTACTCAGAATCAAAATAGTCTAGCTCATAACATTGTCCAAAATTTTCATAACAACCCTGCTTACCCACATCCTAACTTACCATAAAACAACTTACCTTATCCACCGTATCCATACCCACCATACCCTTATCACCTATACCCGTATCCTCCACCTCCAGTTTACAATCCACCACCTGTTTATCAACCACCACCACTCCAACAAGTACCTGTACCAGCTGCTAATCCTCAGCACATTCCTCAGAATGCAGATCAAAATATGGCTATTCGAGGGAGGTTTGCAGCGCAGCCACAACGGTACTATGATGGAGTGGTATTACCTCCAGTAGAAGCAAATAACTTCTCGATTTCCCGGGAATTCTAAAGCTGCTTACAGAGAACCAGTTCAAGGGGGTGATCGGGAAAGAGAATCCTCATACTCATCTGAGGAGTTTTCTAATGATAGCCTCCACTTTCAATTACAATGGCATGTCTGAAGATGCCAAGAGGCTTAAGATGTTCACATTCTCATTGACGGGAATAGCTAAAGAGTGGTACGATAATACGATTCCACGGGGAGGTATTACCACTTGGGCCGAGCTCGAGCGTCTATTCCTCGAGCGATTCTACCCTCCATCCAGAACAATCAAAGTAAGGATTGAGATCTCTTCCTTCCGCCAGAAGCAAGGAGAGGACCTATGTCAAGCGTGAGAGAGATACTCAAACATGTTGATAGAGTGCCCGCAGCACGGGTACAATGAGGGAGATGTCATGGCATTTTTCTATAGTGGTGCCAACAAGACTGGGTAAGACCATCTAGACGCATGTGCTAGTGGATCATTTCTGAATCAAGGAATATTGAGATGTAGAGAGATCGTGGACAACATTGTCACGAATGCCGGGGCTTGGAATGTGGACGCAGATTTCCAAAGAGTTCATCAGGTTGAGGAAGGTGAAGGAACGAGAAGGCTGTTGATGGCCATGATGGAAAAGATTAACAACCTTGAGTTGGGGAAGAATATGGTTGGAGGAAATGCAGCAGAGAATGAGCAAGAGGACAAGCCCACAATTCAGCAAGAAGTAGCCAACTATATGAGAGGTCCTTATTACAATCAGAATAGGTATCCACAAGGTGGAAATTTTCAAGGAAGGCCTTCTTATGGCCAACCATTTGTACCTCCAGGTCCACAGCCGCATCAAAATCAATGGAGGAACACACAAGGGTACCAAGGAGGCCAGCAGATTCCTCAGAACCAATGGAGGAAGAACGAGAATTTTTCATATGCTAACCCGAAGGCGGGTATTACAGTTCCTCTAGGTGTTGATCCAGGTTCTAAACCTCCTGGTGGAGAAGGCGGTGCCTCAACTGAGGAGATGTTGAGAGCTATCCTTCAAAAGGTGGAGGAAGGAAGCAAGAGATTATCCTCTTTGGAGTACAATGTGAAGGATCTGCATAAGAAAGTTGATCAGCGTGATCAAGACCTCTAGAAGAGAGATGTAGAGCTGAATCGGATTCAGCAAGAGAACAATCGAAGGTTCACTTCTATAGAGTTCCAGATGAGCCAGATTGCAAAGTCATTGAATAGAGAGCCTGGCAAATACCCTTCAATGCCTGAGGGTAATCCTAAAGAGCATTGTAAGGCTATCCAGCTTAGAAGTGGGACCAATTATAAAGGTCCTCAGATGCCTGCTGATTCTGAGACGCCCCAAGATAGAGATGAGATTGAAGAGATGAGAGTTGAGAAGAAGGTTGAGGATGAAAGCACTCAAGCGAGCAAAGAGCTTGAAGAGGAAGGCATTGAGAAGGTTGAGAGAGTTCCTAAGTGGAAGAAGGCAAAGGAAGCAAGGTAGAAAGTGAAAGAGACCGAGAGAGATGAATGGGGGGTACCCAAATCTGTGATACCCGTCCCATATCCACAACGCTTCATGAAAAAGAAGCTTGATGAGAAATTCGCTAAATTCCTTAATGTGTTTAAACAATTGCATATTAACATTCCTTTTTATGATGCTTTGGAACAAATGCCCAACTATGCAAAGTTTCTAAAGGATTTGATCGCGAAAAGACGGCGAGTGGATGAGCCGAAGTTGGTGCAGTTGAACCATGAGGTGAGTGCATTAGTGCACAAGGTACTTCCTCCAAAGCTGAAGGATCCCGGGAGCTTTACCATCTTATGTGACATTGGGAACGGGATCAAGAAGGGAGCGTTGTGCGACCTCGGAGCGAGCATAAATTTGATGCCTCTTTCGTTGTTCAAGAAGTTGGAAGGTGGAGAACTTCAGCCCACAATGATGACGCTTCAACTAGCCGACCGGTCTTTACTCGACCTCAAGGTGTGGTTGAAGACATCCTCGTGAGAGTTGGAGATCACATTTTTCCAGCCGACTTTGTAGTGCTCGAAATGGAGGAAGATGAGCATGTGCCCCTGATCTTGGGAAGACCGTTCTTAGCAATGGCGGGGATGGTGCTAGACGTGGCAAATGGGAAGATTACGTCGAAGGTTGATGATCAAGAAGTGAAGATTTCCCTATATGAAGCCATGAAGCACCCGAAGGAGGATGAGAGTTTGTATTGCATGGATGCAATTGATCCTTGTGTTGAGGACACACCTCCTATCTCTAATTTTTCTCATGTTCATAATTTCGTTAATCCTTCACTTGATAATTTGACCCATGAGCGTTATGATCTTGATTCTTTTGATAGGGATAAAGTGAAGAAGTTGAAGGAGGAAGAGGTGAAAAAGATAGACGTGGTCCAATTGGAAGGGAAATGAGGAGATAAGAAGAAAAAGTCCAAATTCAAGAAACTGTTTGGTAAGACCCCTCCAGATAAAGTTGAGAAGGAGTTGAGACCCATAACACTTGGGGATGAGAAGGAAGCAAAAGAGTTCATGATGGAAGGGCATCAAGGAAAGACATGCAAGCACCACTCTTATGAGAGTAAGGGAGGTAAATTTGAGTATGATGTCCCATAAGCTCCTTTGAGCTCGGTCCGACATGAGGACCTTAAAAATAGCGCTGAATGGGAGGCAACCCATTTGTATTTGCTTTTGAGTGTTTTTAGGTATTTGAGTTTTATGTTATTAGGGTGTTGTTGAATCGTAAGTTTAACCTCGTACTTGAGAGTAATTTTGTAGGCTTGTCTCGATGGAGCTATCCAAAAGGGAGGAACTCAAGCAAGGGAGTGTGCAACGTTGTTGAGAGAAACTGAATTATTTGGTTGAGGTAACCCACAACCCCAAACTTAGACCTCTTTGCAAGGTCGAAGTTTGGGGGGTGGAGTTTTTTATGTTTCTTGTTACATTGTACCGGAGCACCCGTATCTTTGAGTGTGTTTGGTTATTTGGTGTCTTGAGATGCTCCTTGGGGTGATTTTGATCTGATTCGCTATTGCATATTTCATGCCTATCAATCATCTTATGCTTGTTGATTGCTATCTTTGAGTATGATTTGATGAGTAGAGTTGAGTTGTGAGAGTGAGTTAGGAACTCTTTTGTGTGAGTAATTGAGCTAGAGTTGATTTGAGAAAAAAACTTGTATGCTTGTGAGTTTTCCTTTTGAGTACTTGTGTGATGAGAGTAAGAATTCACTAGGACTAGCATGGATGTGAAAGCTGTGAGATTTGAGCCTTATGAGATTTTGATACATGATTTGATCTCTTCGTTTGTGAGTGGATCGTCACCTTAGAGGATGCTAGAACTTGTGTGTGCTCTTGCTTCTAGATTGTGTCTAGTTGATATGCCGAATATGATCTTAGGCCATCTTTGATTTGATTGAGTCATTTAGCCAAAATTTTCCTTACCAATGACATTGACCCCTTGTTAGCCCCTTTGAGCTTTAAGCCTATTTCATTTGCTAGCACATATGAACACTATTCCAATTCCTAAGCCTTTTTGTCCCAATTTGAGTGGAGAATAGGAAAAGTGTGAATGTGAAGAGATTGAATTGAGTTGAAAAAGGAAAATGTTGTTTGTTGAGTGAGTATGAGAAGAAGGGGTGATGAAGTTTTGAGTTGTGGGAAAAAGAAAAAAAAAATTGAGAATGAGCAAAAAAAAAAAAATGAGCTCATGTGTTTGCGAAAAAGAAAAAAAAGTGATTGGAAAAAAAAAAGTGAAAGGAGTGAGAAGGAAAAAAAATTGAAGTGTTGAGAGTGTTGGAATTGAAAATGTGTTGATTGAAAATATTTGAAGTATTCTGCTCCTAATCTCGAAGTACCGAAGTTTGATTTTCTATTCTCCATTCACTTGAGTCACTTTACCATATTGATTCCCACCTGTCCAAAGAGCCTACATTACAACCTTGAGAAAAGTCCTTTTTGATTCGGCATTGATTTCTAGAGTATGGTCGGAGTTAAGAGTGCTTACAAGCCTATGGCTGCCAATATGTGTGATTTATTGTTTGAGTGATTCCCTTTATCATTGATATACACTTGTGAGAGAGTGAAACACATCGTAGAGTGCACATCCATGTTTGCTTGCATGATTTGATTCGTTGACTCATTCCTAACAATTTCACTTAACTTATTATTTCGTTGCTTGAGGACAAGCAACATGGTAAGTTTGGGGGGGGGGGGGTTGATTAGGCGTGAAATTGTCATGATTCGTCACTCGAAATGCCCTAGTTTTGGTTGATTTTGTTGAGTATTTAGAGTCATTTGCGTATCATTTTCATAAACTAATGAATTTGTCTCTTTGATGCTCATAAATGGATAGAGGGCGAAAAGAGGAGTTCGTAGGACTTTGAATCGACTCAAACGGACACCCGGATGAGAAGATATCGAAGAAATACGAAAAGTATTAGTTCGGGGGAGCAAAAGTATCATTGGAGTGCACAAGCAAGGAGTACTCGTGCACCCCTGCACGAGCAGTCGTGTATAGTGCACGAGTAGGTGCAGGTCGTGCACTAGTGCACGGGCACTCGTGCACTGTGCACAAGCAGAAGCAGGTCGTGCACTAGTGCACGGGCACTCGTGCACTGTGCACAAACAAAAGCAGCTCGTGCACTAGTGCACGAGCAGTGCACGAGCAAGCGCATTTTTTGGCCCATACGTTTCCAATTCGGCCCGATGCTTATATATATTCGTCCCGAGCACGTTTTGGAAAAAGACACTTACACCCACGAGATTGAAGAGCGTTTTAGAGAGTTAATTTTTGGAGAAGAAGGAACGAGCAAGTTTACTTTACATTTTTAGGTTTTCTTACGAATTCACGTCACGATTTTACTTTTTAGTTTCGTTTTCTTCATATCTTTATTCTTGAACACGTTGAGACTCGTTTTATTGATTTAATTTAAGTTATTCCTTTATTTCTCGAAACCCTAGTTTATGATTGATCTTTTCATCGTTATAATTATCATGTTCATGTTCGTTACTTATTCAATTGTTCTTGTTTACGTAAAACCTATGTCTAGCTAAAACCCTTGCATGCTAGGGGTAGGATGAACTCATAGAAGTATGTTGTGGGTACGTAATTAGGGTAACTTGTGACGTTAGGTTTTAATTCTCTTAATTAATGAATTCTTAAAATTAATCTTAACTTTACTTTTGAATTTCGTTCGAAAAGTGTTGGAGAGAGAACGACCGTATCACTCTTTAACAATGAGTAGACTTAACTAAAGGGTTTAGAAAGGGCTAATTCATATACCAGTTTAGCGAAGGAGGACGACCGCATCACCTTAGTTAAATTAGGGTCTCATTAATTAAGCACAATCTATTAACTTATTAGTGGATTAGTGAAGGCGAGTGTTAGGGTAAAGTATTAGGGTTTAGAATCTTGAGCTTTCATCTTGCACTCTTTTACTTAGGTTATTTCTTGCGCGGCACAATTACTTTGATTATGTACCTGCTCCGTTAGTATACGTAGGGATTTCTATCCTGAGCATCACCATCTCTTACTTGAACACAAACCTTAGTTAATTCGTCTTCTTTAGTATTTTAGTTTAATTAGTTTATTTTAATTTCAATTAATCTTTCCAAAAAATCCAAAAACATTTCACTCATATTAACTACGACGCGTAGATCTTCAGCGATCTATTGCATACACTTCATCCTTTGGGTTCGATATACTTGGCCATTATACTTACTCATACTACAGTGAACTCGTACGCTTGCGAGGAATCTACTAGTAGAAGTTAGTATATTCGCTTCAAGTCATCGAGCAATAATAATTTTTTTGTTTGTGTACTAAGGTTCGTACTTGATATTGATCTTTTTAATTAAATTCTCTGTTAATTATTTAATTTGTATTGCTCAATTTCAAAGACTTAATAATATTTTGTTATTGTATCAAAAGTATATAATATTTGGCAGTAAACAACTAAGACTTTTCAGTTGAGACAACTAATACTCTTCAGTGAAAACAACTAATACTCTTCTGTAAACACAACTAATACCCTTCAACATTTTATGTATGAACAAATTTCACTCTATATATACTCCTCTTAAAGTATGTACAATCATATCAAATTACGTGCATTCATATTGTAACAGAAAATATACTATAGATAGATGTATATGAATCGTCAATAATTATATGAGTAATTATTAGGCCTCATCGAGTAATTGATTTCCATTTTACACAAATCATAGAACAATGTTACAAAATTATGGGATAATGACAAGCATAGTTAATAAATGTTTTGTTTCTAAGTACATGAAGAATTGTTAGTTCCTTCTTGAGCTATTGATTTTTCATTCTACACAAACCACTAGAACAATTGCACATTCATAGTATAAAGGCAATCATGGGTGTAATAGAATTTTTTATACGTACATTACGTTCTATTGTAATTTATAATTTAATAAAATTACAGAGTAACAACTTTAAAATATTTTATATGGATAATCTTTTATTTGGGGTAATATTATGTGTATTTATATAATCACTAAATCTCATGTATCCTTTATTAAAAGAAAAAAAATGGAGGGTCAATGTTTCATATATTAACCATTGAAAGATATTGGTTGTTTTTATTAAAGAGTATTAGTTGTTTTCACTAAAGAATATTTGTTATTTTATGATACGACCACACTCACACCCACAAGCATAATACTAATTTAAATAAAATACAACCCTGAAAACCTGCTATAATTTTTTTTTTCAACTGCAAAAGCACAACGTTATCACAAACACGACAACCTGTTCACATTTACAAAAGAGGCGTCAAGCCAAACCGGCAAACCAGTGTAACTCCAAACTAACACACCAGCACACACTAGTTTATATTACAATACAGTACATATTCAAAATAATACAATATACAACAGCGGAAGCAAAATAAAGCCACGGTCCTGCCCGCAGGTCGTCATCTATGTACACCGCAACCCAAAAGCCTACAAGAGCCCCACAACTAGTCCAGTATGAACAGGTCGTCACATGTCATCAGGATTACCTACAATGCATAAACTACGTGAGATTTATAAATTCCAGTAAGCAGAAATTATGCATGATGTGATGTTCATCTCAAAATACTCACTGTGCACAATGCACTCTCGTTCAAAAACACCAATTTATATCTGAAATACTCGTTAAGGGCCCCTGACTCACTATTATGCACCGACACAAACATCAATATCAATAGAATATAATCAAGTGGCCACAATAAGTATGATCTGACGGGGGTCCATCCTCTTGTGGCCATCGAGGGTTCCCCCCATCGCGCCCCTCATGTCCACCAAGAAGTAATCCCCTACACGTCGACTCACACGGTGAGGATCCATCCCTCCAACGGCCTAGTGAGGTCCATCACCAAACTTGACCCCCTGTCCGTTCAGAAGTCCCCTCTACAAACATGCACACAGCATAACATATAAGACGGTGGCCCACGCTAGGTAGCCTACACTAGGTTTCCCTAGGTCGCTCCTTCCCAGGTCGCCCCTTCCGCCCTCGGTGCATAATCAGTGGTCAATCACACCAGTTTTTATAAAAATATACTTTCATTTCAAAGCATGATATGCATGATGCAGTGCAACCAATGATATGTCACAAAATTCACAGACTGTTGAACTCACAGGTTCAATCCACATCTAATATTGAGCTCACAGGCTCATTCCACATTAAATAGGTCACAGGCTCATCCAAAATAATCACCGAACATCAATCAATATAACGTACAATTCACGTATCATCATTTAAACATAAATAATTTGCAAAATACTATGTTATGCATTGTAGTTGCAAATGAATTTCTACTTACCTCGAGTCCGCAAAGAATTGACAGTTCCAACCCTTAAATCCCCGTATCACTTTCCACTATAGAATTTAATTAAAAGACAAATTGTAAATATTATTTTAAAGTATTAACTGATTTACAATAAATTATGCCTTCTATTTATTCATCTACTCATTCTAAACTACAAAATCTATATTCCAAACTTACTGCTAACTGCTAGAATTCATTAAACTTCCACGTAAATTAATTAGAAGTAACCTACTTAATTAAAACGTTAATTTTCTCAAAGTACAAACATGTCAAAGAACTACCAAAAATATAAACATATGTACAAGTACTGAATCCGCTACCATAAAGAAGACGGAGAATGCATACCTAAGCTCGGCTACGGCAAACTCTTTCCCTTCGTTTCCCTTCTTTTTTTTTCTTTCGCAATCTAACATGCCCAATACCTCTTTGGGCTTTTAAAGAAACCAAATATCCTCCTAGTTGAAATATGTGCACCGCCTTAAAAAACCTTCTTAAGGAAGTTCTCTTTCTTTTCTTTTTTTTTTTTTCCTTTTTATTTTTATTTATTTTTATACTAATATATAAACTCTATTTCTCGTGCACACATATATATACCTTCCTTTACTAACTATCAACTATAAAGGTATGCGTGTATATGCATACATACATATATATATATATATATATATATATATATATATATAATTAATACTTATTTTATAATTTTAACCTTTCTTTCTTTCCTTTTTTTTAATCAACACACTTAACAATCAAATAATTGTGTTGCACCACTAGTGCCTCAAACATATTGCAACATGATTTACTCCCCACCAAATATATAATAACACTTCAATAATTCAATATTTAAAAGTACGATAAAATAATGCAAATTCACAAGTAGCACACAAATAATAGGAAATTCACACAAATTATAAATATCACTTAAATAATTAAATGCACGCAATGCATGAAATATATTGACCAATGAGTTGTGAGAAGCTCGGGTATCACATCCTCTCCTCCTTATAAAAATTTCGTCCCTGAAATTTAACTTACTAGAACAGTTTCGGTATTTAGATTTCATCTCATCCTCTCGTTCCCAAGTGGCTTCTTCAACTGATTGATTCATCCAGAGTACTTTGACTAATGAAATTTCTTTGTTTCTGAGTCGTTTTACTTCCTCGCAGTAAGATCTCCACTGGAATTTCTTCATAACTCAAGTCTGCTTTCAACTCTGCGGGTTCATTGTTCAGAACGTGTGACGGATTTGCAATATATTTTCTCAATGCAGACACGTGGAACACATTATGTATCTGGGACATTGATGCAGACAAATCAAGTTTATAAACAACGTCACCAATTCTTTCAATAACAGGAAACGGGCCGACATATCTTGGACTGAGCTTCCCTTTCTTTCCAAACCGCATTATGCCTTTCATTGGAGAAACTTTAAAAAACACTTGATCACCCACTTCAAACTCTAATTTTCTTCTTCTTTTATCCGCGTAACTCTTCTGTCGACTCTGAGCAGTTTTCATTCTTTCGCGAATTTGTACCACAACTTCACTCATCTCTCGAATCATATCTGGACCCAAAAGTTTTTGTTCTCCGACTTCATCCCAATGCACTGGAGATCGACATTTTCTGCCTTATAATGCTTCGTACGGAGCCATCCCGATAGTGGACTGATAACTGTTGTTATAACAAAACTCTATCAAAGGTAAGAATTTACTCCACTGACCCTGGAAATCTAACACACAAGCTCTGAACATATCTTCCAGAATTTATATCGTTCGTTCTGATTGTCCATCTATCTGAGGATGATAATCAGTACTAAAAGATAATTTTGTCCCCAATGCTTTGTGCAAGCTCTTCCAAAAGTTAGATAAAAATCTGGAATCTCTGTCTAATACAATAGTGAGTGGTACCCGGATGTTAGTTAATGACACAGTCATAATCTTTCACAAGTTCTAACCATCTTCGTTGTCTCATGTTCAACTCTTTCTGATTGAAGAAATACTTCAAACTTTTATGATCAGTGTAGATCTCACAATGTTCTCCGTACAGGTAATGTCTCCAAATTTTAAGTGCAAACACTACTGCTGCCAGCTCCAGATCATGTGTGGGGTAGTTCTTCTCATATTCTTTCAATTGTCGAGATGCGTAAGTTATCACTTTATCATCCTGCATCAGTACACAATCGAGACCATTCTTCGAAGCATCACTATAAACTTTGAAACCTCAAGTCCCTGTTGGAATTGTTAAAATATGAGCTGATGTCAGCCGCTTCTTCAGTTCTTGAAAGCTTCGTTCACATGCATCCATCCATTTATAAGTCACACTCTTTCTGGTTAATTGTGTTAATGGTGAAGCAATTTTGGAAAATCCTTCTACAAATCGGCGGTAATATCCTGCTAAACCAAGAAAACTACGCACCTCTGACAGATTTGTAGGCTGTGGCCAGTTATTAATTGCTTCCACTTTGCTTGGGTCTACTGAAATCCCTGCTCCTGATATCACATGTCCCAAGAAAACAACTCGATCTAACCAGAATTCACATTTCTTGAACTTCGCATATAACTGCTTTTCTTTCAGGACGTTTAAAACTCTCCTAAAATGTATTGCATGTTCTTCTTTAGTCTTAGAGTAAATCAAGATGTCATCAATAAATACAATCACAAATTTGTCAAGAAAGTCTTTAAATACCCGATCCATCAAGTCCACGAACGCTGCTGGAGCATTTTTTAGTCCGAACGGCATCACTCGAAACTCATAGTGCCCATATCTTGTACTGAATGCAGTTTTAGGAATGTCTTCTTCTTTTATTTTCAACTGATGGTACCCTGATCGCAGGTCAATCTTCGAAAAGATAGATGCACCTTGCAGTTGATCAAATAAATCATCAATCCGAGGTAAGGGATATTTGTTCTTGATTGTGAATTTGTTCAACTCTCGATAATCGATACACATCCTCAATGAGCCATCTTTCTTCCGAACAAACAATACTCGCGCTCCCCAGGGTGAGAAACTAGGACGGATGAAATCTTTTTCTAGTAATTCTTGCAACTGTATTTTCAGTTCTTTCAATTCAGTAGGTGCCATTCTGTATGGTGATTTCAAAATAGGAGAAACCCCAGGTTGCAATTCAATCACAAACTCGATTTCACGATCTGGTGGTAATCCCGGAAGATCATGTGGAAATACCTCTGGATATTCTCGCACAACTGGTACTGTTGGAGTTATACGTGAAAGTATGCTTTTACTTTGTATAACTCGTGTATCAAACACTCATTTTATGAGAATAATTCTTTTATCGCATTTGCTTTAGTTATGATTGAATGTTGAATTTCTATTGCAAACCGTTCAATATATAGCACGTGTTACATAGTAGTTAATGTGGTGATACCCGATCACGGAAGACGACATTAACAGTTTACTTGTAACTAAACGTACATTTTCACGACCTAGGTGGAATTGAACAATCCGCCGTGAAAGGTCGATGTGTAATGCTCAGATTGGTCTGTCTTGACTAAGAGATTGCACTAGCACATTTAGGATGTGTTGAAGAGGTCCTACAGCGAGGATAAATTCTTCGGTTCTGAAAGGTGAAGAATTAGACCTCAGTGGTTGTTGATTTCTTAATCTCCGTCACTTAAATAGGACCGTGTGTGCTTAATAGTTACTGCTTTGATTCATGTTGGGTGAGAATCATTGCGACTTCGAACTTTGTGTCTTAGGCAGTAATATTAATCATACGACGGTTGCTAAGATTTAAAACGGAGAAACGCGTGCGAGTACGGCTCGTGTGATTAGTTCCCTTGGTGGGCTCAGAAGTTTTATTGTACCAAATCTTGCAAGTGAAGAATTAGTTTCTTCGGTACGAATAATAATGTTGAGCTGTCTTTACTCCAAGGTGAAAGATGTTAATTAATTTAGAGCTATTCAGAAGCTTAATTAATTAATGGACTTGATAATCTTAAACGCGGGAAATAATAACCGGGAGCCCATATTATCGTAATATGGATTAAGATGGATAGTGCAATATTAATTTATTAGTGGTAATAATTAATATTAATGGGCTGAATTATATTGGGGCTCAATATTGAAATTCAGAAGTCCATTAGGAGGTCCAATCTTAATTCTCCTTAAGGCCCCTCAAGTAGCCCATTAAGTAGCCCAATAATGATAAGGTGATTAAAATAAAAAGAAAATTATATTGCTGATTTTTTCTTTAAATTTTCGAAAATAGTGATATTAGGAGAAATTAGATTTTGTTGATTTTCTTGGAAAGATATTATGGAAGATATGTATTCTAGGAATACAAGAATATCTCATATATTCAAGAAGATCCAAATATTGAATTTCATACCTATAATTTTCGAAAATAACTATTTATTTAGGAGGGTGAGATTTTTGTGGAATATTTTATTTTGGAGAAAAGAATATATGGGATATATTCCAGATTTCTTAGAGGCTAAGAAAAGATTTTCTCCAAGCCCATAGATACACAAAATTTCGGCCATACCCTCTTTATAAATAGGGGATGGTTATTTCATCCCCAAGTAGATAATTCCATGTGTTGGAAAAATCAAGAAGCATAGATATTTTTCTTTTTCCTTAGTTTATTAAATTGCTTGAAAGCGTTTCCCACCGGCGATCAAGTGAGGTGAAAAGGGAAATACTTGAGAAGGCTTTGGGTTGATAGAGCGAGATTACAATTGTCCCGTATATCCAAAGGCCAATACTACAAGAGGTACGTTAATCGCATATTCACTTGTTTATTCCGCCTAGTTAATATTGTTGGAGTTATACGTGAAAGTATGCTTTTACTTTGTATAACTCGTGTATCAAACACTCGATTTATGAGAATAATTCTTTTATCACATTTGCTTTAGATATAATTGAATGTTGAATTTCTATTGCAAACCGTTCAATATATAGTACATGTTACATTGTAGTTAATGTGGTGATACCCGATCACGGAAGACAACATTAACAGTTTACTTGTAACTAAACGTACAATTCACGACCCAGGTGGAATTGAACAATCCGCCGTGAAAGGTCGATGTGTAAGGCTCAGATTGGTCTGTCTTGACTAAGAGATTGCACTAGCACATTTAGTATGTGTTGAAGAGGTCCTACAGCGAGGATAAATTCTTCTGTTCTGAAAGGTGAAGAATTAGACCTCAGTGGTTGTTGATTTCTTAATCTCCGTCACTTAAATAGGACCGTGTGTGTTTAATAGTTACTGCTTTCATTCATGTTGGGTGAGAATCATTGTGACTTCGAACTTTGTGTCTTGGGCAGTAATATTAATCATACGACGGTTGCTAAGATTTAATACGGAGAAACGCGTGCGAGTACGGCTCGTGTGATTAGTCCCCTTGGTGGGCTCAGAAGTTTTATTGTACCAAATCTTGCAAGTGAAGAATTAGTTTCTTCGGTACGAATAATAATGTTGAGCTGTCTTTACTCCAAGGTGAAATATATTAATTAATTTAGAGCTATTCAGAAGCTTAATTAATTAATGGACTTGATAATCTTAAACGCGGGAAATAATAACCGGGAGCCCATATTATCGTAATATGGATTAAGATGGATAGTGCAATATTAATTTATTAGTGGTAATAATTAATATTAATGGACTGAATTATATTGGGGCTCAATATTGAAATTCAGAAGTCCATTAGGAGGTCCAATCTTAATTCTCCTTAAGGCCCCTCAAGTAGCCCATTAAGTAGCCCAATAATGATAAGGTGATTAAAATAAAAAGAAAATAATTATGCTGTTTTTTCAAGTATTATTTTCGAAAATTGCATGATAAGGAGGAAAAAGATTTTGTTGATTTTCTTGGAAAGATATTATGCAAGATATGTATTCTAGGAATACAAGAATATCTCATATATTCAAGAAGATCCAAATCTTGGATTTCTTCTATGTAATTTTCGAGAGTTTCATATTTATTAGGAGAGTGAGATTTTTGTGGAATATTTTATTATGGAGAAAAGAATATATGAGATATATTCAAGATTTCTTAGAGATTAAGAAAAGATTTTCTCCATGCCCATAAAATCTCTACGAATTTCGGTCACTACTCTTATAAATAGGGGATGATTATTTCATCCCCAAGTACATAATTCCATGTGTTGGAAAAATCAAGAAGCATAGATATTTTTCTTTTTCCTTAGTTTATTAAATTGCTTGAAAGCGTCTCCCACCGGCGATCAAGTGAGGTGAAAAGGGAAATACTTGAGAAGGCTTTGGGTTGATAGTGCGAGATTACAAGTGTCCCGTTTATCCAAAGGCCATTACTACGAGAGGTACGTTAATCGCATATTTACTTGTTTAATTCCGCCTAGTTAAATATGTGAAATTAATTTAACATGCATGATGATAATTAGTTGTTGGAATTATTATTTGAATTAATTAGGATTAATTCATGCTAGTGATAATTGTATTTAAATTTGTATTTAAAATTCATCCCGAATAGATTCCGGGCACCCCTATTTTCCCAACAAATATGTGAAATTAATTTAACATGCATGATGATAATTAGTTGTTGGAATTATTATTTGAATTAATTAGGATTAATTCATGCTAGTAATAATTGTATTTAAATTCGTATTTAAATTTCATCCCGAATAGATTCCGGGCACCCCTATTTTCCCAACAACTGGTATCAGAGCCACGGTTTCGGGCTCTGAATTTTAAATTGGAATTTAAATTGTTAAACATTAAATTGAAATTGGATAGTAGAATTATTAGATCTTTTTTGCAGGTATCCAATTGTCATGGTTTTAATGTTGTTAATTTCATGCGTGTAAATTAATTGGTTTTTAATTCGATTCGTAAGAATTCGTTTTTCTCGTGAGAAAATCCACGAGTAGATTAGTTATTTTTATTTTGATTCGATCATTGTAATAGACTAGTCTAGATCTAGTATTTTTTTTTTTGTAAAAATAAGTTGTAACCGGATCGTGACGAAGAACGAAGAATTAAAAACGGCGTACCCGGACGACGCATACAAGCGTGGCGCGTGTATGGACATAAAATCATGCAAGGGGTGAAGAAAACGAGGACGAACGGCGAAAAAACCGGCGCACGGGGGTGCACGGCGCACGCCGTGCGCGACGGGTGCACGGCGCCGCGCGCACCGCGCTTGCGTCTCGGGCGCGAGGCTGTAGCGCCTCGGGGCGCTCCGGGCGGCGCCTCGGCGCGCCTCCGTGCAGCGTCTCGGGTGCGCCTCGGGGCTGCGCTTCGGCGCGCTTCGGGCAGCGTTTCGGCGCTTCTCGGGCCGGGAAGCGCGCGGGCCCACTTCGTGGGCCAACCCGCGCTGTATCTCAGGCCGTGGAATTTTTTCGGTTCGTGTTTTTTTTCCGTGTGATTTTAAACGTCGTCCCGAACCCCAAACGATGTTGTTTTTGAAGAAGTGTTGCTGTTCGAGTGGGAGCACGCCGAGACGAACGTCGGAAAGCAACAAGGACGATTTTTCGCATCAAGACGTGAAGAAATTAAACCGTGACAATTGGATTTGAGTGCTCCAATGTGTTTAATTTTGTTTTGATGGATGTTTTATTTCGTGCACTTATTATTATTTGTTAATATGTGTTTGCATGAATTTAATTGTCCAAGAAAAACCTTACTTTCGAAAATTACTAAGTATGTTTTTATAATCGCAATTTTATTCCGGATATTAAAATTGGATTATTTTGACCTCCATAATTTATTTATTTGTGAAGTTCTTTTGGAATACATATCCCCCTCGGATCGGCCAAAAGAACGGATTTCACATGAATAAATTCCGAAAGGATGATTGTGGATTATTACTAGTGGCGGTATTGACCCTCACCACGAGTGACTTTCTCAAAGCGAAATAATAATCCTGTATTTAATTATGGTTATTACTTAGGCATAGGAAATTGATATTAACTTACTCCCCTCGGAGTCCCTGTCAGTTTCTATGTGGTCAAAGTGGGAGCCAACTATTAATTTTGAATTAAGGATTTGTAACTTTTAAGTTTATAGTCCGCTTGAATGTATTTAAATGTATAGACCACCCCTCGTGGCGCATTTAAATTGTTTCGAGATGTTGGCTGATGCATGATTATATTGTTTTAAGGTTTCAATATAATTGATGTGATCAAAATTATGTGATAATTTCGTATTTTTCTAGATATTGATATGAATGTATGTTTTATTCTCAGTTCATCATGTCGCAACCTTTTAATCCACTGTATAGTATACTTAAAGATAATAAACTTGTTGGTGAGAACTATGTTGATTGGAAACGTAATATAAACATGGTCCTTCCTGCGCAAGAACACTATTGGATATTTAGCGTTGACGTACCCAAGAAACCTAATGATAAGTCAAGTAATGGGGAAAAGGCGATATTCGATGATTGGAAGCATTCCAATGAACATATGAAGCACATCATCTTGATATTTATGTCTGAGGATTTGAAGCGCATTCATGAAGGCATTGAAGCGGCTGTTGATATCATGAATAGCCTTGAAGAGATGTTTCAACATCAGAACCCCATGGCGAATCTGTTCACCATTCGTGAGAAGCTCACGAAGGAAATGGTGAAGGGAACACCCGTAAGGGATCATGTTCTCAATTTTAGGCGTGAGTTTGAGAAACTCGAGTTTCTTGGTGCCGGACAAAGTGAAGAAAGTCAAATTGATTCCATACTCCTAAAGCTATCGAGTAGTTTTGATGGGTTCTTTTGGGAATACATGTTATCTGAACACAAGTTCACTTTGGATACCCTCCTCAAAGCTCTGATAACAGTAGAGTCATACTTGGGGAGTAGGGATGAGGCTTTGGTGATCAAGAGCTTTTTCTCGAAATCTAGGCCAATGGAAGGTGAGATTGAGAAGGAGGTGGTTGATCGGAACCAAACCAGTAGACTCACTTTGGGAGGCAAGAAAAGAGCTTTCAAGCCGTACGGCGTGAAGATATCCGGTAAGAGTAAGTGCTTCAATTGTGGGGAAAAAGGACATTGGAGGTCTACCTGTTCTAAGCCTAAGAAGGCGGTAAAGAAAGGTAAGTCTCATGCTTTAGTCGTTGAAACATATGTTGCGGCGTATGCTGCCCACGTTTGGGTAGTGGATACCGGGGCAACTGATCATATTTGTTTCACTCTTCAGGGGTTCCAGCTAACCCGGCGACTTAGCAAGAATGAGATCACAATCACTTTGGGGGATGCTACGAGAGTGGCAGCCGAAGCAGTGGGAGTCGTGCACCTATCTTTTGAAGATAGAGTTTTAATTTTAAGAGATGTTTTATACGTTCCGAACTTTAGGAAGAATTTAATTTCGGTTTCTAAGTTGTTTTTTGATGGATATTCAGTTACTTTTAATAAAGTTGTTACTGTTTCTTTTAAGAATGATGTTATCTGTCATGGAACGTTGGTAAACAATCTCCATACGATTAAGTGTGCACACCACTCAAATAATGAATCTAATAACACATCGATCATTTCGAGCAATAAAAGAAAGCGTTCTTCGAAGATGAACGAAACACTTCTATGGCATCTTAGACTAGGTCATATTAATCTAAAGCGGATAGAGAGATTGGTGAAAGACGGATCCTTGGAATCACTCCAAGTCGAGCCGTTTCCAACTTGTGAATCCTGTTAAGAGGGTAAGATGACCAAGAGGGCATTTGGAGCCAAGGGGAATAGAGCCACAGAAGTGTTAGAACTCGTTCATACCGATGTGTGTGGTCCAATGACGATCAAAGCGAGAATGGGGTATGAGTATTTCGTTACCTTCATTGACGATTACTCAAGATATGGGTATATTTACCTTATGCGGCATAAGTCTGAAACTTTTGAAAAGTTTAAAGAGTTTAAGGCCGAAGCCGAGAAACATAGGGAAAAGAGTATCAAGTTTCTACGATCAGATCGTGGAGGCGAATACCTCAACGATGAATTCTTGAACTACCTATCGGACGAAGGGATCGTATCCCAGTTGACCGCACCGGGAACCCCTCAACAGAACGGTGTGGCAGAACGAAGGAACCTGACTCTTTTAGAGATGGTCAGATCCATGATGAGTTATTCGGATTTACCCAAGTCATTTTGGGGTAATGCCTTGGAAACGGCGGCTTATATTCTAAACTTGGTGCCATCCAAATAGGTTCCTAAAACCCCAATGGAATTGTGGACCGGGCGCAAACCCAGTCTAAGACATTTGTGGATTTGGGGTTGTCCGGCATACGTGCTAGACAAGGAAGCCGGTAAGTTGGATCCACGTTCGGAATTAAGGCTGTTTATAGGATACCCTGCGGGAACGAAAGGGTGTATGTTCTATAGTCCCAAGGATCAAAAGACTGTGATTAGTACACACTTTAAATTCTTGGAGGAAGACTATATGAACAATCGGAAACCTAAAAGTGAAATTACCTTAGAAGAATTGAGAGGTCAAACCTCGATACCAAGTTACAAGATGATGTACCACACGTCACATCTTCACAACCGGAACCCCGTCGTAGTGGGAGGGTTCCTAGGCAACCCGAGAGGTTCATGGGGATAGGAGAATCTTCGGATTTGGTTCCCGGTGTTGAATCAGACCCATGGACGTACGACGAGGCAATCCAAGACAAAGACGCGGAGTCGTGGCAAACGGCAATGGAAGCCGAGATGGGTTCGATGGATCATAATCAAGTGTGGGAGTTGGTCGAGCCACCCAGTGGGGTAGAACCCATTGGATGCAAGTGGGTGTACAAGAGGAAAAGAGGACCGGACGGAAGGGTTGAAACCTTCAAAGCAAGGCTTGTGGCCAAAGGGTATACTCAGAAAGAAGGGATCGATTATGAGGAAACCTTTTCGCCTGTAGCTATGCTTAACTCCATCCGTATTCTCTTGTCAATCGCTGCGCACCTAGATTACGAGATCTGGCAAATGGATGTCAAGACGGCTTTCCTTAACGGAAGTCTTGACGGGATAGATATCTATATGCAACAGCCCAAAGGTTTCATTGAAAAAGGCCAAGAGAATCTCGTATGCAAGCTCAAGAGATCCATTTACGGACTTAAGCAAGCATCGCGTACTTGGAACCAGTGTTTTGATCAAGTGATTAAGTCTTATGGGTTTGATCAAAACGAGTTCGAAAGTTGTGTGTATAAGAAGCGTGACGGAACTGCGGTGGTATTCTTAGTATTATACGTAGACGATATTCTGCTCATTGGAAACAATGTAAAGGTATTGTCAGACGTAAAGGTATGGCTGTCAAAACAATTTGATTTGAAGGACTTAGGGGAAGTCGGTCACATCCTTGGGATCAAAATCACTCGCGATCGCAAGAAGAGGATGTTGGGCTTATCGCAAGCTTCATACATTGACACTGTTTTGAAGCGTTTCAGCATGCAAGATTCCAAGAAAGGTTTTGTACCTTTTAGGCACGGAATCCATCTATCGAAAGAAATGAGCCCTAAGACGCAAGCGGAGATAGATGACATGAAAGGTGTTCCGTACGCTTCGGCCGTAGGAAGCCTTATGTATGCAATGCTGTGTACGAGACCGGATATCTGCTTTGCCGTGGGCATGGTGGCAAGATATCAAAGTAATCCCGGGAAAGACCATTGGACTGCCGTAAAATGCATCTTGAGGTATCTGAAAAAGAACTCGGGAGCGGATGTTGATTTACCAGTCAGATAGTCTAGTTCCCGTAGGATACACGGACTCGGATTTCCAATCAGACATAGACTCAAGAAAGTCAACCTCGGGTAGTGTGTTTTGCATGGGAGGAGGAGCCATTTCATGGAGAAGCGTTAAGCAGAAATGCATCGCCGATTCGACCATGGAAGCCGAGTATGTAGCTGCTTGTGAAGCAGCGAAAGAGGCAGTTTGGGTCAAGAACTTCTTAGTGGACTTGGACGTTGTTCCGAATTTGCCCGACAAGATAACTGTCTTTTGTGACAATGCCGGAGCAGTTGCAAATTCAAAGGAACCGAGAGCCCACAAGGCCAGCAAACACATAGAAAGAAAATACCATCTGATACGAGAAATCGTTAAGAGAGGAGATATAGAGGTGGCAAAGATAGAGTTGGGTGACAACCTAGCAGATCCATTCACAAAGGGTCTGCCTCAGAGTACATTCGAGAGACATGTGGATGGAATGGGAGTCAAGACTATTGCCAATCTGCTTTAAGTATAAGTGGGAGGAATTATTAGGTTAGGGTAGGTTGACATAAGATGTCACGTAGAGCTACTACACTAAGACATGTGTGATGTATACTAAAAGCAGACTTTAAGTATAAGTGGGAGATTGTTGGAGTTATACGTGAAAGTATGCTTTTACTTTGTATAACTCGTGTATCAAACACTCGTTTTATGAGAATAATTCTTTTATCGCATTTGCTTTAGTTATGATTGAATGTTGAATTTCTATTGCAAACTGTTCAATATATAGCACGTGTTACATAGTAGTTAATGTGGTGATACCCGATCACGGAAGACGACATTAACAGTTTACTTGTAACTAAACGTACATTTTCACGACCTAGGTGGAATTGAACAATCCGCCGTGAAAGGTCGATGTGTAATGCTCAGATTGGTCTGTCTTGACTAAGAGATTGCACTAGCACATTTAGTATGTGTTGAAGAGGTCCTACAGCGAGGATAAATTCTTCTGTTCTGAAAGGTGAAGAATTAGACCTCAGTGGTTGTTGATTTCTTAATCTCCGTCACTTAAATAGGACCGTGTGTGCTTAATAGTTACTGATTTGATTCATGTTGGGTGAGAATCATTGCGACTTCGAACTTTGTGTCTTGGGCAGTAATATTAATCATACGACGGTTGCTAAGATTTAATACGGAGAAACGCGTGCGAGTACGGCTCGTGTGATTAGTTTCCTTGGTGGGCTCAGAAGTTTTATTGTACCAAATCTTGCAAGTGAAGAATTAGTTTCTTCGGTACGAATAATAATGTTGAGCTGTCTTTACTCCAAGGTGAAAGATGTTAATTAATTTAGAGCTATTCAGAAGCTTAATTAATTAATGGACTTGATAATCTTAAACGCGGGAAATAATAACCGGGAGCCCATATTATCGTAATATGGATTAAGATGGATAGTGCAATATTAATTTATTAGTGGTAATAATTAATATTAATGGATTGAATTATATTGGGGCTCAATATTGAAATTCAGAAGTCCATTAGGAGGTCCAATCTTAATTCTCCTTAAGGCCCCTCAAGTAGCCCATTGAGTAGCCCAATAATGATAAGGTGATTAAAATAAAAAGAAAATTATATTGCTGATTTTTTCTTTAAATTTTCGAAAATAGTGATATTAGGAGAAATTAGATTTTGTTGATTTTCTTGGAAATATATTATGGAAGATATGTATTCTAGGAATACAAGAATATCTCATATATTCAAGAAGATCCAAATCTTGAATTTCATACCTATAATTTTCGAAAATAACTATTTATTTAGGAGGGTGAGATTTTTGTGGAATATTTTATTTTGGAGAAAAGAATATATGGGATATATTCAAGATTTCTTAGAGGCTAAGAAAAGATTTTCTCCAAGCCCATAGATACACAAAATTTCGGCCATACCCTCTTTATAAATAGGGGATGATTATTTCATCCCCAAGTACATAATTCCATGTGTTGAAAAAATCAAGAAGCATAGATATTTTTCTTTTTCCTTAGTTTATTAAATTGCTTGAAAGCGTCTCCCACCGGCGATCAAGTGAGGTGAAAAGGGAAATACTTGAGAAGGCTTTGGGTTGATAGAGCGAGATTACAATTGTCCCGTATATCCAAAGGCCAATACTACAAGAGGTACGTTAATCGCATATTCACTTGTTTATTCCGCCTAGTTAATATGTGAAATAATTTAACATGCATGATGATAATTAGTTGTTGGAATTATTATTTGAATTAATTAGGATTAATTCATGCTAGTAATAATTGTATTTAAATTCGTATTTAAATTTCATCCCGAATAGATTCCGGGCACCCCTATTTTCCCAACATGTACATCAATAACAGTCGGACACTGTTGCCCCTCGATACTCATTACACTCACTAAATAACCCTCACAACCACTTTCCAACAATCTTTGTGCTTTGGCAGCTGATATCATAGGGATTCTGAAGCGTTCCTTCACACTGATAAAAGAAAATGGTTCTTCTTCGCCCGACCGAAACGTAATACTCTTCTTCTGGCAATCAATTGTAGCACCATATTTCGATAACCAATCCATACCCAGTATAACATCATAATCATTCATGTCCAGCACAATCAAATCAGCACATAATTCCCTGCCTTCTATCAGGATAATACACTCTCGTAAAATTTGATTAGTTCGTTTTGAGTCACTGGAAGGGATCATCACATCAAATTTGGCTTCTGTTAGGCTAGGTGTTTTACCCAGCTTTCTCACATACTTAGTGGATGCAAATGAATGTGTAGCTCCAGAATCAAATAACACAAAAGTTGAAATGCCAAAGATAGGAAGTTTACCCGTGACGACTGGATTGTCTTCAGCATCTTCTTTAGTCAAGGTAAAACTACGTGCTGGAACTCTTCCCTGCTCTCTTTGTCTACCACGGCTCGGGCACATACTGGCTATATGACCTTTCTGTCCACAAATGTAACAAGTTCTGGGCATAAAAGAACAGGCTCCATCATGTGATTTACCACAGTTCAAACAAAGATATGGTGGTGGTGGTGTTCCACTCTGACTAGTCTTGAAACGTTTGTTCGGGTCTCCCTGTTCCGGTCTTTGTCCTTGTCGAGGTGGAAAATTAGGTCTCGGTCCTTGGAATTGCAATGGTCTCTTCTTGCTATCGCCACTCCACTGTTGTACCGGCCTCTGTTAAAAGTGACGTCAATCCTCTTATGCATGACGTATCTTCATCTCCGCTTGCTCAGCAATTTGTGCCCTCTCCGCAACTTGTGCATAAGTTACCCCCTGAATCCCTGCCATACTCACATCCCTATACAGCTCAGGCCTCAAACCCTCCATAAATCTCTCCACCTTCAGCGTTTCAGTACCAACCATGTGTTCAGCAAACCTGGATAACTGTTCAAATTTGCGGAGGTACTCTGTGACAGTCATAGTCCCCTGCTTGAGCTGTATGAATTCATTCATCTTCATCATTCTGACAGGAGCTGTGAAATATTTGTTTCTGAAGATTTCTTTGAATCGCTCCCAGGTCATAGCAGCAACATTTTCAATAGCTTTAACAGTGTCCCACCAATATCCAGCACTACCGCGTAGCATAAAAGAGGCACATAAAACTTTCTCCACGCCAGGGATCTTGCTGTACTGAAACATGTTATCTAAGGTCCGCAACCAGTCCTCAGCAGCTAAGGGATCAGTAGCATTCTCAAAGATCGGGGGATTCAATTTTTGGAATTGCTCAGAAACTAGCTCAACAGGTGCTGCTTCTGGGTGCGGTTGATTCACATTAACATGTTGCCTATCTGCGTCCCTTTCCTGTAAAAGTTGCTGAAACTGTTGCGCATGACGCTCAACCATATCTACTAGTCGAGCAATAAGATTATCTCGATCGACACCAGCAGTCGGGGCTGCCTGTTTGGGGGTTCACTCCATACCACTACCTTCACCTTCTTCTCTCACCATATCTATTTAACAATACTACAAGGCCTACACCACATGGCCAATATAATTCATGATGAAAATAATTTAAACAAAACACAAATAAACACTTACTGGCATAGCTGGGCTCTCCAAGTTCTGAGCTCGTGTACATAGATAGTCTACAGGAGGTGAACCGTGCTCTGATACCACTTTGACACGACCACACTCATACCCACAAGCATAATACTAATTTAAATAAAATACAACCCTGAAAACCTGCTATAATTTTTTTTTCAACTGCAAAAGCACAATATTATCACAAACACGACAACCTGTTCACATTTACAAAAGAGGCTTCAAGCCAAACCGGCAAACTAGTGTAACTCCAAACCAACACACCAGCACACACTAGTTTATATTACAATACAGTACATATTCAAAATAATACAATATACAACAGCGGAAGAAAAATAAAGCCATGGTCCTGCCCGCAGGTCGTCATCAATGTACACCGCAACCCAAAAGCCTACAAGAGCGCCACAGCTAGTCCAGTATGAACAGGTCGTCACACGTCAACAGGATTACCTACAATGCATAAACTACGTGAGATTTATAAATCCCAGTAAGCAGAAATTATGCATGATGTGATGTTCATCTCAAAATACTCACTGTGCACAATGCACTCTCGTTCAAAAACACCAATTTATATCTGAAATACTCGTGAAGGGCCCCTGACTCACTATTATGCACCGACACAAACATCAAATACCAATAGAATATAATTAAGTGGCCACAATAAGTATGATCCGACGGGGGTCCATCCTCTTGTGGCCATCAAGGGTCCCCCCCCCCATCGCGCCCCTCATGTCCACCAAGAAGTAATCCCCTACACGTCGACTCACACGGTGAGGATCCATCCCTCTAACGGCCTAGCGAGGTCCATCACCAAACTTGACCCCCTGTCCGTTCAGAAGTCCCCTCTACAAACATGCACACAGCATAACGTATAAGACGGTGGCCCACGCTAGGTAGCCTACGCTAGGTTTCCCTAGGTCGCTCCTTCCCAGGTCGCCCCTTCCGCCCTCGGTGCATAATCAGTGGTCAATCACACCAGTTTTTATAAAAACATACTTTCATTTCAATGCATGATATGCATGATGCAGTGCAACCAATGATATGTCACAAAATTCACAGACTGTTGAACTCACAGGTTCAATCCACATCAAATATTGAGCTCACAGGCTCATTCCACATTAAATAGGTCACAGGCTCATCCAAAATAATCACCGAACATCATTCAATATCACGTACAATTCACGTATCATCATTTAAACATAAATAATTTGCAAAATACTATGTTTATGCATTGTAGTTGCAAATGAATTTCTACTTACCTCGAGTCCGCAAAGTATTGACAGTTCCAACCCTTAAATCCCTGTATCACTTTCTACTATAGAATTTAATTAAAAGACAAATTGTAAATATCATTTTAAAGTATTAACTGATTTACAATAAATTATGCCTTCTATTTATTCATCTACTCATTCTAAACTACAAAATCTATATTCCAAACTTACTGCTAACTGCTAGAATTCATTAAACTTCCACGTAAATTAATTAGAAGTAACCTACTTAATTAAAACGTTAATTTTCTCAAAGTACAAACATGTCAAAGAACTACCAAAAATATAAACATATGTACAAGTACTGAATCCGCTACCATAAAGAAGACGGAGAATGCATACCTAAGCTCGGCTACGGCAAACTCTTTCCCTTCGTTTCCCTTCTTTTTTTTTCTTTCGCAATCTAACATGCCCAATACCTCTTTGGGCTTTTAAAGAAACCAAATATCCTCCTAGTTGAAATATGTGCACCGCCTTAAAAAACCTTCTTAAGGAAGTTCTCTTTCTTTTCTTTTTTTTCCTTATTTTTTTATTTTTTATTTTTATACTAATATATAAACTCTATTTCACGTGCACACATGTATATACCTTCCTTTACTAAATATCAACTATAAAGGTATGCGTGTATATGTATACATGTATATATATAATTAATACTTATTTTATAATTTTAACCTTTCTTTCTTTCCTTTTTTTTTAATCAACACACTTAACAATCAAATAATTGTGTTGCACCACTAGTGTCTCAAACATATTGCAACAGGATTTACTCACCACCAAATATATAATAACACTTAAATAATTCAATATTTAAAAGTACGATAAAATAATGCAAATTCACAAGTAACACACAAATAATAGAAAATTCACACAAATTATAAATAGCACTTAAATAATTAACTGCACGCAATGCATGAAATATATTGGCCAATGAGTTGTGAGAAGCTCGGGTATCACATTTTAACTAAAGAGTATTGGTTATTTTGTAAAAATAAATGAATACTATTCAGTATAAACAACTCATACCCTTCAGTGAGAACAATTAATACTCTTTAGTGAAAACAACTAACACCCTTCAATAATTCATGTATGAATAAATTTAACTCTATAAATACTCTTAATTTAATCTTTTGTATTTTTGTATTGTGGTACACTAATTAGTACAGGGTAATTATAGAGAGAAATTGATTCGTTTATGAACGAACCACTTTGAAAGATATTAGTTTTTTCATTAAAGGATATTACTTGCTTTAAGTAAATGATATTAGCTCTGGAGGGGCCAAGTTGTTTTCATTAAAAAGTATGACTTTAGAGGTACAAAGAGTATGAGTTGTTCCACTAAAGGACATTAGTTGTTACACTAAAGAGTATTAGTTGTTCTAATAAAAAGTATTAATGTGTTTGATTATTATCTTTTTTTTTTTAAATATATGAAGTACAGAGTGAAAATGGTTCATAAATGAACTATTTGACAGGTCTTAGTTGTTTTCACTAAAGAGTATTAGTTTTGGAGGGTATTAGTTGTTTTCGCTGAGGTATTAGTTGATTACACTGAAGAGTATTAGTTGGTTACATTTAAAAGTATTGTAAAGTGGTTCATGTATGAAATAATTTCACTCTATACAAACTCTTATCATTTTTTTATAATTTAACTTTTAATAATAAAAAAATCTAGCTCAACCATATATAAACTATTTAAGTTTTCCTCCAGAATGTTAATCAACTATGTATAAATAATTTATATATTTTTTTAATTTGGTTGTATTTATGATGAAAATAATATACTTATTTTCACCCTAAATAATATTATGGTTGTTTTTTTTGTTTTAGTGCATAATAGAGTCGGGTGTTTAGGGTTTTAGAGGCATGAACACCAAGTTCAGTGCATCGGAAGAACACGATTAACCAACAACGAATCTGAAACATGGTTGTATAACATAAAACATAAAGGATAAATAACGATATATAAATTCTTACAACGATTTGTATGTGGAATCCTTAACTATGGTATCCACGTAACGACTTTATATCAACCCGCATTGATATGTCAGCGTTGAATCTCGAGACGATTTTGCTAGGAAAATTCCGACTGGAGATTTTATGGAGAAATTATATTTCTTGTGTGTTTTCGGAATTCCCACAAGACACATATTTATAGGGATTAACTTGGCTTAATTCCTAAGCGAGATATTGGGCCTAGCCCGTAATATAATCTCTACGGATTATATTTCCCTAGATATGTTCCTACGAATAATATCTTTACCATACCTATTATTCTTGTATAATAATATTCCAAATATTATTATTGGAATTTCATATTTAATTAAATCCAATTTAATTAAATAATAATAATAATTAATTCCAAATATAATTATTATTATATTCTCCATAAATTAAATATTATATCTAATACAATATTTAATCAACCAACTATAATTGGTAAATTGTCATTACTTATTGTGTGACCCATAGGCCCTCGTATATCGAGCGATTAGTCAAACTAACGGTCTTAATTGAACCCTAGACAATAAATCAGACATTCTCAATTACGAGGTACGTTGCGAGGAAATCTGCAACTACCTGTAATATTGTGGGCTATTGTGATATCTTCATTTCATTCACGAATACTCGATTAAGTTTTGAACATGATGAAGTGTCTATTCAAATAACTTAATCATATTATCTCAAATCACTAATTGATCAAGTATAACACACTTAGCCACAAAGTCTAAGTTGATGCGCGTCGGCCGACGACTAAGATCCAATTATGATAAGAAGACGAGTATTCTCTCTAAATCCACATTGAAGAATGAATCATATTCTTGGCTCAACTACCACGAATATGTATTTCGTGATGAACCCAATCCATGCCATATCTACCCGTGGAAGGGTGCAAGCGTCGGTCATGGTCAAAGTTCATCACTCCACAAATGTTGTGCGTATTGACCTCAAGTCAGAGGAGCATCACATCACTCCCACTAACCGAGACACCCGTAGACACATTATATGGAATTACATCAAACAGTTTCTCGGATGGAAATACCAATACCCTCTAAGGTATTTGTGCATCCATCATGAGATACCCGGTATCTCGTAGTAAGTGAGATCTTACTACACTCTCTATGAGTATGATGCAGACCTCACACCAATCTCAATTGCATCATGAATATCCCATTCTTGATGGTCCTTGATCGGGGCTATTTGAGAATCATACTTAAGTCATGTGAGTTCTCACTCACTCAATGACAGTAGTGATTCATGGGAACACAAATAAGAATATATGCAAACAATCAAACATCATATTCAGATAAGTGTAACGACATACATTTAATATTAAATCAATAATAATATTAAACTAAATCTGATCATTATCTTAGTATTATGTCCTTTCGATGGATTGTCTCTAGGACACTAACACTAACAATCTCCCACTTGGACTAGAGCCAATTACCCACATGTCTAACCCATAGACCATCAAATGTCTAGTGTGTACATGAACAGTGAAAAGGATTTGCAAGATTACCTTTTATGGAAAATGTTTTAATTTCATTTCTCCTATCGATATGATCTCTCGGATCAAATGATGACACCTCGGTACATGCTTATTTCTGTTATCATATCTCGGTTCCTTTGCTCATGCAATCGCACTAATATTGTCACAATACAACTCTATTTGACAACTAGCACTCAGAACTACCCCTTGTTCTCTTAAGAATCTTAAAATCCAGACAGCCTCAAAGACTTCTGATACAGCAATGTACTTAGCTTCGGTTATTGAATCTGCGGTTAGATCTTGCTTGGAACTATTCCAACTTACCGCCTCATCATTGAGATTGAAAATATAATTTGACTGTGATTTGTAATATTCACAGTCTAACTGGAAACTCGCATCAGCATAGGCCGTAACGACTAGCTCTGACTGCCTTCTGTAGACAAGAACATGTTCTTTAGTACGCCTGAGGTACTTCATAACATTCTTGACAACAATCCGGTGAGACTCGCCTGGATTCTGCTGGTATGTACCAGTGATGTTGACAGCATAGGCCACATCTGGCCTCGTGCAAGTCATGGCGTACATGATGGAACCCAATTGCAGATGCATATGGGACGTCCTTCATGTGCTCGATATCAGCTTCGCTAGAAGGACAATCATTCTTCGACAGCTTTATCCCATGATTTGCCGGTACAGATCCTCACTTAGTGTTCTCTATCGCAAAACGCTTCAACACCTTATCTACGTAGGTAGATTGTGACAGCCCTACCGTCTTCTTAGATCTATCCCTACAGATCTTGACCCCTAAGATGTAGTATGCTTCACCAAGATCCTTCATCATGAAGGTCTTTGATAACCAATCTTTCACGGACTGCATTAGCGGGATGCTATTTCCTATAATCAATATGTCATTGACATATACGACTATAAAGACAATACTCTTCCCGCTGCGTTTACGATAAACGTAAGGATCTTCCAAATTTCAGATGAAGTCAAAGGGATTTGACAGCTTCATCAAATTGGATATTCCAACTCCTAGAAGCTTGCTTCAATCTATAGATGAACCGTTTAAGCTTGCACACAAGATTAGATTTTGGCTTAAATATAAAACCCTCCGGTTGAGTCACAAACACTTCCTTACCAATGTTTTTATTGAGGAAAGCTGTTTTGACGTCTATCTACCAAAACTCATAATGGTGGTGTGCTGCTATCGCAGGTAAAATTCGAATGGACTTGATCTTAGCAACTGGCAAAAAAGTCTCATCATAGTCAATACCTTCGCGTAGACTTAATTGATGTACATCGAATCCATCTCGGATATCATGGCTTCATGCCACTTCTCTGAGTCAACATCTAATGTTGCTTCAGTATAAGTTCTAGGTTCATCTTTATCCGGGATCTCCACGTCATCATGTTCCTCCACGAGGAACCTATAATACCTAGTGGGTGGATTACGAATCCTAGTCGACTTATGGAGTTGTGGTTGTGCAGGCTGTACATTCTGATTGTGAAAATTTTGGGATGCAGCGACTTCATCGTTGACTGGAGAGTCCTCAAGAGCGACACTTTCAAATGCCTCTTGGGCAGGAGTTTGAACTATGTTATTCTCATTCAGCCCACTTGTAGGTTGTTGCGAAAGCAATGCAACTCCAACTACGCTCCCACTGGCTGAAAGAAGATCACCTAGTGATTAACTTCCACCATGAGAGTCGTTGAATGCTCCCACTGATTCTTTGTCATGTTGCTTTGACAAATCATCAGTCTCTATGTTAATTCGTGGTTCTTGAATCTCTTCAAGTTCTATCTTCTTACGGCTTTGTTCCTTAAAGACATACTCGTTTTCTAGGAACTTAGCTTGCCTAGAAACAATCATTGTTTGTTTCTTCGGTAGATAGAAGTGATACCCTCTTGTCTTATTAGGATATCCCACAAAATAACCACTTTCACCTTTGGATTCCAACTTATCAGTTAGTATTTTCTTCACAACTGCGGGGTCACCCCACGTTCTAATGTGTAGAAAAAATGGTTTTTTGCCATGCCATAGCTCGTGTGGAGTCTGCTCAATTGATTTGGATGGAATCCTATTCAGAATGTAGATTGAGTTTTGTAATGTGTATCCCCATAAGAATGTTGGAAGAGAGGAATAACTCATCATGGACCTTACCATGTCTGACAATGTTCAGTTTTTCCTTTCGTACACACTGTTCATATGAGGTGTTCCGGGAGGAGTCCATTGTGACTGGATCCCATGATGCTTCAAGTAATCCCATAACTCAACAAATGCCCAACAGTTTGAACTATTATTGAACATGTTTATCTTAATAATAATTGTACTTGTTCTAGCCACTAAAACACCTTGTGTTTTCTTCTCGATTGCTAGAACCTTACAGCCCTTCTTCCAATGCCTCTTTCTATTGCAGTGGGGCACACATCCTTATCAACCCGCTCTTACTTTTGAAATCCACCTTACGCCTTCAGGAAGTTGGGCTTGGATCCCTCTTAGCCTTACTCCTTCGCTTCTTCTCGCCTTTCAGGTCAGAAGAAGTAGAAGCACTCACCATGAGCACCGGCTTTTCCTTAGCAGTGGAAGACTCAAAAGTCTTAGGCATGTTATGAGGCTCCGGCATTGTCGCTTCCGTCTTCTTCATATTCAATTTACTACAAAACTAGAATATGAATCAAGGAGCGACTTGAGGATAGCACATGGAGGTGAAATTTTCCCTCCTTTCGCTAATCGACATCTGAATAGATCACTCATCACTTCATGAATCTCAAACGAGATCTAGAATTAAAGAGATCCTTTCAGACGCTGAAGTATCTCGAAGGGATCCATTTTCTCATGTTGCCTTGCAATTCGGGAGTCATGGCAAGAAATCATAACATAGAGTCTGGGAAACATCATCTTAATGCTTCTTTTGAGCTGTACCGTCAAACGCTGCAGCCTCAACTGAACCAGCCTCAGGGGTAAAGGGATTGTCGTGTCTAACACATACTCAATCTCTTCTTGACTTAGCACCAAACGCACGTTTCAGTGTCAGTCCAGAAAATTTGGCCCAACCAATTTGTTCGTTTTCAGAATATTTCTCAATGACAAGTTTTCATTTCAACAATTGCAGAGAAATAAATTAAAACTGGAATTAAACACATAATTCCTATGATCAATATTCAGCAATCAAAATAAACATGGCCTTTTAATTTATTTTGTCTCCATTATTTTCACATATTCAACGACCTCATCAGAAGAGTACGAATTTATATCTAATATAAATTGTAATGGACTAGGATCCACATTCCTACAATTACAATGACTGTTTGGGTTGAACATAGCAACAACAGAACTGGTAGGTCTCTAAACCAATTTCCTCACGCAATTCCTAGTTGATTGAACCTAGTTCAATCAGATGTCACTTAATTCTCGTTTCCCTGCTTGGGCTGGTGAAACAGAATTAAGTTGGTTTACAACCATTAAGCAGTGACAAACATGTCCCTATAAAAGTCCCGTTAGATGTAGATTCGAGCAAAAGACTTGGACCTTAAATACTCATTGGAACGAAATCTCTGGTTTACTTTTAATTTTAATGGAAGACATCTCTCAATCTAATGAAAACCATATTTTAGTGAGGTACATTTTAAAGGCAGGGTATTAATTTTTTTAATCGAGATCCAACCATGATAACTACGTCACATTTGAACAATTATTGGGCGCCGCCTACCCAAATATGACATGTGCGGACAAACATATATAGGACGCCGTCTACCCAAGCATTTAATACGGTCTGACAAATATTGGGTGCCGCCTAGCCAAACATTTAATGCGGGCTATATAACTAATAATGCAAATATCAATTCACATAAACAGTTATACAAGAGGGGAACAACTAATCAAGTTCTTATGCTTTATTTCAAAAATTAAATTGCATAAATAAAACATTTATTAAATATTTAGCACATAAATCAAATAAACATGCAAAATATATAATAACACGTAAATTAAATAAACGTGCTTAACAATTAATTATCCGTAGGTAAAATATTGCTAAAATTAGAAACACCAACAAGCTCCAAGCTCTCGGTCAATTTCTAAAGTCAATTTCAAAATTATTTTACCCAAAATATTATTTTATCGGCCGACCGCAAGAGGATGACTCAATCGGCACCGCCATGGTCCCAGTCTCAGCGGACTCGCCTGAATCTGCCACGAATTCGCCGATCGGCCTTTGAACGGCGGCCAGAATCCACCCACCGCCGATGCACACGTCAGCAGACCGTGAGCAAGCCTACGCTGTTAAATCCGTGCCGACGGATGATCTAAGTATCGGAGAACCATGCTTGCCTAGCGAGCCTTTCAGGCAGCGGCACGAATTCAGATCCAAGGTACGGGCGAGCCTGACCAGATCGCTGTGCAGATGTGCCGCCCGTTTTTCCAGCCGCGAGTCTCGCCAAGCGAGTTCGTTCCGGTCGCCGAAAAATTCCCAATTTATGGCGACGGTTCAAAAATGGTAGCTGCGGTCGAAAATTCACCACGGCTTACTCAGTTTCCGGTGAGCACGGTTGATGGAGAAGCGTCGCTTGCCCAGCAAGCGCCTTTCTCCGATGGCAGGGAGAAGAACGAAACGATTTGGATAAAAGAAACAAAAGCAGAAACCCAGTTCTCTGCAAGCGGATTTTTTTTTTTAATTGGTCAACAATCGGCAGAAAGAGCGTATTTTGATTTCCCAAGTAAAATAAAATCAAATCACCTCATGTACCTTTACTTTTAAAATGTAATTTTATAATTCTATAAAACCAATTTTCCGTATACCATTATAAGTGGTATTTTGGTTTCTAAAACCAAATAAAAATCTTAATGATAACTCCAAGTTATCACAATAAAAATATTTTCGAAATACAATTCAGATTTATTCCAAATAAATTTTAACTCGGTTTTTGGCAAAACAAAAATTGAATCACACCCAATATATTACTTACAAATTTCCACAAAATTATGTATACAACCGAGCCTGAAGCTCTAATACCACTGTTGGGTTTTAGATGCACGAACACCATGTTCGGCGCAATGGAAGAACACGATTCACAAAGCCTAAGTTGATGCACGTCGGCCAATGACTTAGATCCAATTGTGATGAGAAGACGAGTATTCTCTCTAAATCCACATTGAGGAATGAATCATATTCTTGGCTCAACTACCACGCACATGTATTTTGTGATGAACCCAATCCATGCCATATCTACCCGTGGAAGGGTGCAAGCGTTGGTCATGGTCAAAGTTCATCACTCCACACATGTCGTGCGTATTGACCTCAAGTCAGAGGAGTATCACATCGTTCCCACTAACCGAGACACCCGTAGACACATTATGTGGAATCACATCAAACGGTTTCTCGGATGGGTATACCAATACCCTCTAAGGTATTTGTGTATCCATCATAAGATACCCGGTATCTCGTAGTAAGTGAGATCTTACTACACTCTCTAAGAGTATGATGCAGATCGCACACCAATCTCAATTGCATCATCAATATCTCATTCTTGATGATCCTTGATCGGGGCTATTTGAGAATCATACTTAAGTCATCTAAGTTCTCACTCACTCAATGACAGTAGTGATTCATGGGAACACAAATATGAATATATGCAAACAATCAAACATCATATTCAGATAAGTGTAACGCCATACATTTAATATTAAACCAATAATAATATTAAACTAAATCTGAATATTATCTTAGTATTTTGTCCTTTCGATGGATTGTCTCTAAGACACTAACACTAACATGGTGTAAAATTTTCGGAGAAGAATCATATTTTATTATATTTGAAGTATTTTAGAACAAAAGAATTTCCCCTATTTATTATGAATACACGTTTATTGGTGACACAAATCTTCGCATTATTCGTCTCACTAAAGTTTCGTTCAAATTTGTTATAATTGTTGTATTGCATGAAAATGGTTAATATTTTTAAAGAAGTATAATTGTATTAATGTCGGAGCAAGAATAATTTTTGTAGGGACGTACATAACTTAGGGGTGATAGGAAAATTAGGAATTTAAACCTTTGGGCGGACAATTTAAGGACATTAACTTTTAAAAGTCGAGATTTGAGGCTAAATCAACCTGAATTAAAGAAAATTGGACTAATTGGCCCGACTTGGCTTGAAATTTGCACATAATGGCGTTAATTGAATTGAATTCGGGTTGAATTTTTACCTATTCTAACTGATTTGAGTTGATATGACAAAATTAACTACTTTTAAAAGTATTGTCCTTAAATTGTCAACTCCCGAAAGTTACGATCCTTATTTTCTCAGTCTGAAGAGTTAATTCCCTCATTTTGCCCCTTCCCCCAACTAAGTAAACATCACTCGAAGAGTTAATTTCTATCACTCAATTCTCAAGGTGCAAGTTAATATTCTGAAAATATTTTTTTTAAGGACCGTAACTTTGGGGCTAACAATTTAATGACTGGAATTTCTAAGAGCTGTGAATTTAGATACAATTAGCCTAATAAACTTAAATTGAGCCCGAATTCACCCACAGTCAGGTAAAACTGTGTCAATTAACCCAAAATTTCGATCGAATTCAGCCCAATCGAGTCATGTAACATAGTTTGATTGGGGTTTATTTTGGATGGTTTAAATTTGGCCATTAAATTTATTGTTATTTAAATATTTTAAAATAAGTAACATTGCTTTTGTTTTATATATCAGAAATCAAATATGAAAATTATTAATTATTAATCAAATTAAATACTTTATTTTTTACAAATAATTTTTTTATATAATGTAGTTTTCTTCCCACTCTATTTTAATAAGTTCACCCACTTCTTAATTCATTACCCTTTTTTTATACTAAATATACTACTTTAAAATTATATTTTTCATCCAACATGTAGTACTTGCACATACGATTCTAAAGATACTCACTCACCAATTTTCTTTAATTTTAATACAACTACTAAAATATTGTTTACTTCTTGGGTATTACTAACTACTGTTTGGGGTTTTTTTTTTTTTAACTCAAGTGGATATCATTCACTTCAGTGCATACAAGAATCACTCTTTATTCATATATATTTGGTTAAGTTATTTCATATTACTCATGCATAATCCTAACATATATAAAATCTTCTACTACATAATTTAATTTGAAGGTGTGATTATAGATAATAAATATTTGAGATTAGTGTGATCACATCCAACTTAATATTTTGCATGATTATAGTTTTTTTTTTATATATATTATCGAAATATACGGCCTAAATATCTCCTATTAATGGCAAAATGGTGGAATAGATAGACACAATTCATTTAATCTATTAATGCACAATTGTTGCACACGTAGTGGTAAATCAATTTTCTCCTTAAAGACTCAATAATTATATCAAATATTTGGTATATAACCTCTTCAGTAATACAACTGCTAATTCCATATTATTCATGTGCATAACCTATTTTAATTTCAGCATGTTGATCATGTGAGGTATTTTTTCTGTTAGGAGGGTGTAAGTTAATTTTTTTTACACAAATCTTCCTTTTACTGAAATATTGAAATGCTGTCATTTTTTGCGGTAAACAAGTCTTGGTGCATACATTGATGGAAGAAACCAAAGCACTTCTATGGCGTTTAGATCACGGGGAAAGAGTTAAGATGTCCGAATTTTAGATTTGAAGATTAGGTTTTTAACCCAAAGTATTATTCTAGGATTTTAAAGTATTTTGAGAGCTTTGATGTCTTTGTTTTAATATATGCAATTTTTATTTTTGGAATAATAAATTGTACCCTGTTCTTTGTGTTAAAAAATTTAATAGATTTAAATAGCATGTTTTATAAAAATATATAAACATTTTTCAACACAAATAGCCAATCAATCTAGAGATTTACCACGATTAACTGAAATTAGAGAATTCTTAATCATAATAGTGGAATAGAACGATTTGAATCAATTCTTACACAATTAGGATGATGGTTTGAACGTACTGATGTTTAGGGACTATAACCCTACTTATGATAATAAGTTATCATTTTCTTTTTTGGTACCTAAATAATTTAAAAACCCTTAATGGTATCTACATATAAAACTCATGATCATTTAATACTCATATAAGCCCATAGCTAAACTTTAATTGATCTCTTTAATTGGGCTTCTTTAAGACAACTATACACATTTAATTTGACACGTGAAAGTCCTTATATATTGAATATTTCTAACACTTTGTCCTTTAGAAGGGCGTGTGTTATACCCATATGTAGTGTTATCTATATTTCATAAAAAGAAAACAATAAAATTAAAAAAATGCAATAATAAGTAGTTAAAATATTTATTTATTTCTTTTAGTAAAAGAATTATAAAAGGCTATTTTAGAGGTTTTGTTTTTTTCCGTATTGAGCACACTACCATCTCTAGCTGTTCATTGTCTAATATAACTTACAAAATTATTCTCTTTAAAAGTCCTCTAATACTGATTTTTATACAATATTGTCATCGATTTGAAATATAATAATTTTTTTTATAATAATTCATATACTTTAATTTTACATTCAATTAAATAAGACCAACACTCATTTGAAATATTTTAAGTAAGATTATAGATCATTTAAAGAATATGCAACACGTATTCTAAGTGTGTCGTACCAGGTCAACTAAGTAATCCTAAGAAAAAAAAGTACACCAAGGCCAAAATAGAAATCTTGCTCCCAGGTATGTTACTATAAGGACAAGCATATGCTACTTTAAGAACAATTAAATATTACTAGCCGTTACAAAAATAAATATATGTCCTTGCAGTAACTTTAAAATAAATATGCATTTCTATAAGGACAAATATGTGAATTTTTAATCCATTATATATCTCTTTAACTCTAGGTTTTTTTTTCCAGAATTTGTACAAGTTTTGTTCATATAATAAAACATTTTTCAATATCTTACATGTGTTAAAATAAGTTCAAATATGTGTACTACAACCTACCTTACATGTGTTAAAATAAGTTCAAATATGCGTCCATATACTACAACCTACCTTACATTTGTTAAAATAAGTTAAAATATGTGTCCTTATACTACAACATGTTTGAGCTTATACTACAACATGTTTGAGCTTATAGTAACACAACTTGGGAGCGAACTTCTACATTCTGTGTTTGCGTGAGTTTTTTTAGAAAGATTCACTTTACCCAATCTAACCCTGTTAGGATCTGCAAAATATTTCAATTTGAGCTACAATTAATGGATCCTTAATCCCTGAATTTTTTTTATGAGAGTTTATCATTAAATAAATTTAATTGTAATGATAATATATTTAGCCATAAATTATTAAATAAGGAATGATATATAAAAATTGAAATTTTTATATATAAATTAAAGATTATGTTGAAGGAAAATTGATTATTTGGAAGATTATTTTGAAGGAAAATTAAAATTAGTAAATATTGTTGAAATCATTAAGCTTTATGTGAAATTCAATTACTTTGAATTTAAATGTTGTGTGGTGGGATTTATATTTAATTGGATGCACATCAATTTTTTAAATTTCCTCTTAAAACTGTTAATTTTATATGTTTCTTATCTAATTTTATATTTTAGCACATACCAATGTCGGTTGTAAAGTTTTTTGGAGAAATATCACGTTTTGTTATATTAAAGTACTAGTAACTAAACCCGTGCGATGCACGACTATAATTATTTAATTAATTTATGTGTCTTCAATTTATATAGTAGTTTGTTTGTTTAGGTTTAAAAGTGTTTATTGATGTTCCTATTAAAATGTTTTTCATTTCAAATATATAATATTACTATTTCTTTTATTTGAAGGTTTATTTTTTTAAAGAAAAGGTAATGCAGATGTCGAGATGTGGACTATCTCTTTTGAAACTTGAACGTAAGTGTCGGGTCAAATGGAGTCAGTGAAAATTTAGGGATCGACACCATCACATGTGAATTGCTTCTAATTATGTATGTATCTTCCAGAACATTATCACCCAATTTTATTAGCGTCAACCTAGTTATATTGCACAATCCTCTAGAATTATCTATATTTCTGATTAACATCTTTGAAGTCGCAATTCAAATCATGATTCGACACAACATAACACTTCATGTTATCCTAATGTAGGTGCAAGTATTAGTCTGTCATTCAAATAATTCAAATCGTCCACAATATTCTTCAACCGTAGCTTTGAACAAAACATTTATAAAATTATCAATGAAGGTTTTTCATGTCTTTCTTTTTTCAATTGAAAAAATTCATTTACAAAGTCTTCTATTTCATACGGTTACTCGTACATATTAGTTTATTAAAATTTATTTTTATAATATTGAGATAAATACATGCAATTAATTATGCAATTTAATTAATGTTTACATTTCACATATATTTTTATATATTTTTATTCTGCATCCTTCAAATATAATTTAGGCTTGAGGTTCGAAACCCTCAATTTCTATCCATTCATGTGTTGGGTCTGTTTATTTAGAGTTTTGCTTTGTTTCAATTGGAATACATTTTTCATATTATTATCCCAAATCTAGAGGCAAAAATATTGAGGTACATAGTTCGTTGGAGATCTTACTCTTTCCTTGCTTTGTAGACGACAAAGTGCATTAATTTATACATTGTTTGTAAATTAATTAATCCAAAGATATCTTCCAAACTTATTCCTATAAATATGGTCATATTTATATAGTGGTTTGCCCAAAAAATATATTGATATGTTAATTATTATATATCTACTATAACCTTTTTCCGAAGTAATTAATCTAGATAATCGCTCTCCCTTCTACAAAAATAAAATAAAAATAAGAGTATGTATTGTTGATAGGCGAACATCAATCATTGTTGTGCAAACAAGGATTAAGGATGTATAAACCAAGATTCGGGTGTATAAACCAATCCAGGTGGTGTATAAAGTGACGAACAACACATCGGCGAGCAGGTTTTAGGACCCGAGACCAGATATGGACCCTCCACCAAGTCAATAATGACGAACAACATTATGATAGATGGTGCATCTACTAGCTTGAGAGGTGTATGAGGACGAACAAAGGACCAAGATCCCAAAGCCTATCTATACGAAATACAAAGGCGAACAGCTTCCGAGCCATGAACTCAAGAGGTGAACAACTTTGATTGAAAGACCATACTGAATCAATCAAACCGACCTGGATGAACAACAATGAGTCCGTGATAAGACCAAATAAGACTTTGTGACTAAGATATAGCTTAGATAAGGTCAAACCAAGGTCAAAGGACACTTGTCCAGCATGCAAGCTAGGGAGACCAAGAGTCATAGACACCTCATGCTTGCTAGCTTCTATAAATAGTTGTTCTCCAGCTGAGAAATATAAGTTCAAATTCACAAATGCTCCTAAAACACTCACTAACACAACTAAACATACACACACGAAATTAATACGATTTCGACTTTCGTATTTACAATTCCACATCCCGAATCTTCTTTTTACCATTTACGGTGGTAATCAATTACACGTAATTGATTGGTGGTCTTAAACCGAACTAAAATAGTCACTAATCCTACCGATTAAATTTGATCACCAACAAATTGGCGCTAGAAGGAGGGTGTCGAACCTCCGAGTTAGTGTGATTAGTCAAGAACTTCAAGTTGAAAACTTGAAGATTTGAAGAAAGTCTCAAGAAATATTTGAAGATTCAAGCAAAAGTGTTCTTGGTGTTCTTCATCATAAAAATTAAGAGAATCTAATTTAAAATGCCTCAATCCAAAGAAACACAAGGTACACGCTTATCCAGGAGAGCATCTCCTACCCGAGCTTCGTCGACTGACCACCAGGATCGTAATCCCAGGCATGCGAACAGGTCGCAACATACAACCATAACTTATAATCTCCCACCTAAAATGGAGGCCCTGGCGAACAACCCTTACGAACTGGCCAAGACCATTGCTGCTCTCCAAGCTCTTAGAGACAGCAAGAACAGAATGGGCCTTCACAAGCAAGGCCTAAGGATAGACCCTTGGAAGTTGTTAGGGCCAGATCAGTTAGGGGCGAACAACACGAAGTAAACAGTGCCCAGGTCAGGCGGGATAAGGGCAAAGCCAAGGTGGTCGAGCCAAGGGAGGGCTAAGCTGAGTCTGCTCGCGGGCGAACAACAATGTCGAGCCATAGAACAACTCGTTCCAGTGCCCAGGACAGACTTGGCCAACCCCAACAACGGGAGAAAGTTGCTCGCCAGGAAGCAGAGCGTGGGCGAGCAACATTTGAAAAACCTCACCCATCGGTTCATGAGAGACTCTCCCAGTCTGCCTTCAGGCGCCTAGGGCCAAATGCGGCTAGCAACCCTAGAAAGCAGCTCCAGGATATGCCCACTCCAAGTGAGGGACTGCGATGAGCAGGAAGGTTTATGCCTTTGCTGGCCGAACAACCTCCGAGCCAGGGGTATCTTTGGATGAGCTGTCTAGCTTGAGGAGGGTAGTGGAGAGCATGCAGGGACAATTGGACCAGCAAAGAGGAGTGGGGACGACCAGCTTGCCATCCTCACCCCTATCATCTATCATTATGAAGGCCCCAATTCAGAAAAAGGTCCAATTCCCACCAAGCATACAGTATGATGGCCTTGCTGATCCCAGAGTTCATCTAACAAAGTACTCGGATTATATGGTCTCGGTGGGAGCCAGCGATGCCACCCAATGCCGAAACTTCCTACTAACTTTGGGGGATCGAGTGCACAAGTGGTTTTCGACAATGCCACCGGTGTCTATCCACTCGTTCATTCAATTGAGTCGAGAGTTCCTTTCTCATTTCTCAATGGCAGGATCATATTTGTCCCAAAAACACCGATTATCTGACCTAAAATAAAATGACGACGAATCAGATCGGGCATTCATGAAAAGGTTCGACAAGGTGCTGTTGGAAGGTGAGCCCGTCAGCGAGGACACAAAAATTATTGTTGTTATGGCCGGGTTGAAAAAGGGATCAAAACTATGGAAAGAGGTACGTCTGAAGTTCCCAAGGAGCTATGCCGAATTCAGAAATCAAGCCGGCATATTCGTTTCCATGCATGAGGCTTTGCAATCAAACTTGGGAGAGAGCAAAGCTGATCCCAAGGAGAACAACAAGAAACCTGGCGGAACAGGCTACCGAGTCCCGAAAAACATGAAGGCATTCACTGAAGGGACGGAGCTGAAAGAGAAGTTAAACCAGGTGCTAACAGTGTCAGTCGATACTGTATATGAAAATGTGAAAGAGAAGGAGTTGCTCTCCCCTCCACGGAAAATCCGTCAGGACACTGACAAACTCAACCCTAACAAGTACTTTGCCTACCATCAAAGCGTGGGGCACTTTACAAGTGAGTGTAGAGATTTGCTAAAGCAGCTTTGGCGGTTCTACGAGGAGGGGAAACTCTCCGACTTTGTTAAAAGACAACCTGGAAAGAGAGTCCGGGAGAACAACTCTGAAGATGAGGATGATCAACCTCAGAAGAACAATAAACCAGGACGACCAGTTCCGGCTGTTGTTGCTCGTCCACTCGAAGACCTATACATGATGGAACCCGCAGAACCAGCGGGAGGATGTTCTGATGGACGACCGCCGATCTCCAACCGAAAAAGAAAAGCCGAATTGCGAGCGATCGATCAAGTACAGGGAATAGGGGTTAAGCCATCCATCATGTAAACAACATAATTGATCTTTACTGAGAAGGATTTGGAGGGGATCTTGACCCCCCATAATGATTCGCTCGTAATCTGTGCCAAGATTATGGAGACCAGAGTACACGGATTGTTGGTGGACACCGGAGCCTACACCAACATTCTTTTCAAAAAGACGCTTGATCAACTTGGAGACTACTCGGGCTACTTCCGACCTTCAAATCATAGAATTTTAGGCTTCAGAAATATTGTAACAGTCCCGTTAGGGGAAATTAGGTTGTCCGTTCAGCTTGTAACGGTTGGGGAACCCGAGAAAAATATAACGAGAATGGTTGACTTCTTGGTCGTTGATCAGGAATCAACCTACAACGGGTTTCTTGGTCGACCTTTCCTAAATGAATTTAAAGCTGCATGTTCAACTTACCATTATTATTTGAAGTTCCCAACAGCAAGTGGAGCAGGCACAGTAAAGGGAGATCAAAGAAAGGCCAGGGAATGTCTCCTGCAGTTGCAGGCCAAGCATGCATTAGTATCCATGATGGAAGCCACAACTAGTTATCCTGCTGATGAACCATCAATACTAGAGAACATGATGGACATAGAGGAGGACCACATGGATACTGACGAGCAACACTCTGACGAACAAGTGTTGGATGAACAACTCATCACCACCCATGGGGAACTTCCATCTGATGAACAACAAAGGGGTGGTGACGAGCAACATTCATCAGATGACTTGGAGGGCCAGGTGTTGACTAACAACAATGAATCAGGACTAACAGATGATCTAGATCCCCGCCTGGGAGCAGAGCCCATGTTGGTCCCGAAACGAGTAAACAGGTGTATGGGAGGGGGGGGGGAATACACCTGAGGTTACAAATTAAAACTTCTTGTAAAACTTATCAAAATACTTAAGACAGTAGCTCGTCAGTAGACTTGAGGTCTGATGAGAGTTACTTTGTGAAAGCTTACTGAGATAATACCTCCACTGAAAGCTCAAGACTTTCAGTTGAAACACTATCTAATTAGCTTTCAGATGCAGATTAGTGAGCCCTTTAGAAAACTCGTTTTACTTTGATAAACTTTGAGATTAACACACACTTAGGAAATAGCAGAAAGTAAGTACACAAGATATAAAGTGGTTCAGAGAAGAATCTCCTACGTCCGCTGTCCTGATCAAACAGGAGAATTCCTTTCACTTGGAATTCCTTGTGTTATAGTGCCAAGGTGCACTGATCAACTAATCATCTCTTAGGATGATTGATCACTAGGAAAATTCAGGTCCTAGTTCCCAAAACAAACCAGCTTTCAGACTGATACAACAATCAGCTTACTAACACCACTTAACACTAGCTATCAACCTAAACACTGAGTAGGGTTTTGAGTAGGGTTTTGGTTCCAACTATTTTGAGATAATCCTTACAAGTTTAGCTCAAGGCTTAGGATTGGATTATCTCTTTCTAAGATTTGGATATAGCTTTTAAGCTTGGTTACAGAAGGTTTGTTAGGCTCTCTATAAATGTGAAACACTTAGGAAACAATGGTAATTTCGAGTGCTTCTAATTGTTATGAATGTAGAGATAGCTTTGATCTTGTGAGTTTCTCGTGCATAGAAATGAGCACGTCCTTCTGTATTTATAGGTTTCCTTGAAAATCTTCCCGTTGGATTTGAATCTTCTCAAGTAAGTCTTCTTGTATCTGATTGGCTCAAACAACTCTATTTGAAGCTTTAAGTCTTGTCAGGAAACGACTGAAAGACCATGCCTGTTCACCAACTTTCTGTAGATTGCTAGGGAAAGACTTTTGGTACTTGTCAGTCTGGAGCAGGTCGGCTGTCAGTAAAGTACACTGACGTGTCATCTTCTCATTGGACCTTCAGTCTGCTTGCCCAGATTCTTGTCTTGCTTTAAGGTGGAACTCCTCTGAGAGAACCTTCTTATTCCTTCATTTATTGTAAGCTTCACTGAAATTCGTTTTGCCTTGTTCCAACCAGATTAACTAACAACTTTTAATATGTTTAGCTTTGAATGTGCTTTGTTAGTTCTCATCAGTGGATCTTGGTCCTCTCCTGATGGTTTTAGTCTTAGTGAGAATGCACTTAGAAAACATTCAAGACTTAGACTATTTCTCAGATCACTTGTCTTCAGCGGACTTCGTCTTCAGCAGACTTCATTCTTTAATACACTCTAGAAATTACTAACTGCACTTCAGTTCTTTAACAATTGAACTGATTAACTAAACACTAACTCTACTGAATGTTTTACTTACAAATCAACTTAGGAGGAACATTTTGGCATCTAATCAAAACCTAAGTCTTATACATTTTCCCAACAGCCCATGAGCATCGAAAATGATTTCAACCCTGAGGGACCAATACTTGATCCTTGTTGGAAAGGACAAAAACGACGAGCAACTCTAGTTGAAGAACTGGAGACGTTCAAAGTTAATCCTGAAAACCAGGATCTTGAATTGTACATAGGATCTGAGCTCCCTGAGCCTTACAGATCCCGAATGAAAGACTTCCTCAGTAAAAATCTAGATGTTTTTGCTTGGTCTCATGCAGACATGGTGGGAATAGATCCAAAACATGCTTGTCACAAGCTCAACATCAATCAAGCAAAAAGACCTGTCCATAAAAAACGAAGCAAGTATGGCCCAGACAAGTATCAAGCTTTGAATGAAGAAGTAAAGAAGTTGTTAGACAATGACCTAATCCGACAAGCACTCTGTCCACAATGGGTGGCAAACCCAGTCCTTGTGAGGAAACCAAACGGGACCTGGAGGCTATGCATAGACTTTACAGATCTGAATGCAGCATGCCCGAAGGACAACTTTCCTCTCCCTCATATTGACCAGTTGGTGGACAGCACAGCAGGTCATGAGATGCTAACATTCATGGATGCCTTTGCCGGGTACCATCAAATTCCGATGCATCCAGACGATCAAGAGAACACAGCATTTTATATGAACAAAAATTTGTTGTGTTGGAAGAGAATGCCCTTCGGCCTCATCAACGCCGGAGCAACATACCAAAGGTTGGTGAACAAGATGTTCGATGAACATATCGGAGATACAGTGGAAGTCTATGTAGACGATATCATAATCAAAAGCCCCCAAAAGGAAGACCATCTTCAACATTTGACCCAGGTGTTCGATATTCTTCGGCATTACAATATGAAGCTGAACCCGAAGAAGAGCAGTTTTGGAGTCCATTCTGGAAAATTCTTGGGCCATCTTGTTAGTCAACGAGGGATTGAAGCCAATCCAACAAAAGTCAAAGCTATCGTGGATATGCAACCACCACGTTCGATAAAAGAAGTGCAAATGCTTACAGAATGCCTAGCAGCATTGAATCAGTTCATATCCAGATCGGGGGACAAATTTCGTCCATTATTTGAAGCCATCAAGAAAGGACAGTTCACATGGACTAAATACTGTTAAAAGGCGTTCGACCAACTTAAGGACTACCTGGGAGATGTTAAGATTCTATTAAAACCCGTCCCAGGAAAAAAGCTATACTTGTACTTGGCAGCATCAGAAGTGGCAATCAACTCTGTTCTAGTACGGGAAGACGGCAAATTCCATCAACCTATTTACTACGTCAGCCAAGCTTTGCATGAGGCGGAGATCAAATACTCTCCAACCGAAAAACTGGCGTACGCACTTGTCATGAATGTGAGGAAGTTACGACCCTACTTCTTTGACCATCAAGTTGAAGTGCTAACAACTTTCCCACTCAGACAGATTCTCCATCGCCCCGACACAGCTGGTCGTCTACTAAAATGGTCACTAGAGATTAGCCAATTCGGGGTGACCTATGCTCCTCAAACAGTGATCAAAGGGCAAGCATTAGCCGACTTTATAGTCGAACTAACCTTCCCACCAAATCCGACGAGAGGACTTGATCACCCCTGGCATCTTTATGTTGACGGATCTTCAACCAACATAGCCTCGGGGGCAGGAGTGGTTCTGATCAGTCCAGACAGACAAATATTTACCTCGGCGATCAGATTTAGTTTCATGGCAACCAACAACGAAGTTGAGTATGAAGCTCTCATTGCTGGTCTCCACCTATCTCTTGCAGTAGGTGTTAGACGGTTACAAATATTCGGCGACTCTCAATTGATTGTGAACCAAGTCCGAGGTAAATACGAAGCGAAAGACGATCATATGACCGAGTATCAGCGAATTGTTGCTTATCTGATGTCCTTGTTGGAACAAGTCTTCATTGAACAAATTCCAAGGACAAGCAACACGCAAGCAGATGCGTTGGCCCGACTAGCAACAAGCAAAGGGCCTGCAGAGTTGGCAGACATTATAACTACAAAGATGAATGATCCATCACAACAAGTTATAATGTCAACCAACTTAATTAACGAATAAGCAGATGAAGAAGAAGACTGGAGAACAAGTATAGTCAAATACTTGAAAAGTGGGGAAAAACCAAACAACCCTTTTGAAGCTGCCAAACTAACAAAGAAAGCCGTCAGATACACTCTGGTGGGCGAGCAACTTTACAAAAGGGGAATATGAATCCCACTTCTCAAATGTTTGCCTAGGGGGAAAGGACGAGTAATACTCGAAGAAATACATGCCGGAGTATGTGGAAATCACACTGGGGGGCAAGCCTTGACGTATAAAACTATCAGACAAGGCTACTATTGGCCGACTTTATGCCAGGATGCAATCAAGAAAGCAAAGACTTGCCATCAATGCCAAATTTTTGCCCCAAACATTCATACCCCGGCCCAACAGCTCGTATCAGTTTATAGCCCATGGCCATTTGCAAGGTAGGGGATGGACATTATTGGTCCCTTCCCTGCAGGTGTTGGAAATGTTCGATTTGCCGTCGTGACAGTCGACTATTATACGAAATGGGCAGAAGCAGAGGCCATGGTAAAGATTACACAACAGAAAATGATCAACTTCATTTGGAAGAACATTGTCTGTCGCTTTGGGGTTCCACAAACCATTGTGACAGACAATGGTCCGCAATTTGATGGGAAAGAGTTGAGAGACTTCTGTGCGAAGTGGGGGATAAAAAAACATTACTCCACACCCTATCATCCCCAATCAAACGGACAAGTCGAAGCCGTGAACAAGATAATAAAGCATACATTAAAAGTACGTCTAGCAGAAAGCAAAAGCAGCTGGTCTGAAGAACTCCCAGAAGTCCTGTGGGCATATAGGGTTTCTCCTAGGTCAAGCACCGGAGAAACACCTTTTGCAATGGCTTTCGGAACAGAAGCTGTAATACCAATCGAGTTAAAGACCAACACATTCAGAACGACCAACTTTGATGAGCAGGCGAACAACTCTGCTCTAGCTATTGAAATGGATTTGCTCGAAGAAAAAAGACTAAGTGCCGAGCTAAAAAATGCTACCTATAAGCAGCGAGCAAAACGCTACTACAATTCCCATGTTAATATTAGGGAATTCAGAGTTGGAGATTTGGTTCTAAGAAAGTTGCTCGCCCAACCTCCAGGTGTATTGGGACCAACTTGGGAGGGCCCGTATCGTATAACGGAAAAATTCGTTAATGGTGTATACGATATCGAAGATATGGAAGGCAAGCCGGCCCAAGAAGTACTATCAATCACTACAAAAAAATTATATTTTCGTGGCAATTTTTTTTGTCACTAGAACGTAAATTTTCGTCACTAAAGACTTGTCGTGATAAAAAAAATTCATCACAAACGGCGTCACCAAAAGCCCGTCATGAAAGAGTTTTGGTGACGATGTAAAGATGCCGTCATAACAACTTAGTGACGAAAGTTATTTGTCGCCATAGATAATATTATTGTGACGAATTTATCGCCACTATAACTCTAAATTTTCATCACCCAAATTATTTTCCGTCACAAAAATCTTACAATTTTGTTGTTTACGTGATGAAACCTATTTGTCATGACGAAACTATTGTCATTATATCTTTATATTTTCGTCACCTAAATCGTTTTGCGTCACAACATACTTACATTTTTGTTGTTTCACATGACAAAATATATTTGTCACCATAAATAATATTATCGTGATGAAATTATTGTCACTATAACTAAATAATTTTGTCACCCAAATTCTTTAATGTCACAATATCTTTATATTTTTATTGGTTCACGTGACAAATCATATTGTCGCAAAAGATAATATTATTGTGACAAATTTCTCGTCACTATAACCCTCTATTTTCGTCACCCAAATTATTTTTTTTGTCACAACCACCTTTTATTTTTATTGTTTCACGTGACAAAGTCTATTTTTTACCATAAATAATATTGTTGTGACAAAATTACTGCCACTATAACCGAATATTTTCATCATCCAAATTAGGTATTCGTCACAACATCCTTACATTTTTGTTGTTTCATGTGACAAAACCTATTTGTCATTATAATTAATATTTTCGTGATGAAATTATTGTCATTATAATACTATATTTTTGTCACCTAAATCATTTTTCGTCATATCATTATTATAATACTTTTTGTTTCACGTGACAAAATATATTTGTCACTTAAGAAATAATTGTTGTGTCAAAGATATTGTCACAATACTAGAAAATTTTCGTCACAAGAATTCTTAGTTTGAGTTGTTTGTTGTGACAATTATGTTTGTCACTAAGAACCATTTACAATGAAATTGTCGTCATAACAATAATATATATTCGTCACTTAAGATACCATGCTTGCGACGACAACTTTGTCTTCCTAAGCTACAACTTTAGTCAACTAACAAAATTCAGTTTTGTCACGACATATTCATACTAGAATAAATGCAATTTAATAAATGGTCTTAAAAATATTAGTTTGAACACTTAAACGTCAATATACTCATTAAAATAATAATTATAATCAACATAATGCAAAACTTTCATCATCCCCAGTAGTTAAAAACTATTAAAGTACTAACTTCGCACTCAAAATATCTTAAAATTACAAAAGTATGCGAACCAAGATAATAATTTGATTATTTCCTAATATATCCAAAGCTTCATACCAAATTGAGAACCATCTTCATTCCATATGAATCTTCTATGAAAGCAAATGTTCATTCCGCACAACGAATAATACTTGTAAATTATTAAGTATTAAAGTATAAATCATAGGATTTATTCAAAAGAAACCAAATCATAGAAATTATTCAACTACATTTAGTTAGCTAACTAAGAGCTAGAAAAAATAATACAGTGATGAGCCAAAAAGTTAGTGTTCGTACCAAGAAATTAAGACTGAGTGTAGGGCCCTGCATCGTGAACAAAAAGTGTGGCATTTATTGAAATTTTGACTATAGATGAACAAATTTGTCCTCGTAACCCTTCTTCTTCTCCTTCTACTCTTCCAATTGCTGCGAGAGGGTGTTAATTTCTCCTTGTGCACTCTCAGGCGCAGTTTGAGTTTCATTAAGTTAAGTTGAATGTCATCAAGTGTAGCTTGCATGTGTTTCATTCAACTTTTCACTCAGTTCAAAACCTTGTTGGGTACTCGATAAAAAGTTAGATCCCCAAGTACCTTTACCCCTTACCTTTTTTATACCCAATTTAACGTCCAAGAGCTGTTTTGAGTATTTAATCCTCTAACGTAAAAAGCTTCTCCATATTCTAGTGCCGCTTCCTCCAATTATTTTATTCTGCAATTCAATATTTAAATAATTAATAAATATCAAACTTAACATATTACTTTAACTAATAACTTTCTAGTAAGCATCTTACATAAGCCTCAACAACACTTGAATTCACAAAGTACTCGCATACCTTCATTCTCAATACTAATAAGTACGCTCAAGTTTAAATATGGCTTGTGTTAATTACTAGTTTCATAAATGTTGGGAAAATGTATAAGACTTGTTTTGATTAGATGCCAACATATCCCTCCTAAGTTGTTTTGTAAGTAAATTATTCAGTAGAGTTAATGTTTAGTTCAACAATTCTAAGTGTTAAGAACTGGAGTACAGTTAGTAATAACTAGAGTGTATTTTAGTATGAAGTCTGCTGAAGATGAAGTCCGCTGAAGTGAAGTCCGCTGAAGACTAAGTGATCTGAGAAAGAAGTCTAAGTCTTGAATGTTTTCTAAGTACATTCTCACTAAGACTAAATCTATCAGTAGAGGACGAAGGTCCACTGATAAAGAAACTAACAAGTACATTAAATGCTAAACATATTTAAAGCTGTTAGTTAATCTGGTTGGAACAAGGCAAAATGAATTTCAGTGAAGCTTACAATAAATGAAGGAATAAGAAGGTTCTCTCAGAGGAGTTCCACCTTAAAGCAAGACAAGAATCTGGGCATACAGACTTAAGGTCCAATGAAAAGATGACATGTCAGTGTACTTTACTGACAGCCGACCTGCCCCAGCCTGACAAGTACCAAAAGTCTTTCGCCTAGCAATCTACAGAAAGTTGGTGAACAGCATGGTTTTGCAGCCGTTTCTTGACAAGACTTAAAGCTTCAAATAGAGCCGTTTGAACCAATCAGATACAAGAAGACTTACTTGAGAAGATTCAAATCCAACGGGAAGATTTTCAAGGAAGCCTATAAATACAGAAGGACGTGCACATTTACAAGCACGGGAAACTCACAAGATCAAAGCTATCTCTACATTCATAACCATCTAGAAGAACTCGAAATTATCATTGTTTCCCAAGTGTTTCACAGTTGTAGAGAGCCTAACAAACCTTCTGTAACCAAGCTTAAAAGCTATATCCAAATCTTAGAAAGAGATAATCCAATCCTAAGCATTGAGCTAAACCTGTAAGGATTATCTCAAAATAGTTGGAACCAAAACCCTACTCAAAACCCTACTCAGTGTTTAGGTTGAGAGCTAGTGTTAAGTAGTGTTAGTAAGCTGGTTGTTGTATCAGTCTGAAAGCTGGTTTGTTTTGGGAACTAGGACCTGGAATTTCCTAGTGATCAATCATCCTAAGAGAGGAGAAGTTGATCAGTGCACCTTGGCACTATAACACAAGGAATTCCAAGTGAAAGGAATTCTCCTGTTTGATCAGGCCAGTGGACGTAGGAGATTTATCTCTGAACCACTTTACATCTTGTGTACTTACATTCTGCTATTTCATAAGTGTGTGTTAATCTCAAGTTTATCAAAGTAAAACGAGTTTTCTAAAGGGCTCACTAATCCGCATCTGAAAGCTAATTAGATAGTGTTTCAACTGAAAGTCTTGAGCTTTCAGTGGAGGTATTATCTCAGTAAGCTTTCACAGAATAACTCTCAGCAGACCTCAAGTCCACTGACGAGCTATTGTCTTAAGTAACCTGATAAGTTTTGAAGAAGTTTTAATTTGTAACCACAGGTGTATTCCCCCCCCCATACACCTGTTTACTCGTTTCGGGACCAACAATTGGTATCAGAGCAGTAGTTCAAAAGACCATTGTTCTAAGTATACCTTGTGCTTAAAGGTATTTTATTAAGGTCACCTGAATTGATCTTTTGATAAACTTGCTTTTATAATATGGCTGACAACACAGCTAGGGTTGCACCACCAGCAGAGAACAACATGGGAGTTAATCCCTTGAACCATATGTCTCATCACAAGCTTCCACAATTCTCAGTGGAAAACTATGATTTCTGGAAGATCAGAATGAGAGCTCATCTTGCCTGTGTGCATGATGAAATGTTAAGGGTTATTACTAAAGGTCCATTTGTGTTTATGACACCTAACCCTAGAACTACAGCTGAAACTATTGCAAATCCTAGAGAAGAATGGCCCAAAGATGAAGATAATTTCACTGCAGATGAGAGGAGGAGAAACAACCTCAACTTCATTGCCATGAACATTCTCTACACCACTATTCCAGATTCTGTAATGGGAAGAGTGATCCACTGCAAGACAGCAAAGGAACTATGGGACACTCTTGCTCTCATGTGTAAAGGAACTGACAAGATAAAAGAGAACAAGCTTTCAGTAGCTGTTCAAAAATATGAGCAGTTCACCATGGAGTCCACTGAGACCATAGACCAGCTTGATGGGAGGTTCACTGACATCATGAATGAGATAAATTCTCTGGGAAAGGTCTACACCAAAAGAGAAGTTGCCTTAAAGATCCTGAGAGGTCTAACCTCAAGATGGGATGTGTACTCTGTAATGATGCAGAATACCAAGGATCTATCCAGCATGTCTATGCAACAGGTATTCTCTGAACTTAAGGCTTATGAGTTTGATCTGAACAGGAAAAGGGCTCCTGATGAGACTTCAGCTGAGAAGGGAGTTGCCTTCAAAGCTAAGGAGTCTGAGCCAAAATCCCCAAAGCCTCAGAAGAGTACAAAGGCAAGCAAGTCTCAAAGCAAGGCTGAGATGCAGGAGGAACTCAGCCTGATGGCTAGAAGGTTTGAACAACTTAACAGCCGCTTTGGCAAATATAAGAGATTTTACAGGGATAACAGGGAAGGTAGAAGTTATCCACAAAAGACTACCAGAGAAGGAGAGAAAAGCTCATCTGAGCTGGAAAAGAAGAAGGAATACAAGAATTACACCAAGGCTGAAGGATCATCATCAAAGACCAAAGAGTCCACTGAGGAAAAGAATGATGATGCCAACAGGTGTTTTCAGTGCAAAAAGATTGGGCACTTTCAATATGACTGTCCTCAACTGAGCACAAAAGAAAGAAGAGAAAGGCAAGCCAAAAGAGACAGAAGATATGGAGAAAGGAAAACCATGATGGCTGGGGATGTTGATGAAAACCTGGAGTCACCTGATGAACTGTTCTCTGACAGCAGTGAAGATGACATGTGCCTCATGGCAAGAGAAGAACCAGAGGTACAATCTAAACCATCCATTTCTCTAGAACACACACCTGAGCTAAGCTCAGAGTCAACTGAGGAACTCAATCTTCAGTCCGCCTTGGAACAATTGATGATTGATTTCTCAAGGTTGCAAGAAGCAAGTTTCTGTCTTCAAGATGAGAACAAACAACTCTTAAGTGAAAACTCCAAGTTAATTGAGTCTGGGAATCAAGCAGATCTGAACCCAGCAAAATCTACCATTGAACTGACAAAAGAGGTGGAAACCCTCAGAAGTCAAGGAAATGGTAGAGATCAACTGATAAAAGATCTCAATGAATCTAAGACAAAGTTAACTGAAGAGAATTTAAAATTGGTAAGCCAAATAAAGGATTCTCTCCTAAAAATTGATGTCTTACAAAAATCTGAAGAGACTTTGTTAAAAAGGATTGATGCTCTAAACAAACCCTCTCTTGCCATAGAGGAGATCCAAAATTTTCAAACCAATCCAAATAACAAGTGTGGGATAGGCTTTATTCCAAAATCTTCAGAAGGTCCTCTGAGTGTTGCTTCTTCAAGTGGCACAAAGAGAGTTTTTGTCAAGTCTGTGACATTTCAACCACAGACTGTGGATAAAGGAAAAAGACCAGCTGCGATCACTCAAAAGAAAAGTCAATCTAAGCCAAAACCAAATGGAAAGGCTCAGGTGACTTATCAGACTAGATCTCAACAGAGGTACTATCAGCCGAGGTCTTCACAGATGAAGCAACCTCAGCTGAGAACACCCAGGCATGAGCAGTCCTCAAGGAATGACTCATATGAAAGACCTAGTCCTTTTGTGCCTAAAGGAAAAGGTCCTTCATACCTTTATCAACAAAAACCAAGACCAGGTGCACCCAAGCCAAAGAGAAAGAATGTGAAGAAGGTTCCTGTTCCTTCAAAGGCTGACACCCATAGAAAGTTTACTCCCAAGGCACCTAGGGAGATAACAATCTATGTAGATGTTTATGGAAGACAAATTAGCCAATCTAAAGTGATTAGAACTGTGAGGCAAATTTGGATTCCGAAAGGTACAGCTAACCTTGTAGGACCCAACACCAAATGGGTACCTAAAGCTTGATCTGTGATTGCAGGGCTCAGTGGACCTCAACAAAGGAGAAGCTCTTATATCATCAGTCTGGTACTTGGACAGTGGATGTTCTAGGCACATGACTGGCAACAAAGATCTCCTGACAGAATTTGTTGAGAAGGAAGGTCCACAAGTCACTTTTGGTGACAACTCTCAAGGAGCCACTAGAGGTTATGGTACTTTAATTATTGGCTCAGTAAGAGTAAGCAATGTATCCTTTGTCAGTGGACTTAAGCATAATCTACTGTCCATAAGTCAATTCTGTGATAAGGGATACAGTGTTGAATTTTCATGTAACCTGTGTTTTGTTAAGAATGTATCTTCACAACAGGTATTACTAACTGGGTCAAGAAAGGGAAATGTCTATCTTGCAGATTGGAAGTCTTGCACACCAAATGCATGTCTTATAGCTAAGAGCTCAACTGACACTAATTGGTTATGGCATAAAAGGCTAAGTCATCTGAACTTCAAGATGATGAACAGGATAGCAAGACATGGACTGGTAGAAGGAATACCAAATGAAGTTTACAACAAAGAACATATCTGTAAAGCCTGTCAGGAGGGGAAGCAAGTAAAGGCATCTTTCAAAAGCAAAGTAGCAACCTCTACTGACAGAGTACTTCAACTATTACATATGGATCTTTTTGGTCCAGTAACCCCTGTAAGTATCAATGGGAGAAAGTATACACTTGTTGTTGTTGATGACTTCTCCAGGTACACATGGGTAATATTCCTTGCAAGCAAAAAAGAGACTCAACTGAGACTGCCAGAGCTCCTGAAGCAAGTTAGCAATGAAAAAAGCCTAAACATTGTAAAGATAAGATCAGATAAGGGCACTGAATTCATAAATTCTATTATATCTGATTATTGCAAAGAATTAGGTATTTCACATGAGACATCAGCTGCAAGAACTCCACAACAAAATGGAGTAGCTGAAAGAAGAAATAGGACTCTCAAGGAGGCAGCAAGGACAATGTTAGCTGAAGCTCAAGTTCCTAAAAGATTCTGGGCTGAAGCTATTAATACTGCCTGCCACACTCAAAACAGATCCATGGTAACCAAACATCAAGGAAAAACTCCATATGAGTTATGGAATGGCAGAAAACCACAGGTATCTTACTTTCATATTTTTGGTTGCAAGTGTTTCATTCACAACAATGGGAAAACTCAACTGAAAGCTTTTGATAGCAAAGCTGATGAAGGAATTTTCTTAGGATATTGCCAAATCAGTAGAGCTTTCAGAGTTTACAACTGTAGAACTCTTGTTGTGGAAGAAACACCTCATGTGGTATTTGATGAGTCTACCTTTGAGTCCAGAAGTAAGGAGAATGAGGATGTGATAAGCAAAAGGCTAACTAGACTGAGTATCAAATCAAAAGGATATCCTGAGAATTGTGTTGATACATTCATCCCAACTTGGGACAACCTCAATGATCAACAATTCAAAGAGGACACTCAAAATCAGACCACTCCTCAAAGCTCACCTGAGAGCCCTCCTGAAGATGTAACTGAACTGATGAACACCATCCCAGTTCAAGAGGAACCAAGTTCCATAGCAGAAGCACTTCAAGATTCCAACTGGATTATCGCCATGCAAGAAGAGCTCAACCAGTTCACAAGGAATCAAGTATGGGAGTTGGTGGACAGACCATATCACTGCAATGTGATAGGAACCAAGTGGGTATTTAAGAACAAGAAGGATGAGAATGATATCATAGTCAGAAACAAGGCCAAGCTAGTTGCAAAGGGCTACTCTCAAGTTGAAGGATTTGACTATGATGAAACATTTGCTCCAGTAGCCAGATTGGAGGCAATAAGGTTATTTCTTGCATATGCTGCTCACAAGAAATTCAAGGTGTACCAGATGGATGTTAAAAGTGCCTTCTTGAATGGAGTACTAAATGAAGAGGTCTATGTGGAGCAACCCCCAGGTTTTGAAGAAAGTCACAAAGTATATAGACTGAGGAAAGCTCTATATGGACTGAAACAGGCTCCAAGAGCTTGGTATGATACTTTGTCACAATTCCTTTTGGATCATGGTTTTATCAAAGGGAGAGTTGATAGAACATTTTTCAGAATCACAAAAGGAGAGGACACATTGCTGGTTCAAATTTATGTGGATGATATCATTTTTGGATGTCCTAACCAAGTCCTCTGTGAGAAATTTTCTCAACTGATGAAGGGAAAGTTTGAGATGTCTATGATGGGAGAAATAAATTTCTTCCTAGGACTTCAAGTCAAGCAATCCACTGAAGGAATCTTCATCAACCAAGCCAAATACACAAGGGAGCTGATCAACAAGTTTGGATGCCAGACCAGCAAGGTTGCAAGAGTTCCACTCAACACCAACACCAAAATGGAACCAGATGAGGATGGAGAATCAGTAGACCAGACTTCCTACAGAGCCATTATTGGATCTCTACTGTATCTCACAGCAAGCAGACCTGATATCACATTTGCAGTTGGCATTTGTGCTAGATATCAAGAAAATCCCAAGAAAAGTCACCTAGAAGCTGCCAAGAGGATTCTCAAATATCTTAAGGGTACTGTGAATATGGGATTGTGGTATCCCTCAGATGACAATCTAGAACTCACAGGATACTCAGATGCTGACTATGGTGGATGCAGAATTGATAGAAAATCAACCTCAGGCACTTGTCAATTCTTGGGAAGTAAACTGATTTCTTGGTTTTCCAAGAAACAAAATTCAGTAGCCACAAGCACTACTGAAGCTGAGTATATGGCAGCTGGAAGTTGTTGTGCTCAAATTCTTTGGCTAAGACAACAACTGAGAGATTACAACATCTTTGCCAATGAAGTCCCTATTTTCTGTGACAACAATAGTGCAATTGCTATTTCAGAAAATCCAGTTCTCCACACAAGATGCAAACATGTGGATATAAGGCATCACTTCATCAGAGATCATGTGGAGAAGAAGGACATCAAAATGCTCAAAATCCACACTGACAAGCAGAAGGCAGATATCTTCACTAAACCTTTGGCTGAAGCAAGGTTTCAAGAGTTGTCAGTGGAGCTTGGACTCCTAGATCCAGGAGAGTAAATAAAGGATTGAATCTCAGTAGAGTTACCTTCAACTCAGTGGAGGTTCATACTCAGAAGAGGATCTTCTCTCAGAAGAAGCTCCCCATCTCAGAGGAGGCCTTAATATCGGACGAGGTCAAACCTCAGTGGAGGTCAAGTTTATACTTATGTTATTTTCAAAGCTAAAGCCTCTTAGTTTTATATATATTTTAATTGGTTTCAATATATTTACTAATGAGTGCTTTCTGAAAAATTAAATCTCTTTCCACTGTTCCGAAGAGATTTTGGTATGGCAAGCATTTAATGCGCGTGGTACAAGTCAGACATGCTTTTTCAATTACCTATCTCACGCGCCCTAAAAGCCGGTTGATATGACCTTCCGACTACCAACCCTCTCAATCCATACCATTCAATTAGGCGGTTCTTTTCTAACCGTCAAGATTTCTTAAAACCCCCCCACTAAACCTTGCAACTATCCACGATCTCAAACACGATCAATCTCAGGCGTTGATCTCTTTGTTCAATCTCACCATTCATTACTCATATAAAAACTCCAAACGATCATTTGTAAACCTTTTCGAATACACTTCCAAAGCAAACACTTACTTTTTTTCCCAACTCTCTGCAAATCGTTTCTCTCAAACCCTCTTATTCAAATGGCAAAACTAAATCTTAGTTTCCTTACCCATAAAGATAACTTCTGGTATGAACCCATCGTGGTTTTTGATAACCCAGAAATTGAGTCCAGACTAGAGTATGCTCACATCAAAGAAGCCCTTGAAATGATAAAAAGTGCTGGGTTAGAGAAATTTCTATCTGTCCATCCAGAGAACTGTTTTGACAGACAGGTTCTTGAATTCTACAACAATGTCTCCAACTCAGATACAAGGATCAAGTCTCATCTGATCTTGCAAAGGAAGAAGAAAGTTATGAGAGATAACATGGAGGTCACAGAGCACCAAAAGATAAAGAAGGATATTCGTGTGAGCGGAGAAGTTCTGAAGGAGCTTTTTGATCTTCCTTCTGAAGGTCCCAATCCAGACACGTGCATAGTAGAGAAAGAGGAAGAATGGGTCAAAACCATAATGCAGAGGAAGGTACAATACACCCCAACAATGAACAGAAGTGAACTCCTGCCAGTTTACAATGTTCTCTGTGAAGTTGTGAGTAAATGTATCTTGGGAAACCAAGGGAGTACTGAGCAAGTGAGCAAGCCAAAGCTCAGGCTGATGAAGGCGATAGTTGAGAGCAAGGAAAAGCCATACAATTGGCAGCAGTTCTTTCTGAGGGCCTTGAATAAAGAGCACTCGAAGTTTCAACCTGACAAATCTCCTCAACTATCAAGTAAGCTAAACTATGCAACAAAAATCTCTTACTTGATAGAGAATGTAGATCTGGGAGTAGATTGGATCCCTGATAGGAAATGGAGCAATCTAAAGATCTTATTCAAGTCTGGAAAGACTCTGGAGGCAAGGATGATTAAGCCTGCTGTGGAAAGCCCAGAGGCAGTTGAGGAGGAGGAAGCTACCCCTGCTGAGGGGAAGAAAACAAAGCTGAAGAGGAGATTGGTAAAGTTGAGTGACAAAATGGCTCAACATAAGGAGGATGTGGCAGAGAAGGCCTCAAGGAAGGAGAAGAAGAGGTCTTCTGAAGCAGAGAAAGAGGCTGCTTCGAAGAAAGTCAGAATCACCAACTCTACTGATGAGTCTTCATCAGGTAACCCTACCTCTTCTCCCAACACTATCTCAACTGAGTCTGACTCAGATGTCCCTGCACCTACCCCCATCAAACCTAAAATCACTAAACCTCGCACCCCTGCTGCCAAAACCAAACGCATCTCCAAAATAACTCACACTCAAACCCCCACTGATGGCTCTCAAAAGCCAGCAAGTGGATCCCAAACTGAAACCCCCACTGAACCCATCTCCACCCCAACTGAAACCACCCCATCAAACCCTACTGAACCCATTCCCTCAACCCCATCTGAACCCGTATCATCCACCCCCACTGACCAAAACCCAACCTCACCTGACACTCAAACCTCATCTGAGTTGAACCCTCCTGAAATTAATCCAACTCAACTGGAGTCTATCCCAGAAGAGCCAACAGAAAGCAGATCCCCTACCCCTTCCCTTCCCTTCCTTCAGACGATGAAGAAGAGTACTCTTTCCTTGATACTCTCAAGGATGAAGTTGCATACTCTTTAGAGTCTAAGTACCCTGAGCTTGATGGGTACCCAACCCTGAAAGCTTTATTCTTGAGGCTGAGACTCCTTCTCCAGCTCAAAGATAGGAGGCTAGGAGAAATTCTACTGGCAGTCAAAGGCAGCAATGCTGATGATTGGAAGAAGGAGGAGATGGAGGTGTTGCAGTTTGCAGGGATGACCAAAACCAGACTTCTCTGTGATGAGAAAATTTTTGAGAGTCTGGTGATGGAGAAGATAGCTGAAGCTAAGAAGGCAACTGAGGTGGAGAGGACTGATGTTGGTGAGCAAGAGAAGTCAGCTGAGGTGTTAGCTGAAGGAGAGGAGGTGAAGGAGAAAGAGGAAGAGAAAGAAGAAAATATACAAGGAGGAGGGACCTCACCAAGGCAAGGTGATGGTGAGGTAGCCAAGGATGTATCCAAGGCAAGGGATACTGAGGCTCAAAATTTGCCACAGGAGAGTCCAGTAGAGGTGTCTACTGAGATTCTCCCACAACAGCCCTCAGTGGTGGCTTTAGAGTCAACTGAGGTGACTGGAATCGAAGGAGTTGAAAAGAAAAGAAAAAAGGCTGAGGGTGGTGAGAAAGATGTTGAAATCACTGGAGTTGTGAGAGGTCAAATAAAAGCAATCATCCCTGTAAAGGGTGAATTGGCTGAAAGAAACATAGTTGAAAAGGAGAGTGATGAGAGAAGTAAGATGAGTGAGGAGGAGGGAGTTCCAATGGAGTTAGAAGTTACAGGTGACTAGGTGAGATTGAGGGAGGAAAAACTAACACTGTCTTAAATGCAGGTACTCAAACTGATGAGATCCCCCCAGTCCAGGTCAACCTAACTCCCCTGAAGGATGCAGTGCTTAAACTCCAAGATGAAAGACTTCCTACTCTTGAAACTCAGCTGAGAGATGTCCAAGAACCTGTCCAAGAGGAGGTGGACGAAATGGTCATCCTCTCAGATCACATTGACGAACTCATGGAGTCCACAACTACATCACTCCAGAATCTCACACTTAAAATTGAAGACTCTCAGCAGATGGTGATTGATGTAGTTGAGGGGCAAAGTGTGCTAGTCATTGAAGCCCTGAAGAAGCTGGAGGAAACTGAAGAAGAGGCCAGAGCCAAATTCCTCAAAGACTCAGTAGAGAACGTTTCCATCAACCTGAAGTCATCAGTGGAGGCCTTCTCAACTGACCTTCTTGGAAAGGTTGAAGGATTATGGAACTCGAAGATGTCTGAATTCGAGGCCAAGCATGCTGAGCTGGGAGCCAAACTGGGAGAGGTACTAAAGAAGGCAGCTGAGGATTTCCCAACTCAAGAGAAGACTGATGTGCTTATCAATGAAAAGCTTGCGCAGTTTGTTCAATTTGGGCAGACTGCTGAGGCTACTTTAGAAAGGCTTGAGGATGAGGTAGATCACTGCTCAACTGAGCTGAAGGCATTGGCACATGATCAACTGAAGCTCAACATCACAGTGGCTGAGTGTATGATTAATGTCGGAAAAGAGGATAAGTGCGAAGGACATGAAGGCTGATCCCAAGAATAAAATGAACATTATCCTTGAAACCCCTGATTTCGAAAAAGGCCAACAAGTGAAGAGCACCCTGAAGAAAGTTGATGCTGAGGCCCAGAGGCTGGTTGGAGAAAAGAAGGGCAAGGAGACATCATCAGAAGACCTTTCAAAGTTCAAAGAAGCTCATCTGAAAGAGAAGGAAGAGAGAGCTGCAAAGAAGGGGGAACCTGCAAAGAGGAAGGCATCTGAAACTCTCTCAGCAGAGGTTGCTAAAAAGACAAGAACCTCAGGGAGGTTGGCAGCTAAGTCCACAACCTCTACTGATGAAGTTCAGGTACTTCCTATTCTCAACCCTGAACCCTTATCTTCTGAACCTCCCAAGTCTGCACCCACCAAAGTCACAGAGCTCGCTGAGCTAATTAAAGAGGCTGGAGGTATGAATGAGAGAGCAAGGAAGCTAACAGCCCAGCAGCAGGAGAGGAGAGATAAGGTGGTTGATAAGATAGAGACCATTGCAGAGCTGGCTGAGAGGAAAAGAAAGGAGAGGCTAGCCACATTTGATAAAACTACTTCTAAGAAGTTCAGAAGTGGTTATCTTAAGTGGGCTGCCAAACTGAAGAAAGACAAGATCACACCTTCTCAAAACAGATTCCCTCACCATGATGCCTGGGTTCCTTTTATGTCAGTGGAGAGTTAGGAAGGGACAATGCACAAGAAGTCTTCAACTCATGGTTGTTTGGTGCCTATCCCAAACTCTATCCTGAGATCAGTGGTGCTTGGAATGATGCCTTCCCTGATCATGCTCTGAAGGCCCCTGAGCCAATCACCTACTGGCCTCCTCAAGATGCAACAAGAGCTGTTGATAGAGAAAGGATCACTGAAGAGTGGACATCTTTATGTGAGCATCTTGGTCTCAAAGGACATTCCAAGGAAATGATGGAAATGAAGAATGAGCTGAAGATCAGAGTCTTCAAGCAATATGGACTTGAACCTCTTTTTGAGTCCATCTGAGAAAGTTGTATCTTTTGCTGGGCATTTGTTTATAAGTCCCAGGTGTGTTTAGTTTCAAACTTTTTGAGAGGTGACTTCATGTAATTTGTACTTCATCATTTTTTCAATGAAATGAACTCTGCTGATGTTTGCCCAAGATAATATCTCATTATCATTTAGGCTTATGTACTTGAATGTTTTTACTTACAAAATCTGTGAACTTTGAATGTCATCTGAAGAACCTCATCTGGAAGAAGATATGTAATAAGATAGGTTCCGACATAATCAAAAAGAGGGGAATTGTTGGGAAAATGTATAAGACCTGTTTTGATTAGATGCCAACATGTCCCTCCTAAGTTGTTTTGTAAGTAAATTATTCAGTAGAGTTAATGTTTAGTTCAACAGTTCTAAGTGTTAAGAACTGGAGTACAGTTAGTAATAACTAGAGTGTATTTTAGTATGAAGTCTGCTGAAGATGAAGTCCGCTGAAGTGAAGTCCGCTGAAGACTAAGTGATCTGAGAAAGAAGTCTAAGTCTTGAATGTTTTCTAAGTACATTCTCACTAAGACTAAATCTATCAGTAGAGGACGAAGGTCCACTGATAAAGAAACTAACAAGTACATTAAATGCTAAACATATTTAAAGCTGTTAGTTAATCTGGTTGGAACAAGGCAAAATGAATTTCAGTGAAGCTTACAATAAATGAAGGAATAAGAAGGTTCTCTCAGAGGAGTTCCACCTTAAAGCAAGACAAGAATCTGGGCATACAGACTTAAGGTCCAATGAAAAGATGACACGTCAGTGTACTTTACTGACAGCCGACCTGCCCCAGCCTGACAAGTACCAAAAGTCTTTCACCTAGCAATCTACAGAAAGTTGGTGAACAGCATGGTTTTGCAGCCGTTTCTTGACAAGACTTAAAGCTTCAAATAGAGCCGTTTGAACCAATCAGATACAAGAAGACTTACTTGAGAAGATTCAAATCCAACGGGAAGATTTTCAAGGAAGCCTATAAATACAGAAGGACGTGCACATTTACAAGCACGGGAAACTCACAAGATCAAAGCTATCTCTACATTCATAACCATCTAGAAGCACTCGAAATTATCATTGTTTCCCAAGTGTTTCACAGTTGTAGAGAGCCTAACAAACCTTCTGTAACCAAGCTTAAAAGCTATATCCAAATCTTAGAAAGAGATAATCCAATCCTAAGCATTGAGCTAAACCTGTAAGGATTATCTCAAAATAGTTGGAACCAAAACCCTACTCAAAACCCTACTCAGTGTTTAGGTTGAGAGCTAGTGTTAAGTGGTGTTAGTAAGCTGATTGTTGTATCAGTCTGAAAGCTGGTTTGTTTTGGGAACTAGGACCTGGAATTTCCTAGTGATCAATCATCCTAAGAGAGGAGAAGTTGATCAGTGCACCTTGGCACTATAACACAAGGAATTCCAAGTGAAAGGAATTCTCCTGTTTGATCAGGCCAGTGGACGTAGGAGATTTATCTCTGAACCACTTTACATCTTGTGTACTTACATTCTGCTATTTCATAAGTGTGTGTTAATCTCAAGTTTATCAAAGTAAAACGAGTTTTCTAAAGGGCTCACTAATCCGCATCTGAAAGCTAATTAGATAGTAGTTCAACTGAAAGTCTTGTGCTTTCAGTGGAGGTATTATCTCAGTAAGCTTTCACAGAATAACTCTCAGCAGACCTCAAGTCCACTGACGAGCTATTGTCTTAAGTAACCTGATAAGTTTTGAAGAAGTTTTAATTTGTAACCACAGGTGTATTCCCTCCCCCCCATACACCTGTTTACTCGTTTCGGGACCAACAATAAATAATAGATAATTTCCAACTCAACCAATATGTTCCATATTTTGATGGAAATTAGTGATGGGACGTGGAGGATTCCTAAGTAAAATTATTTGTTGCATATGATTAAAGATTATTGTGTATATATTGAAGTTAGACTAAACTAAGAAATTTATTAGGTGGTTATTAAGTTGAAATTTATAATAACATCAGTACAATAATTACAATAATATTAGAGAAATTGTGAGTATTCATTAATTTCATACCTCTATCAAATTAACTACTGTAGTGGGAGGAAAACTTGCTCTACCTATTATACAGATGAAATTAGTAAAGAAGACCCAAATTATGGTTTAACAATTAATGAGAGAAGCAATATATAATCATGATTAACTAGTGGCCTAACTTCTCGTCACTTTAGCCTAACTATCTAGTTTGTTCAAATTTTCAATGCTACGAAGTGGTAGATACCCCAAATGCCCATCTCCAACCAAAAAAGAATTTTGGACAATTTAAGTAGAACAAATCAAAAAATTAATAAACTTTGCAAATAGAAAAATGATGAAATAACCACAAATGCATCAACTTGGGCAGAGAACTAAGTTTTCTCTTTATAGGTATCTATCACATAATAGCAGAGAGTAGTTCCCTCAGATTGAGGAGTTGCAATATATATACAGTAAAAAAGAGTCCATTATAATGAAACGACTCCAATTTGGCTAACAAAATTGAACTACCAAAAACAGAGTATATATTGTTCTTCATTTTTCAATTCTAAGACCAGAAAGAATCGATTGTGCATTTTAAATGAATAAGTGGACATATATGATATATTATCATACATGTCTATATATATATATATATATATATATACTTACACTGCAATATTGAAGAGGAGTAAGCCTTTGTTTTTAAATAAGGCTACCTGTGGAAAAGACTTTCCTCTGCCCGGGTAAATAGAAAATTGTAGCCAGCTGCCGTAACGACAAGGAATGCAACAGAGAGATATCACTCTGCGGAATGTATAATCGAGTTAATATAACACTCTCAATTACTCATGAAACTGAAATCACACCATTAGTAAGACAGAAATTGGGACTCAAAACGACTAGGTTGAAGCCAAAGAGATTGGACAGAGGACTGAGACCAGCAATGAAAGCAGAGATGAAATGTTCGTTGCAGCAGCGAAGTCACAATCAGGGAAGATAAAACCTTTTAGGGTTTGATCGAACGTGAGCGAAATTGTAGGGAAGCAGACCGTGGATTATGAGGGAATTGAGTAAATCTTTTCCCAAAATAATTTGTTCGCAAATATTAATTAGGGTTACGATGTAATTGAGTTTAATTAGTAGCGCCAAAACGAAAATAAAATTGTAAAGATGAAAATAAAATAGCGCAAATACTCTTTTTTTAAATTGTAGCGCCAAATACGAGAATATTTTCAGTATATATTTCATATTTAGTTATAGTAAATTAATATTTTATTACATAATATAATATTTTTAATTAGAGTATTAATTCATACACACGATTATTATATAATTATGTGAACGAAAATGAAGAATATAACTCTGGTTTCTGATAGTCAATTGCAAGTGAGCGATTCACATAAGAACTTTCGCCTTTTGTGGATCGCTACGAGCAGTGTTTTTTAAACTTGGACCAACGAGTTAGAAGTGTTCAACCTAGCATTGTGCACGAGGTCAATCTGGTTCTTATTTTGTATTAAATTATTTTTATGTATTTCAATTATAAAAATATTATTTTCTTTAAAATGTAGTATAATTTAATTATACATATTGAAATTATAAAAATAACGTTATAACAAATCAAAAAATCGAGTCCAAACATAAAATTGCGTTTTTTCCTGAACTCCCCGACCAAAGGCGCATCGCCCCGGGGACCCCCCAAATAGCTGACCAACAGACTCTTGACCATCTTAGTGCCAGGGTTTAAGGTATTCCAAATTAATATTAGAGTAATACTTGTGTATGAACTAGTTGCATTGTGAAAATAATACTCCCTCCGTTCCAGTTTTGTTTTCCCATTTGCCAAAAAAGTCTGTCCCAATTTTGTTTTCTCATCCCTAAAATTAAAACTAATTTATTCATTTAAATAATACTTTATTCACCATTCATCATTCTCAATACTACTTTAATCACCATTCATCATTCTCAATACTACTTTATTCATTTAAATACTAAAATTCAACTCTCGCATTAAACTCCGCGCACAGTCAAACGGAAAAATAAAATTGGGACGGGGGGAGTATCATTCATTGTAATGAATAAAATTATTCAACTGATGTATATGGTGCAATTGGTTTCCTAGTAATAGGTTTCAATGAAATGAGCAATACCCTTCTAAATGAGTACATTTTACACATGATGTAAACAGGGATTTTTGTTGATCATGACTTTGATCTTCAATATATTCTCGATTTACTGATCTTTGATATCATATCTCTAACAATATTGATATCTTATAGTGAAATAACTAGTATTTTATAGTGAGACAACTAATACCCCTTCAATTAATATCCTTTGAAGTTGATACATTTAATGAAATAAACTAATATCATTTAATGAAATAACTAATACCCTTCATATAAATTTTAGGGGGATGCTTGCAATACTTTACCTCAAGCTTTAAGGTAATATTTCGATATTTCATATTCATATTTTTTATTTTGCCATCTTATAAAATATTCAAAAAAAATTATGTAAATGTGTTAAAGGTATCCTGACATGAAGATTTGAAATTATTAGTATATCATTCTAATGACTATAATAACATGTGGACAAAAATACATAAGGAAATGTAATTATGTGAACATATATAACCAAGACTCCTAAAGCAGATTAAGTACCTAGTAATTAATAATTTGATAAGTAATTCTTGTATGAGATTGCAAAACATGTTTGTGAGAAAGAATCAAATTTATTTTGTTTACTAGTAATATTGATTTAATTTTACTTTCTGACTTTAATTTGGAGAAATAGGAAAAATAAAATTTTCAAGCGTGAAGACTTGTAGATAATCACAAAATATCTCCCTTTTATGTGATGAAGCGTGCGATCGTCACGCTAACATGTCTTTTACATGACAAAAATGAAAGTCGTCACCACAAACAAAGATTTATTGTGACACTTGTAAATCATCACAATAAATCTCATTTTTTCGTGACGATGATACAATTTGTCACCACAAAGGGATGTTTCTTGTGATGATTTTTGAATCATCACAATAGATCTTATTTTTACGCGACGAAGATTGAAGTCATCACCACAAACAACGGTTTTTTGTGACGACTTGTGAATCATCACAATAAATCTATTTTTACATGACGAAGATGGAAGTCGTCACCACAAATAGAGATCTCTTGTAACGACTTGTAATTTGCCACAATAAATCAATTTTAAAGTGACGAAGATGAAAATTGTCACCACAAAACAAAGGCTTCTTATGATGACTTACAAATTGTCATAATAGATCTCATACTTTATGCGACGATGATGAAATTTGTCACCACAAATTAATACTTCTTGTGATAATGTACGAATCGTCACAGTATATCTTCTTTTTACGCAACGAAGATGGAAGTCGTCACAAAAAATAAAGATTTCTTGTGGCGATTTTATAATTGTCACATTATATCTCCTTTTACGTGATGAAGATGGAACTCGTCACCACAAATCAATACTTATTATAACGATATGTGTTTCGTCACAAAAGGTTTGTCACAATACAATGACTTTTGCTGTCGCACATTGCCACTTGTGACAACTCGATAAATTGTCACAATAGATTACCATTTTACGTGATAATATATGTGATCGTCATGAAAATATATACTTTTAGTGATAAATTTAAAATTCGTCACGAAAACATACTCTTTAGTGATGACTTTTATATTCATCGCAATAGTTTTATCACCAAAAAATAATTTTTTTTGTAGTGCAATGAGGCGAACAAGTTCTTGATTGGGCGAACAAATGTCTTGGGGGGCAAGTGAACCAGATAGGGCAAACCAAAAACTTGCCTAATTTTTGGAAAATTTTGCTAAGTATAGAATGAAAAGTTGTTCGGCACGTTGTATAATTTTAGTACTGGTTCATCTTTTTTATTTTAGACAAAGTTGCTCGGTAAAAATGTTATAAGCGAGCATGTGTTAGTTAGTGTTCAAAGTTGTTCGTCAGGTTGTATATGTTAGTGACGAGCAGTCTTACAACACTTGTAAATTTTTTACATTATGTATACATAGTTGTTCGTTGAAAGAAAAGTCCAAAAGCTCGAGGTACAAGTCCATTCTGAGGACCAAAGCCAATTAAAGGTTGTTCGTCTTTTAAGATGAGTAGAACCTAAGGCTAAACCCAAATTCCATTAAAAGACAAAGTTCAAATCGAACAAAGCCCAAAATTATATGTTACAATTGCGAAAGCATTGACAAAAATATAAAGACAATTAACATATAAAGAAAATGAGCGAATAAAAGAAAGACATTTCATTAAATAAAGGCTTTGAAGTCTAAAAAATAGTACAAGAGTTCTAGAGGAAGTGTACTACAAAAGACGAACAACTATTGCAAAATAAAGACTAGTCTGTCCTAAATCTATGGCTGCTCGGCAGGGGGAGGGCCTTGAGTCTGATCGGCAGGAGGGTCAACAATTATATCTCTAGCCATATCCTCGGCTACTTTCTCTTCCCTCTCTCTAGCAGCTTGCTCGTCTGCGGCAGCTGGCTCCTCTTCCTGCTCGCCCTCATCGACCATAGGAGGAGAACGAGTAATGGTGATACTGGGGTCAAGGCTGTCAATCTTGACCCCCAGCTCGGCGATATCCCCCAAATGGATCTCAATGTTGTTCGGCGGGGGATAGTGCTCCAGAAACTCGGTCAGGTCCTTGCCCATCTCTTCCACCATGTCTTTAAAATCGTACGCATCAGCCATGCGAATGCAATCGGCATAGGCGCAGATATATCCCAAGTTTGAGATGGAGGAAGACCGGGCTTGGAGCTCAGCCTCGAGCTGCTCGTGGGTGAAGGTGTTGGTCTCTACATCCCTAAGGCAAGCAACTTCCGCCTCGAGCTCGGCAATCTTCTGCTCGGCCGCAGACAGTTTTTTATTCTCTTCGCCGAGCAGGGCATCTTTGCCTCCCAATTCACCAGATAAACCTTGAATTTCTTCAAGAAATTTCTTCTCATTGTCAATGTAAACATTGATCTGGTTATTGAGGCGAGCAAGCTTGGCTTCATAGTTGTTAACCAAGCCGTCCTTCTCTTCAGTAAGCTGCCGAGCAGTACTGGCATATCTGCGAATAGCTTCTTCCTGCTCGGCCAGCTCGGTCATCGCTTTCTGCGCCATCACGAGGCCGTTGGCGTGATGCATCATGGACAAATGGAAGTTGTCCGCCAACCCCTGCATGGAGATAGTTTTCTCCATGGGTCGTGTCCAGGCTCGGGCGACCAATTCCATTGCCCTGCGAACATGATCGCCTGGAATCTCCCTTATATTGACAGGAGTCTTGGAGCAGGCATACTGATGGACAACACTTGCTCGCCCAGGGTGGTCGCCAGAGCGGTATCTGCGAACAAGAAAACAAAGAATACTTAGGAAAATGTAGAGGAAAAATGAATCTTGTTCGGCAGAAGTGAGAGTAAACTTACTCTTGGAACTTTCGATCGTCCCAACCCAGATGGGTAATATCTTCAGGACCGCGAACATGAGTGGAGTCCTTGCCCGCTTTGCCTGTCTTCTCCGCAGGCTCGGTAGAGAGGGGGCGAACGGCTTCTCCCTCTGTGTGGTGGCGAGCATGGCTCTGTCCCACTTTCTCCTTGCCTTTAGTCCCGGCAGGAGCAGTTTGGGATACGAAGGTCCCATCCCCTTTCTTTAGGCGCTTGGCGCCGCGGGGTGATGGAGCCGGAGGGAGAGAGGGTTGAAGATTGGATGAGGGCGCGACTTGGCGAGCAACTTTCGCCCCCTCGGTCTTGTTCGTCATTGATAGCACCTTGGAGAGCGGATTGCCTTTCTGTCTCCTTTCCTTTGGAGGCGGCATCTCGAAAACTCTTTGCTCCAAAAGTCCAAAGCAGGAAGGGACGGCAACGGTGACTTGCTCGGCTAAAAAAAAGAGAGAAGAGGAAAACGAGTTAAGGCGAGCAGGTTTTAATGGCAAACGACGAACAAACTTGCGAAGGAAGGGTTATAAATTTTCTGTACCTGGGGGCACCTCAACTTGAGCCTCTAAGTGGTGGGGGTAAGTGAGTAGGCGAGCAGCTCTCTGGTACTTCTCCTCGCTCAGATGCTGGATGGTCCTATCCGCTTTGTTGCACAGACCGACCAAGCAAGAAGTGAATAAAAACTCTGCACCAACCTCCTCTTCTTCTAAACTCCACTTGGGCAATCGAGGGCTTGCGAGCAAACAAGAAAAGTTAAATTAGAACAATACAGTTCAAAAGCGAACGAAGATAAACTTACGCTTAATTATTCCATAAGAGGCAGGAGAGTTAATTCGTCCAATGCCACCGTGTGGACCGGAAGATGCTCGCCAATCACCCCCAATGAAGAAGAAGTGTTGTTTCCAGTCCCTGATCTTATTCGGCACTCCTTTTACCATCTCAAGTCCAGTTCTGGCCTTGAGATAGTAGTAACCTTCTTCACCTACGGGGCACTTGGTAATTGTCATAAGATAGTTGATCTCCTCAGCAGTAAGACGATCAATGTATCCCTCTAAGGCGAACAAACACATCGAGCCCAGCAAGTTCATCCACCCAATTGGAGTAATTTGGGTGATGGCAAGGTTGGTCGCCTCCAGAAAGCGACCAACAACGGGAGGCAATGGCAGCTTCAAACCAGCGATCAAGGTGTCGATGTTGATCGCTGTGCATCCTGGAGGTGGGCGACCAGCTCTCACTTTTCTCCCGGGGGCCCACATGTGAATGTCATAAGGAATCTTGTAGGTCTCCCGGATCAGATCAAGATCCTCCTCGAGGACAACACTCTTGATTTTGCTCGCCTAGAAGTTAGTTTTTACCAAGTCCATTACTTGTCTCTGTGGGCGAGCAAAGTTGTTCGCGTGTTCCTCAACATATGCTCGCCATTCGAAAGGCTGAGCAACTCCAACCGAATCTCATTTTCCAGCATCTTTGGAGATGGGAAATTTATCCCCTCCAAAAATTCGCGAGTCAACTCGTCAAACTCGGGATCCTCTTCCGACTCGGTACTGGACAAAGAGCCCTCGTCGGAATCCCTATTCGTAACGATCACCACCTCCCTCCCTGATGGGCGAGCACCAGTATCTTTCACCGATCGAACAACCGAGTCCACGTGGGGGTCCGATGTCGAAGAAATTTCAAAAGGGGGTTGATTTCCGTGTGCCACAATGGAGAAGAGGGGATCAAGGGTTTCCTCAGATTTATTGCTCGAATGAGAAGACATAGGAGAAAAGGAAGAAAAAATGCAGACAGCGGCGAAAAATGTTGCAGACTGCGGCGAATCCACGGAGAAGAAGGCGGCGCAAGGTTCCACACGGCGGCGATGGAGATTTTTGAAGAAAAGAAAAAATGAAAGATAAAATTGTGTGATAAGAACAAAAACACTACCTCGGAATTGAACTGGAAACTCGAAATCGGAGTAGTTACCGGAGAGAAGCTTGAAATTGATGGGGGGGGAAATGAAGAGGACGAAGCACTGTAGCAAGAAGAACTGAAGTGGGAAAATTTTCGTTTCCCACTTCAATTTATACCATACGAAAAAACGGGGTAAAACCCATAATTTTCCCAAAAATTGGGGACCAAAATGACAAGAAACGGGGTCAATTTGTGAATTCGAGAAAAAGTCAACGGGTCTACGAGCAAATATAGGAGTGCGTCCCCTCGGGATTGATCGCGCGTGGGCGGCGCAAAATCATGCCGCCCACGTCATCTTCGTACAACCCCCAGACGTTGGGGAGACGAAACTGCGGACCATCTATTTGCTCGCTTAGTTCAATGATGTTCGTCCCAATCCTCGTCAGTTTAGTATCCTAACTATTGTTGCTCGCCCAAAGATGCTCGTCCATGGCAACATATAGTCAGGATAGGGGGCAATTGTTGATAGGCGAACATCAATCATTGTTGTACAAACAAGGATTAAGGATGTATAAACCAAGATTCAGGTGTATAAACTAATCCAGGTGCTGTATAAAGTGATGAACAACTATATCGACGAACAACACATCGGCGAGCAGGTTTTAGGACCCGAGACCAGATATGGACCCTCCACCAAGTCAATAATGACGAACAACATTATGATAGATGGTGCATCTACCAGCTTGAGAGGTGTATGAGGACGAACAAAGGACCAAGATCCCAAAGCCTATCTATACGAAATACAAAGGCGAACAACTTCCGAGCCATGACCTCAAGAGGCGAACAACTTTGATTGAAAGACCATACTGAATCAATCAAGCCGACCTGGACGAACAACAATGAGTCCGTGATAAGACCAAAGAAGACTTTGTAACTAAGATATAGCTTAGATAAGGTAAAACCAAGGTCAAAGGACACTTGTCCAGCATGCAAGCTAGGGAGACCAAGAGTCATAGACACCTCATGCTTGCTAGCTTCTATAAATAGTTGTTCTCCAGCTGAGAAATATAAGTTCAAATTCACAAATGCTCCTAAAACACTCACTAACACACCTAAACATACACACATACGAAATTAATACGATTTCGACTTTCGTATTTACAATTCCACATCCCGAATCTTCGTTTTACAATTTAGGGTGGTAATCAATCACACATAATTGATTGGTGATCTTAAACCGAACTAAAACAGTCACTAATCCTACCGATTAAATTTGATCACCAACATGTATAAAGTACAATTGGTTCATACATAAAATACTTTGCCATACTTTTTAGTATAACCCATAATACCCTTCAGTTATTTAATGTTCATATGCATTTGGTGGTTTACCCAATAAAATATATTGATATATTAATTGTTATATGTCTACTATAATCTTTCTTTGAAGTAAATAATCTAGATAATCTCTCATTCTACAAAAAATTAAAAGTATGTACCGAGTGAAATTGGTTTATACACAAACCACTTTGCAATATTTTTTCGTATAACCACTAATACCCTATTGTAATCAACTCTTTGGTTAAACAACTAATACTATTTGTACCCTTCAACTAATATCCTTCAGAAAAATAACTAATACCCTCCAAAACTAATACTCTTCAGTGAAAATAACTAATACCACCAAGAACTAATTCCTTTCAGTGAAAACAACTAATACCCTTTAGTGAAAACACTAATATACATCATTTTCATTCTATACTTTGTCAAAAATTAAAGTGTGGTCTTATTCCTTTTCTTAGATTAATAAATATTTATTTTAATAACTACTACAAAAAATAAATTTCTACAAACTATATGTCAAATTATTTTTATACATTGATCATTCACAAAAATATTTAATAACTATTATTTAAAAATAATAGAAATATCTTTTATAATACAAAATAGTGAAATTTATCGTAATATATATTCCAAAGATATATTCAACATATTTTTATATTATTTCTCAATATTTATTATAAATTATATTTCAAAAGTATATCAAATATATTTTGTAAAAAAATGTCAATATTTACAATAAAATATATTTTAAAGATATATATCAAAAAATTAAAATAAAATAAACTCAATTTAGCAATAATTTTGGCGGAAAAATTCAACGGTTTCCAAATGTAGGTCGGTTAGCGTTATTATATATATATAGATGTCACAACCAAAGAATTATCTCCGGTTTATTATGAATATGAGTTTATTGATGACACACATTATCACATGTTTCGTCTTACTAAAGATTGGTTTAACTTTGTTAGAAGTGTTGGATTGCGTAGAAAGGATAAAATTATTTTGGTTGTGTTTTGAGCAAGAATGATTTTTGTTGCCCGTGCACCAATGTTGAATACTTGATATTGATCTTTTTAATTAAGTCACATTTTTATTCTTTAATTTGTATAGCTCAGTTTCAACAATGATATAGTATGTTGTTATTGTATCGAAGGAGTATTATTTTATTTGGAAGTTAAGGTTTACAAACAGTTCATTATTCGGTTATAAATATTTGAATTTTATGACTTTTATTATGATCTGTGGTATATTTTTTTATAATTATCTTAAATCATTTGTATTTGTTTGGGTAATTGTTATCGCTATTGATATAAATTATTTTTTTAAAAAATATTTACTTTATTATTGTGTAACTATTTTAAAAATAAACAAGTTTGTTGATTATTAAAAATTAAATATAGAGATTATTAGTTCTTAATTAAATTAATATAAAAAATATTGATAAATTTATTATAAGGGACAATTATCTACACCCACTATTTTACTAACATTCACCTATTAATCTAATTTAATTTCAGTACAACCACCAAACATATCCACTTCCCCACATCTTAGTCCAACAGTGAAAAATATGATAATCATCTTTCCACAAGAGCGTCTGTTAGCAGAGGTGATTAAATTTGGGTGTGAAAAAATCCATTAATGCAAGAAAATTTGTTCAAATGTATTATATGGTTTCTTAATATTAATGTAATAATCATCTTTTTGTTATATTGAAGTATTTTAGACTAACAAATTTTTCCGTTTTATTATCAATACAAGTTTATTGGTGACACAGATTGTTGCATGATTAGTCTCACTGAAACTTGGTTTAAAATTGTAATAATTGTTGAACTACGTAAAAATAATTAAATATTTAAGAAGTGTAATGGTATTTATGTCAGAGCAAGAATAATTTTTTATTTTTGTGTACAAAATTGAGTACCTGATAAAGAGTATTTTTTCTTTAAGAATTGTAACTTAGGGTGATAGGAAAATTAAGACTTTGAATCTTCAAATGGATAATTTAAGGACAATAACTTTTAAAAGTTGCGAATTGAGACCAATCAGCCCGAATCTAACCAAACTGGGCTAATTAGCCAATTGACCTAAAAATCACGACTTATTGACATGATTTAACCTGAATTTTTGTTCAATTTGAATCAAATTTTGGTTGATTTGAGCTGATATGGCTTAGATTTGCTACTTTTTAAAATTATTGTCCTTAAAATGTCAGCTCGGAATGTTACATCCTCATTTTGCCAGCCCAAAGAGTTGTAGTCCTTATTTTACCCCGCTAATTTACAGTCCATAAATAATTTATTCCCGTACTTGATACTAATTGAATCTTTTATCTGTAAATAATATTTTATTAATTGTATCTAAAATTTATTATTTTATCTGGATGGTAATGTTTAAAAACAGTTCACTGTTCAGTTATAGAAGTTTAAGCTTGGTGATTTTTATTATGACCCGAGTTACTTAATTTTGATATATTTGTCCTTAAATCATTTGTTTTGGAATGTGGTCAAACAAAATAAGTTTCTCATCTTATCGGTGAGGATCAAATTAACCCTTCAATTTTTTTTTTTTTTTGCACATATATGAGCCTTTTTTTTAATTGAGAACAATAGACCCCTAATCTTAATAAAATAAAAAAATCAAACCGTAAAATTTATCCTGGATGATTAATCATTTTGCATCCTACAACTATCACTCCTCCCTCGGACTAATAAAAGCGAAATATATAGTAAAGTTCATCTTATTCTCATTGAACTTAACATCTGTGCACAAAGTAAGACCTTCAAAGAGTTCATCAGTAGGATTTAATTCTTGGGAGTTCCTTGGGAAAGATGTTTACCCACAAAATGAAATTTGAGCTCGCTGGAAACTTTGTAGATAGTTAAAAGCCCATACAACTTTGAACTTGCTACGATATGCCGACCCCGATAATCTATTTTTTCCAATATTTCGTATCACACTATTTCTTCTTGATTCTCCAGGTTGCCTTACAATTTCCTCACGGCTTATGCTCTTGCTATTATCATATCTTTTGGTGAGAAATTTCATAGTTGCTAGACCTACACCATCCTTAATTTCTAACCACAAATTGAGCATTTTTCCAAACATGTGAAGTCGAGGGGTAGAAGAAAAGAGCATGAATGATGTGGCAATTAGGAGTTATAAGAACACGGTGATTAGACAAATTACCTTTTGAGACAATTAAATCATTAGTCATTTTCCATAAAAATAGAAGTACAGACTTTAAGGGGAATATTGAGAGACCAATTTTTTTGCCACCATATTGTTTCAACTTATTTGTTAAAAGTATCTTCTTCCTTGTGTTGGCTGACTTTTCTCCTCCAAAAAACAAATATATCCAGATTTTATAGAAAAATTCCCTTTATTATCCGACCTCCAAAAATACAAATCGCCAAGGTCAGTTCCAAAAATGGGAGTTTATTTGAATAATAGCTTCTCATTTCAAAAGAAGAAAATAAATCTTTTTTAAGAGATCTTCATTTCAAATGTCTGATGGGAGTAAAAATCTAATGAATCACTTACCGCCCTTGATTTGTGTCGACCATCATCTTAGTAAATATTGTTTGTGTGTTTATTCCTTTATTAATATAAAATATTATTTAAAACTACTTTTAAGAATCGTAACTTTGGTGGTGACAAAGAGAGAATCATAATTTTTTGGACAGACAAAATGAGGACCGTTACTTTTCGTGCTGACAATTTAAGGACTGTAATTTTTAAAAGTTGCAAATTTAGGCACAATCGACCATAATAAACCCAAATAGGGTGGACAAACTGAAGACTGTAACTTTTTTTGAAAAATACTCCATTCGTCTCACTGTTTCTTTAACATTTGAAAGTGTCACATTGTTTAAGAAAAAATGTGTTATGTGAGTGTAGAGTTTAATAAAATAATGATAATTTTATACTTTATTCATTTTTTGTGATGCAAAATAATTTCTTTTTATGTGGCATGAAAATATTTGTGGAATGTCTTAATTAGACAAATATCAAAGTAATCATGAGACGGAAAAAACAATATCTTCCAAACACCATTTATTTATGTTTTATTGCACAATATTTTTCAATAAATTCTTTATCAATTAACTTAAATTTATTTAATAAAATGTAATCTACTAAATCCTCAAATTTTCACTTTTAACAGTAAATAATAATTTGTGCATTATATTTGCCTTATTTGGCATATATAATTTAAATCTTATTAAAATGACTACTTTCTAAATGAAAATTAACGAATTTCATTTTATTTAATGTTATTGTGTTAAAAAATTAAAGCAAACATGTAAATGTATTAGTAATTTTATTTATAATAATAAAATAAATAAATGATAACATTTCATTTATTTTTGTAAATATAATTAATTTTTTTGTAACTATTAGTTTTAGTTATTTTTGTTAAAGAAAAAAAAAGTCCATTTTAAAACTATTAATATATATATATATATATAATATAGAATAAAAATTGAAAAAGAAATGACTTTTGTGTGAATACGTGTAGGTCTGTTACTAGTTATATTAATTGAAATGAGAAATACACAAGATACTACAATTTGAGAGCCTTAAATGCAAAATAAAATATGAGATTCCCCATGGCACAACTTCATACATTTGACTAGTATTGTGTAATTTTTTTTCCATCAGCATTCCCTCTCCTCCAAAAGGATAACTTTCCACTCTCTCTCTTATAAAAAATTGCAAAAGTATATATCCCTCTCTCTCCCCTCACACACGTCACTCTCTCTCCCCTCTCACACATATATCTTCCCTTTCTCTCTCCTCACACAAATATTAGAATATATTTTCTCCTACTTTCAAAATTATTTTCTCTCTAAATTCAAATCTCCATCTCTATTGCAGTAATCGACGACTCATACCCTCACGCCGGACCCACCGGCGGTCCACCTTCGCCCCACCGCTCCTCACACCAGAACACCACCACTCTGCCTCGTCTTATCCTCACCGAAATCGCATGGATGGAGGCATTGTTCTGATGACAAGGCAGATGGCGGTAGTATTGGTGGTGGTGCACGGAAGCTCCGATGCCATGGTCTACGGAAGCCCCAAAAAAATCCGGCAAAGTCCTTCTCGATCTGTGCACTTTTCCTGCTGAACGAGCCACCGTGTGATGCCGCCCAAAGACGACGCTGAACAAAGTGGATTCGTGACATCCAGATCACTAGTGAGAATTTTGTCTTGATTTGGGATGTTTGTTTTTTAATTTTGTGAATTCATTAAATTGATGCTCATTTGTAACTAAAAATCGTTGTTATGAATGTGTTGCTATTAATATTGATATTCAGTATTTGGATTTAAAATTGAAATTGCTCATGAACTTTTGGAGTTAGAATTGTTGTCTTTTGCAACCCATGTGGTATATATAGTGATCTGCATATATGTTGTAATTCTTATTTGAAGATTTGTTTTGGAATTTTGGTTCTGCAAATATGATTTTTATAAAAATTTTGTGATTTCAGGCATTCCAGTATGAAGATTTCTGGAAATTCGAAGATTATAAGGCTTTTGGAAACTCCATACTAAAAAAGTTGGGCATCTGTTCAGTTTTATTTTTCATTTGTTCATAATATTTGAGCGATTGTTCATAAATTTTGTGTGTATGGGAACATATTATCGACTGTCTGTTCATAATTTTTTGGGTGCATAATTCTTGCAGATGTAATATTTTGGTTTTTCTTCTATGTAATTTCAATATGTAATTTCAAAATTATTAATGAATGAGGTTTTCTGTATGTATTTTGAATTGTGGTGTTTTTTAATTTGAATTTGCTTGAATTCTCAAATATTTATAATTGATGTTCAAAATATTTTTTACTTATGTTCAAAATTTACAAACACCTGAAAATAAAAATATATTTCTGGTCAGAATTTTTCCTCGGGATATCTGCAAAAGATTGTCGGTCAGTCAATAATGTGTCAGAATTTAATTTTTGAACATGGGCCCACCTAATTGTATGAGTATGTGATTTTGATTAAGTGGTGGGAACCACTAAATTTAGCAAATAGTACCATGAGATTTATTGCACCCCATTTTGTATTTTAGGCTTTAGAATTGTAGTATACAATAACTACCCCAATTGAAATTCTTTAAACGTCGTTTCAAGGTGAAAAAAAAAATATCTTGCCTGCTTAGGCAAATTACACTAAAATCGGTCAGTTGATGACCGCCTAGCGCCTAGGCGGCCACCTAAAGGGATTTTTGCATCACTGCTTGATACAGTTACTAGTTGTATATATGAGATAAATCTATGAAATAATAGTTAATTAAAATTCTTTAAATTAATAAATATATAAATTTTGCTACACCATAATAATAATGTAAACCTCATATAAGCATTAATTCTTCACGGTGAATAAGATATTCATCTTACGTAACAGTTAAAAAAAAATCTTATGTGGTATCATATATATAAAACACTATTAAACCTTAGGTTTCTCCCTATCTCCAACGGTGCATTTAATCCCCTTCGCACATAACTCTCTCTTCCTTTACAGACCTCACGACATAAATGACATCCGCATCCACTGCATTTGATTCAATTACTCTAGCTACTCTCCAATGATTAAAAATTGATAAAATTGTATACATTCATTTCTATAAAACAAAATTATACAAAATAAAATAAATAGTAGGTATAAGTAGACTTTATGACAAAAAAATTAATTATAAGTGTGTTGATTTAAAATAATTCACGTAAATATGTTGAATAATATTAATTGTATAGTGATGTGTGAATTGCAACTCAATGAGCTAGTATGAATTTTATTCTAAATCATTTCATTATTTGGGTGTATAACATTTCCAAATGCAATACCTCCACACAGTTGAGGTTGGTTTGTCCAGGAAGTTTAAGTAAAATTATTACATTTAAAATGAAAAAATAAAACGAAAATAATACTACTTTAAAATGAAAATAATATATTAGAAAATATATAAATTTAATTGTAAAAATAAATAAAAATCATAAAGTACATCAAATATGAAGGAGTGATCATAGATATAGTTTGTTAAATTGTGTTATTTGTAAATTAGTTCATATCACTATTAATTCACCCCGTACCCACTTTATTAAATCTCATAATACTATATATTTGTCATGTACCGCACTTTATTTAAGCATGTGCAATCTCATTTCATACTACATTCTTGCTCAAAATTAAAGAAATTAATTCAACTCGTACACAATTTTATTTAAGTGAACATGACGTCTTAAAGTTAGATCTTCGTGAATTTCGCGGGTTTATATAAAATCTGTTAAGCTTTTATAATTAAAAAAAAAATTAACGACTTAATGTTTATGTTTATAAATACATAAGTTATTTAATTATTTATTGGATTGTAAAAATATAGATTAAATTTAATACTAGGTATATATCATTTACAAATTTCGTAAATTGTAAAATCTATTTATTTTTCATATTGAAATAAATATGAAACTAAGAATAAAATATAGAGGAATGTGCATATTTAGTCATTGCAAGTATGGTACACATGGAATGAAAATATTGTCATGCTTGATACAAAAAATAAATAAAACTGGAAGATTTATTCCTTAATAAGCCCATTGAAGATCAAGATTTGGAAATAAGGCCTCGTAATTTTGACCAATAATTGGAGCTCGAAATATGAATTGGTCAGATTTTAAAAAAAAGTATCTTGAGCCAGAAGTTTGATTTAGAAAGAGTTTAATCCATTTTATTTTCTTATAAATATGAGATATAAAATCAAGTATAACGTCCCACAATTGGACTTGGTTGAAATTCCTAGTAAAAAAAATCATTCATACCTCATTTCACCATAAATTATTTCATAAAAATATAAAAGTTCATCTTTTATATTTTCCATCAAGGAGTGTATATATAGTGAAATTGGTTTATACATGAACCACTTTGCAATATTTTTAGTATAACAACCAATATATTTTAGTGTAACTAATTAATACTATTTAGTTAAAAGATTAATTCTCTCCGTGTCCTTCAACTAATACCCGTCAGTGAAAACAACTAATACCCTTTAGTGAAAACAATCAATACCTCTCAAATAATTCATGTATGAACTAATTTCGCTCAATACTTTGTCTCCATCAAGAATTCAAGATCAAGTTTTTTCCATTCAATTAATTGGAGCTTTCTCTATATTTGGAAAAACTTAGGAAAGGGAAAAATGAAAGGGGACCCCCTCTCCTCCACCCTAAGCTCCAATTCTGCAGATAAACAACTTTATCAATTCAATTACAATGTTTAATCTTAACATTTGCTTCAACCGTCCTTTTTACATTAACTTCAACGAGTTGAGGTTGCTAAACCCATAATGAATAAATATAAAATATGAATTAAATTCAACGACCGTTATTAATTAGAGAAAAATCACATTGCAAGGTATGAAAATTTCAAAGTAAGATGTTATGTAATATTTTCCTTTCATATTTTCAAGATATGAGATGCAAGCATATATCTTATAACAATATTGCATTTAAAGTTTGACCAATAATAGATACAAAGAATTCATAATTCTTTTTTCTTCTTTCACGACTAAATATTAAATGATCTCGCTCTGAGAGATCGCTTGATTAGTGTTGTTTGCCTAAATATTAATAGGAGCTGATAATAATAAATGTGGCAGATCTTAGGCTAAAACCACAAATAAAAGATGGATCAAGGCATTAAGTGTCATGATTGAATATGATGAGCAACAAATACGGTGAAGAAGATAAAATAGTAAATGGAAGGCGATTTGCCAGGTTTTTATGCCTGGTCTTAAAGGATTTTATTTCCGTGCATGTATATTTTCTTGAGCTCTTTCAAGTTCTATTTATAGTTTTACATCGTGGGGTTATAATGAGAATATCTCATCATTGGGAGAGAATATCTCAGAAACTAACTCGTCCTATGGTGCAGTCACTGATCCAATGAGGGCATGACACCTTAGAGGGGACGAGTACCTGATTTTGAGTGTATGTCCTTTTTTCCTTGTGGGACGATACTTAGTGCATTCTTGCGTCCTTTCGATCGCTTGCCTTCTTGAAGAAAGCTCTTGTTAGCTTGCTTGCCTGAGGAGAGCTCTTGGTTGCCTGGCTAACTTGGGAGCTCTTGGTTGCTTGCCTAGCTGAGGAGCTCTTGCTAGGCACTAGGCGGGTAGCTCTTGGGGAGCTTTTGATTGCTTCTTACTAGGTGGGGAACTCTTACTATCTAGAAGCTCTTGCTGCTTGTGTTTTGCTAGGTGGGGAGCTCTTGGTAGATGGGGAGCTCTTTCCAGATAGATTAGTTAGGCATTATCTTAGTTGACCATACAAATATTTACTTTTATAATTATTATGGTCACAACAATTGCCCATCAGTTTGTCTTCTATATATTAATAGGAGATGAGTTGTATGACTCGAGTGTATGTTATATTTAAAAATAAAAAATGAAGAGGAAATAAAAAATGAGAGGGTCGAGCTCTAGTGTGTTTTTTAAAAGTACCGTGTTGGGTTTTAGAGGCACGAACACCATGTTCGGCGCAGCAAAAAATAACGATTCACCAACAACGAATCTGCATATGGTTGTATAACATAAAACATAAAGGATAAATAACACATATATAAATCCTTACAATGATTTGTACGCAGAATCCTCTACTATGATATCTACGTAATGGCTTTCTACCAACCCACACCAATATGTCAGCGTTGAATCTCGAGACGAATTTGCTAGGAAAATTCCGACTAGAGATTTTATGGAGAAACTATATTTCTTGTGTATGTTCGGAATTCCCATAAGACACATATTTATAGAGATTAACTTGACTTAATTCCTAAGTAATATATCGGGCCTAGCCCGTAATATAATCTATACTGATTATATTTCCCTAGATATGTTCCTACGAATAATGTCTTTACCATATCTATTATTCTTCTATAATAATATTCTATATATTATTATTGGGATTTCATATTTAATTAAATTTAATTAAATAATAATAATAATTATTAATTCCAAATATAATTATTATTATATTCTCCATAAATTAAATATTATATCAAATATAATATTTAATCAACCAACTATAATTGGTAAATTGTCATTACTTGTTGTGTGACCCATAGGCCCTCGTATATCGAGCGATTAGTCAAACTAACGGTCTTAATTAAACCCTAGACAATAAATCAGACATTCTCAATATACGAGGTACGCTGCAAGGAAATCTACAACTACCTGTAATACTGTAGGCTATTGTGATATCTTCCTTTCATTCACGAATACTCGATTAAGTCTCGAACATGATGAAGTGTCTATTCAAATAACTTAATCATATTATCTCTAATCACTAATTTATCAAGTATATCACACTTAGCCACAAGGTCTAAGCTGATGTGCGTCGGCTGACGACTTAGATCCAATTATGATGAGAAGATGAGTATTCTCTCTAAATCCACATTGAGGAATGAATCATATTCTTGGCTCAACTACTACGCACATGCATTTCATGATGATCCCAATCAATGTCATATCTACCCGTGGAAGGGTGCAAGCGTCTGTCATGGTCAAAGTAAATCACTCCACATATGTCGTGCGTATTGACCTCAAGTCAGAGGAGTATCACATCGCTCCCACTAACCGAGACACCCGTAGACACATTGTGTGGAATTACATCAAACGGTTTCTCGGATGGGTATACCAATACCCTCTAAGGTATTTGTGCATCCATTATGAGATACCTAGTATCTCGTAGTAAGTGAGATCTTACTACACTCTTCCATAGAGTATAATGTAGATCGCACACCAATCTCAATTGCATCATTAATATCACATTCTTGATGATCCTTGATCGGGGCTATTTGAGAATCATACTTAAGTCATCTGAGTTCTCACTCACTCAAAGACAGTAGTGATTCATGGGAACACAAATAAGAATATATGCAAACAATCAAACATCATATTCAGATAAGTGTAACGTCATACATTTAATATTAAACCAACAATAATATTAAACCAAATCTGAATATTATCTTAGTATTATGTCCTTTTGATGGATTGTCTTTAGGGCACTAACACTAACATGCCGAACATTGTGGATACAAGGGGAGTGCCGAACAATTTGATAAAAAAAAAAAGAATATAAGGGGGTCTCCAACACTTTGGATATAAGGAGAGTGCCTAGCACCTTGGATATAAAGGAATTGTCTAGCACTTTGGATATTAGGGGAGTGTCTAGAACTTTGGATAAAAAAGAGAAACACAAAAAAAGGGACCTGCCGATCATATATTTTTTAATGGAGGTATGCTGAGCCCACATAACAAAAATGAGGGAAGGTGGGGGCCAATCTCTAAGCTTACTTTTTAAAAAAAAATTGAAGGTATATCGAGCCCACATAGCAAAAGTGGGAAGGTGGGGGCCGATCCCTAAGCTTGCTTTTTTTTTTATGGTTTGAAGGGATACCGGCCTCACTTAAAAAAAAAGTTGGGGATTGCCGATCTCCTTTAAGAAAAGAAGCTGGGAGATTGCCGACCTAAAAAAAGAAATGAGAAGCCGACCGCTTGGACTAAAAAGGAAAAGAGGGGGCTAATCTGGATGAAAAAATTTTGCCCTTTTTTTTAACTGGCCGACTGCTTAGAAGATTATAGAAGCCCTTTTTATTTTTATGGTAGAGGATGTTGAGCTCATATAAAAAAAATGGGAGGTGGGAGTCGATCCTTTAAGCTTTTTTATTATTATTTTGAATTGTGGTGGGGGTGCCGACCACAACATAGGATAAAAAAAGGAACTCAAATAATAAGGGACCTATCGAGCACTTTTTTTTAATCAACCTAGAGTAAAAAGGAGGGAGGGCAGACCAAAGAAGAATAAAGAGGAGGGGGAACCAACCTAAAAAAAGGGAAATGAAGAGAGAGAGAGAGAGAAAGAGAGCTCATTGCTCTTCCATGGCCGATCATACACATTTCTTTTTGTTTGGTTGGTTGACTGACATATATATAGGGATCAGACATATATAAAAAAGAAAATAGGGTCCAATCTGGCTGATCACCACTTGACTAATAGTCTTTTTGGTGACTGACCGACCACTTTGGGTTTGTCAGCCATTTTTGCTAAGTTGGTAGTTGACCGACCATACTTAGTCTTTTTGGTGACTGACCGACCACTTTGAGGTTTGTCAGCCGTTTTTGCTAAGTTGGTGGTTGACCGACCATACATAATATTTTTGGTAGGCTGGTCGACCACTTTGGGGTCTGCCAGTTCTTTTACTAAACTTGTGGTTGACAACCACTTAGGGGTCTACCAACCACTCACTTAGTCTTTTGGTAGGCTAGTCGACCACTTTGGGGCCTGCCAACAATTTTTGCTATGCTGGTTGTTGGCGACCATTTAGGAGTCTACCAACCACTCACTTAGTATTTTGGCAGGCAGACTAACCACTTTGGGGCGTGCCAACCGTTTTTGCTAAGCTGGTGATTGACGACCACTTAGGGGTGTACCAACCACTCACTTAGCCTTTTGGCAAGCTGGCCGACCACTTTGGGGGTCTGCCAACCATTTTTACTAAGCTTGTGGTTGACGACCACTTAGGGTCTACCAACCACTCACTTAGTCTTTTGTCAGCCTGGCCGACCACTTAGGGACCTGCCAAGTCATTTTGGCTAAGTTGGTGGTTGATGACCATTTAGAGGTCTACCAACCACTCACTTAGTCTTTTGACAGGATGTTCAATCACTTTAGGGGCCAACCACCCATTCTACTCATGTCAGGCGAAGGAATTGAAATGGGTGAGACATGACATGCTTGAATCAAGATATACTTGCTTTAATTTTGACAATTACAAGATTTCTTAAATGAGAAGCTACTGGTAGTACTTTCTTAGATGGATGGCATTTCAGGGGTATCGGTCTAGAGTGTCATCTGGGTGTTGGAGCTCGTAAGTGCCTTTGGATAGCCATTTGGACACCATAAAAGAAATTGTCTTAGCTGCTGAGTGAGGTGAAATTCAAGGTCTTCGAATGCTTTGAAATTTTTGGGTGACTTTATTACTGTCTTTGAAATGGTCTTTGGGGCAGCCTGAGGAGTTGCCCCTTAGCCCTTGCCGACCTTCGCATCCCCTAACCTTTAGGCGACCAGTTTCTTGCGGGAGAGGAAATCTCTGGCTCGAGCCTTGAATTCAGTGTAGGCTTTTGGGATATCTTTGGTCAAGTGACTACCAGTAGCGAAGTGGAGAGCAAGTTGGTCACCCATGGCCTCACAGGTAAGGATGACCTCATCCACCCAATCAATGTACTCGTCCCATCTCCCTATTCTCTTGCTTGATGCACATGAGCTTGTGCCAATTCTCTGGGCATGTATCTTTGTGGCGAAGTAGGTAGCGAATTGGTGGCTCAACATAGTGAATGAGTCGATCGACCTCGGGGGGAGGGAGATGTACCACTTATGCGCCAGGTCTCCGAGAGTGAGAAGACGATATTTTGTGGCATCGGTGGCGCCACGACCGGTCATGTAGATTTGGTACTTGCTCAAGTGAGTTTTGGGATCTGTCTTTCCTTCGTACAGGGGAGTTGAGGGAGGGACGATCTTTAATTGGACAGGGGCAAGCTCAATGTCCATGGCTAGTGGTTCATTTGCTACCGTTGACCCCTTTGGATGGTTCTGGGCTTCCAAAATAGTACGCATCTCATCGAGCTGCCTCTTCATCTCTGCCATTGCGTGGCTTTGTCCCACAAACTGGTTTTTAGGGATGACGGGACCAAGGTGGTCGAGCACGACTCCGCGTGGGCCGTCGTGGGCGAGAAGACCATTCTAAGAGAAATTTAGTTTCCTCCTTGCCGAGTTGGCTGAGGCCAAGCTGACCTCGGCCGGCCTCTTGTGGATTTGGTAAGCGGAGCTCCTAATGCAGGACATGGTCTTCGTATCAGGGAGACTGGATCGGTCACCTGGGCGCCATGATGAGTCCGACCCCAAGCGACCAAACACTGGGTGAGAGCAGCTTTGTTCAGAGTATTGGATCCTGAATGATCTGGAGGAGATAGACTGGGGGTGGCTTTCCCCTAGTTGTGTTGGGGAAATCGGGGTGTCCGGATATATTCGGGATGATATTTAAATACGAATTTAGGTTCAATTATTATTAGCATGAATTAATCCTAATTAATTCAAATAATAATTTTCCAACAACAAAATAATTCATGCATATGAATAAAACTACGTAAAATCCTAAGACGGAATATCTAGGAATTTATGCGAATACTTATCTCTTGAAGCGACGTTCGAAGAGAAGAATGGGACAAGCAAAACGATCCTATCAACCGAAAGACCTTCTCAAGTATTTCCCTTTCGCCTTATTCGTTCGCTGGTGGGAAACGCTTAAAGAATAATTTAATAATCTAAAGGAAGAGGAAAAATATTTATTGCTCTTGATTTTACAATTCATGGAACTTGTAAACTGGAGATGAAATAATCATCTCCTTAATATAGGAGTAAGGGCCGGTTTTCACTAGTGGAAGAGGGGAGAAAAAAAATCTTTTCTTGATCTCCAAGAAATCTTGAATATATCCCATATATTATTTTCTTCATAGTAAAATATTCCACAAAAATCTCATCTCCTCAACTATAGGCAATTTTAAAAAATTATAGGGATAGAATAGCAAGATTTGGATCTTCTTGGATTTATGAGATAATCTTATATTCCAAAAATACATATCTTCCATAATATCTTTTCAAGAAAATCAACAAAATCTTCTCTCTCCTATATACTTATTTTCGAAAATTAAGGAAAAAATCAGCAATTATAATTTTCTTTTATTTTAATCATCTTATTATCATTGAACTACTTATTGCGCTACTTAAGGGGCCTTTAGGAGACTTAAGATTGGACCTCCAATGGGCTTCTGAATTTCAATATTGAGCCCCAATATAATTCAGTCCATTAATATTAATTAATACCACTATCAAATTAATATTGCACTATCCATCTTAATCTATATTACGATAATACGGGCTCCCGATTATTATTTCCTGTATTTAAGATTATCTAGTCCATTAATTAATTGAGCTTCTGAATAGCTCTAAATTAATTGATATCTTGTACCTTGGAGTAAAAACAACTCAACATTATCATCCGTACCAGAAAACTAATTTCCACTTGCAAGATTTGGTACGATAAAACTTCTGAGCCCACCAAGGGGACAAATCACACAAGTCGTACTCGCACATGTTTCTCCGTATTAAATCTTAGCAACTGTCGTACAATTTACTACCCAAAATACAAGGTTCGAAGTCACGATGATTCTCACCCAACATGTATCAAAACAATAAGTATTAACCACACACGGTCCTATTTAAATGACGGAGATTAAGAAATCATTAACCACTAAGGTCTAATTCTTCACCTTTCCAAACAGAAGAATTTATCCTTGTTGTAGGTCCTCTTCAACACATACAAAATGTGCTAGTGCAATCTCTTGGTCAAGACAGACCAATCTAAGAAATACACATCGACCTTTGACGGTGGATTGTTCTATTTCACCTGAGTCGTGAATTTGTACATTTAGTTTCAAGGAATTATTAATGTGATCTTTTGTGATCTGGTATCACCACATTTAACTACAATGTAACACATACTATATATTGAATGATTTGCAATAAACATTTAACATTCATTCATATTTAAAGCAATAGTGATAAAAGATGTATTCTCATAAATAAGTGTTTAATACATAGGTTATACAAAGTAAAAGCATACTTTCACGTATAACCCCAACAAGTTGTTCGAGGACCTTCACATTTTCTCTGCTCGACTGCGTTATGTACCTCCATTTTGAGGCGGAGGGGGTGCTCTAACTAACACGTAACTCCCTAGCCTGTCGGGGGGCCGATTCGACTTATTGGGGAGTTTCAAAGTTCTGGGCAGGAGTTGGCTGAGGTTCCTCTGGGTAGCATATCAGTGATGCTCGGGCTCTTCGGGGTCCTCCAACCGATCTGTGTGTCACAGCCGCCGTGGGATCATGGACCGCTGCTAATCTTGAGGCGGCCACCTTGGAGGTAGCAGTAGTTCTCTCCATGGAGATTTGGAGAGGTGTTAAAAGACTTGAAGATTATGGGAAAAAGTTTCTGAAGAATAGTGACTGTTTTTAGGGTTTATGGTTTTCTGGGTTTGATACCCTTCTTCTAGCACCAATTGTTGTTTGCCTAAATATTAATATGAGTTGATAATAATAAATGTGGTAGATCTTAGGCAAATATACTAAATAAAAGATGGATCAAGACATTAAGTGCCATGATTGTATATGATGAGCAATGAATATGGTGAAGAGAATAAAACAGTAAATGCAAGACGATTTGCCAGGTTTTTTTATGCCTGGTCTTAAAGGATTTTCATCCCGTGCTTTTATATCTTCTTGAGCTCTTTCAAGCTCTATTTATAGTTTTACATCGTGGGTTACAATGGGAATATCCCATCATTGGGATGTACAGCCACATTAAATGAGAGAATATCTCAGAAACAAACTTGTGCTATGGTGCAGTCACTGATCCAATGAGGGTGTGACACCTTATTCGGGACGAGCACCTGATTTTGTGTGTATGTCCTTTTTTCCTTGTGGGACGATACTTAGTTCTTTCTTGCGTCCTTTTGCTTGTTTGACTGCCTGAAGAAATCTCTTGTTAGCTAGCCTGCATGAGGAGAGCTCTTGGTTGTCTGGCTAATTGGGGAGCTCTTGGTTGCTTGCCTAGCTGGGGAGCTCTTGCTAGACGCTAGGCAGGGAGCTCTTAGTTGCTTGCCTCTTGCTAGGCGGGGAGCTCTTGGGGAGCTTTTGGTTGCTTCTTACTAGGTGGGGAACTCTTGCTAGCTGGAAGCTCTTGTTGCTGCCTTTTGCTAAGTGGGGAGCTCTTGCCAGATAGATTAGTTAGACATTATCTTAGTTGACCATATAAATATTTATTTTTATAATTATTATGGTCACAACAGTTAGCATAAATAATTAATCAATATAATATTATTTGTATATGTATATCCATGACTTATATTTCAAGAAGTCTAGAAATTGATGATAGAAAAAGGCGATCTTAGGGAAAAAAAGGTACTCGCCTGTAAAAGATAATTAGATTAATTTTTATAATGTATCTATCTTTCTCCATCAATTTGTGAACCTACTTCCCTAAACTGACATTATACATATTTGCTTTAAAATTTTGTTCGAAGGAACAATTTTTATAAAACTAAGAAAATGCACAAAGTTTATCTTTATATATATTTTACATAAATTTAAGAAATTAATTCAATAATGTACTGACAACGTGTATGGTTCACCTGAAAAGGAAGTAAAATTAATTAAAATAGAAAAAAATAAGCATCCGAGAACATAGGTTTTCGTCATGATATCCATGCTACAAAATACAAAAATGTGAACCATATTTCATGCTTTATGAGTATTTGAAAATCAATATATAGTTCAATCGATTGACAAAAAACGATAACCACATTTCTACAAAATAAAACAATTATGTTTTTATACAAAAAAATATTAACATCGAACTCACTAATTTGCTTTTTATCTTTAAAAATGATTAATATAAGAAAATAAAATTATTTCCATGACAATATCTATCATCATAATCCACTGTCATATTGCCCTACATTAGATAGTCTCCTTTCATAATCCATTGTCATAGGCATGAATTCATACTCTATTTTTGTATAATTTTATATACATGTACAATGTTAAAAAGTTAATAAAAAATATAACGTCATATTAATTAGTACTATTCCTAACAAAACACGCACAATAAAAAAATGTTAATACAAAAAATTACCAAAATTGACATGTAAATTAATATAAAAATTAAATGCAAATAAATCACAAAATGTGTAACCACCCCATATCCCTCACGTTGACCAAAGATTTCGTAACCACGTCTAAGATAATTAAAATGATGGGGCACAATTATGCACAATCAATACCCTAATGACGCTGCATAATTCAATTTCGTCTAATAATTTCTAAATTTAATATGAAGAATTAAATACAAATAACTAATACATCATGTAATTACCATGCATCCTTTAGCTGAGGCCAATAAATTTTACTTATTTTTTAATTCTCACTCAAGAAACAATATATCACTTAGTCGTATCTAATTGATTACAAACATTTAAAAAGAAGAGCAAGACTAGAATAAAAAAAAACCCGAAAAGATTGAGTAGCAAATGACAATACCAACAAATCAGGAGAAGATAAAGTCAAAGACAATCTTAATGTGGATACGAATTCAAAACGTGTATACCAATTCAAAAAACATGCATAATAATTAAACATTAATGCAAAAACTTACCACATTTGGCATGTCAGCAAATAAAAGAATTACATGAATGTATATAATCTAGTTGTATCCAAATGTTAATATCCAATTTAAAAGAAGATTGTGATAAAATTAAAAAAAAAATCCAAACAACGATCGGCAAACGCCACAAAAAAATTATTCAAAAGTTAAAATGATAGAGAATAATCACGCAGAAATCAATAACATAACTATTGAGAGTTTAACTGTTTAAGCATCAACCTTGCAAGGCTAGTCACCCAAACTATAAAAAATGCATGTCAAACAATGTAACACTAAATGATTATGACACGTTATACACTAAAAGGTAGCCAAGATTATGGTCCAGAGTAATCAGTCATCAAAATACATGAACATTAATTTAGTCATACAATGTGCCATACAATTTATCCATCGAAAATAAACTTAATAAAAATTACAAATTTACAGTGCAAATTATAATAATTCACATGATTATTAATTTGAATCAAAGAGCTAAATCAAATATAGACAAAGCATCCATTGAAAACATCAACGTCAATAAATAAAAGTCACAACCTTGAATAGGATTATGCAATATATAAATATTATAATCAATAAGTACATCAAATCTATACACAAAAATCGGCAGATCGGTTAACACAATTTAAAAATGAAGACAATCATCTACAAAAAATTGTAGACAATTAGTTACATAATACAACTAAAAAATAAAGATGAATATCTACAATAACTCTAAATCTTCGACCGATAGTTCTGGACAAAGAGAACACCAAATCTTTGATCGATAAAAGCATCATACATCTCAAAAGAAAGCACAAAAAACAATGTTAGTGTTAATGTCCTAGAGACAATCCTATTGTGAGGACATAATACTAAGATAATATTCAGTTTTGGTTTTAATATTATTATTTATTTAATATTAAATGTATATCATTACACTTGTTTGAATATTATGTTTTGTTGTTTGCATTTATTCTTATTTGTGTTCCCATGAGTCATTGCTGTCACTGAGATTGTGAGAACTCGGATGACTTAAGCATGATTCTCAAAGAGCCCCGATCAAGTATCATCTAGAATGAGATATTGATGATGCAATTGAGATTGGTGTCCGATCTGCATCATATTATTAGAGAGTGTAGTAAGATCTCACTTACTACGAGATACTAGGTATCTCGTGATGGAGGCACATATACCTTAGAGGGTATTGATATACCCATCTGAGAAACCGTTTGATGTAATTCTACTATACGTGTCTACGGGTGTCTCGGTTAGTGGGAGTGATGTAATATTCCTTTGACTTGAGGTCAATACGCACGACATGTATGGAGTGATGAACTTTGATCATGAGTGAAGCTTGCTCCCTTCAATGGGTAGATATGACTTGGATTAGGTTCATCACGAAATGCATGTGCGTGGTAGTTGAACCAAGAATATGATTCATTCCTCAATGTGGATTTAGAGAGAATACTCACCTTCTCATCATAATTGGATCTAAGTCATCGGTCGATGCACGTCAACTTGGACTTTGTGACCAAGTGTGACATGAGTGATCAATTAGTGATTAGAGATAATATGATTAAGTTATTTGAATAGACACTTCATCATGTTCAAGACTTAATCGAGTATTGGCGAATGAAAGGACATTATCACAATAGCCCATGTTTAGTTACAGGTAGTTGCATATTTCCTCGCAACATACCTCATATATTGAGAATGTCTAATTTTTTTTATCTAGGATTCAATTGAGACCGTTAGTTTGACTAATTGCTCGATATATGAGGGTCTATGGGTCACACAACAAGTAATTCACTTCGTAAATTAAAGTTGGTTGATTAAGTATTAAATTTTGAATTTAATATTTAATTTATGAAGAATTAATAAGAGTAATGCTCTTGTGCACTTGGTGTATGGTGCATTCACTTAACAGTTGATTCTGTTTATACTTAAAATTTTGTTCCAATTACACCGAAAAGTGTGGTTGGATTACACGAAAAGTTTACGCTGAAAATTAGTTTTTAGTGTAAACTTTCCAGTGTAATCCAATCACACTTTTCAGTGTAATTTAAACAAACTTTTCAGTGTAATTTAAACAAACTTTTCAGTATAAACATGGTCAATTGTTGAGTGCACCGTGCACTTGGTGCATATGAGAGTTTGTCAATTAATAATATATTAATTTGGAATTAATTATTATTTAATTAAATTAGATTTAATTAAATAGGAATCTCAAAATAATATATAAAATATTATTGTAAGATTTTATATAGAGAGAGAAATCAAATCTATGAGATTTGACTTGCAAGATTAAGTATTATATTTCCTAATCTTGCCAGCTTAAGATTTAATCTGGAATTTCCTTATAAATATAAGACCGTAGGGATTCATTTATTATGAATTCAATGACTTCATAAGTTCTTCATAAAATCTCTAGTTGAATTTTCCTAGCAAATTCGTCTCGGGATTCAACGCTGACAAATCTGTGCGGATCTGTGAACGTGAATTGCGTGGATACCGTAGTTGATGATTTTATCTTCGAAACACTGTAAGGATTTATATTATTTATTCATCTTTTATATTTTATGTTATACAATCATGTATTCAATTCGTTATTGGTGAATCTATGTCTTCCACTGCATCGAACATGGTATTCGTCCCAACAAATTCCAACAAAAAGAACACCTGCAAAAAAATCATGACAAACCGGACAAAAGCATAAAGAATACTCTCAAAATATGAGACCAAACTATGATGAGAGAAGATGTTCGAAATGAACACGGATGAATATGATGAGAGAATTGCCAAATTTGTAGGAAATTTATAAAGAAAATCAACGATCGTGATTTAATGCTTACAAAACAATGGTCAAGATCAAATTACAAAACTTGACTCAATGAAAGGTCAAGAAATTACAAATAGAAGAGCATCACACTTGCCACATAGGCATAAGATGTTTTGTCTTTTTAAAGGTATTGATTAATGTACTATTGATAAGTTTACTTCTTAAAATAGTTATTATGGACTTCTCATGTTATACTTTCCATCATATTTACTAAAGTGCATGCACAATTTGTATAATTAATTAATTACATCTTGGTTCAAATATGATCTTCTTTTTTTTTTTTTTTTTCCTCTGGCCCAAAAAATTTCAAGAACATCTGTGAATGGTGCTTCAATGTGGCCTTGATTTCTATTCAAGGTATTATATATTAACATGTAATATAATGATCAAGAACATCTAAATAGGAGATATATAAACATTGTGTTTCTTACTAGAAAAGTGCCTTGTGATCAGATGATAGAAGAGGGGAGAGAGACAAGGGAAGATGGTTTTGAAGAGGTGGTGATGATACAAGTAGGGGACTGATGGTTGTGAATCCCTTGATAAGTTGTAATCACATAACTTGGGTCCTCACTTTCCCTTTCAATCCTTTTCTTCACTTTGCATCCTCCAATAGAACACTTGAAATAATTCCTATCAATATTATGGTGTCAGAATTAATTGAATATACATATATATGTAGAGGCGGAAAATTAAACTTTAGCAAAATGTTTAATTACTATTTTATTTTTTATATATTCTTTATTAGATTGAGAACTAATTCTTGCTTCGTTACAAAAATAAAACCAACCAACTTAGATAATAAACAAATTAAATTGTAGAATCAAATTACGAAAAAAAATTGTGTCTATCCCACCATAAATCATTATCACTTTTAAAAAGAAATATTATTACTTTTTAATATAAAGTGTAGCACTTTAAAAAAATTATTTTAAAATGGTGCATTTTTTTAAACATATTTTTTAAAATTAATTTAAAATGATTCATTTGAAAAGTGATACTACAATTTATTTTACATATAACAACGTTTCAATTAAAAATGATATCAATCTCTCACAATACTTCTTATCAAGCAGATTGACAGACACCATCTTCCACATGTCAATATAGTGAAACAACTGTCATATTTGTCCCATACACACACAATATGTGTGTATATACACATTATTACAAGAAAATTAACTTTTAGTCATACTATATATATGTATTTTACACACAATAATGATGATTATGTACATAGAAATAGAAGGTATAAAGATATACATGTGCATGGTAGGCCAATAGGAGGAGTGATAAAGAAAGCCTATTATTTTAGAAGCCTAAAATGAAGACCACCACCATTTAGTCCACACAAAAATTAAATTTGTTTCATTTATTGCCACAAATAACAAAATTCGCATACACTCATGAATATAAGTGTGTTAAATTCTAGATTTATTTGAATAAACTACTGTATGCCTCAAATTCAATTTACAATGCGCTCCAAATAAATAAAAGGTTATATTTGAATGGAGACATTTGAAATATAATAGTTTGGATATTAATTTCTCAAATCTATGGATTTCAAATATTAACATGATTTACTAAGTATTTAAAATTCCTCAATTAAACTAGAATAGTAGCTAGGAATTTGAAATTCATTCATTTAAATATTTTAATCAAACAAGTGGAGTGAATTTAGGTTGTGGTTTTAAAGATTCATAGTTCATATCCCTCTGTCCAAAAACAACCTAAACGAAATATATATGGTTCAAATTTTTTTTATTGAATTTTAAAATGTGGCGAATAATGTTTCACGTCCAGTATAAACCAATGTATATATAACTCTACATTTTAGTTTTTAGTTACCTAAATGAATCACCATATAGCATGATAGGTAAACAGAGCTAATTAGAGTACTCTGCTTTTAAATAAAATAAAGACAAGGCGTAATTATTTTAATCTTCTGTTCAGAATATAAATATAAATAATAAAATGAAAAGATAGGCTAGAAATAAAACTTATTTGCGGAACAGTTAATCACCAAATAGCAAAGAGTAGATTTTATAAGAAAATAATTCATAATATATAAGTTTATCATTAAATTGTTTTTAAGTATCAAATATTTGATTAAAAGTATCAAAATTTTTATTAGGAGTATCAAAAGTTGGGGTAAAAAAAAATCTATAACAATAATAATATGATACAATGATCCCAATTTTTTATACTCCAATAAGAATTGTGATACTCTTAATTAAATATTTGATACTTTAAAATAATTTTATGACCAACTTAAAATTAACTATTTTTATATAAAATTTTGCCACATATATATGTCATTATTTCATGCCGAATTAAGGGCTTCATATATGAGTAGGTTGTAAACGAATCAAACAATTTTGGTTCGATTTGGTATTTGTATTCGAAATTCGGTATTCGTATTCGAAATTTTATAATTTGAATTTGGGTACAAATAATTTTTTTGATTCGATTAGTTATCAAATACAAATACTATGATATTTGATTCGATATTCGTAAATATTCGATTAAATATTCGGTTAAATATATAATTACATAATTATATATTAATAGTAATAATAAATATAATTATTTATAAATTTAAGTTCATTATAATTTTTTTAAGGATATTAACCTTTATAACTTCATCCAACAAGTGGGCTTGTAGGCAATTCTTAATTAAGTATTTTAATTAAAAATATATAATGTAATTTAATTATTAAAAAATTTAACTAATTAAAAAAGAATTGTAGTTCAACACTCTTAATTTGATTATTAAAGTGTTTTTCCATGAATTTGATAATTTTTTATTTTCATTTACTTATTTGATTATGTTATGCAAATTTTTAAGTTTATAATGACATTGTGAATACAAACAATGACAATTTTGAAATGAATATTTGAATATTGGCAAAGTATTATGTGAATAATACTCACGGTAACTATTACCGTTAACAACAAATTACTAATATCTGACGAAGTGGTATGACTCAAGTCAAATGGTTAAAATCCCACTACCTATGGTACAAAGGTCGTGGGTTCGAGCCACAACTTTATCGATAAAAAATACTAATACCTTATGTTGAAATAACTAACACCTTTTTAGTGAGAATAACTAATACCACTTCAACTAATAGCTTTAAGTAAAAAAACTAAATACTATTTGGAGCTGATAATTTTAGTGCAATTCACTGATACTTTTAGTTTAATTTACTAATACCATTCAAACAAGTTTTATTGTGAATTTTGTTCACATAATACCTTCTCTTGAATATTATTTGTTAGGAACATGCTTGAGAAAAAAATCGATTTGAATATTTTCTAATAATTCGATATGAGTTTCAAATCAAATATAAATCACATTTACTATTCGAAAAATATTCGATTCGAATTCGATATTCGAAATAATTTTATGAATACGAATTCAAATATTGTGGTATTCGACTCAATTCGATTCGTTTACATCCCTATATATGAGTAACGATTTGTTTTTTTTTTTTTTGGAACATAATGAGTTAAAGAATTGAACACGGGCCAAATTCAGTAAAATCTCCAACTTTGTGTGTGTGTGTGGGTTTCTTTTTCTGTTTTTTCTTTTTTGTGTTATTTGAGATTTTTTCACTATTAATTGTTGATACGCTGAATGATTTATGTTTCAATAAATTGAGAGTCTGAGCAAACGCGAAATAAAATGTTAGGATCAAAATATAACTTTTTTTTAAACGAAAGTATCTTTTTTAGTTGAAAGACAACGTATAATAACTCTTTCATTATAAAAGTTAACTCCAATTCTAGCATGCACTTAATTTTAACTTCAATTTTAATTTTTTTCTTAAACGCATACTAATACACCGAACTGTGTATTTTTTAGGAGTTGGGGATATTACTGATTACTTCTTGGGGTATTACTGATTATTTCATGAGATATCACTGATTACTCTCTTGAGATATTACTAATTTATATAAGGGATATTCTTTTCAAAATCTAAGTGCACATCATGCACTTAAATGCACATTAGAACTACTCAAAAATCAAAAGCATACCTCGGATTAGGGTTGGTTTTTACCATCTTTTTCCCATATTTCCTCCACTTATATCCATCATCCATTATTTCAAGATGCGTTTTTGTTCTAAATGCAAACCTAAACTCCTTCTGTGTATCATGCTTCTTCGGTCCTCTTCTAGACTTCCTATAACACATGAAATAATAAATAGGAGTCAAACTTTTATAATAACGCTTACTATAAAACTGTTTTAAAAAAGTTTAAAGCATCAAATATTCCTCAAAATTTTCAAAAATTTTATCAGGAGCATAAAAATTCGGGAGGTATCATATTATTGTTCATTTACTATTTAAATTATTCATAATTCATAAAAAAAAAAAAACAAAACAAAATTTAGCCTTTTAGTTTAAGGTATTTTTTCTTTCAAGAACGTTTAAAGTACGGTTGTAAACGAATCAAACAATTTTTGTTCGATTTGGTATTTGTATTCGAAATTCGGTATTCGTATTCGAAAGTTTATAATTCGAATTTGAGTACAAATATTTTTTTTTAATTCGATTAGTTATCAAATACAAATACAAATACAAATACAAATACAAAAACTATGATATTCGATTCGATATTCGTAAACATTCGATTAAATATTCGGTTAAATATATATTTACATAATTATATAATAATAGTAATAATAAATATAATTATTTTTAAATTTAAGTCTATAATAAATATTTTAAGTATATTAACCCTTTATACCTTCATCCAACAAATGGGCTTTTAGGCAATCCTTAATTTAATATTTTAATTAAAAAATATTTAATATAATTTAATTATTAGGAAACTTAACAAATTAAAAAAGAACTGCAGGCCAACACTCTTAATTTGATTATTAAAATGTTTTTTCATGAATTTGATAAAAAAAGAAAAAATAAATTCATTTACCTACTTGATTATGTTATGCAAATTTTTAAGTTTATAGCTTGTTTGTGAATTCAAACAATGACAATTTTGAAATGAATATTTGAATATTGGCAAAGTATTATGTGAATAATACTCACGGTAACTATTACCGTGAACAACAATTTACGAATATCTGACGAAGTGGTATAACTCAAGTGGTTAAAGTCCTACTACCTATGATACAATGATCATGAGTTCCAGTCACAACTTTATCGATAAAAAATACAATACCTTATGTTGAAACAACGGTATTTAAACCAAATCCATCCTCTATCTTTTCACCTTTATCAAAATAGTCCTCTATTTATTTGCTTTATCAATTTAGTCCCATATCTATACAAGTTTTTCCAAAATGATCCTAATTGGCCTAAAAATGTACAAATCCTCACCGTTTTGGTCCTATATTTATTTTCTTTACCAATTTAGTCCCGTATCAATTCACATTTCTCCAATTAGGTCCTAATTGAACTCATAAAGCATAAAATGCCACCTTTTTAGTCATGCGCACTAATTTTTTCGGGGGAAGCTTATGATGTGGTTTTTTTTTTTCAATGTAGCACGCTAGGTGGGCAGCATTGCCAAATTAAAAAAAAAAAAACTTGAAATAAAATACAAAAAATCAATTAGAACCATTTTTCACCAAATTAGGACCATTTTGACGAAACTTAAAAAAATACAGGACTAAATTGATAAAACAAATAAATAGAGGACCATTTAGATAAAAGTGAAAAGATAGAGGAAGAATTTAGTTTAAATCCCTTGAAACAACTAATACCTTTAGTGAGAATAATTAATACCACTTCAACTAATACTTTTAGTAAAAATAACTAAATACCCTTTAGAGTTGACACCTCTAGTGAAATTCACTGATATTTTTAGTTTAATCTACTAATACCCTTCAAATAAGTTTCATTGTGAATATTGTTCACATAATACATTTTCTTGAATATAATTTGTTAGGAACAAGCTTGAGAAAAAAAAAATTGATTCGAATATTCAACTCAAGTATTCGTATATTTTCTAATAATTCGATATGAGTTTCAAATCTAATATAAATTAAATTTACCATTCGAAAAGTATTCGAATTCGATATTCTAAATAATTTCACAAATACAAATTCAAACACAGTGATATTCGACTCGATTGAGTATTAATTGATTTCTCTAAATAATATTAGTTGTTTCCATTGTAGAGTATTATTTTTACATCGAAGAGTCTTAGTAGTTCAGTGAAAACAAACTAAAACTCTTTAGTGAAAACAACTAATACTCTTCAGTGAAACCTCTAATACTCTTTAGTGATAACAATCAATACCATTCGATAATTTATGTATGAACCAATTTCACTCTATATATACTCATATAAGAAAAGGAAATTAATTGGAAGAAAACCGAGAACTTACATATTAGGAACTGAATTTGAAGATCCACGAGAACAGTTGTCTTTAGATGCATCTGTATTATACATCATGATATTCTTGTTGGAGCCATATTCATCTAAATCGGACATAAGATAATTAGCAACATGAAAATACAATGATGAATAATTTATAAGTTGATTTGCAATATTATCACAATTAGGGTTACAAGAGTTGGGGTTTTGAGATAGAGAGGCCGTGTCCGTTATAGAATTGAAGCGGAACATATTGGTAGCTATGTTTTAAAAGCGGAAGCGGAGGTTGAACCGGACAACCTCAGCGCTTTTGGTCGGACCGGTCGGATCGGGGTCTGACCGTTAGTAAAGCGGTTGAGTCGTTATGACGTCATAATTACATAATATATAATTAAATATAAAATTTATAAATATCATAAATATTTTTCACTTGTGTTACAACAATGAACAATAAAAAATTAAATCAAACTCATTCATAAATATCAAAATGTATTTCACTTCATTAACACGCTGTATAAAAATGAGCATTAGGGGTAAGAATGTATTTTACAACATACTATATAAAAATGAGCACTAGGAAATGGAATGTATCTTGAATGTATATTTCACTTCTTCTTCTTCGCAAGTCGCAAGTCGCAACTAGGAAATAGGAATTTTTTAAAAAAAATTACTGTGTAAAAATCTTCTTCTTTAAGTTTAACATACTGTATTAAAATTAGCACTAGGAATCTATCTTCACTCCTTCTTCGCATAACAACAAATATTTTTTAAAAAAAATACTGTTTAAAAATAGCAGCCACGCGTCTCGCCGTCACCGGAAGGAGCAGCCGGCCGTGCTCTCGCCAGAGGAAGACGTGGCCAGAGGGAAGATGCCGGAGGAAAGGGGAGAGACTTGATATGAAGAAGATTCGGCGCAAAGGATACGTCAGAAGAAGAAGAAGAAAAAAATCTGTCAATAATTGATTCAGGGTTAAAAAGACCATTAATTTTTTTTTTCAATTCAAGTGAACCGCCGGGTTGGCCGGTCCGATCGATGACCGGTTCAACCCGGTTTTGCCGCTTTTGGCCGGTTCACAGCCGCTTCGGGAGGAGGCCGGCTCAACGTTATTGACCCGTTCGGCAAGCTTGCCGAGTAGCGGTCGGACCGGTCCGACCGGCCGGTCCGACCCGCTTTTTAAAACATAGATTGGTAGTGAAAAATAGCTTGACTTTGTTGAAAATTAATTTAATTTAAGCTTGCCTTTTATAGTATTTCTTTATTTATCATTTATTTTTGGCATTCTTTAAAGTGGTGGCAGCTTCGTTGAGCCTTTCGTGGACATATACGAAGGTGCCATATCATCTACTTGAATTTAATGCAAAGGATTAGATGACATCAACTTGCTGACATCATAGAATATTATGGACTCAATTAACCTGGCATACGTCCAAATAGAAAATGGCACTATATATACTTAGCAAAATTGACATTTTGTGACAACAATTCTATCATACTTTTCGTTATTGATTCTTTAATTAAAAGTTTTTAAGGTTAAGTAACCATCTCCAATGATAGAAAATATTTAACTAGAAAAACAATAATGATAAAATTATTATCACTAAATGTTGATCCCAAGTGGTGAAAATCTAGAGGGGGTGAATAAACCTTCAAACTTAAAAAAAAAATTCAAAACTTTAACAGATTTTACAGCTAAAAGGATATAACAAGTATGCAACGGTAAACTTAAAGAAAAATCTTTGTAACTCAAAAAACACTTAAAAAATAAAATAGAGTTAGGTTCTCACACTTTTAGAAGTGTATTGAGAAACCAATTATGCAGCGGAATAATGTGTGTGTGTCATTGAAAAACTTCTGTAAATAGGAGTATGCAGCTGAATGATTATACCAATTTACAGTTGTTTTATACTTAGTTTTCAAATCTTAAGTTTTATGCACTCTTTTGAAAATTATGATGTATGTAACTTGTTTAAAAATATGCAGGGCAGAAGTATAAACAAATAACAGTAAAAAACACAAGATATATAGTGATTTAGAGGTGGTGTAATCATCCTACATCCACTGTTACACCCTTAGGTATCAAAAACACTATGCACAATATAAACTTGCTTTCAGTCCGACAATTCACTCAGCTTTGCTTCCCCCTAAGAACTAGATCCTCACTTAGACTTATCTAATCTTAGAGACAAACACAAATTCACTCAGAGAAATCTCACCAAGATACATCTAATTAACACTCACAAAGATAATATCTACTTGACTTGAAGCGAATTACACTAACTTCTACTAGTCGCTTCCCCGCAAGCGAACGGGTTCACTGTAGTATGAGTGAGTATAACAGCCAAGTATATCGAACCCACGAGATGGAGTGTATGCGAACAGATCCCTGAAGATCTACGCGTCGTAGCTAATATGAGTGTAATGTTTTTTTATTTTTTGAAAGATTAATTAAAACAACTAAAATAAACTAATTATACTAACGAACTAAAGAAGACGAATTAACTACAAGTTGTTTTCAAGTAAGAGATGGTGATGCTTAGGATAAGAATCCCTACGTATACTAACGGAGCAGGTACATAATCAAAATAACTGTGGCGCGCCAGAAATAACCTAAGTACAAGAATGCAAGATGAAAGCTCAAGATTTTAAACCCTAATACTTTATCCTAACACTCGACTTCACTAATCTACTAACAAGTTAATAGATTGTGTTTTATTAATGAGACCCTAATTTAACTAAGGTGATGCGGTCGTCCTCCTTCGCTAAACCGGTTGATGAATTAACCCTTTCTAAACTCTCTAGTTAAGTCTACTCGTTGTTAAAGAGTGATACGGTCGTCCTATCTCTAACACCTTTCGAACGAAATTCAAAAGTAAAGTCTAGATTAATTTTAAGCATTCATTAATCAAGAGAATTAAAACCTAACGTCACAAGTTACCATAATTACGTACCCACAACCTACTTCTACGAGTTCATCTTACCCCAAGCATGCAAGGGTTTTAGCTAGACATAGGTTTAACGTAAATAACAGCAATTGAATAAGCAACGAACATAAACATGATAAATAAGACGAAGAAGAGATCAAACATAAACTAGGGTTTTACGAAATAGAAGAATAACTGAAATTAACTCAAGAAAATAAGTCTCAACGTGTTCAAGAACAGAAATCAAAAGAAACGAAACTAAAAACAAGATCGTAGTATGAATTCGTAATGAAAACCTCAAAAACGTAATCGTAAACTTGCTCATCTCCTCTCCTCTTCCTCTCTCTCAAAACTCAAGCCTCCAAACGTAGTATGGTATCAAGTGGTTGTAAAAAAACGTGTTCGGAAGGGGTATATATAAGCAACGGGTCGAATCGGGAGTTAATGGGCAAAAAACGCGACAGGTCGTGCACTTACTCGTGCACTAGTGCACGAGCAAAACTAACTCGAGCACCCCATTCTTCCCGAGAGCTAAAAGTGCTCGACCATACGTGGTCGTGCACTAGTGCACGACTGGATTCCACTCGAGCACACTGCTCGATCGACTCGAGCACTAAGTGCTCGACTTGAATCTCTCGTGCACTATACTCGACCTGCTCGAGCACTAGTGCTCGAGCTCATCTAGCTTGTGCACTCCAATGATACTTTTGCTCCCACGAACTAGTACTTTTCATATTTCTTCGATATCTTCTCATCCGGGCGTCCGTTTGAGTCGATTCAAAGTCCTACGAACTCCTCTTTTCGCCCTCTATCCATCTATGAGCATCAAAGAGACAAATTCATTAGTTTATGAAAATGATACTCAAATGACTCTAAATACTCACAAAATCAACCAAAACTAGGGCATTTCGAGTGACGAATTATGACAATTTCACGCCTAATCAACCCCCCCCCCCCCCCAAACTTACCATGTTGCTTGTCCTCAAGCAACGAAATAATAAGTCAAGTGAAATTGTTAGGAATGAGTCAAAAAATCCAATCATGCAAGTATATAAATTCGAGCTTCAAAGATGCATCACAAGTATACTCACTCACCTTCCTTCATCATACTCATGCAACAACAACAAGAATCACCAAAATCAAACATGGATGTGCACTCAACGATGAGTTTCACTCCCTCACAAGTGTATAACAATGATCAAGGGACTCACTCAAACAATCAATCGCACAAATTGGCAGCCATAGGCTTGTAAGTGCTCTTAACTCCGACCATACTCTAGAAATCAATGCCGAATCAAAAAGGACTTTCTCAAGGTTGTAATGTAGGCTCTTTGGACAGGTGGGATAACAATATGGTAAAGTGACTAAAGTGAATGGAGAATAGAAAATTAAACTTCGGCACTTCGAGATTAGGAACAAAATACTTCAAACATGTTCAATCAACACCCTTTCAATTCCATACTCTCAATACTTCAATTTTTTCTTTCTAACTCTTTTCACTTTTTTCAATCACTTCACTTTTTCGCACAAACACATGAGCTCATTTTTTTCTCTTTTGCTCATTCTCAATTTTTTTTCCTTTTTCCCACATCTCAAAACTTCATCACTCCTCCTTCTCATATTCACTCAGAGAAATCTCACCAAGATACATCTAATTAACACTCACAAAGATAATATCTACTTGACTTGAAGCGAATTACACTAACTTCTACTAGTCGCTTCCCCGCAAGCGAACGGGTTCACTGTAGTATGAGTGAGTATAACAGCCAAGTATATCGAACCCACGAGATGGAGTGTATGCGAACAGATCCCTGAAGATCTACGCGTCGTAGCTAATATGAGTGTAATGTTTTTTTATTTTTTGAAAGATTAATTAAAACAACTAAAATAAACTAATTATACTAACGAACTAAAGAAGACGAATTAACTACAAGTTGTTTTCAAGTAAGAGATGGTGATGCTTAGGATAAGAATCCCTACGTATACTAACGGAGCAGGTACATAATCAAAATAACTGTGGCGCGCCAGAAATAACCTAAGTACAAGAATGCAAGATGAAAGCTCAAGATTTTAAACCCTAATACTTTATCCTAACACTCGACTTCACTAATCTACTAACAAGTTAATAGATTGTGTTTTATTAATGAGACCCTAATTTAACTAAGGTGATGCGGTCGTCCTCCTTCGCTAAACCGGTTGATGAATTAACCCTTTCTAAACTCTCTAGTTAAGTCTACTCGTTGTTAAAGAGTGATACGGTCGTCCTATCTCTAACACCTTTCGAACGAAATTCAAAAGTAAAGTCTAGATTAATTTTAAGCATTCATTAATCAAGAGAATTAAAACCTAACGTCACAAGTTACCATAATTACGTACCCACAACCTACTTCTACGAGTTCATCTTACCCCAAGCATGCAAGGGTTTTAGCTAGACATAGGTTTAACGTAAATAACAGCAATTGAATAAGCAACGAACATAAACATGATAAATAAGATGAAGAAGAGATCAAACATAAACTAGGGTTTTATGAAATAGAAGAATAACTGAAATTAACTCAAGAAAATAAGTCTCAACGTGTTCAAGAACAGAAATCAAAAGAAACGAAACTAAAAACAAGATCGTAGTATGAATTCGTAATGAAAACCTCAAAAATGTAATCGTAAACTTGCTCATCTCCTCTCCTCTTCCTCTCTCTCAAAACTCAAGCCTCCAAACGTAGTATGGTATCAAGTGGTTGTAAAAAAACGTGTTCGGAAGGGGTATATATAAGCAACGGGTCGAATCGGGAGTTAATGGGCCAAAAACACGACAGGTCGTGCACTTACTCGTGCACTAGTGCACGAGCAAAACTAACTCGAGCACCCCATTCTTCCCGAGAGCTAAAAGTGCTCGACCATACGTGGTCGTGCACTAGTGCACGACTGGATTCTACTCGAGCACACTGCTCGACCGACTCGAGCACTAAGTGCTCGACTTGAATCTCTCGTGCACTATACTCGACCTGCTCGAGCACTAGTGCTCGAGCTCTTCTAGCTTGTGCACTCCAATGATACTTTTGCTCCCACGAACTAGTACTTTTCATATTTCTTCGATATCTTCTCATCCGGGCGTCCGTTTGAGTCGATTCAAAGTCCTACGAACTCCTCTTTTCGCCCTCTATCCATCTATGAGCATCAAAGAGACAAATTCATTAGTTTATGAAAATGATACTCAAATGACTCTAAATACTCACAAAATCAACCAAAACTAGGGCATTTCGAGTGACGAATTATGACAATTTCATGCCTAATCAACCCCCCCCCCCCCCCAAACTTACCATGTTGCTTGTCCTCAAGCAACGAAATAATAAGTCAAGTGAAATTGTTAGGAATGAGTCAAAAAATCCAATCATGCAAGTATATAAATTCGAGCTTCAAAGATGCATCACAAGTATACTCACTCACCTTCCTTCATCATACTCATGCAACAACAACAAGAATCACCAAAATCAAACATGGATGTGCACTCAACGATGAGTTTCACTCCCTCACAAGTGTATAACAATGATCAAGGGACTCACTCAAACAATCAATCGCACAAATTGGCAGCCATAGGCTTGTAAGTGCTCTTAACTCCGACCATACTCTAGAAATCAATGCCGAATCAAAAAGGACTTTCTCAAGGTTGTAATGTAGGCTCTTTGGACAGGTGGGATAACAATATGGTAAAGTGACTAAAGTGAATGGAGAATAGAAAATTAAACTTCGGCACTTCGAGATTAGGAACAGAATACTTCAAACATGTTCAATCAACACCCTTTCAATTCCATACTCTCAATACTTCAATTTTTTCTTTCTAACTCTTTTCACTTTTTTCAATCACTTCACTTTTTCGCACAAACACATGAGCTCATTTTTTTCTCTTTTGCTCATTCTCATTTTTTTTTCCTTTTTCCCACATCTCAAAACTTCATCACTCCTCCTTCTCATATTCACTCAACAAACAACCTTTTCCTTTTTCAACTCAATTCAATCCCTTCACATTCACACTTTTCCTATTCTCCACTCAAATTGGGAAAAAAAGGCTTAGGAACTTGGAATAGTGTTTAAAATGTGCTAGCAAATAAAATAGGCTTTAGGCTCAAAGGGGCTAACAAGGGATAAATATCAATGGTCAGGAAAATTTTGGCTAAGTGACTCAATAAAATCAAAGATGGCCTAAGATCCTCTTCGGCATATCAAACTGGACACAATCAAGAAGCAAGAGCACACACAAGTTCTAGAATCCTCTAAGGTGATGATTCACTCACAAACGAAGAGATTCATTCATATATCGAAATCTCATAAGGCTCAAATCTCACGGCTTTCACATCCATGCTAGTCCTAGTGAATTCTCACTCTCATCACACAAGTACTCAAAAGAAAAATTCACAAGCATACAAGTTCTATCTCAAATCCACTCTAGCTCAAACACTCACACAAAAGAGTCCCTAACTCCAATCCACAAATCTACTCTACTCATCAAACATGCTCAAAGATAACATCTAACAAGTAGAAGGGGTCAATAAGCACAAAATAAACACAGCGAGTCAAATCAAAATCACCCCGAGGAGCATCTCAAGACATCAAATAACCAAACACACTAAAAGATAAGGGGTGCTCCGGTGCAATATAACAAGAAACATAAAAAACTCCACCCCCCAAACTTCGACCTTGCAAAGAGGTCTAAGTTTGGGGTTGTGGGTTACCTCAACCAAACAATTCAGTTTCTCTCAAACGTAGCACACTCCCTTGCTTGAGTTCCTCCATTTTGAGTACTCCATGATTCCTCTATTCTCTCGAGACAAACCTACAAAATAAACTCTCAAGTACGAGGTTAAAACTTACGATTCATCAACACCCTAATAACATAATAAGTAACTAAAACAACTAAAAGTAAATAAAAATGGGTTGCCTCCCATTCAGCGCTATTTTTAAGGTCCTCATGCCGGACCGAGCTCAAAGGAGCTTATGGGACATCATACTCAAATTTACCTCCCTCACTCTCATGAGAGTGGTTTTTTCTTTTGCTTTTTTCTCATCCCCAATTGTTATGGGTCTCAACTCCTTCTCACCTTTATCTGGGGGCGTCTTACCAAACAGGTTCTTGAATTTGGATTTTTTCTTATTAACTCCTCCTTTTCCTTCCAACTGGATCACGTCCACACTTTTCACCTCTTCATCCTTCAACTTCTTCACTTTGTCCCTATCAAAATAATCACGATCATAATGCACATTGGTTAAATCATCAAGTGAAGGATTATAAAATTCATGAATATGAGAAGGATTAGGGATATGAGGTGTATCTTCAACACTAGGATCAATGGCCTCCATGCAATACAAGCTCTCATCCTCCTTCGGCTGCTTCATTGCTTCATATAGGGAAATCTTCACTTCTTGATCATCAACCTTCAATGTAATCTTCTCATTTGCCACGTCTAGCACCATCCCCGCTATAGCTAAGAACGGTCTTCCCAAGATCAGGGGCATGTGCTCATCTTCCTCCATCTCTAGGACCACAAAATTGGCTGGAAAAATATGATCTCCAACTCTCACGAGGACGTCTTCAACCACACCTTGAGGTCTCGTGATGGACCTATCAGCAAGCTGAAGCGTCATCATCGTGGGTTGAAGTTCACCACCTTCCAACTTCTTGAAAAGCGACAACGACATCAAATTAATGCTCGCTCCGAGGTCGCACAACGCTCCCTTCTTGATCCCGTTCCCAATATCACAAAGAATGGTGAAGCTCCCGGGATCCTTCAGCTTTGGAGGAAGCGCCTTGTGCACTAATGCACTCACCTCATGGTTCAACTGCACCAACTTCGGCTCATCCACTCGCCGCCTTTTCGCGATCAAGTCCTTTAAAAACTTTGCATAATTGGGCATCTGTTCCAAAGCATCATAGAAAGGGATATTAATATGCAATTGTTTAAAAACATCAAGGAACTTAGCGAACTTTTCATCAAGCTTGTTTTTCATGAAGCGTTGTGGATATGGGACGGGTATCACAGATTTGGGTACCCCCCATTCATCTTTCTCGATCTCTTTCACTTTCTCCCTTGCTTCCTTTGCCTTCTTCCACTTTGGAAATCTCTCACCCTTCTCAATCTCCTCTTCAGGCTCTTTGCTCTCATGAGACTCTTCCACATCTTTTCTCTTCTCAATCCCTTCACTTTCTATCCCCTTCTCAACTCCTACCTTCTCAATCTCATCTCTAACTTGAGGCGTCTCAGAATCAGCAGGCATCTGAGGACCTTCATAGTTGGTTCCACTTCTTAACTGGATAGCCTTGCAATGCTCTTTCGGGTTCCCCTCCGGCATGGAAGGATATTTTCCCGGCTCTCTATTCAACAACTTTTCCATCTGGCTCATCTGGAACTCTATAGAAGTGAACCTTTGTTTGTTCTCTTGTTGAGTTCTAGTCCACTCAACGTTCATCTTCTGGAGCTCTTGATCACGTTGATCACCCTTTTTATGCAACTCTTTCACATCGTACTCCAAGGATGACAACCTCTTACTTCCTTCCTCCACCTTTTGTAGAATCGCTCTCAACATCTCCTCAGTCAATGCACCGCCTTCTCCACCCGGAGGCTTTGAACCTGGGTCAACACCCGGAGGAACTGTAATACCCGCCTTCGGGTTAGCATATGAGAAGTTCTCATTCTTCCTCCATGTGTTTTGAGGAGGCTGCTGGCCTCCTTGAAATCCTTGTGTGTTCCTCCATTGATTTTGAGGCGGCTGTGGCCCTGGAGGTACAAATGGCTGACCATAAGAAGGTCTTCCAAACTGATTTCCACCTTGGTAGCCATTCTGATTGTAATACGGACCTCCCATGTAATTGGCTACATCTTGCTGTCCACTTGGCTGGTCTACTCTATCATTCTCTGCTGCATGCTCTCCAACCAAATTCTTCCCCAACTCGAGGTTGTTAATCTTCTCCATCATGGCCATCAACAGCCTTCTCGTTCCTTCACCTTCTTTCTCCTCCAACTTGCAAAATCTCTGGAACTCAGGATCCTCGTTTCATGCCCCGACATTCGTGACAATGTTGTCCACGATCTCTCTACATCTCGCTATCCCTTGGTTCATAAAAGCTCCACCCGCACATGCATCTAAATGGTCTTGCCCAGCCTTGTTGGCACCACTGTAGAAGAATGCCATCACATCTCCCTCATTGTACCCGTGCTGCGGGCACTCTATCAGCATGTTTGAGTATCTCTCCCACACTTGGCGTAAATCCTTTCCTTGCTTCTGGCGGAAGGACGAGATCTCAATTCTCGCTTTAATCATTCTCGATGGAGGGTAGAATCGCTCGAGGAACAGACGCTCGAGCTCGGCCCATGTGGTTACACCTCCCCGTGGGAGCGTGTTGTCATACCACTCTTTAGTTATTCCCGTCAGTGAGAATGGGAACATCATAAGCCTCTTGGCATCTTCAGACATGCCATTATAATTGAATGTGGAGGCTATCATGAGAAAACTCCTCAGGTGAGTGTGAGGATTCTCCTTCCCGATCATCCCCTTGAATTGATTCTCGGTCAGCAGCTTTAGAATTCCCGGGGAAATCAAGAAGTTATTTGCCTCAACATGAGGCAATGCCACTCCATCATAGTACCGCTGTGGCTGCGCTGCAAACCTCATTCGAATAGACATATTGTGATCTACGTTCTGAGGAACGTGTTGAGGATTAGCAGCAGGTACGAGTACTTATTGGGGTGGTGGTGGGTAAACAGGTGGTTGATTATAGACTGGCGGTGGAGGATACGGGTATGGTGGGTAAGGATAAGGTGGGTAAGGGTAGGGTGGATAGGGTAAGTTGTTTTGTGGTAAGTTAGGAAGTGGGTAAGCAGGGTTGTTATGAGGATTTTGGACCATGTTATGAGCTGGGCTGTTTTGGTTCTGAGTACCCGGGTTTTGGCTCTAGCTCTCTCCTAACGGATCTTGATTCTTGCTGGTATTTCCATCAGTGCCGTCAACCCGGTTCAATGCCTGATTGAACTCATTCTCGACATCGTCCAACTCATTAGTGATGTCCATCGGTTCTTTCCCTCCGGCAGCGTTCATCCTTCGTAAGAAGGCTCGGTTTCTTCTTGCTATTGTCTCAGGATCTGCAGGTAACCTCTCTTCGCTCGTATTGCCTTGTGAGCGTGTTCTCATAAACCCGAAACACTAGCAGAAGGATCAAAACGCAACTGCCGATTGTACGAATTAAATAAAAAAAACAGAAAAGAAAAACACTCATTACTAACTACTAAGCTATCTACAAGTCCTATTCAAAAAGCATACAACGCCATCCCCGGCAACGGCGCCATTGACTTGAAGCGAATTACACTAACTTCTACTAGTCGCTTCCCCGCAAGCGAACGGGTTCACTGTAGTATGAGTGAGTATAACGGCCAAGTATATCGAACCAACGAGATGGAGTGTATGCGAACAGATCCCTGAAGATCTACGCGTCGTAGCTAATATGAGTGTAAAGTTTTTGGGTTTTTTGAAAGATTAATTAAAATAACTAAAATAAACTAATTATACTAACGAACTAAAGAAGACGAATTAACTACAAGTTGTTTTCAAGTAAGAGATGGTGATGCTTAGGATAAGAATCCCTACGTATACTAACGGAGCAGGTACATAATCAAAATAACTGTGACGCGCCAGAAATAACCTAAGTACAAGAATGCAAGATGAAAGCTCAAGATTTTAAACCCTAATACTTTATCCTAACACTCGACTTCACTAATCTACTAACAAGTTAATAGATTGTGCTTTATTAATGAGACCCTAATTTAACTAAGGTGATGCGGTCGTCCTCCTTCACTAAACCGGTTGATGAATTAACCCTTCTAAACCCTCTAGTTAAGTCTACTCGTTGTTAAAGAGTGATACGGTCGTCCTCTCTCTAACACCTTTCGAACGAAATTCAAAAGTAAAGTCTAGATTAATTTTAAGCATTCATTAATCAAGAGAATTAAAACCTAATGTCACAAGTTACCCTAATTACGTACCCACAACCTACTTCTACGAGTTCATCTTACCCCAAGCATGCAAGGGTTTTAGCTAGACATAGGTTTAACGTATATAACAACAATTGAATAAGCAACAAACATAAACATGATAAATAAGACGAAGAAGAGATCAAACATAAACTAGGGTTTTACGAAATAGAAGAATAACTGAAATTAACTCAAGAAAATAAGTCTCAACGTGTTCAAGAATAGAAATCTAAAGAAACGAAACTAAAAACAAGATCGTAGTATGAATTCGTAATGAAAACCTCAAAAACATAATCGTAAACTTGCTCGTCTCCTCTCCTCTTCCTCTCTCTCAAAACTCAGTCTCCAAATGTAGTATGGTATCAAGTGGTTGTAAAAAAACGTGTTCGGAAGGGGTATATATAAGCAACGGGTCGAATCGGGAGTTAATGGGCCAAAAACGCGACAGGTCGTGCACTTACTCGTGCACTAGTGCACGAGCAAAACCAACTCGAGCACCCCCATTCTTCCCGAGAGCTAAAAGTGCTCGACCATACGTGGTCGTGCACTAGTGCACGACTGGATTCCACTCTAGCACACTGCTCGACCGACTCGAGCACTAAGTGCTCGACTTGAATCTCTCGTGCACTATACTCGACCTGCTCGAGCACTAGTGCTCGAGCTCTTCTAGCTTGTGCACTCCAATGATACTTTTGCTCCCTCGAACTAGTACTTTTCATATTTCTTCGATATCTTCTCATCCGGGCGTCCGTTTGAGTCGATTCAAAGTCCTACGAACTCCTCTTTTCGCCCTCTATCCATCTATGAGCATCAAAGAGATAAATTCATTAGTTTATGAAAATGATACTCAAATGACTCTAAATACTCACAAAATCAACCAAAACTAGGGCATTTCGAGTGACGAATCATGACAATTTCACGCCTAATCACTACTCAAAGGTAGATTTACAATAAAAAAAATTGTGAGGAACAACAACTTATAAAACTAAAAGATATCCAAGCAACCTAGTCCTATAAAAAATTCTAAGACAAGTTTTTTGTAAACTCTGTTAGTTGTAGGATTGTTTTGTAGCATCCTTGTAATCTCAAGTGTTCTTGTTGTTTCCTCTGGGATGACTCTCATATTTGTAGGAATCTTGAGGGGGTTCTGAGTCGTTGGAGGATTTTTGTAAATTTAAATTTGAATCTCCTCCAAGCTTTGACTTTAGCCCAATTAAGGTTTCTTGTCTTGTTCTTTAGTCCTTGCTCTAGTACAGTTTGTCTTATAGTATTAACTATTAATTTGGTCAACTAATCACTATAGACTCTGTATCTACTGACTATAATTAATCCCCCTTAATGTTCTGAAGCTTTTAGACCTTGTGAGTGAATGTAGAATTAATACTACACTCGGACAAGTTTGATTAACCTTTTTAAGAACATAAGTCTTCAGTTGTAGCTTCTGGATCGGTTGTCAACTCTAACTCTTCAGCTGTAGGCTTTGTTCTTGAACTCTTCAGCTGTAAGTTTCTTCAACTCTTCAGTTGTAACCTTCTTCAACTCTTCAGTTGTAAACTTAGAAAAATTCTAAGTTTTTTTTCTCTTTAGTACCTGTAAGATTAGCATCCACAAAAAACAACATATAGAATCTTTTTTCATCATCAAAATCATGAAGAGAGATTCATAGGACAAAAATATCCTAACAATTTCCCCCTATTTTGATGATGACAAAACCAATATAATCAAACAGTAAAAAAACGTAGTGAAAACCAGTAGTTGTAGAAAGGAATTGAATTGATTCAGTCATATATACATTTTTTTTATCCAAATACAATTCCCTTTTACAAAAATCTAGACTTCTCTTTTTCACCTTCTCCTATGCTTTGGACATGTATCTTCTTCTGAATCATTTGATACCGAGCTTGATGGAATGATTCCTTGTGAAATAAGTGTTTCATTCCTGAGCTCCTCCTCTTCATAAGATTTTAGCATTTCAAACTCCATCCTTGCAACTTCAGCTTCCTCAACTTTCTTCTTTGCTCTTATCCTAGGAGATAAGGCCTATAGTTGTCTCTTCTTGCTTTGGGCAGGTTTGATCGCTCCTTCTCCTCTGATTCTATTCACCAAATAGATATTATCTCCAGTGTACAATGACCCTTTCTCCTTCAGTGTTTTGAAGAGCCTGATTTTATCAGTTACACTTTTGTGCTTCTTTCAGAATAGAGTGATACTTCCCAATGGCATGGAATTCTTCGAGCAACTTCTTAGCATTGGTCTTGGTATCTTCCTCTATAGAAGTACCTTGAGTTGTAGAATCAATTGTAACTGTAGGTTCCTTAGCTTGAGGTGGTGGTGTTGTGGCTGTAGGATTTGGTTTGGAACTATCTTGAGCCATACTCAAATGTCTTTGAGTAAATAAGAAACACTTCTGCAACTGCCTCTAATGCACTTTATCCTCCCATTTCTCTTTCCTACCTTGATTATGAACTGGGATTTTTATAATCCTTCTCTCTTGACTTGGTGGCAACCCTCCAGCTATGGATTTTTCAACAGGTTTGACAAACAGTGAGACCCTATTCTCAAGGAAGTCTTGAGGTTTATTTCTTACTTCCTTAAACTATTGTTGTAGACTCCCTTGAATGTTAGATAGGGCAGTCTCAAACACCTCATTCTCCTCTGAAGACTTATCAACATTTGTAGACATTTTTCCCCCTTTTGCCATCATCAAAATAGGTGAGAATAGTGTCTAGCTTTCTTGACAGATTTTCCTCCATAACAGTAGAGTTTGTAGTCAGGGTTTCCACATTCTTGTTGATGCTTGAGATAGAATCTTTGATGGATTTATTTTCAGTAACAATAACATCCATTTTCTTCCCCATTTCTTCAATAACTGAGTCCTTTTAAAGTAACTCCTTTTTCAAGGTTAGATTCATGTCAACAAGGTTTTCAATGGATTTCTTGAAGTTTTCCAACATCACATTCTTTTCAGATTTAGTCTTCTCATTCAAAGTTGTTATAAGATCTTCCAATCCTTTCTTGATGTTGTTAGAGATGGTGCACTCTGGAATCTTCCTCATTTAATTTCTAATAGTGACATCCATGCTTGAAACTGTAGATAATAATAAAGATAATTTATTTACCAAGTCTTGTGGCGAATATTCTTCATTTTCTTCCACAAAGTCATCTTCAGGTTTAGATTCACTCAAAACCATTTGGTCTTTTCCTTTGCATGTGTCTCCTTTGAATTTCTTTGCTTTAGGCAGATTAGATCAAGGAGTCTTCCTATTTATGGATGGCAACACAAGCTTTTATGGTGTGGAAAGCTCAGTAATGTATTCCTCAAAATCTCCTTCATTGAGTGTTCACATCTCAATTATTGGTGTAGTGGGATTGACTTCTCCAGTTTTTACCAACTCAGTGAATTTAGGTTGAGCTTTGAATACCTCCATAGCAGTGCTCAAAGTTTCAGCTGGCTCTTGACTTTGGTTTTCTTCATGTTCAACTGTAGATTCACATGGAGTTGGCTCTTGTGTTGTCTCCTCCTGAGTTTTAGCCTATCCTAAAGTCTGAACACTAGTTACTTGCCCTCCATGTTGATGATCGAGTCTAATTGGAAGGATTAGTGGTTATTTTTAGTTAATTCGTGTGATCATCAAACAATTACGTGTGAATAATTATCATCGTAAATGGTAAATTCGAGTATTTGGGATTAAACTGGGTAAATACGAGTATTGATTACGTATGCATGTGTGAAAATGGTGTATCAGTGTAGAAAGAGTATATGTGTATTTGTGAATTTTTACTTAGTTTTATTTATTAAAATTTATGGTTTTTATACACTCCCCCAAGTAGGAGGTGGAAAGGTCTTTGCTCTCCCATGTGTGCATGCTTGACACATGGGAGAGTTGACTATTTGACCTTATCTAAGCTAAATTCTATCCTCTAAGTTGGTTTAGCTCGTATTTAGGAGTTGTTCGTCACTATTAGACTCTTCCTTGAGGAGTTTTAGTTTGATCCTTTGATGGTTAGTCTTCAACCTTGACTCTTCTGCTAGTGTAGCTCGCCAGGGCCTTATTGGCCTTCAGGGGTTGTCTTTTCTGGATTTGTTCGTCTGGTGAAGTAGGTCGCTTGGTAGTTTGTGGTCGTCATGACGTAGTTTTTTGTCAAATCTGGATTAGTCCTTGATTGTCTCTTTATCTTGTGATTAGTCACCTTAAAGTTGCTCGCCTTAATCCTAATCTTGCTCGCGTATAAAAAAATGTCCTCTAACCTACCCTTATGTTGGGAGACGGATCGGCGAACAACTAAGGGTTTGGTTATATTCTGGAACCTCATGGACGAACTCATTAACCTGGATGAGCTACTTTGATGAGTGACAGTTGGATTTTTGATGCTGGGCACGTCTTTGAGGTGTGACGTGGGCGACATGATTGTCGCCGACCATGCGTACATCCACCCGAGACGACTCGACTTTTGCACACAGGTCCCTGAAATTTCTTTCTTTTTTCACTTTTGACCCCGTTTTTACATACTATATAAGGAAATTTTCATTTCCTTCTTCATTTTTTTGCATCTCCAGCGCCTAAAACCTCTCTTCTCCCTTTTATTTTTTTCCAGCAACCTTCATTCTTGTGTTTTCTTTCCCCCTATTTTTTATTTCTTCTTTATTGGTCCAAAATTCCCGTCGCCGCCATGTTTTCGCTTGAAATTCACCATTGCCACTTTGAATCTTCACAAGAAAACCGCAATTACCACCGTCTTAGCGTTTCCCTTCTTTAAAATTGAATATATGTCCTCCTCTCAAACCTAATCAGATAACTTTCCTCATAACCCAGGCAAACGTCCCCATTGAGGAAACCTCCGCAATCCCAGTGACCATAGTGCCCTCGAAATTGGATCCCGACGCTGCTTCTGTAGCTCACTCTATCGACTCGAGAGCTCGTCAATCCGGTGAGGAGGTCGCCCAAACTTGCCCTAATCGTGAGGTTGATGAAGAAATGAGCTCGGACTTACACTTAGAGGAAGAGCCCGTGGTCACCGCGGAGGACGAGCTCACTTGGGAATATTTGGTGAGCATAAACTTCCCAATGCCGAACCCGATTGAGTGCCAGATTCCAGTAGCAGTAGCTCGTCAAGAGGACTGGACTTCTTATGTGAGGAACTACTCCGAGCAGTTCCAGAGACCTGTTCTTCGATACCACAAGCTCAAGATCACGGAGTACATGGCGAGCTACATCCAATCCAGTATTGTCTAGGAGGACCTTAACAAAATAAGAAGGGATTACAAAATCCCTTACGATATCTTCATGTATGCTCCAACGGAAGATGATAGAGCTGATCGATCCCCAAGAGGATGTACGACGATCAACTTGGCAATCCTTAAAATCGGGCTTACACTCATCTTTCACCATTTGATTGGTCGCTTCTTGGAGCAAACCAATCTGACAATCAGCCAGATTACCCCGGTGGGATGGATGAATCTACTCCCCATCACGGTGATGTTCTTCCTCGAGGGGTACCCCAATAGGCTCACCGCGGATGAGGTGAACTATGTTATGGCCTTAACGGCCTGCACCGGGGATGAGGCGGAATAGTTCTTAGGGATGGCAACAGGACGGGTCTGGGACAGGTTTGTCTGTCCCAGGACCCGCCCCGCCAGATATTTTATGGACCCGGGACCTGCCCCGCCCCGCCCCGTATGTTCCCCTTTCCTTTCCTTTATCCCCTATCTTTTTCATTCCTTTTAAACAATACCATGAATCCGATAATTAATTGCATTCTTTTCAATTATCTAAATAATACCACAAATCTAGTCATCTGTTGTTTGAATCTACAAGATTTACAAAAGCAAAAAAAAATTAATAGAAATTTTGAATCATCTAAATTGATTAATCTGTTAAATTTAGGCAAAAAAAATACGAAATAATAAAATGAAGACCAATGGGAACTGCTGAGGAAGAGAGAGTTAGAGTTGCGCCGCAATGTGAGATGATGGAAGAAACGGCCGGTGGCATATGGTGGTGAGTGGGTGGGTCGTGGGAATGGCGCGGCAGGATGGGAGGAAAAAGGATGCAAAACGGCAACCTTAGATTCTAATATGTATTTTAAGTATTTTTAATAATATTATTATATAATTATTATATATATATATATATAATGTATTATATGTGGGGTGGGTCCAACTAATACCAGGACCCGTCCCAGACCCGACGGGTTCTTGGTCAAACAGGTCCAAACCCACCCCGGGATCCATTTGATGGGGGTTTTTACTCAGCCCCCACGGGGCGCGTTCGTGGCAGGTCAAAATTTAAACCCCCCTCCCCATTGTCATCCCTAATGGTTCTACCTCAAAGCTCGTCCAGGCCTTAAGGTAGTCAAGGAGGTGCCTAACAAAGTAAAGGACTGGAAGCATGACTGGTTCTTTATTGTTGGGGATTGGCGAGCTTCAGCTCGACCCTTTGGTGGTGACGAGCAAATTAACACCCCGGGAGAGTTTGAGCCAATAAAATGTGAGTTTTACTTCTTCGTAATATTTGAAGAGGTAAAACTAATATTAATCTTTTTTCTTTGGTTTCAGGTCCAAAAAAGCTTAAGTGGAGGAGTACCAGAGACGAGGCAAACTCCCAGTTCTTATTCGTGCTAAGCTTGGTCGCACTCCAGAATAGGAAATATAGGACGATCAAGCATCTCTACCAGGAGTCTACATGCAAAGCAGCTTGCCTGGTAGTTAGCCCGCACCATTTAGAGGTGCGAGCTAAAATTCCTCAAGGTAAAGTTTCCTTAAGTGTGAACTTTCATTTCCATGAATCCAAAATATTCACTAACACTGGTTGTTCATCCTTTGGTAGACCAACTCGTCACTATCGTTGTTCTACCCGCATACATCGAGCTAGACCAGCACGTGTGGAACATGCCTCAGAAGAAGGGCAAGAAGAAGAGGGATCCTCCAACCAAGATAGTGGCCTTAATGACCAAAACAGCTGGAGCTTCTCGCCCAGCCACTGCCCCCACTCTCTCCTCGCAGCCCACCCCGGCGACCAGCCCACCAGTGGCCCGGAAGAAAAAGAGGTTGCACCGTAGTGATGACACTCCCATCACCGAAGAAGAGAGGGCACCCAAGAAGGGCAAGGAGCACCATAACGGTGGATCTGCTCGCCCCGTCGAATAGGAAGCTGCTCGAACTTCATCAGTGGAGAACTTGAGCGAGCAGCAAGTATTCTCTACTTCCCAACAAAAAAGGTCAGGGTCTCCGAACGACCAGACCTGTCTCGGCTGGGATGCTGGTCGCTTTGCTAAGTAAGTTTCTCACTTTATACTAATTTTTTTAATACTTTCTCTTTCCATCTCTGTAGTTACCAGCTCTCCATCTACCCTAACCGCTCTCAGATCGTGCACCAATATTCCTGGTCCAAGGTGCCAACTTCTTTCTGTGACATTCCAAGTCCCCACGTCCGGCGAGCTACTGAGTCGGTCACGCAGGCTTGGACTCGTTCATTGGAGGAGACTATTAATGAACAGTCTCCAAGAGATAATGGTTAACTCGCCCTCGTCCAGGCGAGCACCTCCGTTGTGACCATTCAAAAGCTGGTGGAGCAAGTGGACGAGCTAGATAGAGATGCCCGCCAGCACACTAGTACTGTTCACCGCATCTCCCAGGAGATGGATGATGCTCGGGTGAAGGCAAATAGGCAATCTCCCACCTCCAGGATAAAGTCAAGGTTGCTCAAGCTGCAGAGCAAAATATCCTGGAGTCCTACCAAAAGGCCTCTGATGAGATAAAGGCCAAGGATGCCGAATTGGTAAAACTGCGTAGCTCGCTTGAGCGCGAGCGGAAAAGAAGAGAGGCAGCCGAGCAAAAGGCTAAATAAGCCGAGGCTGAAGATGCTCGCTTTTAAGAACAAACTGCGGGGCTGATCACCCCTGATGAGCTGTAGGCTGAGCCGGAGGCCAAACTTGGGGCGAGCTCAATTATCGGCTATGTCTGTGCATACGTCGAGTGCATCGGGGCTGTAAATGAGTGTAACACCCCTCATGTCCTTGCTAAGTCGCCAAGGAGTTCACTGAATTCCTTCAGAACTCTCTCCCTACGCCGGGCACAATTCTTCAAATTAGCGATCTGCCCGAGTATGGGGCCAAGATAGATTTTCTTAACCCTAGAATCATTATCACTCATCCTCCGGAGGGCGAGGACGAGGACGAGCAAGAAAAAGAAGAAATTTCCCCCTTTGGCAAAGCAAATTGGCCTAGAAAGAACAGGTTGATACAGCCGGGTTGATCGTCGAGCTCACCGCTGATGTTCCCATTGACCCATCAACTACGGGAGCCCCCTTGATAGACCCCCGCGATGACGATTTGCTCCCCCTGGTGGCCGAGGGTCTTAGAGTTTGTAGGATTTGCACTTGCACTTGTACTTTTCTTTTCTTTATTTTGTTGTAGTTGCTTGCTCCTCTAGGGAGTTCATTTTGTAATCTTTTGGCCGAACAGCCTTTTGTTTTAATAAAATTATGTCTTTTGCTCATCTCTTCCTTGCATGTTAATTGCATTACATTTTTTATTTAATGTTTTGCAATATTAACACACACACTTGGGCTTTGTTCGAAGTGAACATTGCCTCTAACATGGAATAAGGGATTTGGCCTTAGGTTATGTTCGTCTTAAAGACAAACAACCTTTTAATGGCTTGATCTTTAAAACTGACTCATGTCTTGAGCTCAAATCTTCTCCTCGAACGAACAACTATCATTGAATCTTAAAAAAATTATAAGTATGGAACCAACTTTACAAGTCTTAATAGAAAGGAAATTACAACTTTGTAACAGTTGCTCAACAATTATACACTTGTTAACACAACTTTACATTTCCTAAAACACTAAGAATATACAAGTATAAATAGGTTGCTTTTGCTAAGACATTTTGTCGAGCAGGTCCTGCTCAACTTCTAGTACTTAGAAAAACTTCAAAAAATTAGGCAAGTTTTTGGTCCTTACTTGCTCATGTGCGGGTCTTGCTCGTCCTTTGACCATAGTTACTCGCCTATATTGGTAATACTTCTTTAGATGGACTATATTCTAGGAGTATCGGGCCGAGTTATCATTCATATCTTCAATGTCATATACACCATTAGGTAACCTGTATGTTACCCTGTATGGGCATTCCTAAGTCGGTCCAAATACACCTGGAAGTGTGGCGAGTAACTTGCGTAAAACGAGATCACCAACTTTGAAGTCCCTCAGCTTGACCTGGGAATTATAATAGCATTCTGCTCGCTACTTGTATGTTGCATTTTATTTAGCTCGGCTATGATTCTTTTTTCTTCGAGCAAATCTAGTTCGGCAATTCACCTCTTCATCAAAGTTGGTCGTTTGACCTGTTTTGGTCTTTAACTCACTGGGATAACTACTTCAGTCCCGAATGTTAATGCAAATGGTGTTTCTCCTCTACTAGATCTAGGAGAGACTTTGTATGCCCAAAAAACATCCGAGAGTTCTATAGACCAATTTCCTTTGATTTATGTCACGTATTTTCAGAACATGTTTAATTATTTTATTGACAGCTTCAACTTGACCATTTGACTGGGGATGATAAGGGGTTGAGTAATGTTTCCTGATTCCCCACTTATTGCGAAAATTTCTCAATCCTTTTCCATCGAATTGTGGACCATTATCTGTGACAATCGTTTGTGGAACTCAAAATCGAAAAATAATGTTCTTCCAGATGAAACTGCTCATTGTTTCTTAGGTAACTTTGACTAAAGCTTCTTCTTCTACCCACTTAGCGTAATAATCAACTGCCACAACGGCAAATTGTACATTTCCTTTCCCGGATGGAAAAGGTCCAATTATATCCATTCTCCATCTTGCAAATGGCCAATGACTGTAGATAGAAACGAGCTCTCGAGCCGGAGTGTGGATACTTGGGGCAAATATCTGACATCGGTGATAGGTTCTTGCTACTTAAATAATATCTTGGCGTAAGATCGGCCAATAGTAACCTTATCTTATTGTTTTGTAAGCCAATGCCTGCCCCCCAATGTGGTTTCCACAAACTCTTGAATGTATTTCTTCTAATATTGCTCGCCCCTACCCCCTAGGCAAACACTTGAGAAGTGGGATTGAAAAACCTCTTTTGTAAAGTTGCTCGCCCACCAGGATATACATGGCTGCTCGTTTTGTTAACTTGGTAGCTTCAAAAGGGTTGTTCGGTTTCTCACCATCTCTCAAGTATTTAACTATGTTGTTCGCCAATCATCATCTTGTTGTTGTTCGTCTACTCGATTGACTTGGTAGTCCACTGTTGATGCAATTATCATTTTTGTGATGATGATATCAGACAACTCTGTTAGACCCTCGCTGGTTGCTAGTCGGGCCAGCGCGTCTGCTTGTGTGTTTCTCGCCCGGGGTACTTGTTCAATGTAGACCTGGTCTAACATGGACACCATGTGAGCAACTATCTTCTGATATCCGATCATGTGTTCATCCTTGGCTTTATACTCACCCCTGACTTGATTTACAATGAGCTGAGAATCTCCAAATATCTAGAGGTGCCGAACTCCTACAGCTAGTGGTAGATGGAGAACTGCAATTAGGGCTTCATACTCAGCCTCATTGTTTGTGGCCTTATTCGAATCTGATGGCTAGAGTGAATACTTGTCTGTCAGGGCTTATGAGAACTACACCTGCCCCTGAGGCTATGTTGGTAGATGAACTATCTGTATAGAGATGCCAAGAGTGGTCAAGTCCTCTCGTCAGATCTTGGGAAAAAGTTAGTTTGACTATGAAGTCATCTAGTATTTGTCCCTTGATCGCTGTTCGAGGAGCTTAACTTACCCCGAATTAGCTGATCTCTAGTGACCATTTGAGTAGGCGACTAGCTGTGTCTGGGCGATGTAGAATTTGCCGGAGCGGGAAAGTTATCAGTACTTCGACCTGATGATCGAAGAAGTAGGGTCGTAACTTTCTCACACTCATGACAAGTGCATATGCCAGCTTTTCAGTCGGAGAGTATTTTACTTCGGCTTCATGCAGAGCTTAACTGACATAGTAGATCATTGATGGAATTTTCCATTTGCTCGTACTAGGACATAGCTGATTGCCACTTCCGATGCTGCCAAATACTAATATAACTTTTCACTTGGGACTGGTTTTGATAAGATTTTCACATCTCCCAGGTAATCTTTGAGTTGTTCGAATGTATGTTGGCAGCTACCCGTCCATTGGAACTTTCCTTTCTTGATAGCTTCGAAGAATAGACGATATTTGTTACCCGATCGAGATATGAATCGGTTTAAAGCTGCAAGGCAGCCTGTCAACCTTTGTACTTCTTTGACTGAACATGGTGTCTGCATATCTACGATGGCTTTTACATTTACGGGGTTAGCTTCAATTCCCCGCTGACTCACCAGATGACCTAAGAACTTTCCCGAGTGTACCCCGAAACTGCTTTTCTTCGGGTTAAGCTTCATATTGTATCTTCGAAGAATGTCGAACACTTGGGCCAAATGTTGGAGGTAATCTTTTTTTTTCGAGGGCTTTTCACCACTACATCATCTACATACACCTCCATCGTCTCCCCAATATGTTCATCGAACATTTTGTTCACCAGTCTCTGGTAAGTGGCTCCTGCATTGATCAAGCTAAATGACATCCTTTTCCAACATAACAGGTTTTTATTTATGTAGAAAGTCCTGTTAATGTTGTTGGTAGTGAAGTATTCACTATTTACTTTGAAATAACATGAATTTGCCCTTTCTTTTCTTTAACTAATACTTTATGATCAAATGTTGTTTTAAAAATGTTTTGACATGCAGGTTGAAGATCTAGAAGGATTTACAAGAATCTGGAAGACTCAAAGTTACAATGAAGGTTACAACATTGGTTGCAACATAAAGAGGTTACGGGTTCAAGAAGGTTCTACAAAGACCTACAAGGACCTACACAATTTAGGCTTTTCCAGAGGACTTAGAAAGATCTAGATCAGGCAGTTGCAGTCAAAATAATTAGAATAAAGATAAGATCATGGATGGTTGAATAAAAGATCATGGAGGAAGTTACATGAGAAGTTATTTGAGGATGAAGATTTCTATCTATAAATAGAGGATGAAATCTACAATGCCAGAGTGTGGAATAATCGAGTACACCTACTCTAGTGTCGATCCTGAGTTCAAAGGTGATAGGGCAATTATTCCAACTTGTATGTTATGCCTAGAAGTTTAGTACATCTCATATAACTTGCAATCAATCATATATCTTTAGATAGAGAGGTCATTGATATAGTGAGAGATCAACTTTGACGGTGTATAGTTTATACACTTAGCCAATTTAGATTTGATAGATGATATCGAGTCGTGTTTCCGTTGTGAATGATTTTACTCTTCACATACCTTTTGTATTCACTACTTCTTTATAGTGGACGTTTCGCCGTAAGGCTAGCACAAGCTATTTTATAAAGTTTGTATTAAAAAGGTATTCCATCTTGCAATAGTGTGTTTTACTCTTCCGTTGTACACTATTATACTCTGTTTTCCAGATTGTTATAGTGATTGTTTTAGCATTCATTACAACATCTACACTTAATACACACGGCACACCTTCAAGCCATATTATCTTGATCATCAGGATGCATGGGTATCTGATGGTAGCCGGCGAATGCATCCATAAATGTCAACATTTCATGTCCGGCTGTGCTATCCACCAATTGATCGATGTGCGGAAGGGAAAAATTGTATTTTGGACAGACTGCATTTAAATCAGTGAAATATAAGCATAACCTCCATGTCTTGTTAGGTTTCCGCACCAGAACTAGGTTTGCAACCCATTGAGGGCAAAGAGCTTGCCAGATTAGGTTATTGTCGAGCAGCTTATTCACTTCTTCATTGAGGGCTTGATACTTATCCAGCCCGTACTTCCTTATTTTCTGATGAATGGGTTTTCTGGCCGAATTGATGTTAAGCCGATGACAATCCTCCTTTGGGTCAATCTCCACTATGTCTACATGTGGTCATGCGAAGACATCGAGATTCACCTTGAGGAACTCACTCATTCGGGTCCTGTAAGGCTTAGGGAGCTCAGATCCGATATAGAGTTCGAGATCATCACGATCAGGATTAACTTTGAGAGCCTCTAGTTCTTCAACTGTGGTTGCTCGCCATTTTTATTCTTTCCATCGTGGATCAATAATTGGTCCCTCGAGGTTTAGCTCATTTTTAATGTCCATTGGTTCAACTCTTAGACGGGGTTCTAAATCATCTACTAGCCTTAGTTCAATGTTATTTGCCGGGATTGGGCCCTCCAAGCCAACATGTTGAGTTTGCTCGTCAATATTTATTGGCTGCTCGACAGGATTTGTTGGTTCTCCCATTTGTGTAAGTTGTTCGCCCAGGGGTAGGAGTTGCTCGTCAAGTTCCATCTGATCCTTCTGGGGCTCTAGGATGTCATCCAGAACAGATGGTTCATTTGCTGGGTAACTGGTGGACGCTTCCATCATTGAAACCCTCATTTCACTTTCTTGAAGTTGAAGGAGACATTCCCTAGCTTTTTCCTGGTCTCTCTTCAACGAGCTGGCTCCTTTAGATGTAGGGAACTTTATGCAATAGTAGTAAGTTGAAACTGCCTCTTTAAATTCATTAAGAAAAGGACGGCCAAGGAACCCATTATAGGTAGATTGTTGATCTACGATTAAAAACTCTACCATTCTAGTTAATCTCCTTTTTGGGTCCTCGGTCGATACAAGCTCGACAGATAACCTAATAATCCCGAGTGGGACAAGTTACATTATCACCAAACCCTAAGATTCTATGATTTGAATCTTCAATGTAGCTCGTATAATCTCCAAGTTGGTCGAGTGTATTCTTAAAGATGATGTTGGTGTATGCTCCAGTGTCAATCAGTAGGCGGTGTACTTTGGTCCCCATGATGTTAGCACATATAACGAGTGAATCGTTATGGGGAGTAAGGATTACGTCAAGATCTTTTTCCATGAAGGTCAACTCCGAGATATGTTGAACTGATGGGTTGACCCCAATTTCTTGAACTTGAGCTACTGCTCGTAGCTCGGCCTTCGTATTTCTCTTAGAAATTGGAGCTCGTCCATCTGAGCAGCCTCCAACAGGTCCTGATGGCTCCATCATCTGGATTTCTCTAGTTGGCCCTGCAGTTGTGGCCGGAGCTGGTTGCCTGGGCTTATTGCTCTTGAGGGGTTGTTCATCTTCATCCTCATCTGAGCTTTGGGTGTTGTTCGCCTGGGGCCTTTTGCCAGGTGCTCGCCGCACAAAATCTGATAATTTTCCCTCCTTGTAAAATCGCCAGAGTTACTTGAGCAAGTCCTTACACTCACTAGTAAAATGCCCCAAATTCTGGTGGTAGGCACAATACTTGTTCAGTTTGACATATATTTCTGGGAGTGGTGAGCAAGTCTTTCTCTTTCACATTATTACATATTGTATCAATGGATACAGTGAGGACCTGGTTAAGCTTATCTTTAAGTTTTGTCCCTTCATTGAAAACTTTCATGTTTTTAGGGACTCGGTAGCCACTTCCACAGGGTTTCTTTTTATTTTCTTTCGGATCAGCTTTGTCTCCCATATCCTTTTGTAAGGCATCATGCATGGAGACAAAGATCCCCGCCCAATTGGGGAATTCAACATAGTTTTTTGTGTTGGAGTTATACGTGAAAGTATGTTTTTACTTTGTATAACACATGTATTAAACACTTGTTTATGAGAATAATTCTTTTATCACATTTGCTTTAGATATGATTGAATGTTGAATATTTATTGCAACCTGTTCATTATAAGTGGTACATGTTACATTGTAGTTAATGTGGTGATACCCGATCACGGAAGATCACATTAACGATTTCCTTATAACTAAATGTACAAATTCACGACCTAGGTGGAATTGAACAATCCGCCGTGAAAGGTCGATGTGTAAGTTTCAGATTGGTCTGTCTTAACAAAGAGATTGCACTAGCATATTTAGTATGTGTTGAAGAGGACCTACAGCGAGGATAAATTCTTCTGTTCTGAAATGTGAAGAATTAGACCTCAGTGGTTATTGATTTCTTAATCTCCATCACTTAAATAGGACCGTGTGTGCTTAATGGTTACTGCTTTAATTCATGTTGGATGAGAATCATCGTGACTTGGAACCTTGTGCTTTGGGCAGTAATATTAATCATATGATGGTTGCTAAGATTTAATACGGAGAAACGCGTGCGAGTATGGCTCGTGTGATTAGTCCCCCTGGTGGGCTCAGAAGTTTTATCGTACCAAATCTGGCAAGTGAAGAATCAGTTTCTTCGGTACGGATAATAATGTTGAGCTGTCTTTACTCCAAGGTGAAATATATTAATTAATTTAGAGCTATTTAGAAGCTTAATTAATTAATGGACTTGATAATCTTAAACGCGGAAAATAATAACCGGGAGCCCATATTATCGTAATATGGATTAAGATGGATAGTGTAATATTAATTTATTAGTGGTAATAATTAATATTAATGGATTGAATTATATTGGGGCTGAATATTGAAATTCAGAAGTCCATTAGGAGGTCCAATCTTAATTAACCTTAATGGCCCCTCAAGTAGCCCATCAAGTAGCTCAATAATGATAAGGTGATTAAAATAAAAAGAAAATAATAATGCTGAATTTTCCCTATTTTTTTCGAAAATATGATGTCAAGAAGAAAGAAGATTTTGTTGATTTTCTTGGAAAGATATTATGGAAGATATGTATTCTTGGAATAAAAGATTATCTCATATATTCAAGAAGATCCAAATCTTGGGATTTCTAATTGAAATTTTCGAAAATTGCAACTTAATATGAAGGGTGAGATTTTTGTGGAATATTTTATTATGGAGAAAAGAATGTATGGGATATATTCAAGATTTCTTAGAGACTAAGAAAATATTTTTTCCAGCCCAAAAATATTAAAAAAAATTGGTCCCTTCATATTATAAATAGGGGGTGATTATTTCATCCCCAAGTACATAATTCCATGTGTTGGAAAAATCAAGAGCATATATATTTTTCTTTTTCCTTAGTTATTTAAAATTACTTGAAAGCATCTCCCACCGGTGATCAAGTAAGGTGAAAGGGAAATACTTGAAAAGACTTTTGGGTTGATAAAGCGTGATCGTGATTATCCCGTTTATTCAAAGGCCAATTCTACAAGAGGTACGTAAGTCACATAAATTCTTGTTTATTCCCCCTAGTTTATATGTGAATTAATTCAACATGCATGATGATAAATTTGTTGTTGGAATTATTATTTGAATTAATTAGGATTAATTCATGCTAGTAATAATTGTATTTAAATTCGTATTTATATTTCATCCCGAATAGATTCCGGGCACCCCTATTTTCCCAACATTTTGGGCAGGCAAGATGCATTTCTTTCCACAGCTCTGTGCGCTTCTTTAACCTGGCCAGAACGGCCACAATCTTCGTATCTTTGCTCACTGACTCCCCTTCTAATAGAACCTTATCTAACCTTTCCAAAAACGATCGGTCCGACTCATCATCAGTTTATTTTAAGTCGGATAACTGATGTCTTTGGGACAAGTAAGACCTGGCTGTTGAGAAATGGGAGAGGAACTTTTTACCCAGTTGGGCAGAAGAATGAATCAAAGCCGACTGCATAGCGGAAAACCATTTGTGTACCCGGTCCCCTAATGTTAGGGGAAAATTTCGAAAATGGGTCGCATCACTGGCTCCCATCGAAATCGTGTAATCAGAGTATTTTGTAAGATGCACCCGTGGATCTGTCGTTCCTTCATACTGGATACTGGCGGGAAATTGAATTATTTTTTGAATCGGGGCCTTCAGAATAATTGGAGATAATGGAGAGGAATGGAGGGTGGTTGCCCCATCACCCCGTTGAGAGTCCTTAAACTCTGCATGCTATCAATGGTCTTCCTCATGGCCACCAGTTCGTCCAGCGATGCCCCCTGACTTCGAGGTTGTTCGGCAAGAAGTGGTAAATGACCATCTGCTCTCTGCAGTCCCTCACTTGGTGGAGGTATCTCGTGAACTATCTTTCTTCGGTTGCTCACCCCATCAAGACCCAGGAGCCCAAAGGCCAACCTGGATAGTCGCTCATGTACTAATGGGCGAGCTGGGGCAGGAGCTGCTTTGCCCTCAGTTGCCCTCGGGTGAGGCTCATCTTTGTTGGCCCGGGGCCGGCCAATTCTGTCTAGCACACTTTGGTGCGTGGTCCCATGGCTAGACTCCGCTACCCAATTTGGGGTGGATTCCCTATGGCTTCTCTACATGCCGACCACCTTTGCCTTGCCTTTGGCCTTCTGGACTTGCGCACTATCAGCTTCATTAAGTTGTTCGTCCCTGGCCTTCTCTCGTCTTTGACTGTCTGTAGGGTTAGGCCTAGCTCTAACTTGGGAGGGACCAGGTCGCCCCTATTGCTTCTGCAATGCTTGCAGCATTGCAATTGTGCGAGCAAGGTCATCCGGGTTACGGGCCAAGACTTCTAGCTCCGGTGGCATATTCTGGCTATTCGTTGGTATTGATAGGCGAACAATTACTACTGTTTGATGAATAGGAGTTAAAGCCTAAATGAGGGTTATGAAGCAAAATACTTAAACCAGAGATGATTAACAAGGATAATCAAAATGAGAGTGCATAAATCAATTCTGAAAGTGTATTAAATGACGAACAACAACCTTGACGAATAGCTTATTAGCGAACAGGTCTAAGACCCGGGTCCGGGTATGATTACCATGCCAAGTCCTAAGTGACGAGCAACATTACTAAAAGGTGGTGCACTTACCAGCTCATAGAGTGTATGTCGCCAATTAGCCTGTCAAGTCAACTAGACCCTTGTCGAACAAGAATTAAAGATCTAGAGGCACATCAAAATCAAGCATACGAGTGAACAACTTATGAACCATTTAACCAAGGAGCGAACAACTAATAAAGAAGTTATTCAAAGGCCAAACCCCCGAGCAAATAGTGACGAACAACTACAGATGCGTGATAAGATCAAACACAAGACTTTGTAACTAAGTTTTAGCTTAGATAAGGTCAAATGTGGTCAAAAGGAAACATGTCAAGCATGCAAGCTTGGTAGTCCAAGAGTCATGTACACCTCCTACTTGGTGGTTAGTATAAATAAGTTATTCTCCAGCTAAAAAATAAGTTCAAATTTACAAATACTCCAATTACACACACTCATACACCTAAACGTGCACACACATGAAATAAATACGAAATTGATACTCGTATTTACGATTTAGTAACCCGAACAATCGAATTTACCATTTACGGTGGTAATCAATCACACGTTCTTGTTTGGTGATCCTAAAACTGGTTAAAAACAGCCACTAATCCTCACGATTAGAACCGATCACCAACAATTTGGTGCTAGAAGAAGGGTCGAACCTTCGGTTGAAGTGTGATTATCAAGAACTTCAAGTTTAAGACTTGAAGATTTGAAGGAATCCTCAAGAAATTCTTGAAGATTCAAACAATAGTGTTCTTGGTGTTCTTCAAATTTGAAGATTCTAAGATTGAGAAGATAATTCAAATCAGGATGCCTCAATCCAAAGAAACTAGAATTTCACATCCCTCGATGGAAGTTTCCCCGACTCGGGTCTCGTCCACTGATCATCAGGATCGATCCATGCCATGCAAACAAGGTTCAACCTTCGGTTGCAGCCCACATAATGCCTCCAGATTTAGAGGCATTAGCTAGAAACCCTTTGGAATTGGCCAAAACAATAGCTGCTCTCCAAGAAATCCAGAAGTAACAAGAACAACATAGACTTTCACAAGCAAGGTCTAAGTCTCGCCAACTAGAAGTAGTGAGAACAAGGTCTACTCGCGGCGAGAAACATGAGGTCAATAGTGCCCAAAACCGAGGGGACAAAGGCAAAGCTTAAATGGTGGAACAAATGGAAGGCCAGGCTGAATCTGCCCATGGGCGAACAACAATGTCAAGCCATAGGACATCTCGTTACAGTGCACAGGACAGATTGGGCAGACCACAACCCCATCCAGGAGTTGCTCGCCCAGAGCAAGGGCAGGGGCGAGTAACTCACGAGCAAGTACGCCCGTCGGTGCATGAAAGGTTGACAAGGTCCGTTTTTGGGTGTTTGGGGCCACATGCGGCGAGCAACCCAATGAGGCAGCCTCAAGAGATTCCCCCTCCAAGTAAGGAACTGCGGCGAGCAAAAAGATAAGAATCCTTGCTCGCCTAACAGCCTCCAAGTCAAGGGGCATCTCTTGATAAATTGTCCAGTCTAAGGAAAGCCGTGGAGAGCATGCAAGGACAACTTGACCAGCAAAGAGGGATTGGGGCAACCAGCATGCCATCCTCACCATTATCTTCAATTATTTTGAAGGCCCCAATCCAGAAAAAGATACAGTTTCCGGCAAGCTTACAATATGAAGGCATTGCTAACCCCGTGTCCATCTAACGAAGTATTCAGATTACATGATCTCAGTGGGGGCAAGCGATGCAACTCAATATCGGAACTTTCCCTTAACTCTGGGGGACAGAGTATATAAGTAGTTTTTTGCAATGCCACCAGCATCCATCCACTCGTTTTCTCAGTTGAGCCAAGAGTTCTTTTCTCACTTTTCAACTGCAGGTTCGTACCTTTCCCAGAAGCACCGACTATCAAATTTAAAACAAAACGATGACGAATCGGATCGGGCTTTCATGGAAAGATTCGATAAAGTATTATTGGAAGGGGAACCGGTTAGTGAAGATACAAAGATCGTAGCCGTCATGGTCGGGTTGAAGAAAGGATCAGACTTATGGAAGGAGGTACGTGTGAAGTGGCCAAAGAGCTATGTCGAGTTCAGAAATCAAGCCGGCATATTTGTCTCCATGAATGAAGCTTTACAAGCAAACTTAGGGGACAACAAGGCTGATCCAAATGAGAACAACAAAAAGCCCAGTGGAACAGGCTATCGAGTCCCTAAAAATATGAAGGCGTTCACTGAAGGGATAGAGCTGAAGTAAAAACTAAACCAGGTGCTAACAGTATCCATCGATACTGTGTACAACAACGTGAAGGAGAAAAAGTTGCTCTTCCCTCCTCGGAAGATTCATCAAGAGACTGGCAAACTCAACCCAAACAAATATTGTGCTACCACCAAAGTGTGGGGCATTTTACGAGTGAGTGTAGAGATTTGCTCAAGCAATTGTGGCGATTCTACGAGGAGGGAAAGCTCTCCGACTTCGTCAAAAGGCAACCTGGGAAAAGAGGCCGGGAGAGCAGCTCAGGAGATAAAATTGACGATCATCCTCAACGGAACAACAGACTTGGACGATAAGCCCCTGCCGTTGTTGCTCGTCCGGTGGAAGATGTATACATGATGGAACCCTCAGGACCTGCTGGAGGGTGTTCTGATTGACGACCACTAATGTCTAATCGTAAGATAAAGGCGGAATTACGAGCGATTGATCATGTACAAGAAATGGGGGTTAATCCATTCATCCTACAAACATCGAAATTAACCTTTACTGAGAAAGACTTGGAGAGAATATTGACCCCCCATAATGACTCTCTCGTGATTTGTGCCAAGATTATGGGAACCAGAGTGCATAGATTGTTGGTGGACACCGGGGCTTACACCATCCTCTTCAAAAAGACGCTTGATCAACTGGGAGATTATTCAAGCTATATCCAAGACTCAAACCATCTTATCCTAGGCTTTGGAAATGTTGTAACAATCCCTCTGGGAATAATTAGGTTATCTGTACAACTTGTAATAGCCGAGGAACCCGAGAAAAATTTCACAAGAATGGTAGATTTCTTGGTCGTAGATCAAGAGTCAACTTATAATGGGTTTCTTGGTCGATCCTTTTTGAATGAAAACAAAGCCGCATGTTCAACCTACTATTATTGCCTAAAATTTCCAACAGCAAGTGGGGCAGGTTCAGTAAAGGAAGACCAAAGAAAAGACCGTGAGTGTCTCCTACAAATGCAATCAAAAGAAGGACAAGTTTCCATGATGGAAGCCACCACTAGTTACCCAGTTGATGAACCATCATTACTGGTGTTGGGAAAATAGGGGTACCCAGAATCTATTCGGGATGAAATTTAAATACGAATTTAAATATAATTATTACTAGCATGAATTAATCCTAATTAATTCAAATAATAATTCCAACAAAAAATTTAACATCATGCATGTTGAATTAATTCACATAAAATCTATGGCGGAATAAACAAGAATTTATGTGACTTACGTACCTCTTGTAGAATTGATCTTTGAATAAACGGGACAATCACGATCACGCTTTATCAACCCAAAAGCCTTCTCAAGTATTTCCCTTTCGCCATACTTGATCACCGGTGGGAGATGCTTTCAAGTAATTTAAACAACTAAGGAAAAAGAAAAATATATATGCTCTTGATTTTTCCAACACATGGAATTATGTACTTGGGATGAAATAATCATCCCCTATTTATAAGAGTAGTGGCCGAAAATTGCAATATTTTATGGGCCTGGAGAAAATCTTTTCTTACTCTCTAAGAAATCTTGAATATATCTCATATATTATTTTCTCCATTATAAAATATTCCACAAAATCTCACTCTCCTAAATAGACTTGTAATTTTCGAAAAATATAAGAAGAGAATCCAAGATTTGGATCTTCTTGAATATATGAGATAATCTTGTATTCCAAGAATACTTATCTTCCATAATATCTTTTCAAGAAAACCAACAAAATCTGTTCTCTCCTAAATATGCTTTTTTCGAAAATATCAATGGAAAATCAGCAATATATTTTCTTTTTATTTTAATCACCTTATCATTATTGGACTACTTAATGGGCTACTTGAGGGGCCTTTAAGGAGAATTAAGATTGGACCTCCTGATGGACTTCTGAATTTCAATATTGAGCCCCAATATAATTCAATCCATTAAAATTAATTATTACCACTAATAAATTAATATTACACTATCCATCTTAATCCATATTACGATAATATGAGCTCCCGGTTATTATTTTCCGCGTTTAAGATTATCAAGTCCATTAATTAATTAAGCTTCTGAATAGCTCTAAATTAATTAATATATTTCACCTTGGAGTAAAGACAGCTCAACATTATTATCCGTACCGAAAAAACTAATTCTTCACTTGCAAGATTTGGTACGATAAAACTTCTGAGCCCACCAAGGTGACTAATCACACGAGCCGTACTCACACGCGTTTCTCCGTATTAAATCTTAGCAACCGTCGTATGATTAATATTACTGCCCAAAGTACAAGGTTCGAAGTCACAATGATTCTCACCCAACATGAATCAAAGCAGTAATCATTAAGCACACACAGTCCTATTTAAGTGACGGAGATTAAGAAATCAACAACCAATGAGGTCTAATTCTTCACATTTCAGAACAGAAGAATTTATCCTCGTTGTAGGTCCTCTTCAACACATACTAAATGTGCTAGTGCAGTCTCTTAGTCAAGACAAACCAATCTGAGACTTACACATCTACCTTTCAAGGCGGATTGTTCAATTCCACCTAGGTCGTGAAAATTTACGTTTAGTTACAAGAAAACTGTTAATGTTATCTTCCGTGATCGGGTATCACCACATTAACTACAATGTAACTAGTACTATTATGAACTGTTTGCAAAAAAAATTTCAACATTCAATCATATCTAAAGAAAATGCGATAAAAGAATTATTCTCATAAACAAGTGTTTGATACACAAGTTATACAAAGTAAAAGCATACTTTCACGTATAACTCCGACAATCTCCCACTTATTCTTAAAGTATGCTTTTTAGTATACATCATGCATGTCTTAGTGTAGTAGCTCTACGTGACATCTCATGTCAACCTACACTAACCTAATAAGTCCTCCCACTTATACTTAAAGCATATTGGCAATAGTCTTGACTCCCATTCCATCCACATGTCTCTCGAATGTACTCTGAGGCAGACCCTCTGTGAATGGATCAGCTAGGTTGTCTCCCGACGCTATCTTTGCCACCTCTATATCTCCTCTCTTAACGATTTCTCGTATAAGATGGTATTTTCTTTCTATGTGTTTGCTGGCCTTGTGGGCTCTCGGTTCCTTTGAATTTGCAACTGCTCAGGCATTGTCACAAAAGACAGTTATCTTGTCGGGCAAATTGGGAACAACGTCCAAGTCCACTAAGAAGTTCTTGAGCCAAACTGCCTCTTTCGCTGCTTCACAAGCAGCTACATACTCGGCTTTCATGGTCGAATCGGCGATGCATTTCTGCTTAATGCTTCTCCATAAAATGGCTCCTCCTCCCATGCAAAACACACTACCCGAGGTTGACTTTCTTGAGTCTATGTCTGATTGGAAATCCGAGTCCTTGTATCCCACGGGCATAAGACTATCTGACTGGAAAATCAGCATCCGCTCACGAGTTCTTTTCAGATACCTCAAGATGCACTTTACGACAGTCCAATGGTCTTTTCCGGGATTACTATGATATCTTGCCACCATGCCCACGACAAAGCAGATATCCGGTCTCGTACACAGCATTGCATACATAAGGCTTCTTACGGGCGAAGCGTACGGAACACCTTTCATGTCATCTATCTCCTCTTGCGTCTTAGGGCTCATTTCTTTCGATAGATGGATTCCATGCCTAAAAGGTACAAAACCTTTCTTGGAATCTTGCATGCTGAAACGCTTCAAAGCAGTGTCAATGTATGAAGCTTACGATAAGCCCAACATCCTCTTCCTGCGATCGCGAGTGATCTTGATCCCAAGGATGTGACCGGCTTCCCCTAAGTCCTTCATATCAAATTGTTTTGATAGCCATACCTTTACGTCTGACAATACCTTTACATTGTTTCCAATGAGCATAATATCATCTACGTATAATACTAAGAATACCACCGCAGTTCTGTCACGCTTCTTATACACACAACTTTCGAACTCGTTTTGATCAAACCCATAAGACTTAATCACTTGATCAAAACGCTGGTTCCAAGTACGCGATGATTGCGTAAGTCCATAAATGGATCTCTTAAGCTTGCATACGAGGTGCACTTGGCCTTTTTCAATGAAACCTTTGGGCTGTTGCATATAGATATCTATCCCGTCAAGACTTCCGTTAAGGAAAGTTGTCGTGACATCTATTTGCCAGATCTCGTAATCTAGGTGCGCAGCGATCGACAAGAGAATACAGATGGACTTAAGCATAGCTACAGGCGAAAAGGTCTCCTCATAATCTATCCCTTCTTTTTTAGTATACCCTTTTGCCACTAGCCTTGCTTTGAAGGTCTCAAACCTTCCGTCCGGTCCTCTTTTCCTCTTGTACACCCACTTGCATCCAATGGGTTCTACCCCATTAGGTGGTTCGACCAACTCCCACACTTGACTATGACCCATCGAACCAATCTCGGTTTCCATTGCCGTTTGCCACGACTCCGTGTCTTTATCTTGGATTGCCTCGTCCTATGTCCATGGGTCTGATTCATTAACGGGAATCAAATCAGAAGATTCTCCTATTCCCATGAATCTCTCGGGTTGCCTAGCAATCCTCCCACTACGACGGGGTTCTGGTTGTGAAGATGTGACGTGTGGTACATCATCTTGTATACTTGGTATCGAGTTTTGACCTCTCAATTCTTCTAAGGTAATTTCACTTTTAGGCTTTCGATTGTTCATATAGTCTTTCTCCAAGATTTTAAAGTGTGTACTAATCACGGTCTTTTGATCCTTGGGACTATAGAACATACACCCTTTCGTTCCCGCAGGGTATCCTATAAACAACCTTAATTCCGAACGTGGATCCAACTTACCGGCTTTCTTGTCTAGCACGTATGCCGGACAACCTCAAATCCACAAATGTCTTAGACTGGGCTTGCGCCCGGTCCACAATTCCATTGGAGTTTTAAGAACCGATTTAAATGGCATCAAGTTTAGAATGTAAGTCGCCATTTCCAAGGCGTTACCCCAAAATGACTTGGGTAAATCCGAATAACTCATCATGGATCTGACCATCTCTAAAAGAGTCCGGTTTCTTTGTTCTGTCACACCGTTCTGTTGAGGGGTTCTCGGTACGGTTAACTGGGATACGATCCCTTCGTCCGATAAGTAGTTCAAGAATTCATCGCTGAGGTATTCGCCTCCACGATCTGATCGTAGAAACTTGATACTCTTTTCCATATCTTTCTCAACTTTGGCCTTAAACTCCTTGAACTTATCAAAAGTTTCAGACTTATGCCTCATAAGGTAAATGTACCCATATCTCGAGTAATCGTCAATGAAGTTGACAAAATACTCATACCCCATTCTTGCTTTGATCGTCATTGGACCACACACATTGGTATGATCGAGTTCTAACACTTCCGTGGCTCTATTCCCCTTGGCTCCAAATGCCCTCTTGGTCATTTTACCCTCTAAACAGGATTCACAAGTTGGAAATGGTTCAACTTGGAATGATTCCAAGGATCCGTCTTTCACTAATCTCTTTATCCACTTTAGATTAACATGACCTAGTCTAAGATGCCATAGAAGTGTTTCGTTCATCTCCGAAGAAAGCTTTCTTTTATTACTCGAAATGATCGACGTGTTATTAGATTCATTATTTGAGTGGTGTGCACACTTAATTGTATAGAGATTGTTTACCAACGTTCCATGACAGTTAGTATCATTCTTAAAAGAAACAGTAACAACTTTATTAAAAGTAACTGAATATCCATAAAAAAATAACTTAGAAACTGAAATTAAATTCTTCCTAAAGTTCGGAACGTATAAAACATCTCTTAAAATTAAAACTCTATCTTCAAAAAATAGGTGCACGACTCCCACTGCTTCGGCTGCCACTCTCGTAGCATCGTCCAAAGTGACGAGGATCTCATTCCTGCTAAGTCGCCGGGTTAGCTGGAACCCCTGAAGAGTGAAACAAATATGATCAGTTGCCCCGGTATCCACTACCCAAACATGGGCAGCATACGCCGCAACATAAGTTTCAACGACTAAAGCATGTGACTTACCTTTCTTTACCGCCTTCTTAGGCTTAGAACAGGTAGACCTCTAATGTCCTTTCTCCCCGAAATTGAAGCACTTACTCTTACCGGATATCTTCACGCCGTACGGCTTGAAAGCTCTTTCTTTGCCACCAAGAGTGAGTCTACTGGTTTGGTTCTGATCAATCTCCTTCTTCTCAATCTTACCTTCCATTGGCCTAGATTTCGAGAAAAAACTCTTGATCACCAAAGCCTCATCCTTACTCCCTAAGTACGACTCTAACGTTACCAGAGCTTTGAGCAAGGTATCTAAAGTGAACTTGTGTTCCGATAACACGTATTCCCAAAAGAACCCATCAAAACTGCTCGATAGCTTTAGGAGTATGGAATCAATTTTACTTTCTTCACTTTGTCCGGCACCAAGAAACTCGAGTTTTTCAAATTCACGCCTAAATTTGAGAACATGATCCCTTACAGGTGTTCCCTTCACCATTTCCTTCGTGAGCTTCTCACGAATGGTGAACAGATTCGCCATGGGGTTCTGATGGTGAAACATCTCTTCAAGGTTATCCATGATTTCAACAGCCACTTCAATGCCTTCATGAATGCGTTTCAAATCTCAGACATAAATGTCAAGATGATGCGCTTCATGTGCTCATTGGAATGCTTCCAATCATCGAATACCGTCTTTTCCCCATTACTTGACTTATCATTAGGTTTCTTGGGTACGTCAACACTAAATATCCAATAGTGTTCTTGCGCAGGTAGGACCATTTTCATGTCACGTTTCCAATCAACATAGTTCTCACCAACAAGTTTGTTATCTTTAAGTATACTAAACAGTGGATTAAAAGGTTGCGACATGATGAACTGAGAATAAAACATACATTCATATCAATATCTAGAAAAAATACAAAATTATCACATTATTCGATCACATCAATTATATTGAAACCTTAAAACAATATAATTATGCATCAGCCAACATCTCGAAACAACTTAAATGTGCCACGAAGGGTGGTCTATACATTTAAACACATTCAAGCGGATCACAAACTTAAAAGTTACAAATCCTTAATCAAAATTAATAGTTGGCTCCCACTTTGACCACATAAAAATTGACAGGGACTCCGAGGGGAGTAAGTTAATATCAATTTCTTATGCCTAAGTAATAACCATAATTAAATACAGGATTATTATTTCGCTTGAGCAAGGCACTCGCGGTGAGGGCCAATACCGCCACTAGTAATAATCCACAGTCATCCTTTCGGAATTTATTAATGTAAAATCCGTCTTTTTGGCCGATCCGATGGGGAAATGTATTCCAAAAAGACTTCACAAATAAATAAATTATGGAGGCCAAATTAATACAATTTTAATATCCGGAATAAAATTGCGATTAAATAAACATACTTAGTAATTTTCGAAAGTAAGGTTTTTCTTGGACAATAAAATTCATGCAAACACATATTAACAAATAATAATAAGTGCACGAAATAAAACATCCATCAAAATAAAATTAAACACATTGGAGCACTCAAATCCAATTGTCACGGTTGAATTTCTTCACGTTTTGAGACGAAATATCGTCCTTGTTGCTCTTCATCGTTCGTCTCGACACGCTCCCACTCGAACAACAATACTTCATCAAAAAATAACTTTGTTTGGGGTTTGGGATGACGTTTAAAATCACACAAAAAAACTGAAATTTAAAATTTCACGGCCCGAGATACGGCACGCATTGGCCCATGGAGTGGGGCCGTGCGTATCTCGACACGGCGCCAAGCAGCTGGCCGCCGAACGCCGCCTACGTGCGCGCGCGCTCGCGCCTTGCCGCGCCCATCATGCGCGGGTCGTGCGCCTCGCGCACCCCATGCACTGGGTTTCGCCGTTATTCTCATTTTTCACCCCATGCATGATTTTACGTCCATGCATGCGCCATGCATGCATGCGTCGTCCGACTACGCCGTCTTTAATTCTCCGTTCTTCGTCTCGATCCGGTTACAATTTATTTTCAAAAAAAATAAATACTAGATCTAGACTAGTTTATTACAATGATCAAATCAAAATAAAAACAACTAATCTACTCGTGGATTTTCTCACGAGAAAATAGAATTCGAATGAATCGAATTAAAAATAATTAATTCACACGCATGAAAAAAAAATAACAACATTAAAACCATGACAATTGGATACCTGCAAAAAAGATCTAGCAATTCTACTATCCAATTTTAATTTAATGTTAAACAATTTAAATTCCAATTTAAAGATCAGAGCCCGAAACCGTGGCTCTGATACCAGTTGTTGGGAAAATAGGGGTGCCCGGAATCTATTCGGGATGAAATTTAAACACGAATTTAAATATAATTATTACTAGCATGAATTAATCCTAATTAATTCAAATAATAATTCCAACAACAAATTTAACATCATGCATGTTGAATTAATTCACATAAAATCTATGGCGGAATAAACAAGAATTTATGTGACTTACGTACCTCTTGTGGAATTGACCTTTGAATAAACGGGACAATCACGATCACGCTTTATCAATCCAAAAGCCTTCTCAAGTATTTCCCTTTCGCCTTACTTGATCACCGGTGGGAGATGCTTTCAAGTAATTTAAATAACTAAGGAAAAAGAAAAATATATATGCTCTTGATTTTTCCAAACACATAGAATTATGTACTTGGGGATGAAATAATCATCCCCTATTTATAAGAGTAGTGGCCGAAAATTGCAATATTTTATGGGCTTGGAGAAAATCTTTTCTTAGTCTCTAAAAAATCTTGAATATATCTCATATATTCTTTTCTCCATAATAAAATATTCCACAAAAATCTCACTCTCCTATATAGGCTTGTAATTTTCGAAAAATATAAGAAGAGAATCCAAGATTTGGATCTTCTTGAATATATGAGATAATCTTGTATTCCATGAATACTTATCTTCCATAATATATTTTCAAGAAAATTAACAAAATCTTTTCTCTCCTAAATATGCTTTTTTAAAAAATATCAATGAAAAATCAGCAATATATTTTCTTTTTTTATTTTAATCACCTTATCATTATTGGGTTACTTAATGGGCTACTTAAGGGGCCTTTAAGGAGAATTAAGATTGGACCTCCTAATGGACTTCTGAATTTCAATATTGAGCCCCAATATAATTCAATCCATTAATATTAATTATTACCACTAATAAATTAATATTGCACTATCCATCTTAATCCTAATTACGATAATATGGGCTCCCGGTTATTATTTCCCGCGTTTAAGATTATAAAGTCCATTAATTAATTAAGCTTCTGAATAGCTCTAAATTAATTAATATATTTCACCTTGGAGTAAAGACAACTCAACATTATTATCCGTACCGAAGAAAACTAATTCTTCACTTGCAAGATTTGGTACGATAAAACTGCTGAGCCCACCAAGGGGACTAATCACATGAGCCGTACTCGCACGCGTTTCTCCGTATTAAATCTTAGCAACCGTCGTATGATTAATATTACTGCCCAAAGCACAAGGTTCGAAGTCACAATGATTCTCACCCAACATGAATCAAAGCATTAAATATTAAGTACACACGATCCTATTTAAGTGACGGAGATTAAGAAATCAACAACCACTGAGGTCTAATTCTTCAAATTTCAGAACAACATAATTTATCCTCGTTGTAGGTCCTCTTCAACACATACTAAATATGCTAGTGCAATCTCTTAGTCAAGACAGACCAATCTGAGACTTACACATCGACCTTTCACGGCGGATTGTTCAATTCCACCTAGGTCGTGAAAATGTACGTTTAGTTACAAGGAAACTGTTAATGTTATCTTCCGTGATCGGGTATCACCACATTAATTATAATGTAACTAGTACTATTATAAACTGTTTGCAATAAATATTCAACATTCAATCATATCTAAAGAAAATGCGATAAAAGAATTATTCTCATAAACAAGTGTTTGATACACGTGTTGATAGGCGAGCAGAATCAGCATTTGGGCGACCAGGATTAGCACAAAACACTTAAAAATTAAGGCGAAATTAACTCAAGATTCACCTAAGATATCTGGCAAGCAGAACCTGCATGCTACACCAAGGCGGATAGGTGAACAAAACCAGATCAAAAGCTACATGATGAGCTCAATTGGCATCCCGCCGACCAGATCCAACCACAGTACCAAAATAGCAACTAAGTGAGACAAGAGACCAACAGAATCAGACTAAAGACTCCTCCAGGACAAGTCCAATAGGACGAGCAGCTCTTGATTGCTAGCAAGTCCAACAGATAAGGATAGAATTTAGTTTAGATAAGGTCAACTTGGTCAAAGCCCAGGTGTCACGCATGCAGGCCTGGTAGGCCAAAAGTCGCGACACCTCCTGCTAGGCAAATGTCTATAAATACTTAGATTTTTTCAGCTAATAAAATAAGCATAAATTATTATACACGTCCAAACTTCATCTACGAATCTAAAGCAGCTCGTTTATCTTACAATCGAATTTATCACATAAGCTTATAAACATTCTAAACCAAACCTAAACCTAAAATTTCGTATTCACTAATTACGTTTAGTGATCAATCACACATAATTGTTTGATGATCAATTAACCAACGAAAATAACCACTAATCATTGAGATTAGAAATGATTCATTGAATAAGGGAAGATTACCCCAAGATTGTAGAAAAAGTTTGAACTTTTGAAGAAAAAATCCAAGAACACCAAGAACAATACTCGATACCTCTGGTAAACATGCCTCAATCACGAAAAACACAAGACTCACAACATATAACAAGGGATTCACACTCCCGGATGTCCCAAGCTGGTAGGCGAGCAGGGGCGAGCAGAAATGACCAGGAGAATCAGACCAATGTTGCTCGCCAATTGATGCCACCTGAGTTGGACGCTTTTGCTCGCAACCTAGACGAATTGGCACGCACAATAGCCATGCTCCAGGCTTTACAAAGACAGCAGGCCCAACCTGGCCCTTCTTATGTACGAGTAAGGCATAACCCCATAAAGACTCGTGAACATGAGAAGGCTAGGGGGGATCATTTAAATGAAGCAGACAGTGCCCAAGCTCGTAAGGCCAAGGGCAAAGATAAGCAGCATGTTGAGGCCGCCAGCCAGGGAGGTTCAACTCAGAATCCGGCTGAAGGGGTGAGTCGGGGCACACGTCAAAGTGCTCTAGAAAACTAGATCGCCCCGGCCAAGGAGTCATGGAAGTTCATTCTACAGCAGGAGTAGCTCGCCCAGACGTTGCACCTGCTCACCAGTCAGTCCATGATAGGCTGACTAGGTCAGCTTTTGGTCGTCTTGGCCCAGATGCAGAGCCCAATCCCAGGAGGCCAACCCAGGGGTTTTCCACAATGAATGAGGGATTACAGCGAACAGATGGTCGCGCACCTCTGCTCGCCGAGCAGCCTCAGAGCCAAGGGGGATCCTTTGAAGAGCTCACCTCTATGAGAAGGGCCATTGAGAGCATGCAAGGCCAGCTCAACCAACAGAGAGGATATGGGAACACAACTCTTCCAATCTCTCCTCTATCTTCGGTGATTCTGAAAGCCCCGATTCAGAAAAAGATCCAGTTCCCAGCAAGCATTCAGTATGAGGGCACGGCGGACCCCCGGGTGCATCTGATGAAGTATACCAATTATATGGTATCAATGGGGGCAAGTGATGCAACTCAATGTCTCAACTTTCCTTTAACTTTGGGGGATCGTGTCCATAAGTGGTTTTCAGCTTTGCCACCAGCTTCAATTCATTCATTTGCCCAGCTGGGCAAAGAATTCTTGTCCCACTTCTCTACGGCCGGGTCTTATCTATCCCAAAGGCATCGGTTGTCCAACTTGAAGCAAACTAATGACGAGTCGGACCGATCGTACTTGGAAAGATTCGACAAGGTCTTACTAGAAGGGGAGTCTGTCAGTGAAGACACCAAGATCGTGGCCGTCCTAGCCGAACTTAAAAAGGGCACCGAACTCTGGAAAGATGTACACCTTAGATGCCCGAAGACTTATACTAAATTTCGGGATCGGGCAGGAGTCTTTGTCTCCATGCATGAAGCACTGCAAAAGGACATGGGGGACAAAGGAGAACAAAAAGAGGGTGCAAAGAAGCCTGGTGGTGGTTATCGAGCTCCCAAGAACATGAAAGCATTCACTGAAGGAACGGAGCTGAAGGATAAATTGAACCACGTTCTTACTGTATCAATTGATACAATTTACAATAATGTCCGAGATAAAGAATTGCTCACACCTCCCCGTAGGATACGTCAAGACACGAGCAAGTTAAACCAGAACAAGTATTGTGCTTACCATCAGAGTGTGGGGCACTTCACGAGTGAGTGTCGTGACTTTCTGAAGCAACTTTGGCATTTTTATGAGAAGGGGAAGCTATCCGAGTTCGTGAAGAGACAACCCGGTAAAAGAGACAGAGACGAAGATTCTGATGAGGAGGACCTAGAACAGGCACCACGTCAGAATCGAGCTTGGCGACCAGCTTAGGTGTCTGCCGGAGGGCCAGTTCCAGATATCCAGATGATGGAACCTGCAGGACCCGTAGGTGGTTATTCTGATGGACGACCACCAGTTTCTAATCGTAAAAGAAAAGCTGAATTGCGGGCAATCGGTCAGGTACAAGAAATGGGAGTAATTCCGCCTATCATGCAAACATCGGAATTAACCTTTACCGAAAGGGGCTTAGAAGGAATACTGACCCCTCACAATGATTCGCTTGTGATATGTGCTAAGATCATGGAGACTAGAGTACATAGACTGTTGGTGGATACTGGAGCCTACACAAATATCCTTTTCAAAAAGACGCTTGATCAAATAGGAGATTGTCCAGGCTACATTAGAGACACAAATCATCGTATTCTGGGATTTGGAAATGCTGTAACGGTCCCGCTGGGGGTAGTTACTTTGGCTATACAACTTGTGACGGTCAAAGAGCCCGAGAAAAATATCGCGAGAATGGTAGATTTCTTGGTCGTTGATCAAGAGTTGACTTATAACGGGTTTCTTGCCCAACCATTTTAAATGAATTTAGGGCTGCATGTTCAACCTATCATTATTGCATAAAATTCCCAACAGCAAGTGGGTTGGCACAATAAGGGGAGACCAAAGAAAAGCTCGTGAGTATCTCCTACAAATCCAGTCAAGGCAGGGACAAGTATCTATGATGGAAGCGTCAACCAGTCAACTCGAGAATGAGCTCTCAATTTTGGAAGACATCCTCGGGACACAAAACGATAAGATGGACATAGACGACCAACCCTCACCCATGAGCGAGCAGATGCTGCAAAGTGGCGAGCAAACCTTGCCAGAAGCAATGTTACCACCTGTTGTTGACGGAACATGTCCAAATGATATCCAGGAGGGCCCAGCTGTGGCGACCAAACTCTGCCCGGAGCCCGTCGAAGATTTTGACCCCCGGTTAGGTGTCGAACCCATGAACATCGAAGATGAGCTAAGTCCAGAAAGACCAATAGTTGACCCTCGATGGAAGGGGCAAAAACGACGGGCAACTCCGGTTGAAGAATTAGAAGCCATCAAGATTGATCCAGTACGAGATGACCTTGAACTCTATATCGGGTCAGAACTTCCCGAGCCTTATAGAACCCGCATGACGGATTTCCTGAAGGCTAACTTGGACGTCTTCGCATGGTCCCATGCTGACATGGTGGGAATTGAACCAAAAGATGCTTGTCACAGGTTGAATATCAACCCAGTCCGAAAACTTGTCCACCAAAAATGATGAAAATATGGACCTGACAAATATCAGGCTTTAAACGAGGAAGTCAAAAAGTTACTGGACAACAACTTAATCAAACAGGCGTTGTGTCCTTAGTGGGTTGCAAATCCTGTCTTGGTACGGAAGCCGAATGGAACCTGGAGGCTATGCATAGATTTTACAGATCTTAATGCAGCATGCCCAAGGACAACTTTCCGCTCCCGCACATCGATCAACTGGTGGACAGTACTGTCGGGCATGAGATGTTCACATTCATGGATGCCTTTGCAGGTTACCACCAGATTCCAATGCACCCAGATGACCAAGAGAACACGGCCTTCTATACTAACAAAAATCTACTATGCTGGAAAAGGATGTCGTTTGGTCTAATCAATGCTGGAGCAACCTACCAGAGGCTGGTCAATAAAATGTTCGATGAACATATTTGGGAAACGGTGGAGGTGTATGTCGACGACATAGTCGTCAAAAGTACACAGAAGGAAGATCGCCTCTGTCATCTTTCCCAGGTGTTTGACATACTCCGGAAATATAATATGAAGCTAAATCCAAAGAAAAGTAGTTTCGAAGTACATTCCGGGAAGTTCCTGGGCCATCTGGTCAGTAAACGCGGAATCGAAGCTAATCCAGCAAAAGTGAAAGCAATCGTCGATATGGAGCCTCCACGTTCCATTAAAGAAGTGCAAAGGTTAACCGGTTGCCTAGCCGCTTGAAACAGGTTCATATCACGGTCGGGAGACAAGTGCCGTCCATTTTTTGAAGCTATCAAAAAAGGCAACTTTGTCTAGACGGGGAACTGCCAGAAAGCCTTCGATCAACTAAAAGAGTATCTGGGAGACGTAAAGATTCTGTCAAAACCAATTCCCGGCGAAAAGTTATATTTATACCTGGCAGCATCTGATACGGCCATAAGTTCGGTGCTAGTTCGAGCAGAAGGCAAGTTTCACTTGCCAATCTACTATGTCAGCCAGGCCTTACATGAAGCTGAGGTGAAATACTCACCAACCGAAAAGCTGGCATATACTCTCGTCATGAGCGTCAGGAAGTTAAGACCTTACTTCTTCGATCATCAAGTCGAAGTACTGACAACTTTCCCGCTCAAACAAATACTACACCGACCCGACACCGCTGGCCATCTTTTGAAATGGTCCATTGAGATAAGCCAATTCGGTGTGACATATGCACCTCGAACCGCGGTTAAGGGACAAGCGTTAGCCGACTTTATAGTCGAATTAACCTTCCCTCAAAATCCAACGAGAGGGCTAGATCACCCATGGCATCTCTATGTAGACGGTTCGTCAACAAACCTGGCCTCGGGGGCAGGGATAGTCCTCATCAGTCCCAACCGGCAAGTATTCACTTCGGCAGTCAGATTCGAGTTTATGGCCACCAACAATGAAGCTGAATACGAGGCCCTCATTGCAGGTCTCCACCTATCACTAGCCGTCGGAGTGAGACGACTCCAGATCTTCGGAGATTCTCAACTTATTGTAAGCCAAGTACGAGGTGAATATGAGGCCAGAGATGAACAAATGATTGAGTATCAACGAATAGTTGCTCACTTGGTATCTCTGTTAGACCAAGTATTTATCCAGCAGATACCTCGAACGAACAACACACAAGCTGATGCCCTAGCAAGACTAGCAACAAGCGATGGGCCAGCAGATCTAACAGACATTGTCATTACCAGAAAAGTCCAACCATCAACAATGGACTACGAAGTAAACCAAGTAGTTGAACAGGAAAATGACGATGATTGGAGAACTCCTACAGCCAAATACTTGAAAGACGGAGGACTTCCGAGCAACTCCTTTGAAGCTGTGAGAATCACGAAACAAGCAGCCAGATATACCCTGGTAGATGAACAGCTTTACAAAAGAGGTTTTTCAGTCCCACTACTCAAGTGTTTGTTTAGGGGGCAAGGAAGGACAGTTCTGGAGGATGTACATTCGGGAGCTTGTGGAAATCACGTTGGGGGCAAGCTTTGGCCTACAAAACCATAAGGCAAGGTTATTATTGGCCAACCTTACGGAAAGATGCAATCCAGTTAGCCAAAGCTTGCCACCAATGTTAAATTTTTGCTCCAAGTATTAATACCCTGGCACAGGAGCTCGTGTCAGTTTATAGTCCATGGTCATTTGCAAGATGGGGGATCAACATTATTGGTCCTTTCCCAACAGGAGTTGGAAATGTTCAATTTGCCATCGTGGCCGTCGATTATTATACGAAATGGGCAGAAGCAAAGGCCATGGTAAAGATCACACAACAAAATATGATCAACTTTATATGGCAGAACATTGTCTGTCGTTTTGGGATTCCACAAAAAATTGTGATGGATAATGGTCCGCAGTTTGATGGGAAAGAATTGGGAGACTTCTGTACAAAGTGGGGGATCAAGAAACATTATTCGACTCCCTACCATCCCCAGTCAAACGGGCAAGTTGAAGCTGTGAACAAGATCATCAAGCATACATTGAAAATACGATTGGCGGAGAGCAAAAGTAGTTGGTCAGAAGAACTCCGGGAGGTCTTGTGGGCATATAGAGTTTCTCCCAGGTCAAGCACTAGAGAAACAACTTTTGCAATGGCTTTCGGAACAGAGGTTGTGATACCAATTGAGTTAAAGACCAACACAGTCAGGACAACCAGCTTCGATGAACAAGCAAACCACTCTGCTCTAGCCACAGAAATTGATCTGCTCGAAGAAAAAAGATTACATGCCGAGCTAAAAAATGCCACGTACAAACAAAGAGCAGAGCGCTACTACAATTCCCAAGTCAAGATAAGAAAATTCGAAGTTGGTGACCTGGTTTTAAGGAAAAAGTTCGCCCCACCTCCAGGCATATTTGGCCCGACTTGGGAGGGCCCATACAGGGTAACGGACAGGTTACCCAATGGAGCATATGACATAGAGGACTTGGATGGCAACTCGGCCCAATATTCCTGGAATGCAGCTAACTTAAGAAAATACTTTCAGTAGGCGAGCAGTTTTACCTATGAGAGTATGGGTTTGAGATGGGCGAACTACTAAGTCCAGTGGGCGAGCTAAAGTAACAAAGGCACAAGATGGATCCAAAAACTTGCCTAATTTTTTTAAAATTTCACCAAGTATAAGTGGTCGAACAGAGTTGAATTAGGTCAAGTTTGGTCGCGATCTAGTATGCAAGCCTCTTGTATAGTTTTATTCCCTTTTTTAGAGTTTAAAGATGCCTTGACAAAATGTATAGTGGTCGAGCAGCTTTGACTCCTGGTGTAAATTATGTTTTTTGATGGTTGGGGGTTTGACATTGTTTTGGTTGAGCAAATCCAACCTAGTTAGTACGGGGTTACATTTTTGGTCGCGTTCAATACTTGTAATTTTTAAGATTTCAATGTTAAGTTGTTCGTTCAGACATAAATGCAAGCTCAAGGCGCAAGTTGATTATACAACCAAGCCCATTAAAGGTTGTTCGTTTTTAAATGAACATAGCCTAAGGCTAAAAGCCCATCAAATTCTAAGGCCAAAAAGTTCTTAAGGAACAAGGCCCAACTACATTAAGATTGTTGAAGCATAGATAAAAATGCAAAGATAAATTAATGTAAAGTAAATAAGACGAGCAGATGAGCAAAATAGTTTCATTGAAGATAAGGCTTGATCGACCAAAAATTACAATGAAGACGAACAACACCAACAAAAAAGAAAAAGTACAAGGCCCTAACTAATCCTGTCCGCTAAGATCCTTGCCCGGCAGGTGGGGGAATGTTGTCATCCTTGAGATTTTCCAGAGGAGACCCAGCGAGAGTGGGATCAATTGGGACCTCTTGGGATAACTCGGCAATTAGCCCCTCGGCGTCAGCTCGGTCTTGGAGAGCCCTCTCATTTTGATCGACGGGCAGGATTTGCTCGCCCTCGGCAGCGTCGCCCTCCTCTTCCTCCTCGTTCTCTGGAGGATTGGTGATAATGATCTCGGGACCAATGAAGTCAAGCTTGACCCCATAATCGGGCAGGTCGCCGATCTGGAGAGTTGTACCCGGGGCTGAAGGGTTCGATTCGACAAAGTTGCAGAGCTCCTTGCCGATCTCTCCGCATAGCCTGTCACGAAACCCAAGATTGAGCTCACCTCCATCTTAGGAATAAGTTCCTCTTGAGTAATGGAGTTGGCGAGTTGGGCTTCGAGATCGATAATTTTAGCCATCGCCTCGGTCGCGAATTTCTCCGCGACTTCCTTCTGTTGTTGAGCGCGAGCAAGTTCTGCTCGCATCTGCTCGACCTCGGCCATTTTGACCTTCAGTTCTTCAGAGACCTTGACGTGCAGGTCCAGAGCACGTTACTCGCTGATTTGATGGGCTTTAGCCTTATTTTCCAGGTCGGCAAAAATTTTCTTCGCCTCTGCCTTGGCATCATCTCGCTCCTTGGCAATACGGCTGACAGTAGCCGCATACTGGAGAGAGTCCTTCTCGAGATCCTCTACTTGGTCGACCAGACGCTGCACGGCCGCCAAGGTGTTGCCCGCCTTGATGAGACACAGGCGGCCATTGTCACGAGGCGTCTGTTCCTTAACAGTCTCATTCAGCTCCTTAGTCCAGCTTCGGGCAACGTCTTCAGAAGCACGGCGGACAAAAGAGTCCGGGATCTCGTGGAGAATGGTCGGCACTTTCGAGCAGGCGAACCGGTACACCATGTTTGATCGCCCAGGATATTGCTCGGGCGAATAGCTAGAAAAAAAATCATAGTTAGTTAAAAAAAATGCTAAGTGCACTGGGCAAGGAGAGACAAACTTGTCGAGACGACCCTTATCCCAACCAAGATAAGTGGGGTCAGATGAAGGACCAGATCCTTCGCGAGCAACGGCGACCAGAGGTTGCTCCACATGGCGCTCCCCGGAGGGAGTTTGCTCGCTATCACCCTCGCTTGAGCGAACAACTATGGTCACCTTGTCCTGAGCAGCTTTTACTCGCTTAGCCGCTTTTTCAGAGTCAGAGACGGGAGTGCCTTCTCCACGAAGGAGCCTCTTAGTCCTCGTAATTGAAGCCATGGGTGGGCTCGCCACTGGTGCAGGCGGCTGCACCGAGCTCGATCCCCCAGTTTGTCTAGGGTCGTCTTTTCCACCCTTGGCCGCAAGGGCAATAATCTTGGAAAGGGGATCCAATTTCTTGCGACCTCTTTTTGTCGGCATCTCCCAAACACGATTGTCAAGCTCGAAGAAGGAGGGGTGAGTGGCAACGGGGGTCAGCTGGTCTGTAAAAGAAGTGTAAAACAAGTTAGATAACTCAAAGTATAATATCGAACAGATCTGTTCGCCCAACAAGAAAAAATACTCACCTTCCGGAATCAGAGTTAGAGCCTCAAGATGGTGAGGATAAGTAGTGAGATGGGCAACTCGTAATGTGGTCTCGGAGAAGAGATGGCCAATGCTGCGATCTCCTCAGCGACGAAGGGCGTTTAGACACGCAACGAACAGGAATTGATCGCTGACGCTATCATTGTCAGTTCGCCACCCCAAGCTCTTGGGACCTGAAACAAAAGAAAAAGAGAATTAAAATTAGTCTAACCACTTCAAAATTTTAGAAGAGATAAGACTCACGCTTTAATTCCCTAAACTCCGCCGGGGTCTCAATCCGGTCAGGACCACCAGAAAGGCGAGCAGAAGCACGCCAGTCTCCTCCAATCCAAAACCAGTCGTGCTTCCAATCTCGCACCTTTCCGGGGATGTCCTCCACCAGTTTCTGGCCTGGCCGCGCCTTTAAGTAATGCCAACCCGCTTCTTCCCCGGTGCAGCCCGTGATCGTCATCAGGTAGCAAACTTCCTCGGCGGACAACTTATTGGGGTATCCTTCTAGGGCGAACATAACCATCAGAGCCATCAGGTTTATCCATCCAACAGGGGTTAGTTGGGTGATAGCCAAGTTCACATCCTTTAAGAATTGGCCGACCAGAGGATGCAACAGCAGGGTAACTCCAGCATTTAGGGTAGCGAGGTTGATCGCCGTCAATCCGCGCGGTGGGTGATCAGCTCTGTCATCCACCAAGGGAGCATATATTGGGATGTCGAAGGGAATTTTATAATCCCTCCGAATCCTGGGCAAGTCCTCCTCGGTAATGGCGGACATAATGCAACTCGCCGCGAAGTTGGTCGCCTCGAGTTTCCGCACCCCGCGAGCTGGCACTTCAAAGCGACTGGAATTTTCCCCTTCGTATTCGTTCCAGTCCACCCGGCGAGCAACTGCGACCGGAACTTGATGCTCAATCAGCCTAGGCATGGGGAATTGAATATCCCTAAGGTATGCCCAGGTCAGTTCGTCAAGGTTCACTGGCTGAAGCACCTCAACCTCCTCGTCCTTATGAAGATCAGAGCTCGTTTCCTCCAAGAGCTGGCGAGCAGGATTTGCTAGTGCAATCTCTTAGTCAAGATAGACCAATCTGAGACTTACACATCGACCTTTCACGGAGGATTGTTCAATTCCACCTAGGTCGTGAAAATGTATGTTTAGTTACAAGGAAACTGTTAATGTTATCTTCCGTGATCGGGTATCACCACATTAATTACAATGTAACTAGTACTATTATGAACTGTTTGTAATAAATATTCAACATTCAATCATATCTAAAGAAAATGCGATAAAAGAATTATTCTCATAAACAAGTGTTTGATACATGTGTTGATAGGCGAGCAGAATCAGCATTTGGGCGACCAGGATTAGCACAAAACACTTAAGGATTAAGATGAAATTAACTCAAGATTCACCTAAGATATCTGGCAAGCAGAACCTGCATGCTACACCAAGGCGGATAGGCGAACAAAACCAGATCAAAAGCTACATGATGAGCTCAATTGGCATCCTGCTGACCAGATCCAACCACAGTACCAAAATAGCAACTAAGTGAGACAAGAGACCAACAGAATCAGACTAAAGACTCCTCTAGGACAAGTCCAATAGGACGAGCAGCTCTTGACTGCGAGCAAGTCCAACAGATAAGGATAGAATTTAGTTTAGATAAGATCAACTTGGTCAAAGCCCAGGTGTCACGCATGCAGGCCTGGTAGGTCAAAAGTCGCGACACCTCCTGCTAGGCAAATGTCTATAAATACTTAGATTTTTTCAGCTAATAAAATAAGCACAAATTATTATACACGTCCAAACTTCGTCTACGAATCTAAAGCAGCTCATTTATCTTACGATCGAATTTATCACGTAAGCTTATAAACGTTCTAAACCAAACCTAAACCTAAAATTTCGTATTCACTAATTACGTTTAGTGATCAATCAAATGTAATTATTTGATGATCAATTAACCAACGAAAATAGTCACTAATCATCGACATTAGAAATAATCATCAACAACACGAGTTGTACAAAGTAAAAGCATACTTTCACGTATAACTCCAACAACTGGAAGACGTGATGGAGGCAGGGGAGGATCATATGGATCTGGACAAAAAACTCTTACCTACTGACGAACAACTTTTGGGCGAGCAGCTCATCACCACCAAGGAGACACCTTCACCTGACGAACAACATTTGGGTGGCAACGAGCAACTTCCTACCAATGACTTGGAGGGCCGCAGTCTGGCAAACAATGATGAGCCAGACAAGCAGATGATCTTGAACCCCGTCTGGATGCGGACCCAATGAACATCAAAAATGATTTCGATCCAAAGGGAACAATAATAGATCCTCGTTGGAAAGGGCAAAAACGACGAGCAACTCCAGTTGAAGAACTGGAGGCCATTAAAGTTAGCCCTGAAAACAAGGACCTAGAATTGTACATAGGATCTGAGCTCCCTGAGCCATACAGATCCCGAATGGAGGAGTTCCTCAGAAGGAATCTAGATGTTTTTGCATGGTACCATGCGGACATGGTGGGAATAAATCCAAAACATGCTTGCCACAAACTCAATATCATCCAAGCAAGAAGGCCAGTCCATCAAAAATGAAGGAAATATGGCCCAGCCAAGTATCAAGCTCTAAACGAAGAGGTGAAGAAGTTGCTAGGCAATGATCTAATTCGGCAAACATTTTGTCCACAGTGGGTAGCAAACCCGGTCCTTGTGTGGAAACCAAATGGAACCTGGAGGCTATGCATAGATTTTACAGATCTGAATGCAGCATGCCCGAAGGTCAATTTTCCTCTCCCCCACATTGATCAATTGGTGGACAGTACTGCGGGGCATGAGATGTTAACATTCATGGACGTGTTTGCTGGATACCATCAAATTCGGATGCATCCCGATGACCAAGAAAATACATCCTTTTATACAAATAAAAATCTGTTGTGCTGGAAAAGAATGCCATTTGGCTTAATCAATGCGGGAACAACATATCAAAGGCTGGTGAACAAGATGTTCGATGAACAAATTGGGGACACGGTTGAAGTCTACATTGACGATATCATGGTCAAAAGTCCCCCAGAAAGAAGATCATATCCAACACTTAGTCTAGGTGTTTGATATCCTCCGACATTACAACATGACTCTAAATCCAAAGAAGAACAACTTTGGAGTACATTCGGGGAAATTCTTAGGCCATCTTGTTAGCCAGCGGGGAATTGAAGCCAACCCAACAAAAGTAAAGGCTATCATGGATATGCGGCCTCCTCGTTCAGTAAAGGAGGTCCAAAGGCTAATAGGCAGCCTAGCAGCTCTGAACAGGTTCATATCCCGATCAGGAGATAAATGTCATCCATTCTTCGAAGCCATCAAAAAATGAAAGTTCCATGGACGAACAACTGCCAGAAAGCATTCGAACAACTCAAAGACTACCTGGGAGATGTGAAGATACTATCAAAGCTTGTCCCAGGAGAAAAGCTCTATTTATACCTAGCAACATCTGAAGTGGCAATCAGCTCTGTCTAGGTGCGCGAAGATGGTAAATTCCATCAACCAATCCATATCCCAGATTGCACTAAGCCAATGTCGACAACAACTCCTAAGACAACTCCTACTCACCAACTGAGAAGCTGGCATATGCACTTGTCATGAGTGTCAGAAATTTAAGACCATACTTTTTTTACCAAGTCGAAGTGCTAACAATTTTCCACTCAGACAAATTCTTCATCACCCAGATACAGTTAGACGTCTATTGAGATGGTCACTAGAGATCAGCCAATTTAGGGTAGCTTATGCTCCTCGAACGGCGATCAAGGGGCAAGCATTAGCCGACTTTATCGTCGAGCTAACTTTCCCTCAAGATCCAATGAGAGGACTTGATCACCCATGGCATCTCTATGTTGACGGATCGTCCACCAATATGGCCTCGGGGGCAGGTGTGGTGCACATTAGCCCCAACAGACAGGTTTTCACCTCGGCTATTAGATTTGACTTCATGGCCACCAACAATGAAGCTGAATATTGATTAGGCGTGAAATTGTTAGATTTTAGAGCTAGAAATACCCAAGTTTGGGTTGATTTTGTTGAGTATTTAGAGTTAATTGAGTATTATTTCTACACATTGATGAATTTGCCTCTTTGATGCTCATAACTGAATCGAGGGCGAAAAATGGAGTTCGTAGGACTTTGAATCGACTCAAATGGATGGCCGGATGAGAAGATATCGAAAAAATACGAATGGTATTAGTGCGCGAGAAAAAAAGTACTAGTTGAAGAAGAAGGAGGACCACTCGAGCGCCACTGCTCGAGCAAGGAGTTGGCTCGAGCGCCCAAAACTTACAGAAGATTTCGTCCATTCGAGCAGCTCGAGCACCACCGCTCAAGCCCTTGTGCCATTCGAGCAGCACCACTCGAATGCCTTCATTCCAGCCCCTGCACCATTCGAGCTATTAAACTCGAAAGCCCCCACTCGAGCGGGTGGTGCTCGAGCACCTCAGCCCTTTTACCTTCAGATTCATTTTCCAGCTCATGAGTTCCCGAATCGGCCCGACGCATATATGTACTCATTCCGAACACGATTTTGACTACCACTTCACACTTAGAGTTAGTGTTAGGATAAAAGTTGTTAGTTTTGATGAGTTAAAACAAACCAGAAGATGTAATAGGACCATCTGGACCTGTTAGCCAGATTAGGAACTAGATTAGGACTTAGTCTAGGGGAACTGCCAGACCATAAGACTTCACCAGAAGAGTCACCAGAAGACCTACCAGAAGACCTTCCAGAGGACTTCACCAGAGGACTCCACCAGAAGACTTCACCAGATGAGACTGACCAGAGGCAGAGAACCTTCCCCAGACCAGACGAGTCCGGACCAGATGAGTCTGGTGGAACAAAAGATGCTCAGAATCATCTCCTGATTCTCCTGAGTAACCAACTCTGGACCAGATGACATTGAAGTTACCTGGTACCTGGTTTTGCCTTCTCTGGAGAGAATCAGAGTTAGGCATTGGAAGCATTTGACCATTGGTGATTTAAATCAAGTCAACAAGATTGGATTGGAAAGTTCTGAAGTCAATCAATCCAAGGATCTCACCAAGCAAATCAATCAATTAGGGAAATTGATTGATTGGAAGCTTCCTTAAATAGAGATCTAATTAGATTAGCTCTCCAACGGCTAAACCCTAATCACCTCTATAAATACAAGAGTACAGATTCAAAGATAGGCTCTAGATTCTCACGCGCATAAGAAGTCATATTCCAAACCTTTGTTTTATCACTCTTAGCACTCTTATTGTTCATATCTCATATATACTCTTAAAGGAGTAGTTGGATCTCAACTTGTTCATTTCTAAGAAAAGGTTGAAGGTTGTAGACTTTAGATCTAAGATTAGATCTAAAGGGTTTGTAAGAAGGAATTGGTACTTCACAATTCCAGTACGCAAGTTGGTTGTTGGTTGGTTAGTGAGACCCCTTTGATAAAAGAGAGAGTGGACGTAGGATATTGAAATCCGAACCGTTATAAATCTGGTCTATTTACTGCTTTCATCAATTCTGTCTTAACCTATTTTATAGTGCTCTTATAAAAGATCTTGTTGAAAGACATAAACTTAAAGCTTCCGCAGTTAATCTATATAGTGGGACCAACAAGTGGTATCAGAGCAGTGTGTCCAAGACCACTGCTTTGTAAAGCTTTTTGGTGGTCACCGGGCAGATCCATTGCTCTTTATTGTGTTTGGTCAAATTTCTTGTTAAAATTGTTAAGTAAAAATTTCTTCAAAATCTTCATATAAGAGCCGCAAGTTACCAGAATTCTCTTTTGAGGATTACAGCCACTGGAGCTTCATGATGAGTAATCATCTAGGAGTTATCCACCACCGCATGTTAGATGTGGTAGAAAGTGGCCCTATCAAATTTTACTAGACTCCTATTGATGATGGCAGGTCTGAGTCCAGGGTAGAAACAAGTGAATCTGCAGAGGAGAGAACTGCTGACCGTGTCGCTAGACAGAAGATATTAAAGAAGAAAGACGAGCTTGACAATGATGAAAGGAAGTTGTATAACTTAGACCAGGTGGCAAGGACTGAAATCATCAACACACTCACAAAGGAGGTAATTAAAAAAGTCAGAACATGTGCCACTGCTAAAGAGATGTGGGACAAATTTGCATTGCTCTGTGAGGGAACAGAGAAGATCAAAGATAACAAACTCCAAGTTGTTCAACACTCGTTTGACACATTTAAGATGAAACCAGACGAGACCATTGACCAGCTGGATATGCATCTCATAAATCTTCTAAACAAGGCTAGTGCTTTAGGTAAGACCTATTCAGAGAAAGAAATTAATAGTAAAATCTTGCGTTCACTAACCAGCAGGTGGAGAATCAAAGTGACTGTGATTAAAGACAACAAAGATCTCAACACTCTAGATCACCATCTTCTGTTGTCTGATCTCAAAGCTTACGATTATGATCTTCAAGAGGAGGATCAAACAGAAGAGGTTTCCTCTTCTGGGCAGAAAGGAGTTCCCTTTTCTTCAACTATCAAGACAGATGACAAGCCAAAGGAGTCTACTGCAGATGACTTGAGTCTCAAGGAGCAAGTATCACTTCTAACCCGTAAACTTGATAAGATGAGTTCTAAATATGGCAGGTACAAAAAGCATTGGAAGGAATCTACTAGAGATAGGAAGACTTCTTTTAAAGCTGCAGATAAAGAAAGGACATCTGGAGACTCCAGGAAAACCAGATTCAGAACTCCAGAGAGGAGGAGAGAAGGCAGCTCTGGGAGATCAGATTACCAGAGAAGGGATGGCAGTTCTAGCAGATCTGACTACCAGAGGAGAGAGAGTAGTCCAGCCAGAACAGAGTACAACCAGAGGAGGGGAGATCCAAGTCCCAGTCCCAGAGGAGACAACACCTGTTATACCTGCAACAAGCCTGGTCACTACATCTATGATTGTCCTCAGTTGACTCCTAGAGAAAGAGAAGAGGAAAGACCCAAGAGAGATAGGAGATATGCAGACAAGAGAGCACTACTGGCAGAAGCAGAAGAGGAGGATACTAGTTCCAGTTCTTCTTCTTCTGATTTCGGATCTGATGATGATGTATGCCTTATGGCAGATATCACTGAGGTAAATGAACCTACCTTATGCTTATCTAATTCCAAATATACTGAATCCTCTTATTCATCTGGTAACTCCAGAGAGTCTGATATGCAGCAAATGCTATCAGATCTCCAAAACTGTGTTCAATTATGTTAAAAACTTGAGAAAGAGAATGGTAGGCTCAGAGCTGAAGTTCAATCCTTATCTCATGAGCAAAAGTCCTCCAGAGGACTCATGAAAGATCATTCCAAAGAAGTCTTTGAACTTTAGGATAAGATCACAGAAAGAGATACTCTGGTAGACCAGCTCATGAAACAAAAGAACAATCAGGAAGATAAGTTCAATGAACTTAGAGCCAAGTACCAGACTCTTATCAAGGGAAAACAAATTGAGCAAACTATAGAGGAGATACATATACCCAGAGAAGCTCCAAAGATACCATCTATTGTATCTATTATATCAGAGTCTTCTCAGCGCATTAATGATAAGAGTGGTTTAGGATATTCAGGAATTACTACCAGATCTCATAAATATCTTTGCAACAAAGACAAGTCTGTAAGAGCTGGTGAATTGTTAGAAATCTGGGATGAAAACCCAAATGGTAATGGTTACAGAATAGTTCATAATCCTAAAAGGAACTGTTTTGCCAATCATGTAGAATATAGTCCAGAAGAGTTAACTGTTCAGGAAGAGAAAATCTTAGAGACTAAACGTCAGAATGGGGAACCAATGACAATTGATGGTTCTGTTCACCTAAACCCTCAAAGAGCAACAAAGAGTTGAACCTAAGCAGATTAGGGGATCTCAGAGGAGACACTCAAGAAGGGGAAATTTCAATCAGAATAGGAATTCTCAGAGATGGTATAATGGACAACAGAATTTCTATCAGAACCACGGACCCCAGAGACAATTTTCTCAAAAGAATCAATTCCAAAATAGATTTACTCAGAGGAACTATAATTACCAGAAAATGTCTAGTTTTCATCAGAACCAGAGTTCCATCTATAGAAAACCAACTGATCTGGGTGGTTATGACACCAGAGATGGTTCTTCTAGGATGTATCCTTATAACCAGACCTTTAAGACCATGTCTTTGAAGCAAGCCATTCCAAAGGCCAGATTTGAGAAAAGATACACCAGACCTGTTTATAGAAAAGGTGTTCTTATCAGACCAGTAACTCAATATGTCATTGTTAGAGGACATGTGCTGGTAGATAGATTTGGAAGGAAGATAAGATCTCCTCATCCAGCAAGGGATGATCTTTATCTTTGGATTCCTACAAAACCTGCAACTAACCCATCAGGACCCAGCTCTAGTAGGGGACCTAATTGATCTCTCTGCAGGAGGATAAGAGCCCATTGGAGAAAGGAATTTCAAGCAAACATGCGTGGTACATTGATAGTGGATGTTCCAAGCACATGACTTTCCAGAAAGATCATCTCCAGGACTTCAAGCCATTGAATGGGCCAAGAGTGATGTTTGGTGACAACAACTATGGAGTCACCAGAGGTGTTGGAAAGTTGACTTTTAATGGCGTATCTGTAGATGAAGTCTACTATGTTGAAGGACTCAAGCATAATCTGCTTTCTGTATCCCAATTCTGTGATAAGGGATACTCAGCGAAGTTTTCTAGTGATTCATGCATTGTTATTATAATGATATCTTGCTTATAGGCTTGAGGAAGGGTAACATTTATCTTGCAAATTTCAGCAGTTACCCAAGAAATGCTTGCCTGGTTGCAAAGGGATCTGCAGAAGACAGCTGGTTATGGCATAAGAGATTGAGCCATCTTAACTTCAAAACACTGAATAAGATTGCCAGAAAATGTCTTATTCGAGGTCTTCCTAATGAAGTGTTTAAGAAGGATCAGGTTTGTGGCTCATGCCAGAAGGGTAAACAACCCAAGACTTCCTTTAAGGTTGTCCAGAGCACAACCACAACCAGAGTACTTCAACTACTTCACATGGACCTGTTTCTCCTCTTAGTTTCAGTGGAAGGAAGTACACCTTGGTGATAGTAGATGACTTTTCAAGATACACTTGGGTAGTGTTCTTCTTTAAGAAAAATGAAACTATCACTAAGCTGCCAGAGTTCTTCAAACAGATTCAGAATGAGCAGAACCAGAGTATAGTCAGAATCAGAAGTGACAAAGGGACATAATTTTTTAATTCACACATTGCAGAATATTGCAAGGAGAATGGAATTCTTCATGAGACATCTGCTGCCAGAACACCCCAACAGAATGGAGTAGCAGAAAGGAGGAATAGAACCCTTAAGGAGACTGCAAGAACTCTTCTAGCACAGTACAACACACCACAAAGGTTTTGGGCAAAAGCTATCAATACAGCCTATTATACTCAGAACAGATGTCTAATTGCCCATAGATATAATAAGACTACATATAAGGTATGGAAAGGTAAAACTTCATATGTTTCATATTTTCACATCTTTGGTTGCAAGTGTTTCATCCATGACAATGGGAAATCAAAATTAAAAACTTTTGATGCTAAAGTTGCAGATGGAATATTCTTAGGATATTCCAACACTAGTAAAGCATTTAGAGTTTTTAATAAGAATTCACTTTGTGTGGAGGAAACACCTCATGTTGTTTTTTATGAATCTGCTGTTGAGTGCAAGGGGGAATTAAAGTCTTCTGATGAGACACAGAATCAGACTACTCCCAGAGTAATCAAGGTCAATCCACTCATTCTTAATTCAGACTCAGATTCAGATTCAGATGGTGACCCATCTTCTGGTTCTCTGAAGCAGAAGTCTTCACAAGGAGCAGGACCAGAAGAGGTTGGAACTCCTGTAGGGGGAAGCTCACCTGTAGTTGATAATAATAACCAAGGCACTACAGTTGATGGTGAATCAGGGAAGGCCACGGGAAGGAGGACCCTGGTTGATCACCCGAATGACCTGATAATAGGAGATCCAGCTAAGGGTGTCCAGACTAGGAGAAAGCTAAACTTAGCTGCCTTATTCAGTTGCTATGTGTCCTTGATTGAGCCAAAGAACATCAAGGAGGCACTGAAAGATTCAAATTGGATTGTTGCTATGCAAGAGGAGTTGAATCAATTCACCAGACAGGATGTTTGGGAGCTGGTAGACAGACCAAGACATCAAAAGGTGATAGGTACTAAGTGGGTTTTCAAGAATAAGAAAGATGAGAATGATGTCATTACTAGGAACAAGGCAAGGCTAGTGGCTCAGGGCTACTCTCAGTCTGAAGGAATAAACTATGATGAGACATTTGCTCCTGTTGCCAGACTAGAAGCTATCAGACTGTTTCTAGCATATGCTGCTCACATGAAGTTCAAAGTATACCAGATGGATGTGAAATCTGCCTTTCTTAATAGGATTCTCATTGAGGAAGTGTATGTGGAACAACCTCCTGGTTTTGAACAAGGTGACAAGGTGTTTAAGCTTAAGAAAGCTCTTTATGGGCTGAAGCAGACACCCAGAGCATGGTATGACACTCTTTCTCAATTTCTTCTGGACAATGGTTTTACTAAGGGTAAGATTGATAGGACCTTGTTTAGGAAAGAAGAAGTAAAGGACATCCTTCTGGTCCAAATATATGTTGATGACATTATATTTGGATCCCCTTACAAGAAGCTGTTGTTGGGAAAATAGGGTGCCCGGAATCTATTCGGGATGAAATTTAAATACAAATTTAAATACAATTATTACTAGCATGAATTAATCCTAATTAATTCAAATAATAATTCCAACAACAAAATTTACATCATGCATGTTGAATTAATTCACATATAATCTATGGCGGAAATAATCAAGATGATATGTGATTAACGTACCTCTCGTAGAACTTGGCCTTTGAATAAACGGGACTAACACGTACACGCTTTACCAACCCAAAAGCCTTCTCAAGTATTCCCTTTCGCCTTATTCGATCACCGGTGGGAGATGCTATCGAACAATTTAAATAACTAAGGAAAAAGAAAAATATATATGCTCTTGATTTTTCCAACACATGGAATTATGTACTTGGGGATGAAATAATCACCCCTATTTATAGAGGTAATGGCCGAAATTTTTTAGGTTTATTGGGCTTGGAGAAAATCTTTTCTTAGACTCTAAGAAATCTTGAATATATCTCATATATTCTTTTCTCCACAATAAAATATTCCACAAAAATCTCACTCACCTTTATGACTTGTATTTTTCGAAAATTATAGGGGAGAATCCAAGATTTGGATCTTCTTGAATATATGAGATAATCTTGTATTCCAAGAATACTTATCTTCCATAATATCTTTCCAAGAAAATCAACAAAATCTTTTCTCTCCTAATTAAACTAAATTTTCGAAAATTACATAGGAAAAAATCAGCATTATATTTTCTTTTTATTTTAATCACCTTATCATTATTGGGCTACTTGAGGGGCCTTTAAGGAGAATTAAGATTGGACCTCCTAATGGACCTCTGAATTTCAATATTGAGCCCCAATATAATTCAATCTATTAATATTAATTATTACCACTAATAAATTAATATTGCACTATCCATCTTAATCCATATTACGATAATATGGGCTCCCGGTTATTATTTCCCGCATTTAAGATTATCAAGTCCATTAATTAATTAAGCTTCTGAATAGCTCTAAATTAATTAATATATTTCACCTTGGAGTAAAGACAACTCAACATTATTATCCGTACCGAAGAAACTAATTCTTCACTTGCAAGATTTGGTACGATAAAATTTCTGAGCCCACCAAGGGGACTAATCACACGAGCCGTACTCGCACGCGTTTCTCCGTATTAAATCTTAGCAACCGTCGTATGATTAATATTACTGCCCAAGACACAAAGTTCGAAGTCACAATGATTCTCACCCAACATGAATCAAAGCAGTAACCATTAAGCACACACGGTCCTATTTAAGTGACGGAGATTAAGAAATCAACAATCACTGAGGTCTAATTCTTCACATTTCAGAACAGAAGAATTTATCCTCACTGTAGGTCCTCTTCAACACATACTAAATGTGCTAGTGCACTCTCTTAGTCAAGACAGACCAATCTAAGCCTTACACATCGACCTTTCACGGCGGATTGTTCAATTCCACCTAGGTTGTGAAAATGTATGTTTAGTTACAAGGAAACGGTTAATTGTCTTCCGTGATCGGGTATCACCACATTAACTACAATGTAACTAGTACCATATATTGAACGGTTTGCAATAAAAATTCAACATTCAATCATAACTAAAGCAAATGTGATAAAAGAATTATTCTCATAAAACGAGTGTTTGATACACGAGTTATACAAAGTAAAAGCATACTTTCACGTATAACTCCAACAATCTCCCACTTATACTTAAAGTCTGCTTTTAGTATACATCACGCATGTCTTAGTGTAGTAGCTCTACGTGACATCTCATGTCAACCTACACTAACCTAATAATTCCTCCCACTTATACTTAAAGCAGATTGGCAATAGTCTTGACTCCCATTCCATCCACATGTCTCTCGAATGTACTCTGAGGCAGACCCTTTGTGAATGTATGTAATAGGTTGTCCTTCGACATTTATCTTTGCCACCTCTTTATCTCCTCTCTTAACGATTTCTCGTATAAGATGGTGTTTTCTTTCAATGTGTTTGCTGGCCTTGTGGGCTCTCGGTTCCCTTGAATTTGCAACTGCTCCGACATTGTCACAAAAGACAGTTTTATCTTGTCGGGCAAATTCGGAACAACGTCCAAGTCCACTAAGAAGTACTTGAGCCAAACCGCTTCTTTCGCTGCTTCATAAGCAGTTACTTATTCGGTTTTCATGGTCGAATCAGCGACTAATCGCTTCTCCATGTCATGGCTCCTTCTCCCATACAAAACACACTACCTGAGGTAGTTATTCTGGAGTCTATGTCTGATTGGAAATTTGAGTCCGTGAATCCCTTGGGAAATAGACCGTCTGACTGTTAAATCAACATTCCATACCAAGTTCTTTTCAGAAACTAAAGAACGCATTTAATTGCAATCTAATGTGCTTTCCCGGGGTTACTTTGATATCTTGCCATCATATCCACGACAAAGCAGATATCCGGTCTCGTACACAACGTTGCATACATAAGACTTCCTACGTCCGAAACGTACGGAACGTCTTTCATGTCATCTATCTCCACTTGCATCTTAGGGCATATTTCTTTGGATAGATGGATTCCGTGCCTAAAAGGTACAAAACCTTTTTTGGAATCTTGCATGTTGTATCGCTTCAAAACAGTGTCTTTGTATGAAACTTGCGATAAGCCCAACACCCTCTTCTTGCGATCGCGAGTGATCTTGATCCCAAGGATGTGACCGGCTTCCCCTAAGTCCTTCATATCAAATTGTTTTGACAGCCATACCCTTACGTCTGACAATACCTTTACATTATTTCCAATGAGCAGAATATCGTCTACGTATAATACTAAGAATACCACCGCAGTTCCGTCACACCTTTTATACACACAACTTTCGAACTTGTTTTGATCACAAATCCATAAGACTTAATAACTTGATCAAAATACTGGTTCCAAGTACGCGATGCTTGCTTAAGTCCATAAATGGATCTCTTAAGCTTGCATACGAGGTGCTCTTGGCCTTTTTCAATGAAACCTTTGGGATGTTGCATATAGATCCCATCAAGACTTCCGTTAAGGAAAGCTGTCTTGACATCCATTTGCCAGATCTCGTAATCTAAGTGCGCAGCGATCGACAAGAGAATACGGATGGACTTAAGTATAGCTACAGGCCACATGCCACAAGCCTTGCTTTGAAGGTCTCTACCCTTCCGTCCGGTCCTCTTTTCCTCTTGTACACCCACTTACATCCAATGGGTTCTACCCCATTGGGTGAATCAACCAACTCCCACACTTGATTATGATCCTTCGAACCCATCTCGGTTTCCATTGCGGTTTGCCACGACTCCGCGTCTTTGTCTTGGATTGCCTCGTCGTACGTCCATGGGTCCGATTCAACACCGGGAACCAAATTCGAAGATTCTCCTATCCCCATGAATCTCTCGGGTTGCCTAGGAACCCTCCGACTATGACGGGGTTCTGGTTGTGAAGATGTGACGTGTGGTACATCATCTTGTATACTTGGTATCGAGGTTTGACCTCTCAATTCTTCTAAGGTAATTTCACTTTTAGGTTTCCGATTGTTCATATAGTCATTCTCCAAGAATTTAAAGTGTGTACTTATCATGGTCTTTTGATCCTTGGGACTATAGAACATACACCCTTTCGTTCCTGCAGGGTATCCTATAAACAGCCTTAATTCCGAATGTGGATCCAACTTACCGGCTTCCTTGTCTAGCACATATGCCAGACAACCCCAAATCCGCAAATGTCTTAGACTGGGGTTGCGCCCGGTCCACAATTCCATTGGGGTTTTAGGAACCGATTTGGATGGCACCAAGTTTAGAATGTAAGCCGTCGTTTCCAAGGCATTACCCCAAAACGACTTGGGTAAATCAGAATAACTCATCATGGATCTGACCATCTCTAAAAGTGTACGGTTTTTTCGTTCCGCCACACCGTTCTGTTGAGGGGTTCCCGGTGCGGTTAACTGGGATACGATCCCTTCGTCCGATAAGTAGTTCAAGAATTCATCGCTGAGGTATTCGCCTCCACGATCTGATTGTACAAACTTGATACTCTTTTCCCTATGTTTCTCGGCTTCGGCCTTAAACTCCTTGAACTTATCAAAAGTTTCAGACTTATGCCTCATAAGGTAAATGTACCCATATCTCGAGTAATCGTCAATGAAGGTGACGAAATACTCATACCCCATTCTCGCTTTGATCGTCATTGGACCACACACATCGGTATGAACGAGTTCTAACACTTCCGTGGCTCTATTCCCATTGGCTCCAAATGCCCTCTTGGTCATCTTACCCTCTAAACAGGATTCACAAGTTGGAAACGGCTCGACGTGGAGCGATTCCAAGGATCCGTCTTTCACCAATCTCTCTATCCGCTTTAGATTAATATGACCTTGTCTAAGATGCCATAGAAGTGTTTCGTTCATCTCCGAAGAACACTTTCTTTTATTACTCGAAATGATCGACGTGTTATTAGATTCATTATTTGAGTGGTGTGCACACTTAATCGTATAGAGATTGTTTACCAACGTTCCATGACAGATAACATCATTCTTAAAAGAAACAGTAACAACTTTATTAAAAATAACTGAATATCCATAAAAAAACAACTTAGAAACTGAATAAATTCTTCCTAAAGTTCGGAACGTATAAAACATCTCTTAAAATTAAAACTCTATCTTCAAAAGATAGGTGCACGACTCCCACTGCTTTGGCTGCCACCCTCGTAGCATCGCCCAAAGTGATGGTGATCTTATTCTTGCTAAGTCGTCGGGTTAGCTGGAACCCCTGAAGAGTGAAACAAATATGATTAGTTGCCCCGGTATCCACTACCCAAACGTGGGCAGCATACGCCGCAACATATGTTTCAACGACTAAAGCATGAGACTTACCTTTCTTTCCCGCATTCTTAGGCTTAGAACAGGTCGCCCTCCAATGTCCCTTCTCACCACAATTGAAGCACTTACCCTTAGCAGCTTTCTTTCCACCTCCTTCTCCCTTTGCCTTGGGTTTCGCAACGGTTGGATTTGCTTGGGTCTGGCCTTTCGTCCTCTTCCTCTTCTTCCCTCCCTTGGGACCCGAAGAGGAAGACGGACCGTTTGCCACCATAGCAACGGTTTGGTGATCCATTAGAGTCTCCGCCGATACCAAAGCTTGCAAGACCTCGGGCAAACTATTTGCCCGGTCATTCATTTGATAATTCAACTGAAACTGCTCAAAGCTCTTCGGCAGAGAATGGAGAACGAAATCGACCTTAGTAGGGAGGTCAAATTCCGCACCAAGTACTTCCAACTTATTGAGATAACCCATCATCTCGATAACGTGATCCCTTACGGGCGTACCTTCCACCATCTTCAATGAAAGCATCTTTCGCATGGTGATTTGCCTAGCTGTACGGTTCTGATGTTTAAACATCGCTTCAAGATTGAGCATTATCTCAGAGGCGGTCTCCATGTGTTGGTGTTGGTGTTGCAACACATCTGACATTGAAGCCAGAATAGTACACCTAGCCATCTCATCAGAGTCAAACCAACTCTTATGCTCTTTCTTGACCGACTTGCTCGCATCTTCGGCAGGCTCTTGGGGTTTAGGAGTAGTAAGTACTCATTTATGTTGTTGAGCGGTTAGGACAATATCAAGGTTACGTTTCCAATCAACATAGTTCTCACCAACAAGTTTATTATCTTTAAGTATACTAAACAGTGGATTAAAAGGTTGCGACATGATGAACTGAGAATAAAACATACATTCATATCAATATCTAGAAAAATACGAAATTATCACATAATTCGATCACATCAATTATATTGAAACCTTAAAACAATATAATCATGCATCAGCCAACATCTCGAAATAATTTAAATGCGCCACGAGGGGTGGTCTATACATTTAAATACATTCAAGCGGATCACAAACTTAAAAGTTACAAATCCTTAATTCAAAATTAATAGTTGGCTCCCACTTTGACCACATAGAAATTGACAGGGACTCCGAGGGGAGTAAGTTAATATCAATTTCCTATACCTAAGTAATAACCATAATTAAATACAGGATTATTATTTCGCTTTGAGCAAGCCACTCGGGGTGAGGGTCAATACCGCCACTAGTAATAATCCACAATCATCCTTTCGGAATTTATTCATGTGAAATCCGTTCTTTTGGCCGATCCGAAGGGGAAATGTATTCCAAAAGAACTTCACAAATAAATAAATTATGGAGGTCAAATTAATCCAATTTTAATATCCGGAATAAAATTGCGATTAAATAAACATACTTAGTAATTTTTTAAAGTAAGGTTTTTCTTGGACAATTAAATTCATGCAAACACATATTAACAAATAATAATAAGTGCACAAAATAAAACATCCATCAAAACAAAATTAAACACATTGGAGCACTCAAATTCAATTGTCACGGTTTAACTTCTTCACGTCTTGATGCAAAAAATCATCCTTGTTGCTTTTCGTCGTTCGTCTCGACACGCTCTCACTCGAAAAACAACACTTCATCAAAAACAGCATCGTTTGGGGTTCGGGACGACGTTTAAAATCACACAAAAGAAAAAGGAGAACCGAAAAATTCCACGGCCCGAGATACGGCGTGCGTCGGCCCACGGAGTGGGCCCGCGCGCCTCTCGGCCAAGCAGCCGAGGTGCTGCGTGCCGAGGCGCGCCGAAGCGCTGCACGCGAGACGCCGAGGCGCTGCAGCCCTAGCGCCGAGGCGCTGCAGGCCGCGCCCGAGGCGCGCCCACGCACATTCGCATCGCCGGCCACCCGTCGCGCGCGGGTCGTGCGCCGGGTTTCGACGTTAGTTCTCGTTTTTCTTCACCCCATGCACGATTTCACATCCATGCATGCGCCACGCACGCATGCGTCATCCGGGTACGCCGTCTTTAATTATTCGTTCTTTCGTCACGATCCAGTTACAATTTATTTTACAAAAAAAATACTAGATCTAGACTAGTCTATTACAATGATCGAATCAAAATAAAAATAACTAATCTACTCGTGGATTTTCTCACGAGAAAAACGAATTCGAACGAATCGAATTAAAAACCAATTAATTCACACGCATGAAAAAATAACAACATTAAAACCATGACAATTGGATACCTGCAAAAAAGATCTAGTAATTCTACTATCCAATTTCAATTTAATGTTTAACAATTTAAATTCCAATTTAAAGATCAGAGCCCGAAACCGTGGCTCTGATACCAGTTGTTGGGAAAATAGGGTGCCCGGAATCTATTCGGGATGAAATTTAAATATGAATTTAAATACAATTATTACTAGCATGAATTAATCCTAATTAATTCAAATAATAATTCCAACAACAAAATTTACATCATGCATGTTGAATTAATTCACATATAATCTATGGCGGAAATAATCAAGATGATATGTGATTAACGTACCTCTCGTAGAACTTGGCCTTTGAATAAACGGGACTAACACGTACACGCTTTACCAACCCAAAAGCCTTCTCAAGTATTCCCTTTCGCCTTATTCGATAACCGGTGGGAGATGCTATCGAACAATTTAAATAACTAAGGAAAAAGAAAAATATCTATGCTCTTGATTTTTCCAACACATGGAATTATGTACTTGGGGATGAAATAATCACCCCTATTTATAGAGGTAATGGCCGAAATTTTTGAGGTTTATTGGGCTTGGAGAAAATATTTTCTTAGACTCTAAGAAATCTTGAATATATCTCATATATTCTTTTCTCCACAATAAAATATTCCACAAAAATCTCACTTACCTTTATGACTTGTATTTTTCGAAAATTATAGGGGAGAATCCAAGATTTGGATCTTCTTGAATATATGAGATAATCTTGTATTCCAAGAATACTTATCTTCCATAATATCTTTCCAAGAAAATCAACAAAATCTTTTCTCTCCTAATTAAACTAAATTTTCAAAAATTACATAGGAAAAAATCAGCATTATATTTTCTTTTTATTTTAATCACCTTATCATTATTGGGCTACTTAATGGGCTACTTGAGGGGCCTTTAAGGAGAATTAAGATTGGACCTCCTAATGGACCTCTGAATTTCAATATTGAGCCCCCAATATAATTCAATCCATTAATATTAATTATTACCACTAATAAATTAATATTGCACTATCCATCTTAATCCATATTACGATAATATGGGCTCCCGGTTATTATTTCCCGCATTTAAGATTATCAAGTCCATTAATTAATTAAGCTTCTGAATAGCTCTAAATTAATTAATATATTTCACCTTGGAGTAAAGACAACTCAACATTATTATCCGTACCGAAGAAACTAATTCTTCACTTGCAAGATTTGGTACGATAAAACTTCTGAGCCCACCAAGGGGACTAATCACACGAGTCGTACTCGCACGCGTTTCTCCGTATTAAATCTTAGCAACCGTCGTATAATTAATATTACTGCCCAAGACACAAAGTTCGAAGTCACAATGATTCTCACCCAACATGAATCAAAGCAGTAACCATTAAGCACACACGGTCCTATTTAAGTGACGGAGATTAAGAAATTAACAACCACTGAGGTCTAATTCTTCACATTTCAGAACAAAAGAATTTATCCTCGCTGTAGGTCCTCTTCAACACATACTAAATATGCTAGTGCAATCTCTTAGTCAAGACAGACCAATCTGAGCCTTACACATCGATATTTCACGGCGGATTGTTCAATTCCACCTAGGTCGTGAAAATTTACGTTTAGTTATAAGGAAATGGTTAATGTTGTCTTCCGTGATCGGGTATCACCACATTAACTACAATGTAACTACTACCATATATTGAACGGTTTGCAATAGAAATTCAACATTCAATCATAACTAAAGCAAATGTGATAAAAGAATTATTCTCATAAAACGAGTGTTTGATACACGAGTTATACAAAGTAAAAGCATACTTTCACGTATAACTCCAACAACTGTGTGAGAAGTTTGGTGATCTCATGCAGAGCCAGTTTGAAATGTCTATGATGGGTGAGATGAACTATTTCTTAGGCTTGCAGGTAAAGCAATCAGAGAAGGGAATCTTCATCAATCAATCAAAGTACATCAAGAACATGTTAGAGAAATTTTGAATAGGGTCTAGCAAAACAGCCAAGATTCCTATGATGACAAATTTCAACATGGATCCAGATGAGTCTGGAGAGAGTGTGGACCAGACTCAGTACAGAGCTCTTATCGGTTCTCTTCTGTACCTGACTGCAAGCAGACCAGACATTACCTTTGTTGTTGGTGTGTGTGCCAGATTTCAAGCTAATCCCAAGAAAAGCCATTTGGAAGCAGCTAGGAAGATATTGAAGTATCTTAAAGGGACAGTGAATTTGGGGTTATGGTATCCTGCAGATGACAATTTAGAGTTAAGTGGTTATTCAGATTCAGATTATGGTGGGTGCAGAATAGATAGGAAGTCTACAAGTGGAACATGCCAATTTTTAGGGAATAAATTGGTATTTTGGTTTTCTAAAAAGCAGACTTCAGTTGCTACATCAACCATAGAAGCAGAGTATATGGCTGCAGAAAGCTGTTGCTCACAACTACTCTGGATTAGTCAGCAGCTAAGGGACTACCATATTAGAGCTAAGGATATTCCAATCTTTTGTGATAGTAATAGTGCAATAGCAATCACCCAGAATCCAGTTCTTCATACCAGATGCAAACATGTTGATATAAGGCATCATTTCATCAGAGACCATGTTGAGAAGGGAAACATAAGGATGGAAAAGATTGCAACAGAGAAGCAGAGAGCAGATATTCTGACTAAGCCTTTGGCTGAAACCAGATTCAGAGAGTTACCGTTTGAATTAGGATTGTTGGATCCAGAGACAGATTTGGTTTAGGGGGAACATCAGAGAAGTATCCTTTGTTTCATTTTAATACATACTTTATCTATTTTCAAACTAACATGCCTACAAGTTAGATATATCAGGGAAGTTACATCTCCAGATAAGGTACATATCAGGTGAGGTATGTACCAGGTGAGATTTGAACCAGGTGAGGTACACTCCAGATGTGATACATAACCAGATTCCAGTGAAATCCGGAGTCTATTTTGACCAGAACCAGATGAGGTTCCATCAGATGAGATGTAACACCAGACTAACCGTGGTATCATCTGGTTACAATATCAGGTGACAGGTATGTATTTACTTCTCTGGCCTCTGATCATTGGGATGCACTTTTCAAATTAATAAATACACTCAAAACGTTTCATCTTCAGGGTGTATTTAAGACTAGGGTAGAGGGCCTAGGAAATCATTTCGCTTTTTCTCTTGACTGCCACAAAACCCCCTCGATCCCAGTCCCAATAACCATGCCCACGCAATATATAAAATCTGTAACTTGCCTTTTAATCTTGACCGTCAGATTTAATAACTGTGCAACATGTCAATCAATTCAAAAATTGATTTTGTTCCCTAATTTAAATTTGGGATTTACACGCGTTCACACTTCATTAATTGTTCAAGCCACGCGTCTTGCCCTATTTAAATCAAATCTTTTTCAATCTGTCATTTCACGTTTTGTTATTCTCAAACCCTAACTTCTCTCTGCAAGTTCTTTTTCTCTCCCTCTCTCCCTCTTTCAGATATGGCATCCAAATGCAATTTTGACCCAGACCATATGTGCAAGAAACTCAAATCGGAGATGGTGGTTGACTTCTATTCCACCAAAAATTCGGCGGCACTTGAAATACTGGAATTGCTTAGAAAATATGGAGTTGAAGAGTTAATCTCCAAAGCTCCCAAGGATCTGCGCACCTTGGATGGGTATGCTGCCCAGTTTCTTGTCAGGATGAAGATTCATGATGATCACCTCTCATCCAAGATTGACAAGGAGGATGTCGTCTTCTCGAAGCACGATTTCTGTAGACTGTTTGGAAACATTTCTTCGGAAGGCGTTGATCCATTGAAGTGTAAGGAAGATGAAGCTGTGGAATCTTTCAAGATCTTTGCCAGATCTTCTTGCCAGAATCTGACAAAGGGCTTTTTGGATAAACATCTAAGGAAAAAGTACAAGGTACTTTTGGATATCGTGGTTAAGGTGTTGATGTGTGAAAGCCATAACACAGATACCATTTTCACTGGGCGTCTCTGTGTTATGAGGGCCATATTTGATGGAGTACAATGAAATTGGGCCGAGTTCTTCTGGGGCGTGTTGAGGAAGAACAAATTGAAGGTGCAGAAGGAAGAGTGTCCCAGCAAGCCAAGGGAGTTTCAATTCTACTTTAATACAAATGTCTCCCTGGGGACCAAGCTTACCCTGATTCCGGACTCCATCTTTACAGAGAAGAAGTGGAAGGAGTCCTGGTGCAAGGGCTTCCACAAGTCCAAGATAATATTCTCCAAGGATGGTCCTCTCCATGGCCATCCTGACTCTGATGGAGAAACAACCATCCCTGCCCCTCCTCTCCAAGCAGTGCCTTCGCCTGCTAAGGGGCAGAAGCCGAAGAAAAGCCAGAAGAAGAAGGCTGAAGCTACTGGTTCTTCAACCATAGCGTTCTCTGGTTCATCAGATGATGACCAGGTTCCCCTTCAAGCTATCTTGAAGAAGAAGGGTGGTGGTGAAGAAGCTGCTAAGAAGGCAGGAGCAGCGAAGAGAAAGCAGAAGCCAGATGATGCCAGGAAGACCTCTACTAAGAAGCCCAGAACTTCAAGGAGGGTGAAGAAGACTCTTCTGGTGGATGAGCCATCAGAAGAAGAGGTTGAGCCTCTTAAGAGGAAGCCTAGGGCCAAGAGGGCCATTCTGCAGGACCCGGATTCCGGCTGACCTGGGAGATGCCTTGGAGCAGGCCATTGAGGAGGCCTTTCATCTGATGGAGGAAGTCACAGCTTCAGAGCAGGTAAACCCTTCTGTTTCCCCCCTCTATCCCCATTAACCTTGTGACCCCCACTACATCTCCTCCAGAAACCCATACACAAAATCCCTCCCCTGCTTCTGGTGCCCCCATTCTTTCACCAGAGCAGCCCCTACCCGATACACCCTTATACACTCCCTCCACCAACCCTACCTAAACACCTTCTCCCTCCACTTCACATATCCCTCTCCCCACTAATCCTTCCCCCACAGTCCCTGTCCCAGAGGTACCATCAACCTCTGGTGCAGAACAACCGCTTCTACCCTCTCCCATCTCACAAACTCCCTTCCCAGCCTCTGTACCAGAAGCTCCACCTACTTCTTCTGGTGCAGAGCAGCCCTTTCCCACAACCTCTACTTCACAAATTCCTACCCCTCCCCAATCTCACACAGAACAGAACCCCTCTACTTCCATGGCAATGGGATTCCTCGCCCCTCCTTCTTCTCCCACTTGCCTATCTAGCGATGATAGTGAAGATGAGGATGCTTCACTTGAGCCTGCTAACTTAGCCACATCCTCCTCTGCCTCTGGGCCCAAACCCTTTACTTTCTCATCTGAAAAAATGGGTCCCATTAGGCAGAGTATGAGTGTAAGTGCTCAGCTCTGGCTAAGAGAGTATTTTTCAATCCTTTTGGAGCACTTACACCTCTTGGCAGATCTCACTGATGCCAAGGTCTGGAACAAGGCCAGACTTGAAGATGTAGAGGACCTGGTATTATTGCTTGAAGAAATGGGTCCCTCTACCTTCACTGCCTGGGAGATTGACATCAAGAGGAAGCTGAATCTCCAGAATCCTGTAGAGCTTGAGACTCCAGAGGCAGCCAAGGTAGTGATCCGCACCTTGTTGATCCAGCAGGGAGTGATGATCTCCCCAGAGGGCCCCTCATACAAGTTTGGCCCTCACTTCTCTTTTTCTCCAGAGCTCTACTCTGATGAAGAGGACTTTGATGTCACTCCTGCAGTCCTCTAGAAGATGAAGTTGTTATTCAATGAACAGATACAGCAGATTGACAGATTCTCAAAGGCTATGCAGCATTTGGCGCCTGCTTTGGTTGAGCACCGGATCAAAGATGAGAGAAGGAAGTTCTTGAAGCAGATTAATAATGTCTTTGCCTCTGCCAAAGCTGTTTTCAAGTCTGACTGCCTCTACTTGAAGATGGATGTGCATGAAAGCCAGAAGCAGATCCAGCAGTATGTTCTGGACCAGGTGAGACCTGTTTCAGTGCTAAAGGTGGAGATGGCCTCTCAAATGCTGCAGATTGCAAAGCTCAAGGACTCCCTCCAGGAGATGCTCGAGAAGCAAGAGAAGCTGGTTGCAGAATTCGAAGCCTATCTAGAGTAGGCCAGGCAGCTTCGTGATCTTCACTCTTCCTCCTCCACTGCCTTGCCTGATCTCATAAGGCAGGTAGTGCAGCCTTTATTTGATGAAGTTAAAAAGGGGGGAGAGCAGGCAAGAACTGATCTGGCGAAGACCACTCTGGAGACCCTCTTTAGCCACGGGGCTCGTCTAGACCTGTTAGAGAACACTCTGGCTCAAGCAGAAGAAGAAGAAAGAACTCAAATATCTAACAATGGCCAAGCAGCTTGCAGCTGAAGAAGAGTTCTTTGACTCTGAGCAAGACCCTGTCTCCATTCCTGGCCCAGCTAAAAGAAATATCAGAAGGGTCAAGAAGAGCTTCTTAGAGCAGGTGGTTGAAGAGGCAGAGAAGAGATTTAAAGAGGAATCTGAAGAAGAGAAGCTTGCTAAAATAAGGAAGAACATAGATGAAGAGCAGAGACTCCGATATGTTAGGAGGCAGAACAAGAAGGCCAGAGAAGCTGGAATATCTTATGGTGCCAGTGGATCAGTCCAAAGGAAGAAAGGACTTGTTGAAGTAATGGAGATCTTACCACTCAGGACAGAAGGGTCATTTGACTCTACTGTACTTGTCCCTCTGATTGAGAAGTGGAGAGAAGCCAAGACATTGTGGTTTATCCAGCACTGCATTCAAAGGCCTCCACTAGAGGATGATGCTCTCATCAACAGGACTTTCCACTCTTGGATGAAGGCTTATGATGCAGATCTCTACAAATAGCTGATGGACTCCACCATCCAATTCAACCTGGAAGTCACTGCCCCGGAATTCCATTATCTTAACACTCCCATGATAGGGGACCAGGTGGATTGGGCAGAGCTGAAGAAGTTGTACAAGACCAAGGTGTTGGCAAACTTCACTCCAACATCTTCTGCAGAGCTCAAGGCCATTCAAGACAGATTCTTCGACTGGTTTCTGGTGCCTAAGGAAAATAGAAGATATGCTTAGAATAGGACCAGATATGCATTGTAATCTGTAATCTTTTGTCCTTATTATTAATGAAACTCATATTTCTCTGTCTTAAAGACAACTCCTTGTTGTCTTCTTGTTTGTCTGATAAGATCTATTCTAAGGTCTTATCCCTTTATTGTTTTCATGCTTAAGTGTTTATGTTTTGATCAGTTCTGATTGAGTTTTAACTCCATCAAAAAGGGGGAAATTGTTAGGATAGAAGTTGTTAGTTTTGATGAGTTAAAACAAACCAAAAGATGTAATAGGACCATCTGGAACTGTTAGCCAGATGAGGAACTAGATTAGGACTTAGTCTAGGGGAACTGCCAGACCAGAAGACTTCACCAGAAGAGTCACCAGAAGACCTACCAGAAGACCTTCCAGAGGACTTTACCAGAGGACTTCACCAGAGGACTCCAGCAGAAGACTTCACCAGATGAGACTGACCAGAGGCAGAGAACCTTCCCCAGACCAGACGAGTCTGGTGGAACAAAAGATGATCAGAATCATCTTCTGATTCTCCTGAGTAATCTGTTTCTTAACCAACTCTGGACCAGAAGACATTGAAGTTACCTGGTACCTGGTTCTACCTTCTCTGGAGAGAATCAGAGTTAGGCATTGAAAGCATTTGACCATTGGTGATTTAAATCAAGTCAACAAGATCGGATTGGAAAGTTCTGAAGTCAATCAATCCAAGGATATCACCAAGCAAATCAATCAATTAGGGAAAATGATTGATTGGAAGCTTCCTTAAATAGAGAACTGATTAGATTAGCTCTCCAATGGCTAAACCCTAATCACCTCTATAAATACAAGAGTGCAGATTCAAAGAAAGGCTCTAGATTCTCACGCGCACAAGAAGTCATATTCCAAGCCTTTGTTTTATCACTCTTAGCACTCTTATTGTTCATATCTCATATATACTCTTAAAGGAGTAGTTGGGTCTCAACCTGTTCATCTCTAAGAAAAGGTTGAAGGTTGTAGACTTTAGATCTAAGATTAGATCTAAAGGGTTTGTAAGAAGGAACTGGTACTTCACAATTCCAGTACGCAAGTTGGTTTTTGGTTGGTTAGTGAGACCCCTTTGATAAAAGAGAGAGTGGACGTAGGATATTGAAATCCAAACCACTATAAATCTGGTCTATTTACTGCTTTCTTCAATTCTGTCTTAACTTATTTTATAGTGCTCTTATAAAAGATCTTGTTGAAAGACATAACCTTAAAGCTTCCGCAACAGTTAGTTTTGGAGAGAGAGAAGCACCGAGAGTTGAACAAGCTTATTTTACGTGTAATCGAGATTTTAGGTTACGAATTCATAGTTCGGTTTTGATTTAATTTCTTTTCTTTAGTTCTTTGTTAGAGAATACTTCAGACTTTGTTCCTTTTTATTAATTTAAATCCAGTTCTTAGAATTATTTTCTTTCTTAAAAACCTTAGTTTATGCTTTTTAGTTTTTCACTCCAATTAATTATGTTTTCGTTCATTGCTTATTTAATTGTTTTTGTTATCGTTAAAACCATGTCTAGCTAAAACCCTTGCATGCTCGGGGTAGGATGAACTCGTAGAAGTAGGATGTGGGTACATAATTAGGTAAGTCGTGATGTTTAGTTTTAATTCCCTTAATTAATTAATTCTTAAAATTAATCTTTACTTTAACTTTGAATTTCGGTCGAAAAGTGTTAGAGAGAGAACGACCTTATCACTCTTTAATAACTAGTAGACTTATCGAGAGGGTTTAGAAGGGGTAAATTAATCTACCGGTTTATCTTGGGAGGACGACCGCATCACCTTAGTTAAATTAGGGCCTCTTTAATTAAGCACGATCTATTAACTTGTTAGTGGATTAGTGAAGTTGATTGATAGGATAAAGTATTAGGGGTTGAATTCTTGAGCTTTCATCTTACAATCTTTTACTTAGGTTATTTCTGGCACGTCACGGTTATTTTGATTATGTACCTGCTCCGTTAGTATACGTAGGAATTCCTATCCTGAGCATCACCATCACATATTTGAATACAACCCTTAGTTAATTAGTTCAATTCAGTTCTTTAGCATCATTGGTTTAGTTTTAGTTTAAAATTATTCTTTTAAAAACCTAAAAATACACACTCATATTAATTACGACGCGTAGATCTTCAGGGATCTATTCACATACATTCCATCCCGAGGTACGATATACTTGGTCGATATACTTGCTTATACTACAGTGAACCCGTATGCTTGAGGGGAAACTACTAGTAAAAAGTTAGTATTTTCGGTCGAAGTAAATGGCACCGTTGTCGGGGAAATTGCGTTTTGATTAGGCATGAAATTGTTATGTTTTGGTGCCCGATTTGCCAAGTTTTGATTGATTTTGTTGAGTATTTAGAGTCAATTGAGTATTATTTCTACCCATTGATGAATTTGTCTCTTTAATGCTCATAGTTGAATCGAGGGTGAAAAATGGAGTTCGTAGGACTTTGAATCGACTCAGACGGATGCCCGGATGAGAAGATATCGAAGAAATATGAATGGTATTAGTGCGCGAGAAGAAAAGTAATAGTTGAAGAAGAAGGAGGACCACTCGAGTGGGTCCACTCGAACGCCACCGCTCGAGCAAGAAGTTGGCTCGAGCGCCCACAACTTACAGAAGATTTCGTCCATTCGAGCAGCTCGAACGCCACCGCTCGAGCCCTTGTGCCATTCGAGCAAAGCCACTCGAATGCCTTCATTCGAGCCCCTGCACCATTCGAGCTATTAAGCTCGAGCGCCCCCGCTCGAGCGGGTGGTGCTCGAGTGCCTCAACCCTTTTACCTTCAGATTTGTTTTCCTGCCCATGAGTTCCCGAATCGGCCCGACGCATATATATATACTCGTTCCAAACACGATTTTGACCACCACTTCACACTTAGAGTTAGTTTTTGGAGAGAGAGGAGCACCGGGAGTTGAGCAAGCTTATTTTACGTGTAATCGAGGTTTTACGTTAAGAATTCATAGCTCAGTTTTGATTTTTAATTTCTTTTCTTTAGTTCTTTGTTAGAGAATACTTCAGACCTTGTTCCTTTTTATTAATTCAAATACAATTCTTAGAATTATTTTCTTTCTTGAAACCCCTAGTTTATGCTTTTTAGTTTTTCACTCCAATTAATTATGTTTCCGTTTGTTGCTTGTTTAATTGTTTTTATTATCGTTAAAACTATGTCTAGCTAAAACTCTTGCGTGCTCGAGGTAGGATGAACTCGTAAAAGTAGGATGTGGGTACATAATTAGGGGTAAGTCGTGATGTTTAGTTTTAATTCTTTTAATTAATGAATTCTTAAAATTAATCTTTACTTTACCTTTGAATTTCGTTCGAAAAGTGTTAGAGAGAGAACGACCTTATCACTCTTTAATAACTAGTAGACTTATCGAGAGGGTTTACAATGGGTTAATTAATCTACCGGTTTATCCAGAGAGGACGACTGCATCACCTTAGTTAAATTAGGGCCTCTTTAATTAAGCATGATCTATTAACTTGTTAGTGGATTAGTGAAGTTGATTGATAGGATAAAGTATTAGGGGTTGAATTCTTGAGCTTTCATCTTATAATCTTTTACTTAGGTTATTTCTTGCACGTCACAGTTATTTTGATTATGTACCTGCTCCATTAGTATGCGTAGGAATTCCTATCCTGAGCATCACCATCACATATTTAAATACAACCCTTAGTTAATTAGTTCAATTCAGTTCTTTAGCATCATTAGTTTAGTTTTAGTTTATAATAATTCTTTTAAAAACCCAAAAACACACACTCATATTAATTATGATGCGTAGATCTTCAGGGATCTATTCGCATACATTCCATCCCGAGGTACAATATACTTGCTTATACTACAGTGAACCCGTACGCTTGCAGGGAAACTACTAGTAAAAAGTTAGTATTTTCGCTCAAAAGTCAATGGCGCGGTTGCCGGGAATGGCATTGTATGTCATTTGAATAGGAGTTGTAGATAGCTTAGTAGTTAGTAGTGAGTACTTTATTTTTTCTATTTTATTCTTACTCGTTCGGCAGTTGCATTTTAATTCTTTTGTTAGTGTTTCGGTTTATAAAAACACGCTCGCAAGGAGAAACGAGCGAAGAGAGAATACAGCTTGATCCTGAGACAATAGCAAGAAGAAACCGAGCCTTTTTAAGAAGGATGAACACTGTCGAGGGAGGGAACGCTAACATGGACATTAGTAATGAGTTGGATGCTGCTGAAGCTGAGTTTAACCAGGTAGTGGACCAGGTTGACGGCACTGGAGGGAATACCAGTCAGAACCAAGTTCCGTTAGAGGAAAGCCAGAGCCAAAACCCGGGTACACACAATCAAAACATTCCAGCTCACAACATTGTCCAACATCCTCAGAACAACCCTGCATACCCACAAAACAACTTACCTTACCCTTACCCATACCCACCATATCCTTGTCCACCATACCCGTATCCTCCACCTCCTGCTTATACCCAACCACCAGTCCATCAACCACCACCAATCCAACAAGTACCAGTACCACCTGTTTATCCTCAGCACGTTCCTCAGAACGCCGATCAGAACATGGCTATTCGAGGAAGGTTTGCGGCACAGCCACAACGGTATTATGATGGAGTTGCATTACCTCCGGTAGAGGCAAACAACTTCTTAATTTCCCCTGGAATTCTAAAGCTACTTACCGAGAATCAATTCAAGAGGGAGGTTGGGAAGGAGAATCCTAATACTCACCTGAGGAGTTTTCTGATGATCGCATCCACGTTCAATTATAGCGGCATGTCTGAAGATGCCAAGAGGCTCAGACTATTCCCATTCTCTTTAACGTGAATAGAAAAGGAGTGGTACGATAACACGCTCCCACGGGGAGGTGTAACCACATGGGCCGAGCTTGAGCGTCTGTTTCTCGAGCGATTCTACCCTCCATCTAGAACCATTAGAGCAAGGATAGAGATCTCTTATTTCCGCCAGAAGCCAGGAGAGAACTTACATCAGGCGTGGGAGAGATATTCTAACATGTTAATTGAGTGCCTACAACACGGGTACAATGAGGGGGATATCATGACTTTCTTCTACAGTGGAGCCAGCAAGGTTGGTCAAGCCCATCTTAATGCATGTGCTAGTGGAGCATTTCTAAATCATGGTACAGCTAGATGCAGAGAGATCGTAGATAATATTGTCACGAATACCGGGCAATGGAACGAGGATCCAGAATTTTAGAGAGCATGTCAGTTGGAGGAGAATGGGGGAACGAGGAAGTTGTTGATGGCGATGATGGAGAAGATAAGTAACCTTGAGATGGGACATAATCTGGTTGGAGGAAATGTAGCAGTGAGTGAGAAAGTGGACTAACCCACCAGTCAGTAAGAGGAGGTCAACTACATGGGAAGGCCTAATTATAACCAAGGCGGGTACCCACAAGGTGGCAATCAATTTGGAAGACCTTCTTATGGCCAACCATTTGTACCACCTGGCCCACAACCTCCTCAAAATCAATGGAGGAATAACCAAGGATATCAAGGAGGCCAGCAGCCTCCTCAGAACCAATGGAGGAAGAACAAGAATTTTTCATATGCCAATCCGAAGGCCGGAATTACAGTTTCTCCAGGTGTTGATCCAGGTTCAAAACCCCCGGGTGGAGAAGGCGGTTCCTCGAATGAGGAGATGTTGAGAGCTATCCTTCAGAAGGTGGAGAAAGGAAGCAAGAGATTGTCCTCTTTAGAGTATGATGTGAAAGAATTACATAAGAAAGGAGATCAGCGTGATCAGGAACTTCAAAAGAGAGACATAGACTGGAATAGAACTCAACAAGAGAACAATAGGCGGTTCACTTCCATAGAGTTTCAGATAAGCCAGATTGCAAAATCGTTGGGTAGAGAGCTGGGTAAATATCCTTCTATGCCGGAGGGAAACCCGAAAGAGCAATGCAAGGCGATCCAACTAAGAAGTGGAACCAAATATGATGGTCCCCAGATGCCTGCTGATTCTGAGACGCCCCAAGGAGAGGTTGAGATAGAAGAAAAAGAGCCTGAGGAAGTTAGAGATGAGATTGAGGAGATAAGAAGTAAGAAAGGGGTTGAGGGTGAAGGCATTCAGAAGAGTAAAGAGAGGGATGAGTACCAGAAGGGCAAAGACCTCGAGGAGATTGAGAGAATTCCAAAGTGAAGAAGGCAAAGAAAGCAAGGAAGAATGTAAAGGAGACCGAACGAGATGAATGGGGGATACCCAAATCTGTGATACTCGTCCCATATCCGCAGCGCTTTATGAAAAAGAAATTAGATGAACAGTTTGCTAAATTCATTGATGTTTTTAAAAAGTTGCATATTAACATTCCTTTTTATGATGCTTTGGAACAGATGCCAAATTACGCCAAGTTCCTGAAGGACTTGATAGCAAAGAGACGGAGAGTTGATGAGCCCAAGTTGGTGCAACTAAACCATGAGGTGAGCGCATTAGTGCACAAGGCGCTTCCCCCGAAGTTGAAAGATCCCAGAAGTTTCACTATCTTATGTGATATCGGGAATGGAGTCAAGAAGGGAGCATTGTGTGATCTTGGAGCGAGCATCAATCTTATGCCCTTGTCGTTATTCAAGAAGTTGGAAGGTGGAGAACTTCAGCCGACAATGATGACGCTTCAACTAGCCGACCGGTCTATTACTCGACCTCAAGGTGTGGTTGAAGACGTTCTAGTTAAAGTTGGAGATCATATCTTCCCAGCCGATTTTGTGGTGCTAAACATGGAGGAAAATGAGCATGTACCTCTAAGTTTGGGAAGGCCTTTCTTAGCTACGGCCGGGATGGTGTTAGATGTGGCGAATGGGAAGATCACGCTGAAAGTTGATGATCAAGAGGTGAAGATTTCCCTATACGAAGCCATGAAGTACCCTATGGAGGAAGTCAGTTCGGAATTGAAAAGGGTAGATGTGGCCAAAGGAGAAGAGAAAGGAGGAGTGGAGAAGAAAAAGTTCAAACTCAAGAAATTGTTTAGTAAGACTCCTCCAGATAAAGGTGAGAAGAAGTTGAGACCCCCACCACTTGGGGATGAGAAGGAAGCAAAGGAACTCATGATGAAGGGGCATTAAGGAAAGGAAGTAAACCACCACTCTTATGAGAGTAAAGGGGGTAATTTTGAGTATCATGTCCCATAAGCTCCTTTGAGCTCGGTCCGGCATGAGGACCTTAAAAATAGCGCTGAATGGGAGGCAACCCATTTTTATTTTCTTTTGAATGTTTTATATTATTAGGGTGTTGTTTTGAGTCGTAAGTTTTAACCTCGTATTTGAGTAAGTTGCTTGTAGGATTGTCTCAAGGGAGTTGAGGTATCATGGAGTTATTCAAAAGGGAGGAACTCAACCAAGGGAGTGTACTACGTTGTAGAGAAATTAAATTACTTGGATGAGGTAACCACCACCCCAAACTTAGACCGCTTCACAAGGTCGAAGTTTGGGGGGTGGAGTTTTTATATGTTTTATGGTTACATTGCACAGGAGCACACCCTCTCTTTGAGTTGAGTAAGGTTATATAATGTGCCTTGAGATGCTCCTTGAGCTGATAATGCTTTGATGTGCTACTACATATTTCATGCCTATCAATTCTCTTATGCTTGTTGATTGCTATCTTTGAGTGTGAGTATGAGTTGGTGAGTTGTGAAGTTGAGTTAGGAATTTTATTATGTGAGTGTAGAAGTTAGAGTTGTTTTGAGAGGGAACTAGTGTACTTACGAGTTTACCTTTTGAGTACTTATGTGATGAGAATGCAAATTCACTAGGACTAGCATGGATGTGAAAGCCGTGAGATTTGAGCCTTTTGAGATTAAAATGCATAAATTGATCTCTGTGTTTGCAAGTGGATCGTCACCTTAGAGGATGCTAGAACTTGTGTGTGCTCTCGCTTCTTGATTGTGTCCAGTTTGATATGCCGAATGTGATCTTAGGCCATCTTTGATTTGATTGAGTCACTTAGCCAAATTTTCCCTACCAATGACATTGATCCCTTGTTAGCCCGTTTGAGCTTTAGCCTATTTTATTTGCTAGCACATTTTAACACTATTCCAAGTTCCTAAACTTTTTTTGTCCCAATTTGAGTGGAGAATAGGAAAAGTGTGAATGAGGAGGGATTGAGTTGAGTTGAGAAAAGGAATTATGATGGTTGAGTTGTGATAAAAGAAGGGTGTGATGAAGTTTTAAGCTGTGGGCAAGAAAAAAAATTGAGAATGAGCAAAAGAAAAAAAAATAAACTCATATGTATATGAGAAAAAGAAAAGTGTGGTGATTGAAAAAAAAGTGAAAGGAGTTAGAGAAAAGAAAAATTGAAGTGTTGAGATTAGAGGAATTGAAAAGTGTATTGAATGAAGATGTTTGAAGTATTTTGATCCTAGTCTTGAAGTATTGAAATTTGATTTTCTGTTCTCCATTCACTTGAGTCACTTATCCCATATGGTTATCCCACCTGTCCAAAGAGCCTACATTACAACCTTGATAAAGTCCTTTTTTATTCAGCATTGATTTCTAGAGTATGGTCGAAGTTGAGAGTGCTTACAAGCCTATGGCTGCTGATATGTGTGATTGATTGAGTGAGTCCCTTATTATTGATACACACTTGTGAGGGAGTGAAACACATCGTTGAGTGCACATCCATGTTTGATCTTGGTGGTTCTTGTTGTTATTGCATGAGTATGATGAAAGGGAGTGAGTTCGTATACATGTGAATGATCTTTGAAACTTGAGCTCGATTACTTACATGATTTGATTCTTGATTCATTCCTAACAATTTCACTTGACTTATTATTTTGTTACTTGAGGACAAGCAACATGGTAAGTTTGGGGGGTTGATTAGGCGTGAAATTGTCATGATTCGTAGCTAGAAATGCCCAAGTTTTGGTTGATTTTGTTGAGTATTTAGAGTCAATTGAGTATTATTTCTACACATTGATGAATTTATCTCTTTGATGCTCATAGGTGAATCGAGGGCGAAAAATGGAGTTCGTATGACTTTTAATTGACTCAAACGGATGCCCGGATGAGAAGATATCGAAGAAATACGAATGGTATTAGTGCGCGAGAAGAAAAGTACTAATTGAAGAAGAAGGAGGACCACTCGAGTGGGACCACTCGAGTGGGACCACTCGAGTGGGTCCACTCAAGTGGGTCCACTCGAGTGCCACCGCTCGAGCAAGGAGTTGGCTCAAGGGCCCAAGACTTACAGAAGATTTCGTCCATTCGAGCAGCTCGAGCGCCACCGCTCGAGCCCTTGTGCCATTCTAGCAGCACCACTCGAATGCCTTCATTCGAGCCCCTGCACCATTCGAGCTATTAAGTTCGAGTGCCCCCGCTCGAGCGGGTGGTGCTCAAGTGCCTCAGCTCTTTTACCTTAAGATTCGTTTTCCTGCCCATGAGTTCCCGAATCGGCCCGACGCATATATATACTCGTTCTGAACACGATTTTGACCACCACTTCACACTTAGAGTTAGTTTTTGGAGAGAGAGGAGCACCGGGAGTTAAGCAAGCTTATTTTACGTGTAATCGAGGTTTTACGCTACAAATTCATAGTTCAATTTTGATTTTTAATTTCTTTTCTTTAGTTCTTTGTTAGTGAATACTTCAGACTTTGTTCCTTTTTATTAATTTAAATTCAGTTCTTAGAATTATTTTCTTTCTTAAAACCCTTAGTTTATGCTTTTTAGTTTTTCACTCCAATTAATTATGTTTTCGTTCGTTGCTTGTTTAATTATTTTTGTTATCGTTAAAACCATGTCTAGCTAAAACCCTTGCATGCTCGGGGTAGAATGAACTCGTAGAAGTAGGATGTAGGTACATAATTAGGGTAAGTCGTGATGTTTAGTTTTAATTCTCTTAATTAATGAATTCTTAAAATTAATCTTTACTTTACCTTTGAATTTCATTCGAAAAATGTTAGATAGAGGACGATCTTATCACTCTTTAATAACTAGTAGCCTTATCGAGAGGGTTTAGAAGGGGTTAGTTAATCTACTGGTTTATCTAGGGAGGACGACCACATTACCTTAGTTAAATTAGGGCCTCTTTAATTAAGCACGATCTATTAACTTGTTAGTGGATTAGTGAAGTTGATTGATAGGATAAAGTATTAGGGGTTGAATTCTTGAGCTTTCATCTTACAATCTTTTACTTAAGTTATTTCTTGCACGTCACGGTTATTTTGATTATGTACCTGCTCCGTTAGTATACGTAGGAATTCCTATCCTGAGCATCACCATCACATATTTGAATACAACCCTTAGTTAATTAGTTCAATTCAGTTCTTTAGCATCATTAGTTTAGTTTTAGTTTATAATAATTCTTTTAAAAACCAAAAAACACACACTCATATTAATTACGACGCGTAGATCTTCAGGGATCTATTCGCATACATTCCATCCCGAGGTACGATATACTTGCTTATACTACAGTGAACCCGTACGCTTGCGGGGAAACTACTAGTAAAAAGTTAGTATTTTTTGTTCAAGTCAAATATGAGGCTCTAATTGCTGGTCTCCACCTATCACTTGCAATAGGTGTTAGATGATTACAAATATTCGGTGATTCATAACTAATTGTGAACCAAGTCCGAGGTGAATATGAAGCAAAAAATGACCATATGATCGAGTATCAAAGAATAGTTGCTCACCTGATATCCTTATTGGATCAAGTTTTTATTGAACAAATACCATGGACAAGCAACTCTCATGCAGATGCATTAGCTCGGCTAGCAACAAGTGAAGGACCAGCTGAATTGGCAGACATTGTCATAACCAAGATGAACAACCCGTCAACGATAAGCTATAATGTTAACCAGCTAAACGAGCAAGCTAATGAAGAAGAAGACTGAAGAACATAAATAGTCAAATATTTGAAGAGTGTGGAAAAACCAAACAACTCTTTTGAAGCAACCAAGTTAATTAAACGATCTGTCAGATACACTCCGGTAGGAGAATAACTTTTCAAAAGAGGAATATCAATCCTACTCCTCAAATGTTTGCCTGGGGGGCAAGGACGAGCAATACTTGAAGAAATACATGCCGGAGTATGCGGAAACCATACTGGGGGGCAAGCTCTGGCATACAAAACTATCAGATAAGGTTATTATTGGCTGACTTTACGTTAGGATGCAATCAAGAAAGCAAAAACTTGTCATCAATGCCAGATTTTTGCCCCGAACATTCACACCCCGGCTCAGGAGCTCATGTCAGTTTACAGCCCGTGGCCGTTTGCAAGATGGGGGATGGACATTATTGGTACCTTCCCAACAGGAGTTAGAAATGTTCGATTTGTCGTCGTGGCAGTCGATTATTATACGAAATGGGCAGAAGCAGAAGCCATGGCAAAAATCACACAACAGAAGATGATCAACTTTATATGGAAGAATATTGTCTGTCGTTTTGGAGTTCCACAAACAATTGTGACAGACAATGGTCCGCAGTTCGATGGGAAAGAGTTGAGAGACTTCTGCACAAAGTGGGGGATCAAAAAGCATTATTCTACTCCTTATCATCCCCAATCTAATGGACAAGTCGAGGTCATTAATAAAATTATCAAGCATACATTAAAAGTACAATTGACGGAAAGCAAAGGCAGTTGGTCTGAAGAACTTCCGGAATTCTTGTGGGCATACAGAGTTTCTCCCAGGTCGAGTATCGGAGAAACACCTTTTGCAATGGCTTTCGGAACCGAAGCCGTAATACCAATCGAGTTAAAGGCCAATACAATCAGGACAACCAACTTTGAAGAACAGGCGAACAACTCTGCTTTAGCTATTGAAATGGATTTGCTCGAAGAAAAAATATTAAATGCCGAGCTAAAGAATGCTACATACAAGCAGCGAGCAGAACGTTATTATAATTCCCATGTCAAAATTAGGGAATTCAGAGTTGGAGATTTGGTTCTAAGAAAGTTGCTCGCCCAACCTCCAGGTGTATTAGGACCAACTTGGGAGGGCTCGTATCGTATAACGGACAAATTCCTTAATGGTGTATACGATATCAAAGATATGGAAGGCAAACCGGCCCAATACTCATGGAATGTTGTACATCTGAAGAAGTACTACCAATAGGCCAAACAAGTTCAGCTCTTGGGCAAGAAAATATCTTTGGGGGGGCAAGTGAACCAAATGAGCAAGAAACTTGCCTAGTTTTTTGGAAATTTTGTCTTTGGGGGGCAAGTGAACCAAATGAGCAATTGATAGTCTTCAACATGCTTCTTCTCGATGTCATCGGCAAGCTTGAGTTGGTTGTTAAGACGAGCAATTATTGCCTTATACTGGCCAACTAGGCCATCTTTTTCTTTGGTGAGCTACCGAGCAGTATTCGAATAGCATCGAGCAGCATCCTCCAGCTCGGCAAGCTGGGCCATCCCCTTTAAGGCAGTAACAAGGGAGTTGGCGGCTTGCATCATTGAAAAATAAAAGTTGTCCGCCACTCCTTGTGTAGAGATGGATTTCTCCAATGGCCTTGTCCATGACCGGGCGATCTACTATGTGGCCCGACGAACATGCTCGCCCGAAATCTCTCTTATGTTGACCGGGGTCTTGGAGCAGGCATACTGGTGGACGGGGTTTGCTCGCCCAGGATGATTTTCCACCCGGTAACTGCGAGCAAATAAATAAGCGATACTTAGAAACTTTTTAGGAAATAAAAATTTGCAAGATGCTTGGATACAAACTTACTCGGCAAATTTGTTATCCTCCGGACCTCAGGGGGGGTTATTTATCCTTCACAGCCTTGTCCGTCCGCTCCACTGGCTCTTTTGAAGAGCGACGAACAACCTCAGTTTGTGGGGCGTGGGAAGGATCCTTCCCCACTTTCTCTTTCCCCTTCTCTCCAGTGGGGGCAGCAGTGGACACTGGGGACCCATCTCCCCGTTTCAGTCTTTTGGCCCCATGGGGGGATCCGGCGGGGGGAGATGGTGGAGTGGCAATGGTGGGAGGGGCAGCCTGCCGAGCAACGGTTGCCCCTTTAGGCTTGTTCATCATTGCCAAAACCTTGGATGGCGGGTCCCCTTTAATCTTTCGTCCTTTTAGGGGCGGCATCTCGTGAACTCTCTGTTCGAGGAGACCGCAACACGGGGGAACAACTACCGTAACTTGCTCGGCTAAAAAACATATAGGTTAGACGAGCAAATTTTAAGACGTGAAACTATTGACGAACAAGTTTATGTTTGGGAGTTTGAATTATTTATACCTGGGGGCACCTCGACTTGTGCTTCGAGATGGTGGGGATACATGAACAGACGAGCAACTTTTTGACACTTATCTTTGTTTACGTGCTCAATGGTCCTATCAGCCTTGTCTCGTAGGGCGACCAAACACGAGGTGAAGAGGAACTCTGAGCCAATCTCTTCCTCTTCGGTGTTCCACTTGAGCAATCGGGGACCTGCGAGCAAACAAGAAGAGTTAAATTAGAACAACTTAATCCAAAGACGAACAAAATCAAGTTTATGTCTAATCTTTCCATAAGTGGTGGGAGAATATATGCGCCCAGCACCAATCACCCCCGATGAAGAAAAAGTGCTCTTTCTAGTTTCTGATTTTGTTCGGCACTCCTTCAACCATTTTTTAGTCCAGCCGGGGCCTTCAAATAGTAGTACCCACTCTTCACCCACTGGACATTTGGTGATCGTCATCAGGTATTTGACCTCTTCAGCAGGAATACGGTCAACATACCCTTCAAGGGCGAACAAACCCATGACGTCGAGCAAATTCGTCCACCCAATTGGCGTAATTTGGGTGATGGCAAGGTTGGTCGCCTCCAAAAAGTAACCAACAACCGGGGGCAGTGGCAACCTTAACCCGGTGATAAGGGTGTCGATATTGATCACCGTACATCCTGGTGGGGGCCGATCAGCTCTTTTCTTCTTCTTCGGGGCCCACATATGGATGTCGTATGGAATTTGATACGCCTCTCGGATTAGGGTAAGTTCGTCTTTGCGAACAATGCTCCAAATCCTGCTCGTCTGATAATCAGTTCTCACCAGATCTAAAACTTATCGTTGAGGCCGAGGAAAGTTGTTCGCAAATTCAGCAGCATATGCTCGCCATTCAAATGGGCGAGCAACTCCAGAGGGGATTTCATTTTCAAGCATCTTGGGGTTTGGAAACTCTATCCCATCCAAAAATTCACGAGTTAACTCGTCGAATTCTGGATCTACCTCTTCATATTCGGAGCTTGAAGAAGACTCTCCGTCCGAATCCTTGTTCGCTGTGGCTGTGACCTCCTCGCCGGACTGACGAGCACCATTATCCTCCAAGGATCGAACTACTGAATCAACACCGGGGGGAGTTACTGACGAAACCTCGAAAGGCGGTTGAAAAGGGGATCAAGGCTCTCCTCAGAATTATGATTACTCGAATATGAGGACATTGAATTTAAAAGTTTTTAGGGATATTGGTTATGGTTTCCGGTGGGAAAACCTTGACAAAAGGCGGAGGAGTCACAGGAGGCGACGGCGGCAGGGATATTGCACGGTGGTGATGGTGGCGTAGTGAAGGTTTAATGGAAAAAAATAGAGAACAGGAAAAATAAGAAGAATAATAGAATCAAGTAAGTTTAAATACCTTGGAACTTAAATAAACACGCCAGAAAAGATTAAAGTTCGTCAGAGATGGAGATTTTCGCCGAAATTGCTGTAGCAAGGAATGAAGAGTGGGAAAAATTTCATTTCCCACTCGTTTATATACCCAGGCCAAAGAATGGGGTGAAATACATTATTTCCCCAAAATTCTGGGGTTAAAAGTAAAAAAGGGGTCTCAAATGAACAAAGATGAAATATTGGAGGACTAAAACGTAAATACGAGGGCGTGTGGCCTCGTTTTTAGTCGTTTTATCGTGCGTGGGTGGTGCCCAATCATGCCGCCCACATCATCATTGGAAAATCCCCAGATCTCGGGAAGACGGAACGGCGCTACAAAAGTTGCTCGTCCAAGGCAGAGGCAGTTCGTCCTATCCCATCACTAAAATGATATCCTGACCATAGTTGCTCAACACAAAGTTGCTCGCCGAAAACAACATCTGGCCAGGATAGAGGGCAATTATTGATAGACGAACAATTAATACTGTTTGACGAACAAGAGTTAAAGCCTAAATGAGGGTTATGAAGCAAAATACTTAAACCAGAGATGATTAACAAGGATAATCAAAATGGGAGTGCATAAATCAATTTTGGAAGTGTATTAAATGATGAACAACAACCTTGACGAACAGCTTATTGGCGAATAGCTCCAAGACCCGGGTCTGGGTATGATTACCATGCCAAGTCCTAAGTGACGAGCAACATTACTAAAAGGTGGTGCACTTACCAGCTCAAAGAGTGTACGTCGCCAATTAACCTGTCAAATCAACTAGACCCTTGTCGAACAAGAATTAAAGATCCAGAGGCACATCAACATCAAGCATACGAGCGAACAACTTATGAACCATTTAACCAAGGAGTGAACAACTAATAAAGAAGTTATTCAAAGGCCAAACCCCTGAGCAAATAGTGACAAACAACTACGGATGCGTGATAAGATCAAACACAAGACTTTGTAACTAAGTTTTAGCTTAGATAAGGTCAAATGTGGTTAAAATGACACATGTTAAGCATGCAAGCTTGGTAGTCCAAGAGTCATGTACACCTCCTACTTGGTGGTTAGTATAAATAAGTTCTTCTCCAGCTATAAAAATAAGTTCAAATTTACAAATACTCCAATTACACACACTCATACACCTAAATATGCACACACACGAAATAAATACGAAATCGATACTCGTATTTATGATTTAGTAACCCGAACAATCGAATTTACCATTTACGGTGGTAATCAATCACACGTTCTTGTTTGGTGATCCTAAAACTGGTTAAAACAGCCACTAATCCTCACGATTAGAACCGATCACCAATAATTTGGCGCTAGAAGAAGGGTCGAACCTTCGGTTGTGTGAATCACACACCCTTTGGAACATCTTCAGTTATGTGAATCACATACCCTTTGCAACAATGTTTACCAACGAGTCTTGTGATAAAAGCGGGTTGTGCATGTCTCCACCAAACATATGTTAAAGACTGTAAAGTTGAGTTGTAAGGGAATATCTAAATGAATTAACTTCACACCTCTCTACAAGTTCGATATTTTAGATGAGGTGGAACTTTTTATGGTATCAGAGCCAAAAGGCTCACGCCAGATAAAGATCTTGGGTTCGATTCCTGCTGAGACTAACTCCACTAATATTATATTGTCCACTCATTGAGCCTTCCCAAAGAGGGAAAGTTGATTCGGTCCATGAGTAAGGGGGTGTAAGGGAAATAATTAAATAAATTAATTTGACACCTCTCTCCACCCATATTAAATTATTCACTCATTGGGCCTCTCCAAAGATGAAAAATTAAGTTCGGCCCATAAGTGAGAGACATGTATTAATTTCACACCTCTCTACGAATTCGAACTTTTAGATGAGGCGGAATTCTTTCAAGACCCCTTAATAAATCTAAGATATATATCTCTACAAATGAATAAACCACCATTCACGATATATCTACAAAGTAAAAAAACTTGTGTGAAACCGTCTCATGGCATGAGACAACACAAATTGACATTCACTCGTATTAAAATATTAATGTGTCATTCTCAATTTATACTACATCTCGTTGTCACATAAAATGAGAAAGTCTTATATTGTGAGGCAAATATTTCCTCACCCCGACCTCGCCAAACCGACGAGGTCAACTAAGTTAAGACGAGATCAAAATAAAAGAAGCAAGCTGAGAACCAGGCTGGGGAGGCGAGCTGCCTTGAGCTCGCCACCATTTTAGAAAGAAAAAGTACAATGTCTACCAGATCACGATCCTAAGACCCCACGTGGACCACGCTGCAATGGCGACGTACCTTCGGTGAGCTCGTGTGGGATTCCCATATCTGGTTCACGGGCCTGAGGCCAGTATCAAGACTAGGCAGTGACAACACTTTGCAGGCCCCCAAAGGGGGCGAATCTCCAAAGCCCAGGGTAGTCGTTAGCCGCCAGAAGACATGAAAGAGAAAAGTAATCTCTGCTCTAATAGAAGATCTGCTGCCAACGTACAGCTGGCAGCAGCTAATAGGCGCAGAACTCTGCACCAAATGCCAAAAAAGCCGCAGACCATGCCAAGGTACAGGGGATCGCAACAGTAGAGACAAGGATCCATGCATTTAATGCATGGATCTTCTAAGATATTAGGGCAACACTTTGTATAAGTCTTGTACTATAAATAGAGCCCTTAGGCTCATCAATAAACACAACAAATATTTAGGACTGAACTTAAACCACTTGGCAACTCTCTCTAGCATTTATTTTTCGAGCAACCATTTAGCATTCATAGTTCTTGTTCCAAGTCTAAAGGAATAAAGTATTCATTGTTCTTCTCCCTTAGCACACTTATATGTTTTATCCGATTAAGCCACATTAAAAGCTCCTCAATCCAATATTGGGTAACAACATTTTACACAAGACCTACTCATCTACGAAATAAAATCTTGGATAGGGATCTCCACTCCTTCAATGTTAATCTTCAATTTATCTGCTTTCTATGAGAAATACAATATAGGAGTGTCATCATCGTGATCTTTGTGATCTTCACAAGATAGTTCACCTAAAAGAACGTTGATTGATCATCTTTTTTGTTTCTTTGTTTCTTCTGTGCAACCTTATTTATGGTGATTTTCTTAATTTATTACTTGGATTAATTGAAAAAATCATAAATTTTATACTCTTTACCAATTACAACATGAACTTTTAAAATATGCAATTAGATACATGAACTAATTTATAGTTGCAATTCGATATATGATGTACATTTTCGGTGGTACTTAAAATTACGTGGCAACAAGAGGTGCCACCAAAGACACGTCACACCTCAAGTCAGATGCCTAATCTGAAAAAAAAAACGCAATCTTGTTTTTCTTAACTCGCAACGTTTTAAAAAATTAGAATTTCAGGTCAGCGTTTTCTCACAATTGCATATTTTTCGTATCAAACATAATTACTCCCCAGGGCATCGCTCCTAACGCCACTGCTTCTCCGTTTCAACCTCTACCGATTTCCACTACTGCCGTCCTCTTCCCCAAGTGATAGTCTCTCCCGAAATCACTTTGTCAGGTATCGACAACAATTACTCCTATTTTTTTAAATGAAAATGGTATCTCCGTCGAGTTTTACTAGCATGATTCCATTTCCCGATCGAGCAACCTTTAATTCTTTTATGCAAATTTGGCCAGGGTAATCTGGAACTGCGATTTGGTTAAGAAAAAGACGACGCCCTGTGATTTTAAAATTTTAAAACGTCTTGACATAAACAAAATAGATTTGGCATATGATGTGTTCTTTGTGGCAGCTCCGACGGCCACATAAGCATAAGTATCACCGAAAATTTATATATGTATCAAATTGCAACAATAAATTAGTTCATATATCGAATTGCAAACTTTAAAAATTTATATTGTAATTGATAAAAAGTATAAAGTTTGTAAAAATTTTTTCAATTAATCCTTATTAATTTGATGAATTACCAATTCTTCATTTTAGATATTCAAATCTCTATTCATCTCTTTTTACAATTTTCGTTTAAAAAATTATTAAATTTTAAGGTAAAACTGAGAGAGGTGGACAAATATATTTGAGGCAGTACCATAAACATGGTGTAAACGTAGCACAGTTTAAAAATAAGCAAAAAAAAAAAAAAAATGATAAATCAATTTTATCATAAAACTGGTTAGTATTAATTGTTTAATATATATATATATATATATATATATATATATATACTAGAGTGTACCCACGCGAATTTCGCGTACTGAAAAAATATATTGTATTTATTTTCTTTAGACATTTAATATAAGAGTATTTTTGTTTAAAAATTTTCGAGGTATATACAATAAATTATGGGGTTTGTTTAGCTGTGACCCGTACCCTTCACTAAACCCTAAAGATATATCCTACAAACTAAATAATAAAAAAAAACATCAAAATTCACATAAATTAATAACAATTATGGAATAACATTACTTAGACTAATAATTTAATAATAATCAATTTTCATTTCAATATTGAATAATTTATAAATTAATCAACATTATTAGTTATTGGGAGTATACGGTAAGAAATTAATTTATATAAGAAACAATACAAAATTTGAAATAAACTTTAACGTTACAAATACCTGTTCATCGATCAAAATGAGTTCCAAGTAGAACTTGCCTCTATTAAAATCATTAAAAAATATTGTCCAACTTTTACAATCCTAATTTTAACGGTCAATTTTTGGCTCTCACTCTTGATATTAGAAATCAGAGAAAATTGAGGTGTCATACTCTTGAAATCTAAAATGAGATTTAAATTACAATAATTAAATCATCATAATTATTCAGATAAAAATATATGGTATATTTAAATCTATTATTTTTTCACATGAAGAATATTTAAACTGAACGATGTAGAGCATAAATCAACAATCATTATTAAATTTATATTGATATTGATATTGATATTTAAATCTAATCAAATTGTGAGCACTTAAAATGATGAATTTAATTATAAAATAAATATACTAATAACAATAGATATATAACTAACCAACAATTGATGGGAGAAATCTCAGCAAAAGAGTGGAACAAATGAAACTTTGATGTGAAAAAATGAAATACAATATGCTCTTATTTATAATAAAAAAAATGCAATATTATATCTTGTCCAATAATAAGAATATATCACATAAGAATATTCTTTGGAATATATAACTATATACCTTTTATTTTAGAAAAAAAATAATCGAACATTATATCTTATAATAATATATTTTCAAACCTCTCCAAGATGATGTGTCAACACCACCTTATTCTTAGGCTGATATGGCATGTCTCAAATCTCTCCATTTTGAAATACTGCGCTCTCCTTAAAAGTTGGTTAAACTTTTAATCTCGACCCTTCGTTCTATATCATTAAATCTAAACCATTAATTTATATCTGCATAATTAATGCAAATAGATATTTTTTCCATTTTCTTATTTAGTTATTTTTAGAATTTATTATAAATCATATTTTTTTCCAAACTTTAATGTAATTAAATATGATCTACTTATTGAATGAATCTAAATTTATCATTTCTAACTTTGAGTTAGTATATATAGTATAATATAATAGTTCAATTATTTTTTCCTAAAATAAAAGGTATATAGTTATATATTCCAAATAATATTCTTATGTGATATATTCTTATTATGGACAAGATATAATATTGCATGCATTTTTTTTTTATTATAAATATATAAGAGCATATTATATTTCATTTTTTTACATCAAAGTTTCATTTGTTCCACTTTTTTGCTGAGATTTCTCACATCAATTGTTGGTTAGTTATATATCTATTGTTATTAGTATATTTATTTTATAATTAAATTCATCATTTTAAGTGCTCACAATTTGATTAGATTTAAATATCAATATCAATATCAATATGAATGTAATAATGATTGTTGATTTATGCTCTACATCGTTCAGTTTAAATATTCTTCATGTGCAAAAATAATAGATTTAACTATATCATATATTTGTATCTGAATAATTATGATGGTTTAATTGTTGTAATTTAAATCTCATTTTAGATTTCAAGAGTATGACACCTCAATTTTCACTGATTTATAATATCAAGAGTGAGAGGCAAAAATTGACCGTTAAAGTTAGGATTGAAAAAGCTAGACAATATTTTTTAATGATTTTAATAGAGACAAGTTCTACTTGGAACTCATTTTGATCGATGAACAGGTATTTGTAACGTTAAAGTTTATTTCAAATTTTGTATTTTTTTTATATAAATCAATTTCTCACCGTATACTCCCAATAACTAATAATGTTGATTAATTTATAAATTATTCAATATTGAAATGGAAATTGATTATTATTAAATTATTAGTCTAAGTAATGTTATTCCATAATTGTTATTAATTTATGTGAATTTGATTTTTTTTTTTAATTATTTAGTTTGTAGGATATACCTATAGGGTTTAGTGAAGGGCATGGGCCATAGCTAAACAAACCCCATAATTTATTGTATATACCTCGAAATTTTTTAAACAAAAATACTCTTTATATTAAATGTCTACAAAAAATAAATATAATATATTTTTTCAGTACGCGAAATCCGCGTGGATACACTCTAGTTATACTATATATACTAACTCAAACTTAGAAATAATAAATTTAGATTCATTCAATAAGTAGATCATATTTAATTATATTAAGATTTGGAAAAAATATGATTTATAATAAATTCAAAAAATACCTAAATAAGAAAATGGAAAAAATATCTATTTGCATTAATTATGCAGATATAAATTAATGGTTTAGATTTGATGATATATAACGAAGGGTCGAGATTAAAAGTTTAACCAACTTTTAATGAGAGCGCAGTATTTCAAAATGGAGAGATTTGAGACATGCCACATCAGCCTAAGAATAAGGTGGTGTTGACACATCATCTTGGAGAGGTTTGAAAATATATTATTATAAGACATATATATATATATATATAAATTTTATTATAATAATATTATTTTAAAAAACACCTAATTAATACCATTTAAAATGCATAGAGTTTCATTATGATCACTAGTGATCATTCTACCCGTGCTTCGCACGGACGGAATTTGTTATGATTTTTTAACTATGATAATACCTTATTTTTAATTATAAAACTTAATAACTACTTTTAAAATAAAATTAGCCCTAAACCATTTTTTTAAATCCCAGATCAAATATACTCCTAATGAAATTTGTGATATTCCCGATTAAATATTCAAAACCATTTAAAACAATTTCTTGATTAATTTATCATGAATTATTTCTTATATAGCCCACAAAACATAGAACATAAAAAGAGGATCAATCTCTGACTGGTGACAACTGGATGGATTATGAAAGGATTACAAAGGCTGATGTCTAATTCCATAGAAAAATTTGGTTGCATGTTCAATTCCAGGTGATTTAATCGGTTAATTTTTTTTTACGAAATATTAATTTCATTTAATCCTACTTAACTTTTAATTCTTTATTATCAAACGACAAAATACATGAAAATTACATTGAAGATACAAATATCCTCCATATGTTAACTCATCAAACATTACAAAAATAATACAAAATACAACAATCTCTGATACAATTTGACGATACAAAATAACCTAGTTGGATCAATACAAACAACAATTACAAACTTAATAAATGAATTATCGATAAAAATTCAACCTAATTACAAAAAAAAAACACTAAGCGATAGAAAAATACATACAAAACGACTCCATGAAAACGTTGGAAAATTCTTGGACGAATATACGCAAATGAAGAGAAAGGAGGGCTATAAATAAGAATTTTTGGGCCTTGAATGCAGCTAAAATTTAGATGTTGAATATAAAAAAAATTCAAACATACCATATAGACACACCAATTAAGAATAGACGACAGAAGTGTTTGTATTATATAGTTATAGTTATAGATAGACTAATAAACAATTTTCTCATTAAAACTCATACTATCCAAAATAGGACGGAGAGAGTAGTAAGTTTTTCATAGAACTATTTAACACATTTTAATATATAAATATATATACATATATATTATAAAATCTAAAATGAATATATCTATATAGGGTCAAGATCCACTCCTGTAGAGGGTCCTATACAGATTCTGACCTTTGGATTCACACACATGCACATGTGTGTATGTGTGGACGTGTGCTCCTCAAGACTGTAACATATTGTTGATCATGACTAAATACAAATCTTTATTTTAGCAATATTGTAATATGAGAAAATGATTGACCGTGTCTTTTGTTTATTAACATGGCATGTGAAACAATTAGCGAAAATTGTCTAAGCATAAAGTAAAATGGTAATCTGGAATCAAAAGGAGTCGGCGACAATAGATGTATCAATCTAGTTCCAACTTTAAAATTAAGTTCATGCTCACACACATTATAGAAATTTAAAGTGTTGAGAATTTCAGGAGTATGCATATCAACAAGAACATCAGAATTCAAATCAGATCTTCAAACACTATTGTAACTGAAATACTTAAGTGACTCTTTCTCATTAACTGAATCACGTAATTATTTATAAATCTAACAAAAGCAAGCTTGTGCAAGGATAACTTTGTGAGTATGTTTGGTGGAAGAGTCAGTATGTTTGGTGGTTGTATTTTGAATGAGATAGTTGGTGAGTATTTTTAGGATGTGGATATAAGTATTATATATTGGATAAAAATATAATTTTATAGTGAGTATATTTAGTAAAAAGATATAAAATGAGGTGGATGTAGATAGTTGTGCTCTATAATAAATTAATGTAAAAAACTTTCATATTAAATTCGATTAAGAATTAATAACTTCAATATTTGGTTTTAAATAAAAAAAAACTTATTGATTTTTTTTAATAAAAGATTGCATAATTATAAAGTCAATATTATTTACAAACTTTTCAAAACATCACTTTATATCACAAATAAAATTAAATAACAAATAATTTAAGACAAATATAAAAAATAAGTACCTTATCATAATAAAAATTCATCGAACTTAAACTCCATACCTAAACAATGAACTGTTTTTAAATATTAACATCCACATATAATAATAAATATTTGATATAATAATAAAATATTATATCATAATCAATTTTAAATTTTCAACAAAGCAACTTAATTAAAAATATCAAGTACGGGAACAATATTTTTTTTAAGGACCGTAATTTGAGGAGTGACAAAATGAGGATTATAACATTTTAGACTGGCAAAATGAGGACCTTAACTTTCCAGGCTGGCAAATTCAACCATTATTTTGACCAAATTGCAATAACTTGAATTTCAGGCTTAATCGAGTTAATTAGCCATTTTGGCTTGATTCGGAATGACTTGACATCAATTTGCTACTTTTAAAAGTTATTTTCAGAAATTGTCCACCTTGAGAGCTAAATCATAATTTTGCCACCACCCCTAAGTTATGCTCCTTAAAAAAAAATTTTGTATTAGGTATACACTCTTAATACAAAAACAACGAAAATCATTCTTGCTCCTACATCAAAACTATTATACTCCTTAAAAACACTTTTAATCACTTTTATGTAATCCAACACTTCTAAAAAATTTAAACTAAGTTTTAGTGAGACGAAGCATGCAAAGATCCATGTTACCAATAAACTTATATTCATACTAAATTGGGAAAAAAAATCAGTTTCGAAATACTTCAATATAATAAAATTGATTCTTCTAAAAAAAAAATTTACTCCCGAAACCGGTACACACTAAAAAACCAAAAAAAGATGAAAGACATTAAATTTACCGTTTCAGTAAGAAAAAACAACGTTAATTTCACCATTATTGCATTTTATAGAAAGCTCAATAGTTTCACCAATATTCACTGGCTTATATAATATTCAAATTGATCAATTTGACTTCATGTTGAAACATCTTGTGGAAAACTTAAATTGCATATATATGGTCCAATAGTTATTTTTCATCACTATTGAAACAAAAATTAATAAAATATGTAATATGTAATACAAAGAAAAAAAAGACTATCACATTAACATTAATATATATATATATATATATATATATATATACATATTAACAAATTGATTTGTTGATTTATTTCACACTCAATTTTTAATCCTTCTGGTTAAAAATACTCTTACACAAACACATACATTAATCATGTTTTTAACTATTGAAATTGAGAGGATATTTTGCGTTTGTATTAAAATTAAATGTGATTGGGGGTGAATATTTTAGGAATGTGAAAAAATTTATGATCATACACAAAAGATTTGGAATTAAGATAAATACAATCAACAATAGTTAATCAATAATAACAATAATGGTGGGGGAGTGAGTACATTTGGTGATTGTTTTGAAATGGAATGAGATTCGTGGATAAATATTTCAAGGGATATGAGTGTAAATATTATATGCAGGATAAAATTATAATTTTAAAGTAGGTATATTTAGTGTAAGTATAAATGAGGTGAGTGAACATAATAAAATAATGGGTGTAAATAGTTGTGCCTATAATAAAAAAAAAAACAAAATTATATTTTGACTTGAATGCGAGTTTCTTTTATCTTAAACGCTTATGCTCAGCAGTTTGAATGTTTGATCGGGAGAGATGGAAGAATATGGTGGTGACCATCACCGGAACAAAAGAAGCATGACAAAGCATTGGAAGTTAATCATATCATACACCTACCTATATGTACCACTAACATACTCAAATACACACACAGAACACAACAACAAAAGATCAGTGGATGACAAAAGTGCGTTGAATTGGAGTATATATATTTTGACCTCTTTTACTACAATATTATTGGGCTAATTGAAAAAAAAAAGTACCAACTTTATTTATTTTTATCAATTACAATTTTTTTTCTTTACAATTCGAGACACAATTTTTTAAAATTTGCAATTTTAAATATTTGATCATTTATACACCAGCCAGACGACAATATAGATGTCAAGAAATATATATTCTTAATTAAAATCGTGTTTAAGAAAAATGAGTAGATAGTCGATTTTATTCATACATGATGGTTCATGTTATCCATTTTAATTTTGAAAAAACAAAATATCATTTTGGCATCTCTGGCACCCTGCACCATTTAGTTATTGCCAGAAAATGATCAAATGTTTCGAATTGCAAAATTTAAAAATATGGTGTCACAAATTTTAAAAAAAAGAAGGTAATTAAAAAAAAATATAAAGTTGGTAAAAAAAAAAAAATTGGCAAATAACTTAATACGTTTTAATTCTTTATTATTTTTTTATAATTTTATATAGATCAAACATTCTACTACACATAATTTTGAACCTCTAAATTTACACTATATAACAAAAAATATCACCCATTGGGTTCTATGCTACCAAATAAATCGTATAAGAATTTTGTTTAAAATTTTCTTGGGATGTTCACATTTTTTTTTTTGTTTTGGATTTTCAAAGCTTATTTCACATGTTCCATTCATTTAAAAATACATGAAAATTTTAAATTTACACAATATGACATCCAAATTCTAAGAGAAGAACCCAAAGAGTTTCTATATAAGGGACTTTGAAGTTCATACTCCGATCATGCATGGTTACTTAAGATCCAAATAACTTAATTGCTAAAGATAAACAACAATATTACTTCTTAAATATTTTTTAATAAAAAAATCTTCACGAAAAGTCTTCTTATTCAATACTACTTGTTTCATTCTTCCCCTAATTTCCAATAATTTGGATTAGTGATACTTTGCTTAGCATGAAACTAATTTCCAATGTTTCAATACTATTGGTTTCATTCTTTTAATTTTTTGTAGTTTAGTGATCGGCAAATGAATCAAAATTTAAAAAAGATTGAATCATTTGAAATTATAAATATTCGGGTGTAATAATATTATTTTACATGAATATTGGGTTACCAAAATTGGATATGTACAACTTAGATTAGCATGATTGATTATATAACTCTAGAAAAAAAAAAGTCAAAGTCATACACTATTTATATACATTGAATAGTTTCGCAATGTTGACTGATTAGTTCCTCTCATTTCCTTGATCACAATTTGATACTTGAAGAGAAAAGAAGAAACTATTACAACATGACAAGGTATAATGGTTTAGTGCACAAGAAACAAAATTTTAGATATCACAAATTAACATCATCCTTATCAAAGTTAATGCGTCATGTTCAATTTACATCGTCAATCTCACAAAAGAGAACTCAAATTTCTCCACTCACCAAAAGTATATTTAGCTGTAGTGCTTACAGATTTAGCAAGTCTTAGAGTTACTTGGAGAATGCAAATCGTTGTATGCCCCAAGTGCATGCACACAAGAATCACTACTTGGAGAAAAGAAAAGCGCTAATGTGGAAAATCAGAGCATTATGGAGATCATACGCTCTTTGACTTTAGAAAGCATATGCAGCAGAGATCTGTTGGTTTATTGGCTGTTCTTTGCAGAGATGAAGCGAAGAGAATTGCTCATCAATATGTGCTAATGCTAAGACTCCATCGTATTTGAACTTGCAAAAAGTTAACAAACACTAACTGATGAACACCACGATTTTCAATTACCAACTTTGATTCTCCTTCATGCCATGATCTTACTAAAACACAAATCATGAACTACGAAAAATCAATGAAAACTCAAGCATTTGGTATTTACAAAAGGGGCGTTCACAAAATAATACAATTGAACACCACTATTTACAAGATAGTACAGTGTTCAAAAAATATATACTTATGTTCAACTTTTTTTTGTGCGTCTGTTCAATTATGTTGTACCAATTTGTAAAAAGTGGTTTGGAATTGTATTATGCTGCACTTAATCCTTTACAAAATTCAAAGCAAAAATAATATAATAAAAATACCATAAACAAATATAATCATTAACACCCAAAACGAAAATAAACAATGAGATGCATTTACGAGACAAAGTACAGATGTTAAAAATTAATAAATTAAAATTAAAAACTCAAATTTCAGGATTCGAAAAATTAACTATAAAACAATATTTTAATTTATGATAAAGCCTAAAACACTCTGCAAAATTGTCAGTCCATAGTTTTCGATGTACGGATCTGAAAGTGTGGAGTACCACCTAGAGAGATCCGGATGCAAATACTACAGAAACGCTAACGAACATGAAGAGTTGTGACGTACCTAAACTTGGCAAGAATTTCATTCATATACCAATAGTCTAAGGTGAGATCAAGGCATTGTTGAATTAATTAAAATCAAAACAGGGTCTTTTAATTCTCTAAATAAACAAATTAATACAAAACAAAACAGAGTCAATTGATTCTCCAAAATAAATCGAAATTGATCAAAATCCAAAAATTGTAGCTATTCCCAATTAATACCAATCAGAAAATTGGCAAAATTAATAGGGAAATTTGGTTGATAAAGAAAATCGAACAGTGATAAACTTGGCATTACACAGGATGATCCAGTGCTTCCAATTGCAAAATCTACTAATAAAGATATCAGGTAAAAATGGGCAATAAAGGTGAAAGAATATTATGCAGCGTCCATGAGAGATTAAGATAGGAGTGTGGGTATGCAAAGATGGTGGAGAAATGGAATGAAAAGGGTGAGAATAAATTATGAAAGAAAATGAAACGTATCCAAGATTGTAGCGTAGATTTGACGGTGCGGATCCTTTAATTAATAATTGACGGTCAAGATAAATTCATGTTTAAGAAAAAATTAATTAGTCAACAATACCATACATAAAACATGTAATGAAATGGAGGGTCAAGATCGATCAATAGAAAAATGATCGACGATCAGAAAATTTTTCCCGCCCAAACAAAAATAAGTTGATCCTTGATTTATGAATTTAATCCAAAGGTTAAAAATTCATCACAAGAAATAAACGGTCATAATACAAAGTAGGATAAAATGGTGAATTAAATGATAATTAGTAGTCAATTTTACCATAATTAGTTAAAAAGAGAGATGGACGGTTATGATCAAGAATGGAAAAGTCGATCAATGGTCCAAAAACTCTCCCTCCAAAACTATAAATGGAAAACATGTTGCTATTATATATTTAAGATTAAGACTTGTATATAAGAGACTTGCTCATAAATTAAAAGTTTTGAAAAGACTAATAATTATAATTTACGAATTTATCATCTCAATTAACCGCGAAAGAGACGTGAGTAAATTATTCATTAGTTGCAAATCAATCCTTATAGAACAACGTGGCTAGCACAGAAAGTGCATGGAAATTCTGTATAGGATAAATTCCAGACCAGTGACTTAACCAAAAGATCATCGATCTAGGAAAAAGGGGCGTATTGACCATTGAGGGGCTTCACAAATTTTTTTACAAAATTTCTACAATTATTCAATTGATATTACTAATTGTCGATTTATTTTTTAGTTTAATGACAAACTTTACTGGCATTATAATTTAAGAGTATGTCTTGTGTAAGACCGTCTTATGACATGAGACAATAGAAATGAGTGTAACTAGGGCATTGACTCATTAACACTTTGGTAGGGGTGGGTGTTAATTTGTATGGTCTCATGTCATGAGACGGTCTCATACAAGTTTTTATCATAATTTAATTATTACTTAGCTACATAAAAAGACTCTCCATACATATTTCCACTCACTTTATAATTTAATATTTTATTATTTTATTCTGAACATAGTTTTTGATTCGTTAAGAGGTCTAATATTATATATTGGCAAAAGTTATGAATTTCTTTAAATTGTTTTTTTTATTTGGAATTGTTCTTTTTTTTCTTGAATTTAGTTACAACCTAAACTATTTTCTTATGTTTCTTTTCGATAACATTAATTTTCTATTTTTTTTAATTATGCTAATTAATGAAAAAATTGATTTGTTTGAATAGATTAAATGAGACAGATAAAATAAACAGAGGTAGTAGTTTAGTAATACTAATTTCTATATTCTATAAAAATTGATAGTAAAATAATTCTCTAATTCTAATTTTTTTTTATATTTTTTAATGATTGATTTAGTAGTCATAGTCTGTAAATTTGATTATAAATGTTTTAGTTATCTCATTTATCCGATCCAATTTTGTAACTAATTAAAATAGTAAGTATTTTTTTGTAATTGTATTTTTGGGTTTGTTTTGTATACTAATTAATTTATACTCCATTTTAATTATGCAAATGTCAATATTATTGAAATTGGTCAATGAAAATACTTCATACTTATTTTTATTGTGTATTATAGTGTTGCATGTTAAAATTTCAACTTAGCCCCCAAACGAAAAAGGTCTAACTCCGCGCCCCAGCTAGGAAACTTCCTAATACATGAATGTGTGTGAAACCAAATATTTTAATATAAATAAAAACAAAATTTGTCAATTTTTTATTTTTATCATATTTGGCCACCTTGATTATTAGAAATTCCACAAATTTACCGACAAAAAAACTTGGGAATTGTCGTTTCTTGAGATTTACTGCACTCGTGATTTTATTCTAGATTTAAGTTGATATTGATATTGAATTAATTATAGAGTGAGGGACATAACTAGAATTTCCAAATTCCAAAGGCGAAACTCAAATTTCACGATTTGTTTTTTGAAATTAATAATTTTATTGTTGGGTATTGTCGCAAAACGGTGTTTATTATTCATGCGTGAGAATTGTCCGTGTTTAAAAAAAAAAAAAAAAAAAAAAACATCTACTAACATTGTTACTTTTCAAGAACAAATTTTAGGGTGTGCATCTAAGTGTATACTATGCACTTGGATTTTGTCCTTAATTTAAATCAATTTTAACTTTCCTCATTTAAAATTCACGGATTTTGATACTGATCGCGGATGCGTTGCATATGGCAAGGCCTGAGGGTCAATTTATGGCAATTCATATAAGTTGCAAGTAATAAATTTGAAATCTATATTATTGGTAGCTCCAAAATAGAAAAACAATGGCAAAGGTTACCTCTGTGAAGGTATTTTGTTTGAACCTATATTGTTTGAGATGTTCTGAATCTGATCATTGATAAAGAGGAGTTTCTTAATTCGAAATTAAAATAGAGCATCTCTAATTGTATAATTGACTAATAAATGGAAGCTTTAACTAATAAATACACATAAAAGAAAACCTCTCATCTAAGAAGGTTACCTTGTGTGATTCTTAATCTTATATTCCCTCCGTCCTTTAAAAGTATGCATCATTCTCTGCACGTCGTTTAATGCAATATGTCGGAGGATATTTAAGGGTCTTGTGAGGTTCGTTTATGAATAAAATGATTGTTTATAATAACGTTTATATGCATACTTACCATAAACAATCATTTTATTAAAAAAAAGACCTCATAAGACCCCTAAATACCCTCCGACATATTGCATTAATCCACGTGCAGAAAATGGTGCATACTTTTAAAGGACAGAGGGAGTATATCTGTACTGCCGGGGCTCAAAAGAGTGGCACTGGGACAACATTTTTTATTATAATTTGGGGTATTGTTGATTATAATTTGAGGTATTGGTAATTAATTCTCGAGGTATTGGTGAATAATTTTTTGGGGTTATAACTTGGGGTATTAGTGATATAACTTGGGGTATGATTTTAAACTTGGGGTATCGGTGATCAAGTCTCAGAGTATTGGTGAATAATTTTTTGGGATATAACTTGGGGTATTGGTGATTATAATTTGGGGTATTGGTGATTACAATTTGGGGTGTTAGTGATATAACTTGAGGTATTGGTACGAAACGCGCGACCCATGTGCGACCCGGTTTGTTGCCCGACCCGCGAATGTTAAGTTTTGGTCAAAATTGATTTTAAATTGTGTGCAAAATCCAAGTGCATAGTATGCACTTGCATGCACCCTAGAATCACTATTTTTCCAAAAAAAAAAAAAGATATGATTTGAGCTTACATATTATGAAGTACTCCCTCCGTCTATTAGTTTTTTACCCCCTTTTTTTTTTTTTTTTTTTGTCCACCAATCTTTTTCCCATTTTTTTAAAAATAAATATCACTAAAAAAAAGAAGTAGGGTCCCATAATAACTTCCACAATAATCTTACTTTATTTATTTTATCAATTTTTTCAATAAAATATTAATTTTCACTAAATTATATGTCCAATAGTAAAAGGGTAAAAAATTTGTGGACTGATAAAGTATTTTTTTTGTAAAATATGTAGGTAGTCATTTTTTTACTTTTGTCATCCGCGTTGCAATAAAAACTATCAATTCTTCATGGTTGGTCACCCTGAACTAGGTGTCAAACGGGGTGGCCCGGTCCAACCCAGACCCACCGGGCCGTGAGTTTTTTTCATGTTGGGCCGGTTGATTTCGGGCCACTTAATCACCCCAATTTTTTATTTTGGGTCCTTTACTATGAGGTAATTTTATTTTTTTTGTGTAATTGTTCCCTAATAGTTGAGAAATCTCAACTTCCTCTTGAGTACAAAAAGTGGTCCCCACTATATTCCCTTTTTCTTTTATTTCTATTTTGAATTCTTCCCTCCATTTTTGTATTTGAATTTTTTTTGAATTCATTCCCCATATTTTTTATTTCATTCTCTACTCCTCCCCCCCCCCCCCCCCCAAAAAAAAATTACCATATCCATTTTTTCTTATACCTTATGCAAATCAAAATAATCTGGAAACATAACAATAAATATTTATAAGTTTTGAAATCTAACAAATCAAACATAACAACAAAAATTTATAATATTATGCATGTTAAGTGAATAAACTTCAAGTGTATCAAATAAAATGATAGGAAATAAAATTCAAGTAGAATAACATTTATTTTATAGAAACATCGGGTCAAATTATGCACCAATCAGCTTCTAAGCCTAAGTAAAAATAAAAAACGCAAATTCTAAAACAATAAGATATGCAGTGTCTAGAAAAATCGTAAAAATAAAGAAAGTGCAAAATACATGCTCAAAAGTTCAAAAGTATCTTGTTAAGTTCAATTGTAATTTGAGCATAAGTTCAAATTTATATTATAAAAAAGTTCAAAAATATATTCAACCTTCAACTGCATAACTTTAATTTCATCTTCTACTCCAAGTTCTGCAACTTCAAAAACTTCTACTGCACAAAGATCCCCACCATTTTCTCATTTGCATAAATCCATCCTTACCATCTGTAACATTATCAAACAGAGAAAGGTAAAAATTATTAAATAGAGAAAGAAAATTAATCAAGAGTATCTTCAAATCAATGACTAATTAAACCCCACACTCAAACACTGTATTCTTAAACGCAATAAGTCAAAATTTGATATCACAACCATTAAAACAGCAGCAATTCGTCACAGACCCCAAAAATCAAAGATGAGAGAAGACACCAAGTAGAAGATGATAGAGACCCAAGAAATTTGTCAATTTCGACAAAAAAATCAGCAACCCTAACTTCAATTTGAAACAAAATTCGTCAATTGAAATAAAAATTGAAACACCACCACTGTCGATTTCGAAGCTAAAGTCCCGGCTCGCGTTGCTTCTATTCGTCTCATCGGCGCCGATGTGAAATGGAGATCACAACAACTTCCATGACTTCACCATTAAGATACACAACAACTTCAATTCACAGCAGCCGAACGCCGATGACATCACCATCGAGATTCACAACATCTTCGATTTTAGTTTCAGATCGGGTCCGATTAAAAAAATTGGGGTGGAAGAATGGAGAAAATTGGGGAAGAAGAACGAGGGGCACAATTTATAAGTAGGGTTGAATTGTTTGGATTGGGGAATTTTTGGACTGAGGATGGAAGTCTTGCAGGAGGGGAGAGAAAATAGGCTTGCAGACGGAAGAGAAAATAGGGTGTCAGGGGCTTGATGTAGATTTTTGTTGTGGAGAGTAAGTTAGGGAAACTTGGCTATTTAGGAACAATTAATGTAATACCCCGTCCCGTTTTGTACCTTTTAATTTCCTAGAAACCTTAATTATATAATTTTATATTATTATCTTGTTTCTTTTAATTTTATTATTTTGTGTGCTACTGTGTAATTTATATATATACTCTATTTTCAAATTCTCAAGTTCGAAGAAAGAAATCGAATATTTCAAACGGATAAGGGACTACGAGAAATTAAATATTAAAGTTTTAAATTATGTTTTCGATCCGTATAAATTATTGAGAATAATTAAAATACATTAAAATATTAATTGAGTTCTAAAACTATATTAATTTTCAAATCAGAATTTAATCCGAGAACCAAAGAGGTCCTAAGTAGTACATGAGATCCTAGGAAATCTTATTTCCTTTAATTCTTAACCACACGTTATTTTCATTCCTTAAAATTAATTAACAAATTAAAAATATTTTTCTTCTATAAATAAAAGACACGTATGACCATTTCAACTTAAAACAGAATTGCTAAATATCACTTTCATTTTACTCTCAGCCACCGCCTCTTGTCCCTTGACTTGAATCGAATATACTAGCTTCTACTAGTAGCTTCCCCGCAAGAGTACGGGTTCACTGTAGTATTGGCAAGTATAGGGACCAAGTATTATCGAACCCAAGGGAAGGTATGTATGCGAATAAATCCCTGAATATCTACGCGTCGTAGTTAATATGAGTGAAATGGTTTTGGTTTTTGAAAAGAGAAAATAATCTAAACTAAATTACTCTACGAATGCAAAAGGAAAATTAAACTAAGTATCTAAGGTTTGTATGCAAGTATGTGATGGTGATGCTTAGGATAGGAATCCCTACGTATACTAACGGAGCAGGTACATAATCAAAATAATCGTGACGCGCAAGAAATAACCTAAGTAAAAGAATGCAAGGTGAAAGCTCAAGATTCTAAACCCTAATACTTTACCCTAACACTCGACTTCACTAATCCACTAACAAGTTAATAGATGGTGCTTAATTAATGAGACCCGAATTTAACTAAGGTGATGCGGTCGTCCTCCCTCGCTAAACTGGTAGATTAATTAACCCCTTCTAAACCTTCTCGTTAAGACTACTAGTTGTTAAAGAGTGATACGGTCATCCTCTCCCTAACACTTTCGTACGAAATTCAAAGGTAAAGTTAAGATTGATTTTAAGAATTTATTAATTAAGAGAATTAAAACTAAACGTCACGAATTATCCTAATTACGTACCCACATCCTACTTCTACGAGTTCATCCTACCCTAAGCATGCAAGGGTTCTAGCCTAACATGGTGGTTTGAATAATCAAAGCAATCACAAGAACAATAAACATATGCATAATTGAATTAACTAATAAAATCAAGAACATAAACGAAAGAACAAATTAAAGTCTCCAAAGAAATCTATATAAATCTGAAAAACTAGGTTTAATCGTCTCAAAGAGTAAATAAAGAAAGAATTAATCTAATACGTTCAAAAGAAATACTAAAACTAAGAATTCGTAAATTAAAACCTCGATTACAACGTATAAAATCCTTCAAAACTCCTCCTCAAGCTTTCTCCTCGCTCAAAGTATGTAAAAATATGTGTTGGTATGTTGTTATCCTCCAAAACGAGTTTGGAATGAGTATATATAAGCGTCGGGGCGAACCGGAAACTCATGGGCCGAAAAACGAATTCGGAGGCAAAAAATAGGAAAGTGCTCGAGCAGCTCGAGCAGGGGCACTCGAGCATGTAGCTCAAGTGGTGCAATCGGTCGAGCGCTGGCGCTCGAGTGCTCTCGCTCGAGTTGTTTTCGGCTGTTGTACATTTGTTCGTAAAATCTTCATATTTTCTTAACCGGGAGTCCGTTTTGGCCGATTCAAAGTCCTACGAACTCCTCTTTTCGCCCTCTATCCATCTATGAAAACCAAAGAGACAAATTAATGATTTTATAAAAATGATACTCAATTGACTCCAAACACTCATAAAAAATACTCAAAACATGGGCAAATCGGGTACCAAAACATAACAATTTCACGCTTAATCAACCCCCCCAAACTTACCATATTGCTTGTCCTCAAGCAATGAAATAATAAGTCAAGTGAAATTGTTAGGAATGAGTCAACGAATCAAATCATGCAAGCAAATGAATTCAAGCTTCAAAGATCAATCGCAAGTATACTCACTCATCTTCCCTCATTATACGCATGCAACAACAGCGAGAATCACTAAAATCAAACATGGATGTGCACTCAACGATGTGTTTCACTCCCTCACAAGTGTATATCAATGATAAAGGGACTCACTCAATCAATCACACATATTGGCAGTCATAGGCTTGTAAGCACTCTTAACTCCGGCCATACTCTAGAAATCAATGCCGAATAAAAAAGGACTTTTCTCAAGGTTGTAATGTAGGCTCTTTGGACAGGTGGGAATCAATATGGTAAAGTGACTCAAGTGAATGGAGAATAGAAAATCAAACTTTCTCACTTCGAGATTAGGAACAGAATACTTCAAATATTTTCAATCAACACATTTTCAATTCCACTACTCTCAACATTTCCATTTTTTTCTTTCTCACTCTTTTCACTTTTTTCAATCACTTCACTTTTTTTTTTTTTTGCACAAACACATGAGCTCATTATCTTTTGCTCATTCTCAATTTTTTCCTTTTTCCTCAACTCAAAACTCAATCACACCCTTATTTTATCACCACTCAACCATCATCATTCCTTTTCTCAACTCACATCAATCCCTTCACTTTCACACTTTCCTATTCTCCACTCAAATTGGGACAAAAAGGCTTATGAACTTGGAATAGTGTTTAAATGTGCTAGCCAACGAAATAGGCTTACGGCTCAAAGGGGCTAATAAGGGACAAATATCCATGGTAAGGAAAATTTAGGCTAAGTGACTCAATCAAAACAAAGATGGCCTAAGATCACATTCGGCATATCAAACTAGACACGATCACGAAGCAAGAGCACACACAAGTTCTAACATCCTCTAAGGTGACGATCCTCTCACAAACGAAGAGATTAATTCATGCATCAAAATCTCATAAGGCTCAAGTCTCACAACTTTCACATCCAAGCTAGTCCTAGTGAATTCTCACTCTCATCACACAAGTACTCAAAGGAAAAATTCACAAGCATACAAGTTCTTTCTCAAATCAACTCTCATTCAAACACTCACACAAAAGAGTCCCTAACTTAAATCCACAAATCACCCTACTCATCAAATCGTACTCAAAGATAGCACTCAACAAGCATAAGATGATTTATAGGCATGAAATATGCAATAGCAACTCAGATCAAAATCACTTCAAGGAGCATCTCAAGGCACCAAATAACCAAACACGCTAAAAGATAAGGGGTGCTCTGGTGCAATGTAACAAGAAACATAAAAAAAAAACTCCACCCCCCCAAACTTCGACCTTGCGAAGAGGTCTAAGTTTGGGGTTGTGGGTTACCTCAACCAAACAATTCGGTTTCTCTCAAACGTAGCACACTCCCTTGCTTGAGTTCCTCCCTTTCGAGTACTTCATGACTCCTCTATTCTCACGAGACAAGCCTACAAAATAAACTTTCAGGTACGAGGTTAAAACTTATGACTCAACAACACCCTAATAACATAATAAGAAACTAAAAGCAAATAAAAGTGGGTTGCCTCCCACGCAGCGCTATTTTTAAGGTCCTCATGCCGGACCAAGCTCAAGGAGCTTATGGGACATCATACTCAAATTTACCTTCCTTACTCTCATAAGAGTGGTACTTGCATGTCTTTCCTTGATGCCCCACCATCATGAACTCCTTTGCTTCCTTCTCATCCCCAAGTGTTATGGGTCTCAACTCCTTCTCACCTTTATCTGGAGGGGTCTTACCAAACAGTTTCTTGAATTTGGACTTTTTCTTCTTATCTCCTCCTTTCCCTTCCAACTGGATCACGTCCACACTTTTCACTTCTTCATCCTTCAACTTCTTCCATTTATCACTATCAAAATAAGTCAGATGATAATGCTCATGGGTTAACTCATCAAGTGAAGGATTAACGAAATCATGAACATGAGAAAGATTAGAGATATGAGGTGTGTCTTCAACACGAGGATCAATTGCATCCATGCAATACAAACTCTCATCCTCCTTCGGGTGCTTCATGGCTTCATATAGGGAAATCTTCACTTCTTGATCATCAACCTTCAACGTAATCTTCCCATTTCCCACGTCTAGCACCATCCCCGCCGTAGCTAAGAACGGTCTTCCCAAGATCAGGGGCACATGCTCATCTTCCTCCATCTCTAGGACCACGAAATCGGCTGGAAAAATGTGATCTCCAACTCTCACGAGGACGTCTTCAACTACACCTTGAGGTCGAGTAATAGACCGGTCGGCTAGTTGAAGCGTCATCATTGTGGGCTGAAGTTCACCACCTTCCAACTTCTTAAAAAGCGACAACGACATAAGATTGATGCTCGCTCCAAGGTCACACAGCGCTCCCTTCTTGATCCCGTTCCCAATATCACAAAGAATGGTGAAGCTCCCTGGATCCTTTAGCTTTGGAGGAAGCGCCTTGTGCACTAATGCACTCACCTCATGGTTCAACTGCACCAACTTCGGCTCATCCACTCGCCGTCTTTTTGCGATCAAGTCCTTCAAAAACTTTGCATAGTTGGACATCTGTTCCAAAGCATCATAAAAAGGAATGTTAATATGCAATTGTTTAAACACGTCAAAGAATTTAGCGAATTTCTCATCAAGCTTCTTTTTCATGAAGTGTTGTGGATATGGGACGGGTATCACAGATTTGGGTACCCCCCATTCATCTTTCTCGGTCTCTTTCATTTTCTCCCTTGCTTCCTTTGCCTTCTTCCACTTAGGAACTCTCTCAACCTTCTCAATGCCTTCCTCTTCAAGCTCTTTGCTTGCTTGAGTGCTTTCACCCTCAACCTTCTTCTCAACTCTCATTTCTTCAATCTCATCTCTATCTTGGGGCGTCTCAGAATCAGCAGGCATCTGAGGACCTTCATAGTTGGTTCCACTTCTTAACTGGATAGTCTTGCAATGCTCTTTCGGGTTCCCCTCCGGCATGGAAGGATACTTACCAGGCTTTCTATTCAATGATTTTGCAATTTGGCTTATCTGGAACTCTATAGAAGTGAACCTTCGATTGTTCTCTTGCTGAATTCGATTCAGCTCTACATCTCTCTTTTGGAGTTCTTGATCACGCTGATCACTTTTTTTATGCAACTCCTTCACATCGTACTCCAAAGAGGATAATATCTTGCTTCCTTCCTCCACCTTCTGAAGGATAGCTCTCAATATCTCCTCAGTTGAGGAACCGCCTTCTCCACCCAGAGGTTTAGAACCTGGATCAACACCTGGAGAAACTGTAATACCCGCCTTCGGGTTAGCATATGAAAAATTCTCGTTCTTCCTCCATTGGTTCTGAGGAAGCTGCTGGCCTCCTGGGTACCCTTGTGTGTTCCTCCATTGATTTTGAGGTAGCTGTGGACCTGGAGGTACAAATGGTTGGCCATAAGAAGACCTTCCTTGAAAATTTCCACCTTGTGGATACCCATTCTGATTGTAATAAGGACCTCCCATATAGTTGGCTACTTCTTGCTGAATTGTGGGCTTGTCCTTTTGCTCATTCTCTGCTGCATTCCCTCCAACCATATTCTTCCCCAACTCAAGGTTGTTAATCTTTTCCATCATGGCCATCAACAACCTTCTCGTTCCTTCACCTTCCTCAACCTGATGAACTCTTTGAAAATCTGCATCCACATTCCAAGCCCCGGCATTCGTGACAATGTTGTCCATGATCTCTCTACGCCTCACTATTCCTTGATTCAGGAATGATCCACTAGCACAAACGTCTAGATGGTCTTGCCCAGCCTTGTTGGCACCACTATAGAAAAATGCCATCACATCTCCCTCATTGTACCCGTGCTGCGGGCACTCTATCAACATATTTGAGTATCTCTCCCACGCTTGATGTAGGTCCTCTCCTTGCTTCTGGCGAAAAGAAGAGATCTCAATCCTTGCTTTGATCGTTCTGGATGGAGGGTAGAATCGCTCGAGGAACAGACGCTCGAGCTCGGCCCAAGTGGTAATACCTCCTCGTGGAAGCGTATTATCGTACCACTCTTTAGTTATTCCCGTCAATGAGAATGGGAACAACCTAAGCCTCTTGGCATCTTCAGACATGCCATTGTAGTTGAAAGTGGAGGCTATCATTAGAAAACTCCTCAGATGAGTATGAGGATTCTCCTTCCCGATCACCCACTTGAACTGATTCTCGGTAAGCAGCTTAAGGATTCCCGGGGAAATCGAGAAGTTATTTGCCTCAACGGGAGGCAATGCCACTCCATCATAGTACCGTTGTGGCTGCGCCACGAACCTTCCTCTAATGGCCATATTCTGATCTGCGTTCTGAGGAACGTGTTGAGGATTAGCAGCTGGTACCGGTACTTGTTGGGGTGGTGGTTGGTAAACAGGTGGTGGATTGTAAACTGGTGGTGGAGGATACGGGTTTGGCGGATATGGATAAGGTGGGTATGGGTAAGATGGGTAAGGCAAGTTGTTTTGTGGTAAGTTAGGATGTGGGTAAGCAGGGTTGTTCTAAGGATGTTGGACAATGTTATGAGCTGGATTGCCTACGTTTTGTGTATCCGGGTTTAGGCTCTGGCTATCCCCAAACGGAACTTGATTCTGGCTACCACTAACTCCAGTACCTTCAACTCAGCCCAATTCCTGATTGAATTTGTTCGTAGCATCATCCAACTCATTAGAGATGTCCATTGGTTCTTTCCCTCCTCCGGCAGTATTCATTCTCCTCAAGAAAGCTTGGTTCCTTCTAGCTATCATCTCAGGGTCCAACGGTATTCTCTCTTAGCTCGTATTCCCTTGTGAGCGTGTTTTCATATACCTGACACACTAGCAGAAGGATCAAAACGCAACTGACGAATGAATAAAAATAAAAATAAATAGAAAATAAAGCACTCACTACTAATTACTAAACTATCTACAAGTCCTATTCAAAAGACATACAACGCCATCCCCGGCAACGTCGCCATTGACTTGAATCGAATATACTAGCTTCTACTAGTAGCTTCCCCTCAAGAGTACGGGTTCACTGTAATATTGGAAAGTATAGGGACCAAGTATTATCGAACCCAAGGGAAGGTATGTATGCGAATAGATCCCTGAAGATCTACGCGTCGTAGTTAATATGAGTGAAATATTTTTGGTTTTTGAAAAGAGAAAATAATCTAAACTAAATTACTCTACGAATGCAAAAGGAAAATTAAACTAAGTATCTAAGGGATGTTTGCAAGTATGTGATGGTGATGCTTAGGATAGGAATCCCTACGTATACTAACGGAGCAGGTACATAATCAAAATAACCGTGACGCGCAAGAAATAACCTAAGTAAAAGAATGCAAGATAAAAGCTCAAGATTCTAAACCCTAATACTTTACCCTAACACTCGACTTCACTAATCCACTAACAAGTTAATAGATTGTGCTTAATTAATGAGATCCTAATTTAGCTAAGGTGATGCGGTCGTCCTCCCTCGCTAAACCGGTAGATTAATTAACCCCTTCTAAACCTTCTCGTTAAGACTACTAGTTGTTAAAGAGTGATACGGTCGTCCTCTCCCTAACACTTTCATACGAAATTCAAAGGTAAAGTTAAGATTGATTTTAAGAATTCATTAATTAAGAGAATTAAAACTAAACGTCACGAATTATCCTAATTACGTACCCACATCCTACTTCTACGAGTTCATCCTACCCTAAGCATGCAAGGGTTCTAGCCTAACATGGTGGTTTGAATAATCAAAGCAATCACAAGAACAATAAACATATGCATAATTGAATTAAATAATAAAATCAAGAACATAAATGAAAGAACAAATTAAAGTCTCCAAAGAAATCTATATAAATCTGAAAAACTAGGTTTAATCGTCTCAAAGACTAAATAAAGAAAGAATTAATCTAATACGTTCAAAAGAAATACTAAAACTAAGAATTCGTAAATTAAAATCTCGATTACAACGTATAAAATCCTTCAAAACTCCTCCCCAAGCTTTCTCATCGCTCAAAGTATGTAAAAATATGTGTTGGTATGTTGTTATCCTCCAAAACGAGTTTGGAATGAGTATATATAAGCGTCGGGGCGAACCGGAAACTCATGGGCCGAAAAATAAATTCGGAGGAAAAAAATAGGAAATTGCTCGAGCAGCTCGAGCAGGGGCGCTCGAGCATGTAGCTCGAGTGGTGCAATCGGTCAAGCGCTGGCGCTCGAGTGCTCTCGCTCGAGTGGTTTTCGGCTACTGTACACTTGTTCGTAAAATCTTCATATCTTCTCAACCGGGAGTCCGTTTTGGCCGACTCAAAGTCCTACAAACTCCTCTTTTCGCCCTCTATCCATCTATGAAAACCAAAGAGATAAATTAATGATTTTATAAAAATTATACTCAATTGACTCCAAACACTCATAAAAAACACTCAAAACATGGGCAAATCGGGTACCAAAATATAACAATTTCACGCCTAATCATCCCTCTTCCTCCCTTTCATTTCCGGCGACGTCTCGCCACTATGTCCCCAGTCGAAGCCATCACCATCACTTTCTTCCTTTTCTGGCGACCAGACCACCGCCCCTGCCTTGCGAAGCACCACTTCTCGCACCGCTCTCCTTCGCCAGCGACGCCATCTCAGCCGCGCTGCTCTCACCTCTGTCTCGCTCCGGTCGACGCTCTTGTCACCTCTTTCCGCCACGATACCCACCACCGCCTCGCCGCCCATCGCCCTCCAGCATCACCGTCTTCTCCTCAAAGCGTTGTCACTTCCTCTTTTTCTCTTTCCAGTAAGTAATTAAAAATCTCAACCTTCAATTCTTTTAATTTTCAATTCCTATGAACAAACCCTTTAATTTCATCTCGTTCCTTTTCAAATTCCGATGGAGATGTCGTACCACTGCCCGTTTGATTTTGGAGGAATCGAGACGACGCTGCTAGGCTGCCAAAATAATCTGATGAACAACCGAATTACTAGACAACGCCGTTAGGCCGCCCGTTTACCACCACAAATCGAACCAGAACTCGTAAGATTTCTAGCCTCTTTCTCCTTATTCTTTTCTAGCTTCCGGAATATGGGATGAGACTATTGTTTTGATACGCTGCTTAAACTTTGTAAAATATGTTAGAAGAACAGAGTACTGGTTATTTTGGTTCATACTAGTGTAGATGGATTTGTATTATTGATGTGTTTCTTATTAGTGTTATTGGAATAGCTGAATGGTATTATTGTTTTAGTTGGTTAGTATTACTGTTGGTTGAAGTTCTTAGTGACAAAGGGAAATTCATCTTCTCCCCGATCTGTTCGAATTATGGGCAAAGGGGAAACTTTATTTTATTTAAATTTCAGTTCCAATTTATTGGGAAAAAGACTGGTACTGTTGGTTTTAAAAAATGATAATTGTCGTATTAGTTGATTTTGGAAAAGGGACCGAGAAAGGCAAAGTTGTTTATATTCAAAACTAGTAATAAATAAAAAGAGTTTTTTGAAAAATAGTATTATTCTTTTGTTATGAAAGTAACACTATCAATTTGATTAGTGATACTAATAATAAAACAAATATATATATTATATTATTTTTAGTGTTTATTATATATGAAATTCTTTAAGCAAAATGATTAATAATAAAGGGAGTTTTATTTATAAAATATAAATTATATTCAAAATTCTTTTAAAATAAGAAATGGAAATTTTAGAAAGGAAAATATTAAATTGAGATTTTTATTATATTTATAATTTCTTATTCTTTTAATTATTTCAAGAAAAATAATATATGATTATACTTTTAAGTTATAAAATCTTTTAATTTTAAAAAGTCTAAAAATATCAAAAGTTCATCTTTATAGAATCGAAATAGTCGTACAACAACTTAGTAAGTACACCCTCCAATACACCAACCTTTTAGAAGTGGTGTATTTATCAAGATAGTATGTATTTTTAAGTAGGTCTATTTTCAATAGGTCTATAAGATAACGACCTCCTCGACTCTCGTAACACAAACTCTCAAGTTTTCCTAATAATTCGAAGATCGACTTTTAATCAAATGGTTTCGTACTAGGACTCTGTGCTAGACGGGATACGCACGAGGGGTCTGTTAACCTATCACTCTCGAGATGTCTCTACAACGCAAGTTATCTTCCAAAAAGAATTCAAAGACAGTTGTAACTTAGCTATAAAGTTAAGAGGTGGGTGATGATCGGTTGATTGATCTACTTATAATACGTTGTGTTGGTATACACTGAACTCGACCAAATAAATCTAAAACAACTAATCCAACATAAATGTATCCCTATTATATAATTGTTTGAATTATGTGATATAATTATATATGATACAAAATATTTATTGTTTTTATTCAAATCAATCACCGTTGCATGATTAAGGGCATTTCGTGATCATGAATCTATTTAAATATGAATTATGTGAATTCTCCCCACGTTTTGAAATGATAGTTTTTATAATAAAGAGGAAGATGTGTGTGGCCATGTATGATAATAAATCAGGTGCATGGTCACGAGGTTTGTTTGCAGTAGTCGTGTGTGGCCATGTTTGATAATAAATCAAGTGCATGGCCACGGGAATTGTTTATGGTGTTTTGGAAGAGATTTACAATATGTGGAAAATGATTTTGGCAGATTGAGCCGATACTTGAAAATGATTTTGGGCTTTGCCCCTAACGTGAATTGATTAGGCGTGAAATTGTTATGTTTTGGTGCCCGAAACGCCCTAGTGTTGGTCGAGTTTATAGAGTATTTAGAGTCAATTGAGCATTATTTCTACACATTGATGAATTTGTCTCTTTGATGCTCATAGGTGAATAGAGGATGAAAAACGGAGTTCGTAGGACTTTGAATCGACTCAAACGGATTCCCGGATGAGAAGATATTGAAGAAATACGATTGGTATTAGTGCGGACGAGGAAAAATATCAGTTGGAATGAGTTGGAGGTCACTCGAGTGACTAGGTCGAGCGCCACCGCTCGAGCGCCTAAACGTACAGAACTTTTCTTGCGCTCGAGCAGCTCGAGCGCCACCGCTCGAGCGAATTGCTCGAGCGCCCAAAACATACAGTGCATTTTCACCGCTCGAGCGTTTTGCTCGAGCACCCTTGGATTTTTGCCTCCGGATGCATATTTTCGGCCCATTAACTCCCGTTTCGACCCGTGCCTATATATACCTCTTCCAAACACGTTTTGAAGGACCCCCGAACTTTAGAAATAATTTTTAGAATTAGTTTTTGGAGAGGAAGGAGAGGAGCAAGCTATACTTACGTTTTGATGAGGTTTTGCATACGAATTCTTCGTTTATTTTCTTTCTTAGTTTCTTTTAATTAGCTCGATTACTTTTAACGCTTTAAACTTCGTTTTTATCAATTCAAATTTCAGTTCTTCGTATTTATTTTCTTTTAAAACCCTAGTTCATGTTTCGTATTTTCTTAGTGCAATTCATTATGTTTGTATTCGTTGTCTCTTCTATTGCTTTTATGATTGTTAAAACCATGCCTAGCTAAAACCCTTGCATGCTTAGGGTAGGATGAACTCGTAGAAGTAGGATGTGGGTACGTAATTAGGGTAATCCGTGACGTTAGTTTTAATTCTCTTGATTAATGAATTCTTATAATTAATCTGAACTTTACCTTTGAATTTAGTACGAAAGTGTTAGAGAGAGGACGACCGCATCACTCAATAACAATTAGTAGTCTTCACGAGAAGGTTTAGGAAAGGTTAATTCATCTACCGGTTTAGCGAAGGAGGACGACCGCATCACCTTAGTTAAATTAGGGTCTCATTAATTAAGCACAATCTATTAACTTGTTAGTAGATTAGTGAAGTCGAGTGTTAGGGTAAAGTATTAGGGTTTAGAATCTTGAGCTTTCACCTTGCATTCTTTTACTTAGGTTACTTCTTGTTTGTCACGATTACTTTGATTATGTACCTGCTCCGTTAGTATACGTAGGGATTCCTATCTTAAGCATCACCATATCTCATTAGAACACAACCCTTAGTTAATTTAATTGCTTTAGTATTTTAGTTTACTTAGTTTATTTCAGTCTTTTAATTAATCTTTCAAAAAACCCAAAAACATTACACTCATATTATCTACGACGCGTAGATCTTCAGGGATCTATTCGCATATACACCATCCCTTGGGTTCGATAATACTTGGTCCCTATACTTGCCCATACTACAGTGAACCCGTACTCTTGCGGGGTAGCTACTAGTAGAAAGCTAGTGTAGTTCGCATTCAAGTCATGAATCAACTTGTGATATTTCAATTATATGATGTGAAACCTATTGTGCCCAACTGATTATTAAGTGAACTTGTTATTTGTATGATATTTGATATTCGTGTTTATTTTTCAATTGATAAACGAAATTGATATGCTTTATTAATGAGTATAATTTAATATACTTCGGATTTACCAATCTCATGACGTTGCAAATCACCCATACGTGAGAATTCAAATCTCACACCCCCTTTTTACAAGCCCTGCAGGTTATAATTTCGTGGAGCAAGGACAGTAATAGAGACGACACGGAGTTCCCCGCTTAAATAAAATGTTACTGTTAATATTAAGCTTTATATATATATGTGAGATATGTTATAAAAAAAATTATCCTACTCATTTCTTCCGCTGCATAAAAACTAATCACATCTCTTATTTTATTATCCCTTTTTATATCAAAAATTTTATAGTACGTATTTTAGTCACAAGTAATACCTCGAATTCGATACAATTAATGTGTTTTGGATTCGGGGCGTTACAATTAACCCCAAAGTTATGTACCTAGTAGTGTATTTCCTTTTATTTTTTTATATATATTATTATTGTACTTAATTTATATATCTACCTCAATAGTTTATAATTTAGTATACAAATTCTACTCATATAGTTATAAAAAATGTTTAGTTTGTCAATAACAATTCTATAATTAAATTAAAATTTAAATTCCTAAATAATATTCAAACAACAATAATTCAACAAATCTTAATAAATTTAAATTCACTAAAATAAATTCAAAAGTTCATAATCCAACAGTCCTCAATAAACTAAAATTCACAAAAATAAAATTAGAAAATATAGAGAGCATAACATTTATATTGAAGTATGGTTGTGTTATGGTGGATAAGTATTAAAATACAGCAACTTTTAAAAAATATGAATAATGTATTCTTACAGGAACCTTAACTAATTTTCATTCTTTAATAATTACATTATTAATTCAAAAATACTTGTATGATTCCCGAAAAATATTACTATATTCATAAACAACACAAGTGATATCTTAATCTTAATTAGTACTTGACGTAAGCTAAAGAAGAATCAAATCTTCTAAAATATTTATTAAATAAGTGAGGTTAAAAAAAATAGGGAAAATCCAAAAAAGGTCATGGAAATTCACATAAACAAATAAACCTCATGAATACGTGCTCAACAATTCTATGAACTTTAATCAAATGTCAACAAAGTAAAAATTTAGGGGGCGCTTGGTTAGGAACTCTTCAATGGTAACAGGAATGACATAGAAAATTAGTGTAATTATGATGGTTAATGAGAATAAAATCACTACCTTATCTCCTAAATAAGGTAATCACTACTCCATTTTGATTACCCTATTCTCTTCTTACAATCCTCCTCCTCAATCACTCCCCTCTTCCTCTATCAACAACCATTTGTTGTCCACTCTTATTCCAAAATTGGGGCATGACATTAGCAATAGAATCACAATTGTAACAATTCTTCCCTCAACATATCACTTTTATTATGAGGTATAGATGGAAAATAATTTTCATTCCCATTACCATTGATGAATTGCTAACCAAGCGCCTCCTTAAATCAACATCAAAAAAATATCTCAAATAATAGTAGAGATGAGTCGAAGAAAAAAATCTACCGTCCACCGGGCCGGGCTAAAAAAGCCCGGTTCTTTTTTGGCCTATTATTTTGAGACCCAGCTCATCCTTAAAATTGAGTTTCTCGAGTTGGCCCATCGGATCGGGCCCATTTTGACAGCTCTACCCTGAACATGTCAACGTGCAATTGCCCAAAGTGAAAACTGACCTCTTAAAAAGAAGTCCGACATTCTTCGGGGATGAACCCCGATTCCTGTTGACAGGGATGAATAAAAAAAATATCATTGTGGGAACATAGACAAAAGTACAAATATTTTAGGTAATATAGATTACTTATATTAGGTAAATTTAACTCTTTATTTTTTTATATGATGAACTTAATAACCATAAAATATTAATTTAAACTCGATGTGATAAATATTATCAAATTATACCTTTGATATTTTCAACTAGTTAACAAATCTGGTTTTTTAATTAAATTTTTTAATATTTGTGAATTATGTTAGTCTTGTTACTCTTAGCTTTTTTTAAGGGAAATTTGACTATTTTTAAAACATGTGGTTAAATTATAAATTCATACACCAATCAATATATAAATTTATTTAACTATATACTTTACTTATTTATATCAATTTTAAATTTGATTATATGGTATTATTTGAATCATTGAATATAGATTACTTATATTAGGTAAATTTTACTCTTTATAAAACACGTGTTTTAATTAATTTTAATTTATATTTTGTCTAAATATATCCTATTTTTATTAATATATAAATATAGACTAATTATAATAGGAAAGTTGACTCGTTTTCTATAGTATGATTTAAGTCATATATTTTTTAATTACATGAAATATTAGGTAAATTTGACTCTTTATAAAAATATGTGTTTTAATTAACCTTAATTTAATATGTTGTCTAAATATATCCTATTTTTATGAATATTTAAATATAGACTAATTATATTAGAAAAAGTTGACTCATCTTATAATAATATATTTTCAAACCTCTCCAAGATGATGTGTCAACACTGCCTTATTCTTAGGCTGATGTGGCATGTCTCAAATCTCTCCATTTTGAAATAGTGCGCTCTCATTAAAAGTTGGTTAAACTTTTATTCTCGACCCTTCGTTCTATATCATTAAATCTAAACCATTAATTTATATCTGCATAATTAATGCATATAGATATTTCTTCTATTTTATATTTAGTTATTTTTGGAATTTATTATAAATCATATTTTTTCCAAACCTTAATGTAATTAAATATGATCTACTTATTGAATGAATATAAATTTATCATTTCTAAGTTGGGCTTTTCTACGGTCAGGAAGGTACTTCGCCCTTCCTGACGTCAGTGTACCAATAAAAGCTTGACACGTCATCTATCTTCGGTATTAGCGATCCGGTTTCGCAATAAAATGAAATGATTAATTTTTTATTTTTTATTTATAAAATTACTGATATATCCTAATTATTTTCTTTTAAAAAAAACTACAAATTTACAAAATGAAATTTATTTTTATTGAGAGTGATTTGTCTCCCTCAAATCAAATCACTAATCCTTCGTATATGTAAACCCTAACTTCTCCTATGCAAATACAGGAAGCAACAAGACGGATTCTTCTAATCTATATTGGGATTTAGGGGTTTTATTTCATTTGGGTTTGCTCGGGTGCAGTGGCGGATGCAGCATAGTCAAAGGGTATGCAAGTGCATACCCTATTTTCTTGCCAAAAAGTTAGTATATATACTATAAAGTAGTATTTATGTTATAATGAATTTAAAATATTAATAAATGCAATGTTTTTATACGAAAATGATTTATGATAAGCTTATCATGAAATTATTTTAAAGTATTGAATATTTGATCAGGATTATAAAAAATCCCATCAGGAGTATCAAAAATTGGGATCAAGAAAATCTATTAAATTACACTAATACCATTGAGTTAGAATTTTTATACTCCTGGTGAGATTTTTTATCCTTTTAATCAAATATTTGATACTTTTAAACTGTTTCATGATAAAATTACTATAAACTAATTTCATATAATCATTTGTCTTAATAAATTACTAAACTTTTAAACTGTATAAATTTGTAAATGCTTAATTGAGAATTTCTTTTTTATTAATTAGTTAGAATGACATTCTTAACTACTTTTAAAGTATGAAAACTCTTTGAAAACGACTGTAATCTTTCTTTAGATGACTATAAACATTCTTGTTTGTAATTCTTAATATTATATGTTTTAAAATTTTAGATTGCCTATATTTTGTTTATATAATTATTTTGAGTAGTTCATTTTTGTACTTGAGTGCATGATATGCACTTGGATTTTGAAAAAAATATATCAAGTAGAAATTAGTAATACCCTAACTGAAAAAAAAAAACACAGTTCGGTATATTTATGTGTTTTGAAAAAAACAAAATTGAAGTCAAAATTGATCTTAAAATCCAAGTGCATGTTATGCTTGAGTGCATGCTAGAATTTGTGGATTATTTTAGCATTATTATAGAAGTGTATACCCTATTTGGATTTTCTGGATCCGCCACTGCTCGGGTGAATCTTCGAGTTGTTCGTCAGATTTGGCCAGGAATTCTAAGTGGGTTTTCCTTTCTCGTCTCAATAGTCAAAAACACAGAACGGTTGCTTCTTTATTTTTATATCTTGATTAACTCAAGTGCTGTAATTTTGTGGTGATGTGGATTTTGGGAATTGTTTTCAAACTGTTTGATAAATTGTCTCAAACAAAGCGAAAGTATCATATTAGATAAAACCTTAACTGAGCTCTAGAGCTCTTTTATAGTCATGCTTCAGATAAATTGATCAATATTGTATCCTATTAAAGTATTGAGCGTGGCTTTATATAAGGTAGACAACTCTTGCAGATTTTCATTAGGCTTGAATGCTAAAATATTCATTCTCAAGATGTTCAAGTGTTTTGTTTTGATACATAGATGACAAACAAAAAGAGAAGAACATGAAAAGGAGATTGAAAGACTTCTGGTAACTCTGAATTTGTGGAATTTATATTTAAGAGCTTGATGTCGTATAGTTTCTTCTATTATACATGAACTTCCTAGCTCGCTTACTTCTGAATTGGTCTGTCGCGACACTAGCTGTATATTAATTTGGGCAAAAACTTGTATGAAACCGTCTTATGTCATTAGATAACACAAATTAACGTTCACCCCTACCAAATTGTTAATGCGCTAATGCCCTTGTTATACCTAATTTCATTGTATCATGTTATCAGACGGTCTCATACAAGACCTACTCATTAATTTGTGTTGATTTGGCGGTAGTCAACTTAGTTTTTTAAGATTCAGAAATGGAAATTTTTTTATTTATTTAACAAACACAACCAATGATGTGATTAATTTTTAAGAAAAAAAAAAAACTCAAACATGAAAAATAGGAATGTGAATTGATTTGTCATAGTAATTTAGCAACTCTATTACTCGGACTTAAAATTGCAAACATGATTTATTCTTGCCACAATTTTTTTTTTTTGACTAAATAGCCTACCATAGCAAATATTATAATTTACATCAATGATCTATATGAGCCTAAGCACAAGTGATCACAGTGCGCACTACAAAAAAGATGGAGATTAGCGACGGGAATTTTGCGACGGCAAGAATATCCGTCGCAAATTCCTGAATTTGCGACGGATTTTTGTAAGCCGTCGCAAAAAATGACAATTTGCGACGGCTTAGGAAGTCTGTCGCAAAATATAGTAATTTGCGACGGATAAGCCGTCGCAAAATCTAGGGCCCACCGACTTCGTCTTGAACCGGCTACATTTGCGACGGAAAGGTCGTCGCAAATTTCAATTTTGAGTTTGCGACGGTCAATTCCATCGCAAAACATACCCGTTTAAAGGTGACCGTTCGGGAAGCGACCCGTTTGACTGATTTGCGACGGAAGAGGCCGTCGCAATTTAAACTTTGTAATTGCGACGGACTAAAGCCGTCGCAAATGTGAGCGGTTGAAATTTGTCAGGCGGTTTGGTGGCCAATAATTGACCCGTGTCGTCGCAAAAGAGCTCTGCGACGGAATAGTCGTCGCAAATAATGCAATTTGCGACGGAAATTTAGGCCGTCGCAAATTTACGCAGTTTTATACCAGTCCCCTTCCTTTTCCTTCCCTTTCACTTTCACTCACGAAAAAAAATAAGAAATGATACGGTTTTAATATGTTCTTCACGTATAATTGGTGTATTTGTCATTGCCTTCAACCTCAGCGTACGTATTTGTCATTGCCTTCAACTTCACCGTACGTTTTCATATTTTTAACCGTTTAATTGTCATATTTTTATTGTTTCAATTTTTTAGTACACTATTAGGTAATGAGCATGATATATGTTTATTTGATGGGTTTTAGTATGATTGATGATATATGTTTATTTGATGGGTTTAGGTTAATTTTAGTTTGTGTGATATTTTATACCTATTTTTAGTCGAAACTCTGCTCAATTTTTCTGTACACTATTAGATAAATTGTGTGATGTTTGTTTATTTGATTGGTTTACTATGATTGATATATATGGTTGCGTTGGATTGATTTTTGTGAAGAAAAATTGTGTATATCCTTATTTTTAGGCAAACTCTGCCCAATTTTTTACAACTCATGTGATATTTACTTTTAATTTGTAACAGATGCAATTTCCAGATCGTGGTTGGATGTACTCAATACCTAGAATGATAGGAGGAGGCATTAACTCTGTCTTTTGCAATAAAATTGATGACTTTATTGAGTTTGCACTACAACATCCATGCAATATGGATTGTATGGGTAATATTAGGTGTCCGTGTAAAGATAGAAGATGCAGAAATATGAGATTCTTGAGTGTTGATGAGGTTAGAACTCATCTTGTGATTTCCGGTTTTGTTCCCCGTTATTACAACTGGACCAGTCAAGGTGAACAACGGTGGAATGTTGACATCGAAACCGTAGAATACTGGTATACTGGGTGGAGCGGTGGTGGAAGTTCTGATGTTGGTGGTTCAAGTTATGTTCCGTATACTCAATTTGAACCACAAATAGAGGATGAACCTGATAGATATCGGATGATGATTGCAGAATCTGTTTGGGTGGTCAACCACAATTCAATGAAACACCTATGGAGGAGGAACCAAATCATCGGTCAAAGAAGTTTTTTGATATGCTTAAAACCGTTGATCAAAAGTTGTTTCCTGGTTGTGAGACTGAGACGCAATTGTCATTCAATGCTCAAATGTTGAACATCAAAACTGAAGGCAAGGTCAGTCAAAAAGTGTTCAATCAATTTGCTAAATTGTTCAAACGAGCTCTACCTGAAGACAACACGGCGCCTGATAATTTCTATCAGAGCAAGAGGCTCTTGAAACATATGGGTCTACCCTTTGAGAAGATTGATTGTTGTACAAACGGTTGCATGTTGTTTTGGGATGAGGATGAGGATCAGGATCATTGCAAGATGTGTGGTCACCCACGGTACAAACCATCTGGTCGTACAAAAAGTAAGAAGAAAGTGCAGTTGAAGGCTTATAAGGCAATGTATTACCTTCCCATCACTCCTCGTCTAGAGAGGTTGTATCATTCCAGTGCCACGGCTAAAGACATGACATGGCATGCTGAGGAGTGTTCTGGTGAGAATTCTGGAGAGATGCGGCATCCTGCAGACTCGGAGGCATGGAAACATCTTGATAGGGAGTTCCCAAATTTTGCAAGGGAGACGAGAAATGTGAGGTTAGGCTTGTGCACGGATGGTTTTGCCCAATTTGGAATGCACGGAAAAAAGTATTCATTATGGCCTGTGCTGTTGACCCCGTACAATCTACCTCCTTGGTTGTGCATGAAGCCTCAACATATATTTCTTAGTATCTTGGTGCCTGGACCACACAACCCCAAGCATAAATTGGATGTATATCTCCAGCCATTGATTAAAGAGTTGAAATCTTTGTGGTCTACGGGGGTGGAGGCCTACGACGTTCATAGGAAGCAGAACTTCACGATGCGAGCTGCACTTTTGTGGACCATTAGTGACTTTCCAGCATTTTCTATGTTGTCTGGGTGGTCAACAGCAGGAAAACTAGCATGCCTGTGTTGCATGGACGGTTCTGATGCATTCTATCTTCCGTTGAGTAGAAAAGTGTCATGGTTCGACAACCATCGCAAGTTTCTTCCTTCTGATCATCCCTTTCGGAGGAACAAAACAGACTTTCTAAAGGGTAAAAATGCAGTAGGCCGCCCAAGACCACGGATTCGATCAGGTATGTGTCTGGGTACTGAATCACTACTGATGTCTATGTGTCTCATATATATAAGTTAACCATATATAAATTAATTATTTCAGGTGATTCGTTGTTGTATGAGGTTACAGTCACTGATTTGATGAAGACAACTGAGGCGGGTGCAATGGAGCACAATAAACGTATCCAGGGTGGTTGGAAGAAGAGAAGTATCTTTTGGGACTTACCTTATTGGAGCAAGTTTTTGATTCGACACAATTTGAATGTGATGCATATAGAGAAGAATGTTTTCGACAACTTGTTTCATACGGTCGTGGGTACTGAAGGGAAGACCAAAGACACTTCAAAATCCAGAGATGAGTTGAGGCTCTTCTGTTCTCGTGCTTCCCTACACAAGGATGAGCAGACAAGAACATATCCCCAGGGCTCTTACACAATTAGTAAAGCAGAAAGGAAGAATTTGTGTAAGTGGGTGAAAGAGTTGAGCTTCCCTGACAATTATGTGTCGAATTTGGGAGACAGAGTTGACACGGAAACCGAAAAGGTGTCTGGAATGAAGAGTCATGATTGTCACGTGTTCATGCAACGACTCTTACCTATTGCATTTCGGTACTCACTTCCCAAGAATGTATGGAGTGTCATCACGGAATTAAGTCTCTTTTTCAGACACTTAACGACATCAACGATTACAGTTGAGGACATGAGGCGTTTGGATGAGGAGATCCCTGTTATTCTATGCAAACTTGAGCGGATTTTTCCACCCAACTTCTTCGACTCGATGGAGCACTTACCCGTACACTTAGCGTATGAAGCCTCAATTACTGGTCCCGTACAGTATCGATGGATATACCCTTTTGAGAGGTAATTCTATACCATTTTTTAAATCGACTTTTAAGATCAATACTGAATAAATTTTCTAACACAAGAATGTTTTAGGTATTTGCACAATTTAAAGCTCAATATTGGAAATGCGGCCCACATCGAAGCATCAATTGTTAATGCATACCTTACTGAAGAGGTTGGAGCATTTTGTTCTTACTACTTCGGCGATCAAGTTCAAACCAGAATCAGAAATGTGCCTCGCAACTACGATGGTCGTGGAGTAGACCATCCCCTTCGTGATGTTGAAGGTATGTTATCTGTATTTTTGCATTCGGGTCGACCAATGGGTAAGGGCACCAAACGACCGTTCAGGGGCAGTATTGAAGAGGAAACAATACATTCATATGATTTGATGAATTGTCCTGAAGTCCAACCGTATATAGAGTAAGTAATTTAATTTTATAGTTGAGTTTTTTACAATATGTATACTGTTGATATCTGAAAAGTAATTAATTTCTTTTTTCTGATATATAAGCATGTTCTGTGAGTATAAGTGTCAAGTAGAACCAGACATCACAGATGCAACAGTTTTTCAATCCATCCGCAATGATTTTATGTTTTGGTTCCAACGTTACGTGAGTACCACATAATTATATGATTTTTACCTTATAACAAATATGTTATTATTTTTATACATGATAATTTAATATTTACAGGGTCAAAATGGCCTACTTAATAACAACCCACATCTTGAAGCTCTGAGCAAAAGACCACTACGTAGTGTGGTATCATACCACGGATATTACGCAAATGGATACAAATTTCATACTGAAGCGTATGCTTCAACGAAATCGACTACAAACAGTGGTGTTTGCGTTATCGGTGCAAACTACAACGAAGAACCCATCGATTACTATGGAGTGCTGCAAGAAGTAGTTGAAATAGAATATCCGGGTTGGCCGAGCAGGACGATAGTGTTGTTCTTGTGTGAATGGTATGATCCAGGGAACCAAGGAACAAGAGTCGACAAAAACTACAAGATTGTTGATATCAACACCGGAAAGAAGTTTCCGGCGGCATACGATCCTTATATTTTTGCAACGCAAGCATCTCAGGTATATTATTGCAAATACCCCGGATCAAGTAGGCCCAACTTGAGGACAGTTTGCAAAGTAAAGGCAAGATCATTGGTTGAAGTTTCTAATCCATCAAACAAAGACGGTGTAGAACCAACAGATCCATTTCAAATAGAGATACAAGAGGCTCAAACAGAGGTTGATCAAGCAGGTGTGAATATTTTTGTCGACTTACTTGCTGCAAATCCAGAAATGATAATGATTGAAAGTGATCATGAGGGTGATGGACAAGAGCGCGGTGGGGAGGAAGAGGAAGAGGAAGAGGAAGAGGAAGAGGAAGAGGATGAAGATGAGGATGAGGAAGAGGATGAAGATGATGATGAGGATGACGAGGAAGAAGACGACGATTAGAATTACTAAATTATTGTATATATAACAAGTGAAAAACGAAAATGAATTAATTTGGTAAATTATGAAAAAAAAAACGAGTCAATTTGGATACATACACAATTAATTGCGTACAAATGAACGAATTATAAATTTAAGCGGGAGTCGAAATAAATAAATTTACAGAAATAATAAAAATTAAATGGCCCCAATATTTATAAAAACAAGTTAGAAACGAAAATGAATTAATTTGGTGAATTGTAGAAAAAAAAATGAGTCAATTTAGATACATACACAATTAATTGCGTACAAATGAACGAATTATAAATTTAAGCGGGAGTCGAAATAAATAAATTTACAGAAATAATAAAAATTAAATGTCCCCAATATTTATAAAAACAAGTTAGAAACGAAAATGAATTAATTTGGTGAATTGTAGAAAAAAAATGAGTCAATTTAGATACATACACAATTAATTGCGTACAAATGAACGAATTATAAATTTAAGCGGGAGTCGAAATAAATAAATTTACAGAAATAATAAAAATTAAATGGCCCCAATATTTATAAAAACAAGTTAGAAACGAAAATGAATTAATTTGGTGAATTGTAGAAAAAAAAATGAGTCAATTTAGATACATACACAATTAATTGCGTACAAATGAACGAATTATAAATTTAAGCGGGAGTCAAAATAAATAAATTTACAGAAATAATAAAAATTAAATGGCCCCAATATTTATAAAAACAAGTTAGAAACGAAAATGAATTAATTTGGTGAATTGTAGAAAAAAAAATGAGTCAATTTAGATACATACACAATTAATTGCGTACAAATGAACGAATTATAAATTTAAGCGGGAGTCGAAATAAATAGTTTTACAGAAATAATAAAAATTAAATGGCCCCAATATTTATAAAAACAAGTTAGAAACGAAAATGAATTAATTTGGTGAATTGTAGAAAAAAAAAAGAGTCAATTTGGATACATATACAATTAATTGTGTACAAATGAACGAATTATAAATTTAAGCGGGAGTCGAAATAAATAGTTTTACATAAATAATAAAAATTAAATGGCCCCAATATTTATAAAAACAAGTTAGAAACGAAAATGAATTAATTTGGTGAATTGTAGAAAAAAAATGAGTCAATTTGGATACATATACAATTAATTGCGTACAAATGAACGAATTATAAATTTAAGCGGGAGTCGAAATAAATAATTTTACAAAATAAAAAAAAATAGTTGGGCAAAATATTTTAATAAACAACTTAGATACGAAAAGAAATTAATTTGGTGAATTATAAAAAAAATGACTTAATTTGAATACATATACAATTAATTGCAAAAAAATAAACGAAAGTAGCTTGTGCCCTAGTGGCGCGCGCCCTCTCCTCTTGCACAAAAGGTCCCGTGTTCGATTCCCCTTGGACGCAAAAAATGGATTAATTGTTCCAGGCCTAATAAGACTAATGTAGAAGGTGGGCTGCATATAATAAGGAATGGGTCGGTTGGCCCAGTGGTCCGTCCCCGCCCCGGCCGCCTCGGGTGCCCGGGCTCGAACCACGCGAGCCACTTTTTTTTTGTATAGGCTCGGTAATTTGCGACGGCCATATTCCGTCGCAAATATTGAATTTTGCGACGGAAAACAGCCCGTCGCAAATTATAACACAAAAAAGTATAAAAAATATATAAAAACATTTGCGACGGAATTTAGCCGTCGCAAATGTTGTTGACCCGATCGGGTCTGACCCGAAAAGTTTGCGACGGACTACTGTCCGTCGCAAATTCTGTGTGACCCGGCCGGATCTGACTCGCCGATTTTGCGACGGATTTTTCCGTCGTTAATTTGCGACGGATGGCCGAATCCGTCGCAAAAATTTGCTACGGCTGTTTTAGGTACGGATACGTGTCCGTCGCAGATCCCGTCGCAAAACACTGTTTGCGACGGATTTTCCGTCGCTAATTCCGTCGCAAAACAGTGTTTTTTTTGTAGTGGCAGTTTTTACAATTTTTTTTATGACACTTAAAACTCATTGCTAAATGCAGTTTGGTTAAATATCCAACTTTAAACCCTGGTTTATCAAGTAAAATTGATCATATTTTTTTGGACGATTTTTTATCAGTTTTTTTCTTACTTGGTGGTTCTCATAATAGAGTATTAAATAAGAATATAAGGCACACTCTCATATGCATATGGTTCACGGTGCACTCACTCAACAGTTAAGATTGTTTACACTGAAAAGTGTGGTTAGATTACACTGAAAATCGTTTTCTGTGTAATCTAACCACACTTTTCACTGTAATCAAATCATATTTTTCAGTGTAAGTAGTATCAACTATTGAATGAATGTATCATACACCAAGTGCACAAGAGTTACTTATAATATAATTGTTGTAAATAAATAAATGACAATAAGCTATTATAATGTGAATGATAACTCTTGCCAAGTTATGGTCATTATCATCTTTAACACGAAAAATTCAAAATTACTAGTATATTTACACACATGTTTGATCAATGATATGGCCGATTCAGTTTAGCAACTTAAATTAAAGTATCTTGTTTATACGATGCAATTTGTTAAAAAAAATATTAACCATGATTTATTTATAAAAGCTACAAGTAGCAATGCAATTCAGTTGGGTGGTTTTATTAAATTTTATGAAAGCCATACAAATAATTCCTCCAAACATTTTTGAAGATTAAAAGCATCTTCTCAACAAGCAACAAAAATTACAAGAGCAGTTCAAGAAAGCCTAAATGTGCCATATTTAAATCCCAAAAAGGACTTTGACCAAAAATAAATAAAAATCCTTAAAAGAGTTTTAATCACAAAATCCTCATAATCCCAACAATAAAGGAACCCTTGAAAAATTGTGAGACCCCCATCCAATGCATCATAAAATATAAAAAAACTAGTCACAGACCCGCGAAATTTCGCGGACTAGAAATAAACATTTTGTTTTTTGTAAATCTGTTAAACCTTGTTGATTTTTTGTATTTAAATATTTTTAGCAACATAAACATTTATTACACATGATACTATTACTTTAAAATTGTAATATGAAAAAATAAATTGTAAATGAAAAATATATAAAACGTTAATGAAATCACAAAATATTGCATTTATAAATAGTAAAAACAACTAAATAGAAAAATAAATTTAAGTATAATGTTTTATCAATGATATTACTCGACTGCATCTATTATATTCGTGACTTTATTTATGGTGTCGTAGATGTATAATTGGGAGAATTTTGGCTTGTTTCCAAGTTGAGGCACCAAACTTCTTATTTATGGTAATTGATTTCATGTTATCTATACACACACGGTGCACTGTCATTGTTTATCGTATCATCAACCTTACCGCACTTGAATGTATAATTGTCCATATCATAGGCTTGAATTTACTTGGGATTCAAAGTCTATCCAATATTTTATTCAAGTTAAAAGAATTATTTATACTTAAAAAAAGATAAAAAAAATTAATTACGTGGAATCATTATCATCCTGAAAATTGATATTTTTTGTTGTATTCTATTTTGTGCAACAATACTTCTCCCAACAAAACCTATATATAATGTATATGTATATACACGCTTAAAATCACATAATATAAATTATAGTGCTAAACCTGCGAAATGGAAGTAAACTTTTATGTAAAACTGTTGAATTTTAATATAATTTTTTTGTTTAAAATTTTTTAGTAACCTAAACATTTATAATACGCGGTACCATTATTTTAAATTGTAATATGAATATGAAAAATAGTACTTGAAAAACATATAAAATGTCCTTGAATTAACAAATTTAATTATTATGTAAAAAAAACTTGCAATCAGGTACATGCATTGATTTGAATCTGTCATTTATCTACAATAGTTACCTAAGCTCAATTAAGGCGCAATTCTTCAATTCCTCGTTGCTTAGACGCAAATCTGAGAAAAAAAATGTTAGATTTATTTTTAAGAACATCATATAAATATGTTTTTATTAATTTGGTTATCTAATTATTAATTATTTATTTTTTGGCAAATGTATTAATGTTTCTTGACATATCGTAATCGGACTTTATTTGACCCATATATTATAAAATTTGGCCTAAATTGGACAAAATAAAAAAGAGTGTCCTAGTTTTGCATGTTTGTGAGGATATTGTCTTAATTTTGCAAGTTCATAAAGATATTACTCAATCTTGCAAGCTCATAAAAATAGTGTTATAATTGAACAAATACTTATAAAAATAGTGTCCTAAATAATAATTTTTCTAGATATAGCTAATTTAGTTGATGATAAAACGAATAGTATTAATTTAATTTAAAAAATATTAATTGGTTAAAGTAAAGTGTATCTAAAAATAATTATAAAATGGTTCATATTGTTGGGAAAATAGGGGTGTCCGGAATCTATTCGGGATGAAATTTAAATACGAATTTAAATTCAATTATTACTAGCATGAATTAATCCTAATTAATTCAAATAATAATTCCAACAACAAATTTAACATCATGCATGTTGAATTAATTCACATAAAATCTAGGCGGAATAAACAAGAATTTATGTGACTTACGTACCTCTTGTAGAATTGGCCTTTGAATAAACGGGACAATCACGATTTCGCTTTATCAACCCAAAAACCTTATCAAGTATTTCCCTTTCGCCTTACTTGATCACCGGTGGGAGATGCTTTCAAGTAATTTAAATAACTAAGGAAAAAGAAAAATATATATGCTCTTGATTTTTCCAACACATGGATTTATGTACTTGGGATGAAATAATTACCCCCTATTTATAAAGTAGAGTAGGCGAAATTTTCATGTGGATTTGGGCTTGGAAAAAATCTTTTCTTAGTCTCTAAGAAATCTTGAATATATCTCATATATTCTTTTCTCCATAATAAAATATTCAACAAAAATCTCACTCACTTTATTAGGCTTGTAATTTTCGAAAATAATGAATAAGAATCCAAGATTTGGATCTTCTTGAATATATGAGATAATCTTGTATTCCAAGAATACTTATCTTCCATAATATCTTTTCAAGAAAATCAACAAAATCTTTTCTTACTCCACATAAGCAATTTTCGAAAATTACACTTGAAAAATCAGCATTATATTATCTTTTTATATTAATCACCTTATCATTATTGGGCTACTTAATGGGCTACTTGAGGGGCCTTTAAGGAGAATTAAGATTGGACCTCCTAATGGACTTCTGAATTTCAATATTGAGCCTCAATATAATTCAATCCATTAATATTAATTATTACCACTAATAAATTAATATTGCACTATCCATCTTAATCCATATTACGATAATATGGGCTCCCGGTTATTATTTCCCGCGTTTAAGATTATCAAGTCCATTAATTAATTAATTAAGCTTTTGAATAGCTCTAAATTAATTAATATATTTCACCTTGTAGTAAAGACAGTTCAACATTATTATCCGTACCGAAGAAACTGATTCTTCACTTGCAAGATTTGGTACGATAAAACTTCTGAGCCCACCAAGGGGACTAATCACACGAGTCGTACTCGCACGCGTTTCTCCGTATTAAATCTTAGCAACCGTCGTATGATTAATATTACTGCCCAAAGCACAAGGTTCGAAGTCACAATGATTCTCACCCAACATGAAGCAAAGCAGTAACCATTAAGCACACACGGTCCTATTTAAGTGACGGAGATTAAGAAATCAACAACCACTGAGGTCTAATTCTTCACATTTCAGAACAGAAGAATTTATCCTCGTTGTAGGTCCTCTTCAACACATACTAAATGTGCTAGTGCAATCTCTTAGTCAAGACAGACCAATATGAGACTTACACATCGATCTTTCACGGCGGATTGTTCAATCCCACCTAGGTCGTGAAAATGTACGTTTAGTTATAAGGAAACTGTTAATGTTATCTTCCGTGATCGGGTATCACCACATTAACTACAATGTAACTAGTACTATTATGAACTGTTTGCAATAAATATTCAACATTCAATCATATCTAAAGAATGTGCGACAAAAGAATTATTCTCATAAACAAGTGTTTGATACATGAGTTATACAAAGTAAAAGCATACTTTCACGTATAACTCCAACAATCTCCCACTTATACTTAAAGTCTTCTTTTTAGTATACATCATGCATGTCTTAGTGTAGTAGCTCTACGTGACATCTCATGTCAACCTACACTAACCTAATAATTCCTCCCACTTATACTTAAAGCAGATTGACAATAGTCTTGACTTCCATTCCATCCACATGTCTCTCGAATGTACTCTGAGGCAGACCCTTTGTGAATGGATGTACTAGGTTGTCCTCTGACATTTATCTTTGCCACCTCTTTATCTCCTCTCTTAATGATTTCTCGTATAAGATGGTGTTTTCTTTCAATGTGTTTGCTGGCCTTGTGGGCTCTCGGTGTCCTTGAATTTGCAACTGCTCCGACATTATCACAATGGACAGTGATTATGATGGGCAAATTCAGAACAATCGTCCAAGTCCACTAAGAAGTACTTGAGCCAAACCGCTTCTTTCGTTGCTTCACAAGCAACTACTTATCGGCTTCCATGGTCGAATCTGCGATGCATTTCTGCAAATCGCTTCTGGAGTCTATGTCTGATTGGAAATTTTAGTCCGTGTATCTCATGGGAATTAGACCGTCTGACTGTTAAATCAGCATTCCATACCAAGTTCTTTTCAGAAACTAAAGAACGCATTTAATTGCAATCTAATGTGCTTTCCCGAGGTTACTTTAATATCTTGCCATCATGCCCACGACAAAGCAGATATCCGGTCTCGTACACAACATTGCACACATAAGACTTCCTACGTTCGAAACGTACGGAACGTCTTTCATGTCATCTATCTCCACTTGGGTCTTAGGGAATATTTCTTTGGATAGATGAATTCCGTGTCTAAAAGGTACAAAACCTTTCTTGGAATCTTGCATGTTGAAATACTTCAAAACAATGGCTTCGTATGAAACTTGTGATAAGCCCAACATCCTCCTCTTGCGAACTCGAGTGATCTTGATCCCAAGGATGTGACTGGCTTTCCCTAAGTCCTTCATATCAAACTGATTTGATAGCCATACCCTTACGTCTGACAATACATTTACATTGTTTCCAATGAGCAGAATATCATCTACGTATAATACTAAGAATACCACCGCAGTTCCGTCACACCTTTTATACACCAACTTTCGAACTTGTTTTGATCACAAACCCATAAGACTTAATAACTTGATCAAAACACTGGTTCCAAGTACGCGATGCTTGCTTAAGTCCATAAATGGATCTCTTTTACAATGAAACCTTTGGGCTGTTGCATATAGATATCTATCCCGTCAAGACTTCCGTTAAGGAAAGCCGTCTTGACATCCATTTTCCAGATCTCGTAATCTAGGTGCGCAGCGATCGACAAGAGAATACGGATGGACTTAAGCATAGCTACAGGCAAAAAGGTTTCCTCATAATCGATCCCTTCTTTTTTAGTATACCCTTTGGCCACTAGCCTTGCTTTGAAGGTCTCAACCCTTCCGTCCAGTCCTCTTGTACACCCACTTGCATCCAATGGGTTCTACCCCATTGGGTGGTTCGACCAACTCCCACACTTGATTATGATCCATCGAACCCATCTCGGTTTCCATTGCTGTTTGCCACGACTCCGCGTCTTTGTCTTGGATTGCCTCGTCGTATGTCTATGGGTCTGATTCATCACCGGGAATTAAATACTAAGATTCTTCTATTCCCATGAATCTCTCGAGTTGCCTAGCAATCCTCCCACTGCGATGGGGTTCCGGTTGTGAAGGTGTGACGTATGGTACATCATCTTGTATACTTGGTATAGGAGTTTGCCCTCTTAACTCGTCTAAGGTAATCTCACTTCTGGGCTTTCTTTTGTTCATATAGTCTTTCTCCAAGAATTTAAAGTGTGAACTAATCACGGTCTTTTGATCCTTGGGACTATAGAACATACACCCTTTCGTTCCCGCAGGGTATCCTAGAAACAGCCTTAATTGCGAACGTGGATCCAACTTACTGGCTTTCTTGTCTAGCACGTATGCCGGACAATCCCAAATCCGCAAATGTCTTAGACTGGGCTTGCGCCCGGTCCACAATTCCATTGGGGTTTTAGGAACCGATTTGGATGGCACCAAGTTTAGAATGTAAGCCGCCGTTTCCAAGGCATTACCCCAAAACGACTTGGGTAAATTTGAATAACTCATCATGGATCTGACCATCTCTAAAAGAGTCTGGTTTCTTCGTTCCGCCACACCGTTCTGTTGAGGGGTTCCCGGTGCGGTTAACTGGGATACGATCCCTTCGTCCGATAAGTAGTTCAAGAATTCATCGTTGAGGTATTCGCCCCCACGATCTGATCGTAGAAACTTGATACTCTTTTCCCTATGTTTCTCAGCTTCGGCCTTAAACTCCTTGAACTTATCAAAATTTTTAGACTTATGCCTCATAAGGTAAATGTACCCATATCTCGAGTAATGACAAATTACTCATACCCCTTCTTGCTATGATCATCATTGAACCACACATATCGGTATGAACGAGTTCTAACACTTTGGTGGCTCTATTCCCCTTGACTCCAAATACCATCTAGGTCATTTTACCCTCTAAACAGAGTTCACAAGTTGAAAATGACTCAACTTGAAGTGACTCCAAGGATTCATTTTTCACCAACCTTTGTATCCGCATTAGATTAATATGACCTAATCTAAGATGCCATAGAAGTGTTTCCTTCATGTCCGAAGAATGCTTTCGTTTATTACTCGAAATAATCGATGTGTTATTAGATTCAATTTTATGAGTGGTGTGCCCAAATAATGGTATAAAGATCATCCATTGAAGTTCCAGAACAGATAAACTCATCGTTTCAAGAAATAATAGCATCCTTATTAAAAGAAACTGAGTATCTATTCAAAAATAGTTTAGAAACTGAAGGTTGAGTTCTTTCTAAACTAGGAACATGAAGAACGTCTCTCAAGACCATAACTCTATCTTCAAAAGATAGGCGCACTTCTCCCACTGCTTCAGCTGCCACTCTCGTAGCATTGCCCGATGTGATGGGGATCTCACTTCCGTTAAGTCGTCGGGTTAGCTTGAACCCATGAAATAAATGTGATCAGTAGCTCTCGTATCCACTATCCACGAATAGACAGCATACGCCACTTCACAAGTTTTGATGACTAGGGTGTGTGAATTACCTAACTTTCCTAGTCTCTTAGGCTTGGAACAGGCAGACCTCCATTGTCCTCTCTCACCGCAACTAAAACACTTCCCCTTTGATGCTAGCCTTTGCATTTTCCTTTCGCAACAATTGGATTTGCTTGAATCCGGCCTTTGGTTCTCTTCCTCTTTTTCCCTCCCTTGGGACCAAAAGAGGTAGACGGACTATTAGCCACCATAGCACTAGACTGGTGCTCTATTATCACCTCCACCGAAACTAAAGCTTGCAAGAGCTCGAGCAAACGACTTGTCCATTCATTCATCTGACAGTTCAGATGAAACTGCTCAAAGCTTCTCGGTAGAGAATGGTATATGAAATCAACCTGAGAAGGGACATCAAAATCCGCACCAAGTACTTCCAACTTGTTAAGGTATGCCATTATCTCGAGAACGTGCTCCCTCACGGGCGTTCTTTCACCATTCCAACTTGACCGAGTCATGTTTGGTGAACTGATTAGTCATGGGATTCTGATGTGAAAACATCTCTTCAAGGTTTTCCATTATTTCAACAGCGGATACAATGTCTTCATGAACGCGCCTCAAATCCTCAGACAAAGATGTCAAGATGATGCACTTCATGTGTTCATTGTCACGCTGTCAATCATAAATTGTCTTTTCCCATTGCTTGACTTATCATTAGGCTTGCCGGGTTTATTAACGTGAATAACTCAATTGTGTTTTCGTGCAGTAAGGACAAATTTAAAATTACATTTCCAATCGATATAATTCTCTCCAAAAAGTTTATTAACTTTAAGTATATTAAACAGTGGATTAAAAGGTTGCGACATGATGAAATGAGAATAAAACATACATTCATATCAATATCTAGAAAAATACGAAATTATCATATAATTCGATCACATCAATTATATTGAAACCTTAAAACAATATAATCATGCATCAGCCAACATCTCTGTTGATGATCAGTTCTAATTTCGAAGATTAATGGTTGTTTTTTGTGGTTAATCGATCATCAAACAATTACGTGTGATTGATCACTAACGTAATTAGTGAATACGAATTTTCGGGTTTAGATGGGTTAGAAACGTTTGAAAGCTTACGTGTTTAAGTTCGATTGTAAGTTAATCGAGCTGCTTTAGATTCGTAAACGAAGTTTGGACGTGTATAATAATTTGTGCTTGTTTTACTAGCTGAAAAAATCTAAGTATTTATAGACATTTGCCTAGCAGAAGGTGTCGTGACTTTTGGCCTACCAGGCCTGCATGCACGACACCTGGCCTTTGACTAAGTTGACCTTATCTAAACTAAATTCTATCCTTATCTTGTTGGACTTGCTCGCAGTCAAGAGCTGCTCGACATATTGGACTTGTCCTGGAGGAGTCTTTAGTCTGATTTTGTTGGTCTCTTGTCTCACTTAGTTGTTATTTTAGTTTTGTGGTCGGATCTGGTCGGCGGGATGCTAACTGAGTTCGTCATGTGGCTCTTAATCTGATTTTGTTCGCCCATTCGCCTTGGTGTAGCATGCAGGTTCTGCTCGCCAGATATCTTAGGTGTATCTTGAGTCAATTTTGCCTTAATCTTTAAGTGCTTTGTGCTAATCCTGGTCGCCCAATTGCTGATTCTGCTCGCCCATCAACAATTACCCCCTTGCCGATCAATAAATTATGAAGATGATGAACGAGCACTTTTTGGGTTAGCAACTTTTAAGTATCATTGGTGCAAGCAGGAATGTCGTGGGGGCGAGCAACTTTTCACGGGCAGACAACATTGGTCGAGCAGACTTGGGCTGGTGACGGTTGGGATCCCAAGCCCTGGGTGCGGCTCGAGGTGTGACATGAGCGGAATGATTGCTGCCGCCCACGCGCACGTGATCTCGAGGCGACGCGTCTTCCCGCTTTGTCGGGCAGGTGCTGCACGCGCCCAAAAATTGCACTTCAGTCCTTCCATTCTTTAACTTGCTCGCTCGGAACCCCGTTTTTCCAGAGAGTATATAAAGAAAAAATTTGCGATTTTTTGTTATTTTCACTGTTTATTGAGCGTGAATCTCTCCTCCTTCCCCTTTCAAACTTCCGGCGTACGTTTCCAGTTCCCGGCGACCTTCAAACGACTTCGAGGTAGTTTCTCCTTTGCTTTCTCCTTTTCTTGCGTTGTGTGTGTTCTTAATTCCACAAAAATCCCTACTCCGCCGTGGAAAGTTCTAAACCGCCGAGTTCTCCCTCGCCGGAATCTATAAACATTCAAATTTTTTACCTTTACTTACTGGATGTCGTCGCATTCCGAGACCGGATCATTTCCTCCCCGGAACCCCGAAAAATGGCCCGTCGAAGAGAATCCTCCCATTGTAAACCTGGAGTCCGATCCCGAGGCGGCTTCGGTCACACTCTCCGTTAACTCTGGAGCTCATCCCTCCGGGGAAAGAGAGGAGCGAGCAAATCCTGCTCGCCAGCTCTTGGAGGAAACGAGCTCGGATCTCCATGAGGACGAGGATGGGGAGGTCGAGGTACTTCAGCCGGTGAATCTCGACGAATTAACCTGGGCATATCTTAGGGACATCAACTTTCCTGTGCCCAGATTGGTCGAGCATCAAGCTCCAGTCGCGGTTGCTCACCGTATAGACTGGGACGAGTACAAAAGGGAGCATTCAAACCGATTTGCCACTTCTGCTCGCGGGGTACGAAAGCTTAAGGCGACCGAGTTCACTGCGAGCTGTATTGTGTCCGCCGTTACCGAGGAGGACTTGCCTGGGATTCGGAGGGATTACAAGATTCCCTTCGACATCCCGATGTATGCACCCTTGGTGGACGACAGAGCTGATCGCCCACCGCGCGGATTGACGGTGATCAACCTTACTACCTTAAATGCCGGAGTTTCTCTACCGCTGCATCCTCTGGTCGGCCAATTCTTAAAAGACGTGAACTTGGCTATCACCCAACTTACTCCTGTTGGGTGGATAAATTTGATGGCTCTGATGGTCATGTTCGCCCTAGAGGGATACCCCAATAAGCTGTCCGCCGAGGAGGTTTGCTACCTGATGACGATCACTGGTTGCACTGGGGAAGAAGCGGGTTGGTATTATCTGAAGGCGCGACCAGGCCAGAAACTGGTGGAGGACATCCCCGGGAAGGTGCGAGACTGGAAGCACGACTGGTTCTGGGTCGGGGGCGACTGGCGTGCTTCTGCTCGCCCCTCTGGGGGTCCTGAGCGAATTGAGATCCCGGCGGAGTTTAGGGAATTAAAGCGTGAGTCTTACCTCTTCTACAACTTTGAAGTGGTTAGACTAATTTTAATTCTCTTTTTCTTTTGTTTCAGGTCCCAAAAGCTTGGGGTGGCGAACTGTCAAGAATTGTATCAGCGATCAATTTTTGTTCGTCGCATGTCTGATCGCCCTTCGTCGCCGAGAAGACCGCAGCATTAGCCATCTTTTCTCCGAGGACACACTACGTGTTGCCCACCTCACAACTTATCCTCACCATCTTGAGGCTTTGGTACCCATTCCGGAGGGTAAGTATCTTTGCTTGCTGGGCGAACAGATCTGTTCGGCATTATACTTGGTGTTATTTAACTTGTTTTATATTTATTTTACAGATCAGCTCATCACAGTTGCTCTTCACCCCTCCTTCTTCGAGCTCGATAATTGCGTTTGGGAAATGCCGACGAAACAAGGTCGTAAGAAGTCTGACCCCCTCTCCAAGATTATTGCCCTTGCGGCACAAGGTGGAAAAGGCAATCCCAGACAAGCTGGGGGGTCGAGTTCGGCGAAACCGCCTGCACCGGTGGCCAGCCCACCCAAAACTCTAGCTCTGAGGGCGAAGAGGCTTCTTCGCGGAGACGGCACTCCCGTCTCTGACACTGAAAAGGCGGCCAAACGAGCAAAAACTGCTCAAGAAAAGGTGACCGTAGCTGTCCGGCTATCTGAAGGCAGTAGCGAGCAAACTCCCTCTGTGGAGCACCCCGCCGAGCAAGCTCTGGTCGCCGCTGCCCGCGAAGGATCTGGTCCTTCATCCGACCCCACTTATCTCGGATGGGACAAGGGTCGTCTTGACAGGTACAACTCTCCTCGCCCAGGACACTTAGCATTTTCTCCTCTCTTTTTTTTACTAACTGAGGATTCCCTTCCAGCTACTTGCCCGAGCAGTACCCTGGGCGGTCTAACATGGTGCACCGTTTTGCCTGCTCAAAGGTGCCGACTAACCTCCACGAGATTCGGGATTCTTTTGTCCGCCGCACTTCTGAGGTCGTTGCTCGCAGCTGGACTAAGGAGCTGAACAAGACCGTCAAGACACAGGCGCCTCGCGATAATGGCCGTCTATGTCTCGTCGATGCGGGCAATACCCTGGCGGCCGTGCAGCATCTGGTCGACCAGGTAGAAGATCTCGAGAAGGATTCTCGTCAGCATGCGGCCACTGTCAGCCGTATTGCTAAAGAGCGAGATGATGCTAAGGCAGAGGCGAAGAAAATTGTCGCCGACCTAGAGAACAAAGCCAAAGCTCATCAAATCAGCGAGCAACATGCTCTGGACCTGCACGTCAAGGTCTCTGAGGAATTGAAGGTCAAGATGGCCGAGGTCGAGCAGATGCGAGCAGAACTTGCTCGCGCTCAACAGCAGAAGGAGGTCGCAGAGAAATTCGCGACCGAGGTGACGGCCAAAATCGCTGACCTCGAATCCCAGTTTGCCAACTCCATTACCCAAGAGGAACTTATTCCTAAGATGGAGGTGAGCTCAATCCTGGGTTACGTGAAAGGCTATGCCGAGAGAATTCGAATTGCTCACGAGTTTAAGGCTGCCTCTGTTGTTGAGGAGATCGGCAAGGAGCTCTGTAACTTCGTCGATTCAAACCCTCCAGCCCCGGGCACAACTCTCCAGATTGGCGACCTGCCTGACTATGGAGTCAAGCTTGACTTCATCGGCCCTAACATTATTATCACAAGTCCTCCCGAAGACGAGGAAGAAGAAGAGGGCGATGTTGCCGAGGGCGAGTAAATCCTGCACGCCGATCAGAGTGAAAGAGCTCTCCAAGAGCGGGCTGATGTCGAGGGGCTAATTGCCGAACTGACTCAGGTGGTCCCAGTTGACCCTGCTCTCGCTGGCTCCCCTCTGGAAGATCCTAAAGATGATAACATTCCCCCTCCTGCCGGGCAAGGATCTTAGCGGACTGGATTAGCTAGGGACTTGTACTCTTTTCTCTTTTTTATTATTATTGTTCGCTTTTGTTGTAATGTTTTGGGCGATCAAGCCTTATTATTAATGAGACTATTTTGCACATATGCTCGTCTTATTTATCTTACATTAATTGTTCTTTGCATTTTTATCTATGCTTCAACAATCTTAATGTAGTTGGGCCTTGTTCCTTAAGAACTTTTTGGCCTTAGAGTTTGATGGGCTTTTGGCCTTAGGCTATGTCCATTTAAAAACGAACAACCTTTAATGGGCTTGGTTGTATAATCAACTTGCGCCTTGAGCTTGCATTTCTGTTTGAACGAACAACTTAACATTGGAACGATCTTAAAAAATTACAAGTGTTGAAAGCGACCAAAAATGTAATCCTGTACTAGCTAGGTTGGATCTGCTCGACAAAAACAATGTTAAGCTTCCAACCATTAAAAAAACATAATTTACACAAGGAGTCAAAGTTGCTCGACCACTATACATTTTGTCAAGGCATCTTTAGACTCTTAAGAGGAAATAAAACCATACAAGATACTGGCATTCTAGACCGCGACCAAACTTGACCTAATCCAACCCAGTTCGACCACTTATACTTGGTGAAAATTTCAAAAAATTAGGCAAGTTTTTGGATCCATCTTGTATCTCTGCCATTCTAGCTCGCCTAGTGGACTTAGTAGCTCGCCCACCTCAACTTCACTCTCTCATGAGGCAAAACTGGTCGCCTACTGAAAGTACTTTCTTAAGTTAGCTGCATTCCAGGAATATTGGGCCGAGTTGCCATCTAAGTCTTCTATGTTGTATGCTCCATTGGGTAACCTGTCTGTTACCCTGTATGGGCCCTCCCAAGTCGGGCCAAATATGCCTGGAGGTGGGGCAAGCTTCTTTCTTAGAACTAGGTCACCAACTTCGAACTTTCTTATCTTGACTTGGAAATTATAATAACGCTCTGCTCTTTGTTTGTACGTGGCGTTCTTTAGCTCGGCATGTAATCTTCTTTCTTCGAGCAAATCTATTTCTGTGGCCAGAGCGGAATGATTTGCTTGTTCATCAAAGCTGGTCGTCCTGACTGTGTTGGTCTTTAATTCAATTGGTATTACAGCCTCTGTTCTGAAAGCCATTGCAAAAGGTGTTTCTCTGGTGCTTGACCTGGGAGAAACTCTATATGCCCACAAGACCTCCGGGAGTTTTTCTGACCAACTACTTTTGCTTTCTGTCAGGCGTATTTTCAATGTATGTTTGATGATCTTATTTACAGCTTCAACTTGCCCGTTTGACTGGGGATGATAGAAAGTCGAATAGTGTTTCCTGATCCCCCACTTTGCACAGAAGTCTCTTAACTTCTTTCCGTCAAACTGCGGGCCATTATCTGTCACAATTGTTCGTGGAATTCCAAAGCGACAGACAATGTTCTGCCATATGAAGTTGATCATGTACTGCTGTGTAATTTTTACCATGGCCTTCGCTTCTTCCCACTTTGTGTAATAATCGACTGCTATGACGGCAAATCGAACATTTCCCACTCCTGCCGGGAAAGGACCAATAATGTCTATTCCCCATCTTGCAAATGGCCATGGACTATAAACCGATACAAGTTCCTGGGCCGGGGCATGAATACTTGGAGCAAAAATCTGACACTGGTGGCAAACTTTGGCTAACTGGATTGCATATTTTCGTAAGGTTGGCCAATAATAACCTTGCCTTACAGTTTTGTAGGCCAAAGCTTGCCCCTCAGTGTGACTTCCACAAACTCCAGAATGTACATCCTCCAGAACTGTCCTTCCTTGCCCCCTAGACAAACACTTGAGCAGTGGGAGCGAAAAGCCTCTTTTGTAAAGTTGTTCGTCTACCAGAGTATATCTGGCTTCTTGTTTCGTGATTCTTACAGCTTCAAACGAGTTGCTTGGCAGTTCCCCGTTTTTCAAGTATTTGGCTATAGGAGTTCTCCAATCATCGTCGTTGTTTTGTTCAACTACTTGATGGTTGGACTTTTCTGGTAATGATGATGTCTGTCAGATCTGCTGGCCCATTGCTTGTTGCTAGTCTTGCTAGGGCATCAGCTTGTGTGTTACTCGTTCGAGGTATCTGTTGGATAAATACTTGGTCTAGCAGAGATACCAAGTGAGCAACTATTCGTTGATACTCGATCATTTGCTCGTCTCTAGCCTCATATTCACCTCGTACTTGGGTTACAATGAGTTGAGAATCTCCAAAAATCTGGAGTCGTCTTACTCCGACAGCTAATGATAAGTGGAGACCTGCAATGAGGGCTTCATATTCAGCTTCATTGTTGGTGGCCATAAACTCGAATCTGACCGATGAAGTGAATACTTGCCGGTCGGGACTGATGAGCACTATCCCTGCCCCCGAGGCCAGATTTGTTGACGAACCATCCACATAAAGATGCAATGGGTGATCCAGCCCTCTCGTTGGATTTTGAGGGAAGGTTAATTCGACTATAAAGTCGGCTAACGCTTGTCCCTTAATCGCGGTTCGAGGTGCATATGTCACGCCAAACTGGCTTATCTCTATGGACCATTTCAAAAGACGGTCAGCAGTGTCGGGTCGGTGTAGTATTTGTTTGAGTGGGAAAGTTGTCAATACTTCGACTTGATGATCGAAAAAGTATGGTCTTAACTTCCTGACACTTATGACGAGAGCATATGCCAGCTTTTCGGTTGGTGAGTATTTCACCTCAGCATCATGCAAGGCCTGGCTGACATAGTAGATTGGCAGGTGAAACTTGCCTTCTGCCCGAACTAACACCGAACTTATGGCCGTGTCAGACGCTGCCAGGTATAAATATAACTTTTCGCCGGGAATTGGTTTTGATAGAATTTTTACATCTCCAAGATATTCTTTCAGTTGATCAAAGGCTTTCTGGCAGCTTTCCGTCCAGGTAAAGTTGCCCTTTTTGATGGCCTCAAAAAATGGACGGCACTTGTCTCCCGACCGTGATATGAACCTGTTTAAAGCGTTAAGCAACCGGTTAACCTTTGCACTTCCTTAACCGAGCGTGGTGGTTCCATGTCAACGATCGCTTTCACCTTTGCTGGATTGGCTTCGATTCCTCGCTTACTGACCAGATGGCCCAAGAACTTTCCGGAATGTACTCCAAAACTACTTTTCTTTGGATTTAACTTCATATTGTACCTCCGGAGTATGTTGAACACCTGGGAAAGATGATGGAGGTGATCTTCCTTCTGTGTACTTTTAACGACTATGTCGTCGGCATACACTTCCATCGTTTCCCCAATATGTTCATCGAACATCTTGTTGACCAGCCTCTGGTAGGTTGCTCCAGCATTGATTAGACCAAACGGCATCCTCTTCCAGCATAGCAGATTTTTGTTAGTATAGAAGGTCGTGTTTTCTTGATCATCTGGGTGCATTGGAATCTGGTGGTAACCAGCAAAGGCATCCATGAATGTGAACATTTCGTGACCGGCAGTGCTGTCCACCAGTTGATCGATGTGCGGGAGCGGAAAGTTGTCCTTTGGGCATGCTGCATTTAGATCTGTAAAATCTATGCATAGCCTCCCGGTTCCGTTTGGCTTCCGTACCAAGACAGGATTTGCTACCCATTGTGGACACAACGCCTATTTAATCAAGTCGTTGTCCAGTAACTTTTTGACCTCTTCGTTTAAAGCTTGATACTTGTCTGGTCCATATTTTTGTCGTTTCTGGTGGACAGGTTTTCGGACTGGGTTGATATTCAACTTGTGACAGGCATCCTTCGGGTCAATTCCCACCATGTCAGCATGGGACCATGCGAAGACGTCTAAGTTAGCCTTCAGGAAGTCCGTCATGCGGGTTCTGTAAGGCTCGGGGAGTTCGGACCCGATGTAAAGTTCAAGGTCATCTTGTTTGGGATCAATTTTGATGGCCTCCAATTCTTCGACCGGAGTTGCCCGTCGCTTTTGCCCCTTCCATCGAGGGTCAACTATTGGTCCTTCTGGACTTAGCTCATCCCCGATGTTCATGGGTTCAGCACCTAACCGGGGGTCAAAATCTTCTGCGGGTTCTGGGTTGGGTTTGGTCACCATAATCGGGCTCTCCTGGTTATTACTCGGACGTATACCGTCAGTTACGGGGGGTAACATTGCTTCTGGCAAGGTCTGCTCGCCACCCAGCAACATCTGCTCGCCCATGGGCGAGGGCTGGTCGTCTATGTCCATCTTATCGTTCTGAGCCCCGAGAATGTCTTCCAAAATTGAGGGTTCATTCTCAAGTTGACTGGTTGACGCTTCCATCATAGATACTTGTTCTTGTCTTGATTGAATTTGTAGGAGGCATTCTCGAGCTTTTCTCTGGTCTCCTTTTACCGTGCCAACTCCACTTGCTGTTGGGAATTTTATGCAATAATGGTAAGTTGAACACGCGGCCTGAATTCATTTAAGAAAGGTCGACCCAGGAATCCGTTGTACGTTGACTCTTGATCAACGACCAAGAAATCCACCATTCTTGCGATATTTTTCTCGGGCTCTTTGATCGTCACAAGTTGCATAGCGAAAGTTACTATTCCCAGTGGGATCGTCACAGCATTTCCGAATCCCAGAATACGATGATTTGTGTCTCTGATGTAGCCTGCATAATCTCCCATTTGGTCAAGCGTCTTTTTGAAAAGGACATTAGTGTAGGCTCCAGTATCCACCAACAGTCTATGCACCCTAGTTTCCATGATCTTAGCACATATCACAAGCGAATCGTTGTGAGGGGTCAGTACTCCTTCCAAGTCTCTGTCTGTAAAAGTTAATTCCGATATTTGCATGGTAGGTGGAATAACCCCCATTTCTTGTACATGACCGATCGCTCGTAATTCTGCTTTTCTTTTTTTATTAGAAATTGGTGGTCGTCCATCAGAATAACCACCTATGGGACCTGCAGGTTCCATCATCTGGATGTCTGAAACTGGCCCTCCGGAAGGCACCTGAGCTGGTCGCCCAGCTCGATTCCGACGAGGTGCCTGTTCCTGGTCTTCTTCATCAGAATCTTCGTCTCTGTTTCTTTTGCCGGGCTGCCTTTTAACAAACTCGGATAACTTTCCCTCTTCATAAAAATGCCACAACTGCTTCAGCAAGTCACGACATTCGCTTGTAAAATGTCCCACGCTCTGGTGGTAGGCACAATACTTATTCTGGTTCAACTTGCTTGTATCTTGACGTATCTTACGGGGTGGTGTGAGCAATTCTTTGTCCCGGACATTATTGTAAACTGTATCGATTGATACGGTAAGAATGTGGTTCAACTTGTCATTCAGCTCCGTTCCTTCAGTAAATGCTTTCATGTTCTTTGGAGCTCGATAGCCAGTTCCAGGCTTCTTCGCACCCTCTTTCTTCTCTCCTTTGTCCCCCATGTCCTTTTGCAGGGCTTCATGCATGGAGACAAAGACGCCTGCCCAATCCCAAAATTCAGCATAAGTCTTCGGGCATCTAAGGTGTACATATTTCCAGAGTTCAGTGCCCTTCTTGAGCCCAGCTAGGACGGCCACAATCTTGGTGTCTTCACTGACAGACTCCCCTTCTAACAGGACCTTGTCGAATCTTTCCAAGTACGATTGGTCCGACTCGTCGTCAGTTTGTTTCAAGTCGGATAACCGATGTCTTTGGGATAGATAAGACCCCGTAGAGAAATGGGACAAGAACTCTTTGCCCAGCTGGGCAAACGAATGAATTGAAGCTGGTGGCAAAGCTGAAAACCATTTATGGACACGATCTCCTAGAGTTAAAGGAAAGTTGCGACATTGTGTTGCGTCACTTGCCCCCATTGATACCATATAATTGGTATACTTCATCAGATACACCCGGGGGTCCGCCGTGCCCTCATATTGGATACTCGCTGGAAACTGAATCTTTTGCTGAATCGGGGCTTTCAGAATCACCAAAGATAGTGGTGAGACTGGAAGAGTTGTGTTTCCATATCCTCTCTGTTGATCGAGCTGGCCCTGCATGCTCTCTATGGCCTTTCTCATGGAGGCGAGCTCTTCAAAGGATCCCCCCTGACTCTGAGGCTGTCCGGCGAGCAGAGGCGCACAACCGTCTGTTCGCTCCAGTCCCTCATTGGGAGCGGGAACCCCCTGGATTGGCCTCCTAGGATTGGGCTCTGCGTTTGGGCCAAGGCGACCAAAAGCTGACCTAGTCAGCCTGTCACGGACTGACTGGCGAGCAGGTACTACAGCTGGGCGAGCGGCTCCTGCAGTGGGATGAACTTCCATGATTCCCCGGCCAAGACGACCCAATCTTTCTAGAGCACTTTGGCGTGTGCCCTGACTCACTGCCATGGCCGGATTCTGAGTCAAACCTCCCTGACTGGCGGCCTCAACGTGTTGTTTTTCTTTGCCTTTGGCCTTACGGGCTTGGGCACTGTCTGCTTCATTTAAATGATCCTCCCTAGCCTTCTCATGTTTACGAGTCTTTGTGGGGCTACGCCTTACTCGCACATATGAAGGGCCAGGTTGGGCTTGCTGTCTTTGTAAAGCCTGGAGCATGGCAATTGTGCGTGCCAATTCGTCGGGGTTACGAGCAAATTCGTCCAACTCCGGTGGTATTAACTGACGAGCAACATTGGTCTGATTCTCTTGGTCATTTCTGCTCGCCCCTGCTCGCCCACCAGCCTGGGACATCCGGGAGTGTGAATCCCTTGTTATATGTTGTGAACGTTGTGTCTCTCGTGACTGAGGCATGTTCACATGAGGTATCAAGTATTGTTCTTAGTGTTCTTGAATTTTTCCTTCAAAAGCTCGAACTTGTTCTTCAATTTTGGGTTAACCTTCGTGTTTTCAAAGATTCGGAGGTTCGAGCCCTTCTTCTAGCGCCAATTTGTTGATGATCAGTTCTAATTTCGAAGATTAATGGCTGTTTTTGGTGGTTAATCGATCATCAAACAATTACATTAGTGATCAATCACACGTAATTGTTTGATGATCGATTAACCACCAAAAACAGCCATTAATCTTCGAAATTAGAACTGATCATCAACAATCTCGAAACAATTTAAATGCGCCACGAGGGGTGGTCTATACATTTAAACACATTCAAGAGGATCACAAACTTAAAAGTTACAAATCCTTAATTCAAAATTAATAGTTGGCTCCCACTTTGACCACATAAAAATTGACAGGGACTCCGAGGGGAGTAAGTTAATATCAATTTCTTATGCCTAAGTAATAACCATAATTAAATACAGGATTATTATTTCGCTTTGAGCAAGCCACTCGTGGTGAGGGTCAATACCGCCACTAGTAATAATCCACAATCATCCTTTCAGAATTTATTCATGTGAAATCCGTCCTTTTGGCCGATCTGAGGGGGAAATGTATTCCAAAAGAACTTCACAAATAAATAAATTATGGAGGCCAAATTAATTCAATTTTAATATCCGGAATAAAATTGCGATTAAATAAACATACTTAGTAATTTTCGAAAGTAATGTTTTTCTTGTACAATAAAATTCATGCAAACACGTATTAACAAATAATAATAAGTGCACGAAATAAAATATCCATCAAAACAAAATTAAACAATTGGAGCACTCAAATCCAATTGTCACGGTTTAATTTCTTTACGTCTTGATGCGAAAAATTGTCCTTGTTGTTTTCCATCGTTCGTCTCGATATGCTCCCACTCGAACAACAACACTTCATCAAAAGCAGCATTGTTTGGGGTTCGGGACGACGTTTAAAATCACACAAAAAAATGCAGAACTGAAATTAACTAAAAAAATTCCACGGCCCGAGATACGGCACGCGTCGGCCCACGGAGTGGGCCCGCGCGCCACCCGGCACGGCGCAGAGCAGCTGGCCGCCGAGCGCCGCCTACGTGCACGCGCGCCCGCGCCATGCCGCGCCCCTTCGTGAGCCCGGGTCGTGCGCCTTGCGCACCCCGCGCACCGGGTTTCGCCGTTCGTTCTCGTTTCTCACCCCATGCATGATTTTACGTCCATGCATGCGCCGCGCATGCATGCGTCGTCCAGGTACGCCGTCTTTAATTCTTCGTTCTTCATCTCGATCCGGTTACAATTTATTTTTTTAAAAAAAAATACTAGATCTAGACTAGTCTATTACAATGATCAAATCAAAATAAAAATAACTAATCTACTCGTGGATTTTCTCACGAGAAAAATGAATTCGAACGAATCGAATTAAAAAACAATTAATTCACACGCATGAAAAATTAACAACATTAAAACCATGACAATTGGATACCTGCAAAAAAGATCTAGCAATTCTACTATCCAATTTCAATTTAATGTTTAAAAATTTAAATTCCAATTTAAAGATCAGAGCTCGAAACCGTGGCTCTGATACCAGTTGTTGGGAAAATAGGGGTGTCCGGAATCTATTCGGGATGAAATTTAAATACGAATTTAAATTCAATTATTACTAGCATGAATTAATCCTAATTAATTCAAATAATAATTCCAACAACAAATTTAACATCATGCATGTTGAATTAATTCACATAAAATCTAGGCGGAATAAACAGTATCACGCAAATAAAAAATATAAATATTCAAGTATAAAGATAGAGAAGGGTATATGAATCTTAACCCAATTATAATTTTTGTTTTGATCTCATGAGAACAGGTAGTCTGCAACAATGGTACTTCTTTAGATATTTTAGGTCCTATAGTTTTTCTAAATTTGGTCCCATAAATAATTACAGTTAAGTATCAGAAGAATGCATAAGTTGCATTATTATCCAATAGATATTTTAGAAATATTTCAAAAACTTGAGAGAAGTTTTTATATTATAAAGAATTTAGGACTAATTTCAGAATATTTAACACAATTTTTTTTAAAATTTTAGTCATCCACTTTAAAAACTCGGCGCACATTTTTAGGAATATCCTATAAGACTAATTTCAGACCAATTTAAAAACTCGGTAGACGTTTTAGGAATATCCTATATTTTAGGAATAATCTAGGACTAATTTCGGATTTTTTATAACAATATTTTTTAAGAATTTTAATACAATACCGAAGAGACATTAGCTAAGAAAATAGAAAGCAATCTCTAGAAATCCGTAGTCAATATGACTGATATTGGTCCTTCGAGTTTTTTTATTAATTGAAAAAGCTAGAGAACCAAAATGACAACATGTATAGTAATTTTAATGCGGGAGAACCCTAAAAATAGAAATAAATATTTTTAATGTTGGCGAAGATAGTTTAAAAATATTTGACAAATATCTTCCATACCAAAAAGAAAAAAATGAATGTCGCATAATGAAACTTTCAATTCTATCGTGCAATCAAAACCAAAACGATTGGTTAATCACACAGTATCAGACATGCCTAGTATATGGCTCAATTATTTCCAAGAATCACATGACATTTAGTCTGAATATATGCAATTGGTTAATTCATCAGCCCAAAATAAAAAAGTACTTACCTTGTCATAAAGTAAAAGCTAATGGCCTAAATTCACATTATTACTTTATTGAAATTACTTTGTTGAAATAATGATTACTTTGAGGAACTTATTTTTTTCTTCTTAATATTAAGCATAAATGAATAGCAACAATTAGTGTATGATTGTTGAATATGGACTCCTGGCATTTATTTTCTATATTTTTATTTACCTTTTGCTAATAAAAAATGTTGCAGGACCAATATCAAATAATTATTTTTAACGTCGGTGAAGATAGTTTGAAAAGTTAAATTATGTGAATGATTAGTGATATTAGAAGAATGACAATTTTGCAAGAAATATGCGGACTAATTTTGGCATGAGATTTTGATTATTATGCTATTGATTATTTAGAACTAATTTTGGATAATACATAAGTTTTTAAAAAAATATCACATCCGATATTAAACTAAAATATGCGATACTGAAATACCATGACTGAGTTTTTTAAATAAGTTATAATCCTATAGATATTTTATAAATATTTATTATTGTAGGAAGATTTTTCGATAATGATGAAAGTACTATATTATTGATTATTTTAGGAGTAATTCGGACAACAAGAAAAGTTAACAAAAAACATTGTATCTGAGATTAAACTAACACATGCGATATTTTCCATTTGAAAAGGTATTTATATTCAAATTAAATGGTCACGAATAGTAAAAGGTAACTTTAAGATTAAGGCAACAACTTTTAAGAAATTGATAATTCAAGTTATAGATATCCTATGAAATGTTTAAAAAATTTAATGGTAGAAGTTACTGTATTATATATTATTGTAGGACTAATTTTGGATAATGATAGAAGTCACTATGGTATTCATCTAATTCAAGATGTAAATGTTAACATTATACACCATTAAGTCTAGTTAATGTGTTTTTCTTTATATAAGATTGCGACAATAAATCAAATTATAATTGAATTCACACCAATCAAATTAAATCCTAATTATGAGACTTAAACGAAATTTATGGATTATTTTAGGACTAAAATAGAAATTTCAAGCTATAGATATCCTAGGAATGCTTAAAAATACAATGATAGAAGTTATTGTATTATTTATTATTGTAGGACTAATTTTGGATGAATACATGCATCTACTTGCCACAAAAAAAAAAAAAAAAAATATTGGAGGAATGTAACATATACAACATTAATAATAGTTACCAATTAAATGACTGAAAGTATACTTGCACAAGAAGCTCCTGCACAAATAAACAAAGTTAAAACTACCTGCATGATTTGTCAAAGGTTAATTTTACACAATAAATCCCAACACAGGTTAGTACAAATATTTATTCACCTAACTTACAACATTTAAAAGATGTAGGACTAAAACTAATAAGAAATTGGCAACAAAGGTTTCTGCTTCACAACTTGCACACCTCCATACTCTTTAATTTCAACCCAGTAACTTTAAACATATGCTTAAGTGTAACATTTATGATAAATACTTGCAAGTACTTGCCTAATTGGAACTAATAAGCACATGCCATACACAATAGTGAAGAGAAGTTATTATCCTACTACAAATCCGTAGTCAAAATGACTAATATTGGTCCCTCAATTTTTAAGATATTCCCTAATTCTTAATAATATGGGGCAAAAAATTTAATTCAAATTTAATACTAACATGGGGCGAAAAGTTTAATTCAAATTTAATACTACTTCTGAACAAATAAAATATGGGAAAATTATCCAATTAAAAAAATTATAGGACTGAAACTAATAAGAAATTGGCAACATCTATGATGAATACATGCATCTACTTGCCTATTTGCAACTAAAAGCTACTTGCCAGGAAAGATAAAAAAATGGTCCGATAACTTGATGCATGATCCTGCAACTACATATTATTACAAAATTATTGGTCCTGATGGTATTAATATGTACTGGTGAATATGTCAAATAAAACTAATATGGCAACTTTCTTAACTTGAACTAATATACCCAATTGAAGTGAATCCGAGAATTATGGCAAGAGGCCCTTAGGGTAGGATAGTTGAAAAAATATTAAAGAATTGCCTGAATTGAGCTAACCAATTAAAATTAATAATAGTCCTAAAATTATGCGGCGAGATTAGTGTGGAGTAACCCACAAATATGTAATCGTCGTATTGGTTCAACATGTAATCACAGTATTAGCTTAAGTCAAATATGTAATTGTAGTATTAGTCTAATTCATATCTATAATCATAGTACATTAGATCCTTATTTGTAGTGGCTTAAATATAAATTGAACCAAAATATGTACAAATCATGTAGCTCACGTTTAAAATTCAAATATTTAATCAACTCATACACATTAGCTCCTTAATTGTAGTGGGTGAAAATATTTTGTTACCAAAAACATCTCATTAATAAGTTAATTTGGATAATGGGCAAATTTTAAGATATTCCCTAATTTTGAATAATTTTCAACTACGTGACATAAATAAAATTTATAAGACCGAATACCATGGGGCGAAAAATTTAATTTAAATTTAATACTAATTATGTGGCTAGGATTAGTTGTTTGCTATTAATCCCAAAAATTTCACCATAATTATCCATAAAGTAGCAAAAATCTAAGGACATTTTTTAAGGCATTCCAACAATAGTAATCATGAACAAATGAAATATGGAAAAATTATCCAATTATAAAAATTATAGGACTAAAAATAATAAGAAATTGGCAACATCTATGAATGCATGCATCTACTCGCTTTCTTGCAACTTAAACCTACTTGCCTGAAAAAAGAAAAAAAAAAGATCTGATAACTTGTCCGAGCTAAAGTATGGTCCTGCAACTTTTTATTATCACCTAACAATTTTTTAGCTAATGTTTAAAATTAAAGTATTAAACTATCAAATACATTAGCTCCTGAATTGTAGTGCCTAATAATTATTTGTTACCATAAATATATTCTTGATGATCTAAAATATCCCCTAGTATTTAGCCATGAATCAGTTCGCGAAAGTCGTCTGCAAGTGTCCAAATCCACCTTTATTTTCAAAAATATTTATCTTCAAGTTGGGTAGCCAGGATGTTTACTAAACCCAAGATTGCATCGAGAATTAATTCTTTCCTAATATTTTCAAATAATAAAACCCTACAGTTAATTCCAAACACAGTCAGTATTAGTTTAACATTCCAACCACCAAGACTACTTTAAGACCAATTTATTTACTCATGATATGAATAATTAAGGCATCAATGACGTTTGAAGTGAGGGTGAGACGACCAAACCCAAATTTAGCCACGAATCAGTTCGCGAAAGTCGCATGCAAGTGTCCAAATCCACCTTCATTTTCAAATATTTATCTTCAAGTTGGGTAGCCAGGATGTTTACTAAACCCAAGATTAGAGGACCAAAATCAAAACACTGTAAAGTTAACTTAATATATAAATTTACAACAATTTATTATCATCCCATCAATAGTAATTCAAATTAACCCATAACCATGAGACCCATCGAATATTAAAGGGAATTTTATATTAGAGACATTAAATTATAACAAAGAAAACATTAATAAAGAAAATAATTTTTTAAATGGTATCCTTCCATCTTGCTTCCATAGGCTCTGCCAACTTTAATTTTTGCCAAGGGAGATATTGTTTCAAAAAGTAAAAAAATATTATTAAATTACTTAAGACACAAACAATAACTGATGTACTTCTTTGCAATGACCACATATATATATAGCGACAAATACTTCCAACAGTGGAAACATAATAAAAATAATAATTTCCAAGGTTTTATCAAAGGAGAAAAATTAGCAAACCATTGAATTCTTGTAATAAATAATAAATTGCCAATTTAACCAAGGGATTGTGTAATTATTTAGATGAAATTACATAGAAAGTAATTTAAATCTAGGCAATCTTAATTTCATATACAAATAATTATAGTTTTTGTATTATAATTAATGAAGCCATTTTTAAGTCCGTAAACTAAAAAATATGAGAAGATACATGAATCCCAAATTTGTCCCGCGAATTGGTCCGTGACTAATCATACTTTTTGTAATGTAATTAAATCAGTCAATTTTTTTGGATATAGTGGACCAATATCAAATTATACCAAATATCAATATCAAATTGCATATCTTATTTTGTTCCCGATCATTATTCATCACAGGAAAGCTCATTATTTTTTTAAACGTGGTTGCACTCACGTTTTTTTCAAAATTGGTCCCTTGTTTTTATTTTTTCTTGGAACCAAGGCATTGGGCGATAATGTTCACGAAAATGTTCACATCAATTGTATACTCTGATGCAGGGTATAGTTAATATACATTATTTTTATTTAAGTGATATAGATTACGATTAAGATGGTTGAACTATAAAATTAGGTCATTGCCAAGAATTGAATCGTACAAATTACTATGTTGATCAAACTGTTATAAAGTCTAATAATTATCAAGCATTTTTATTAATTGGTGTGTCATAAATTTGGATAATTCAAATTATATCAAGATCAATATCAATCTGCATAAATCATTTTGTGATCAACAATTACTCAATGAAACTAATCATTATTATTATATTACACACAAAAAATATTTATTCCAAGTAATAATACAGAAATAGAAATTATATAATTAAGTAACAATTGTAAAAATCCCGCAAAACACTGGTGCTAATTCAGGAAATAATCAAAATATCAATAAAACCTCAATATTATGCATTAAACATAAAGATAATTATAATTATTATGAGATCATGGATTTAAAAAAATGTCCACCAATCTTAACTATATAAGTGTTAGACATGGACTCCTACACATCCCAAGCTGCTCGAAATTTTATCCCTTAGACATGGATCCTAGTATTTTTGTGGTTAATTTCAAGGTAATACTACACGACCTAGCGGTGAAGCTTGGTTATCTATGCGCTGCGTATGAAACCTATGACATTAGTACCAATAAAGCTAGCATTTTCCAGACGGACGTATACCTCCACAGTGCAAACTCTATTTGTAACATACATGGTCTTCTTTTCCATTCCATTGAAGAGGCTGTAAATGATGCTGCATATAGAGGAATTAAGTACCTGGAAGATCTTCATTCTATTCAAATTGTAGATGTTACATCTTATTAGCATCAAACGTTGTAGCAATATATTTTAAAGCACTGAACTTTTTCTACCAAAAAAATATATATTCGGTGTCTGAATAAAATTTATTAAATGAATTCTCAGGAAGCCAATGGAGCATTCTACAATATAATCAAACACATATAGTATTGAAATTAAATCGATTTAACATCCCAATTAATATAAATGTTTAATAACTTCCAGAGCTTAACACAATTAATTGAGCTAGATATAATTTACGAATCATCCCAATTAAATTCAAGGAATAAGAAATGTCAAATGGATAAATTATAACCATCATCATTCATGTTAATTGCATAATACATTGCAAATTCGCAAAATTTATTAAAAACTTATATTAACTTGAATTTAACACCACAACTAATAATAATACTTAATAATTATTGATCTTTATAACAAAAATTGGATACCTTTACTGTTTTAATTAATTTAATGTATATTAACTATACCCTGCATCAGAGTACAACATTAAAATGAACATTCCCAGGAACATTATCGGCGAAAGCATTGGCCAAAAAAAAAAATATAATAATAACAATAAAAAAAGGACAAATTCTGCAAAATCATGAAAGGTGTCCAATTCACCCAAAAGACATACGTTGCAATTATAATAGTTAGGATACATGTTACACTTATTCGAAGTAGGTCATTTAAACCAAATTAATTACACATTTAATAAAATTAAATAACATATTAATTTATATTTCACCCACCTCAATCATAGTTTCCATGTATAAGAGTTTACTCCTAGTATTAACCTTTAAAGTATGATTGAGATATGTGAATTATAAATTATTATGTTATTTATTTTTATTAAATATGTAATTAAGTATGTTTAAATATCCCAATAAATGTGGTTGAAGAGATCAATGCCATAATTTAAAAAAAATTAAAGGATCAATTTCTAAATCATGAAAGCAACCACGTTGATTGAAAAACACACGTAATTGATTACACGTTTAATTAAATTAGGTTATATGGTATTGATTACACATTTAATTAAACTAAATATCATATTAATTAATAATTAAGAAAATTCATGCATGAGAGTATATTCTTAGGTTAATTCCATTAAATGTGTAATTAAGTATGTTTAAATATCCTAATAAATGTAGTTGAAGAGATAAATGTCCTTGAATCCAATTTATGTAAAATTCAACTCAAATCGAATTTAAGACCAATTACGTGATCATGACAGGCAAAAGCCTTGATGCCACAATTTACCTTCATATAAATAAAACATTCACAATTAAAGGACCAATTTAAAACCGCCACAATTTAAAAATTAAAAGTTAAAAAATTAAAGGACCAATTTCTAAAATATTAAAGCAACCACATTCATTCAAATACATACGTTACAATTAGGACGAATGGGGGATATAGCAAATTTTGTCGGTCCATGCACATTTAATTTAAAAATTAATTACACATTTAATAAAAAATAATTACACATTTACTTAAATTAAACGCTTGGGAATTAACTTCATCATTTCAACTAATTTGCTGCTTTTATGCTGTGAGTTCTAATCGATATCCATGTTTTAATGTTTTGGTTTAGTCAGAAGAAAAATTAATTATATTAATCAACACTAACTAACACGAATTGCTGTAATCTTTTTCCTTTAGCACGATTAGAATCCAGCATTCCCTTCGAGTCAAATACATACGTTACAATGAAGACAAATAGGTTATATGGCAAATTTAGTCTGTCAATGCACATTTAATCAAAAAATTAATTACACATTTAATAAAAAATAATTACACATTAAATTAAATTAAATATCGTATTAATTTATAATTAACGAATTCCATGCATTATATTTTTAGATTTTTAGATCAATCACCTTGTTGCGAACACAGGACTCCATGGTACGAAGCCACAAACGAAAAATCAAAAAAAAAAAAACATTGCCTACCTCATAAAAGAACTCAAAGCCATATGCTGAATATTACATATTTGCATCAGATTATATACCCATTTTAAAGCCATTGCTGTGAACGCATTTGACCCATTTTAAATGTCCATGCACATTTAATTTAAAAATTAATTACACATTTAATCAAAAATAATTACACATTTACTTAAATTAAACGCTTGGAAATTGACTTCATCATTTCAACTAATCTGTTGCTTTTATGCTAGGAGTTCTAATCGATATCTGTGTTTTAATTTTTTTGTTTAGTCAGAAGAAAAATTAATTATATTAATCAACACTAAGTAACCCGAATTGCTGTAATCTTTTTCCTTTAGCACGATTAGAATCCAGCATTCCCTTCGAGTCAAATACATACGTTACAATTAGGACAAATAGGTTATATGGCAAATTTAGTCGGTCAATGCACATTTAATCAAAAAATTAATTACACCTTTAATAAATTACACATTAAATTAAATTAAATATCGTATTAACTTATAATTAACAAATTCCATGCATTATATTTTTAGATTTTTAGATCAATCACCTTGTTGCGAACACAGGACTCCATGGTACGAAGCCACAAATTAAAAAAAAAAAAAAAAAAACATTGCCTACCTCATAAAAGAACTCAAAGTCATATGTTGAAGATATTAACCATATTTGCATCAGATTACATACCCTTTCCTGCGTACCAATGCTGTGAACGCATTTGACCAACAAGTTACATACCGAAATCAGGTGCGTGGAATTGATCGTAGCCAACCAAATACTTAATGAAAGAGAAGAAAAAAAAATACTATAGATATTAACCCTATTTATTTCGCACTGCAAGATGAATCGTAGCAAAAAGTAGAACGGAATTCAAACTGACATAATGGGTGGTGTCTCGACATAGGAACATGAAATACATTTTGCGCTGAGTATACATGAAACACGATGATACGCTACCAATATCAACATACAATATACACGGACAAAAATTAAATAAGAATATTTCATTAAATTTCGAATAGAAATACAATATGTTACATCCAAGTTCGACGGCAATATATGCACGACAAACAATGTCACGATACAAAGGAATAAGAACATTGGAAAAAAATGAAAAACAAAACGACACGACCGATCACCGAAAAAAATCACCCAACATCGCCGAGACGGAATAACAACCGCACGGCAAAGAGAAAAAACATAGATAAAAGAGGAGAATAGAGTCGAGGGTGGAAAAACAGGAATGACAAATGAAGACATTTATAGGAAAGAAATACAACGATCTACGGTCGAGATTAATCATAAAATGAATCAATGGCTACAAAAGTTGGACACCTAAAATGAACATGAAGCAAAGGATGTTGGAATGGATGAAATAGAAGGATGCCACATAGGTAAAATTTTTACGCAGCGCAAGCACGATACAACGTAATATCCGTTGATTCTAAGAATACCCGGATAAACGCAACGTATTTAAACGTGTTAATCTATTGATTCAGGGAATACTAGAATAACAACGATAAAACACGAAAAGGGATAAAACCCAATATATTAATTCAATAATCAACTGAATTACAATAATTCTGAGACTCCTATTTATAATACTAAACGACTTAACAGACAAGAAATATAATAATCATAAATATAAAATAAATCTAATCTAATTAAATAAAATATCAAATAAAATATAATCTTCTTGATTCTCCAAATCTTCATATAATAGATCGTTATCACGATCTCGTCTCCATCATTCTCTCCCTCTTCGAAACGATTCGTCCTCGAATCGAAACGGATCTCGTCTTCAGAGGAATAAAATAATGCGTCTAAATATTTGAGCTCGAAAACATCAGCAGTGCGGACGTGACCCAAAGTCTTGAGGCGGTAGGCAGTAGAAAATTTTGAAAATTCATCAACAAAATAACTATCATTATTAATAAAATAATTATATTTATTTTGCGAGGGAAAAGTAATATCACCAGTAAGGTCTGTATCAAAATCTTGGCACAACTCATCTCCGGGTGGCTCGACAATAACAGATTCCTCATCAAAAATTGGTGGTCCATCGTAAATCGACCCATTTTCCAAATCAATATTGGTAGGCTCCAAATTAAAAGGCCCATTAAAGCAAAATTTCCACGTACAATTCGTAGGGCCATGTCCTCCATGATCATCAACTGGCCAGAATAGATTATGTCTATTAGCATATCCAAGTTGACCATTTAAAATACAAGCCCAAATTTGGTTAGGCAGGACATTAGGCCCAAATTGATCTTCCAATCGTGATAACGATCTATTATATGAAGATTTGGAGAATCAAGAAGATTATATTTTATTTGATATTTTATTTAATTAGATTAGATTTATTTTATATTTATGATTATTATATTTCTTGTCTGTTAAGTCGTTTAGTATTATAAATAGGAGTCTCAGAATTATTGTAATTCAGTTGATTATTGAATTAATATATTGGGTTTTATCCCTTTTCGTGTTTTATCGTTGTTATTCTAGTATTCCCTGAATCAATAGATTAACACGTTTAAATACGTTGCGTTTATCCGGGTATTCTTAGAATCAACGGATATTACGTTGTATCGTGCTTGCGCTGCGTCAATTTTGCTTTACAAATATAAAGGATTTGATATGTAGTCTGCTCCTCCTAATCAAAAGCATCATCGTCAACATGAAGATGTTAATTAACATATTGAGCAATCTCTGCTTCATGTTGCTGCTAAGTAGCCAAATCAAGTTGAACTTCAGGTAGAGCCAGAGTGTTACTTGTGCGTGAATGTATACTTGAGGTGCCCTGAAGATTGTCTGATAATAATTGAATAAAAATGACATTGAATTGTAAATCAAACAACAAGAAGCAAAAAATAATAGCAGACCAGCAACATTGCAAATTTATAGCAGCAATTGTAACAAGAAACAATTCATTAACTATCCTATTCATAAAATAAGAGTAATAGCAATAAGAAACATTCACTAACTATATTATTCATAAAATATCAGTAATAGCAGCAAGAAATAATAGAGCAAATTTTATAGCAACAATATCAAAAGTACAAATGTATTAAATATCTCACATTCATAAATTACTACATAAGTCTGAGTCGTGGAAGAAATGGGAGATTTAGTTACACTTCAGTAAGAAAGAAAAAAAAAAAAACTTCATCAATAGCACCTTAATTTCTAGAAACCCAGATTCAAGCACAGCGCAAAATAAATATCGCGAACATTGAGGAAATTGTGGGCAATTGCTCATTTTAAGAATTGAATCAATTGTGAACATCAATATAATTGCCCAAGGAAAATGCAGTTAAATCCAAGCATGCCCACACCTATTATTGATCTATTTGCAGGGAAAGAAAAAAAGAATGCTCGGGTATTGAAACACTGTTAATGCCTATAACTAAGATGAATGCAACATGAGAGCCATTTTCAAGTACTTGAATATATAACAGTCTGACTTGGATCGAAAATACTAGCGTTCTACTAGTAGCTTCCCCACAAGAGTACGGGTTCACTGTAGTATGGGCAAGTATAGGGACCAAGTATTATCGAACCCAAGGGAAAGTGTGTATACAAATAGATCCCTGAAGATCTACGCGTCGTAGTTAATATGAGTGTATGTTTTTGGATTTTTTTGAAAAGAGAAAATAATCTAAACTAAATTACTCTACGAATGCAAAAGGAAAATTAAACTAAGTATCTAAGGTTTGTTTTCCAATAAGAGATGGTGATGCTCAGGATAGGAATCCCTACATATACTAACGGAGCAGGTACATAATCAAAATAACCGTGACGCGCAAGAAATAACCTAAGTAAAAGAATGCAAGATAAAAGCTCAAGATTCTAAACCCTAATACTTTACACTAACACTCAACTTCACTAATCCACTAACAAGTTAATAGATTGTGCTTAATTAATGAGACCCTAATTTAACTATAAGGTGATGCGGTCGTCCTCCTTCGCTAAACCGGTAGATTAATTAACCCCTTCTAAACCTTCTAGTTAATTCTACTAGTTGTTAAAGAGTGATGCGGTCGTCCTCTCCCTAACACGTTCGTACGAAATTCAAAGGCAAAGTTAAGATTGATTTTAAAAATTCATTAATTAAGAGAATTAAAACCTAACGTCATGAATTACCCTAATTACGTACCCACATCCTACTTCTGCGAGTTCATCCTACCCCAAGCATGCAAGGGTTTTAGCCGGACATGGTTATAACGATAACTAAAACAATAGAATAAATAACGAACATGAACATAAAGATTAACATGAAGAAAAGATCAAACATAAACTAGGGTTTCAAGAAATAAAGGAATAACTTAAATTAAATCAATAAAACGAGTCTCAAGGTGTTCAAGAACAAAGATATGAAGAAACGAAACTAAAAAGTAAAATCGTGACGTGAATTCGTAAGAAAACCTAAAAAACGTAAAGTAAACTTGTTCGTTCCTTCTTCTCCAAAAATTAACTCTCTAAAAACTAAGTCTAAAAGTGATTTGGTATCTGATAATTCGTGGGTTCTTCCTTCAAAACGTGTTTGGGGAGGTATATATAAGCAACGGGTCGAGTCGGGATCGTATGGGCCAAAAAACGCACTTGCTCGTGCACTGCTCGTGCACTAGTGCACGAGCACATCCCACTCGAGCACCTCAAATTGTCCAGAACTTCAAAACTGCACGACCACATGAGCTCGTGCACTAGTGCACGACCGCATGCCTTGCTCGTGCTGGGGTGCACGACCAGCTTCAACTCGTGCGCAGTGCTCGAGCTCTTCTAGCTTGTGCACTCCAATGATACTTTTGCTCCCTCGAACTAGCACTTTTCGTATTTCTTCGATATCTTCTCATCCGGGCATCCGTTTGAGTCGATTCAAAGTCCTACGAACTCCTCTTTTCGCCCTCTATCCATCTATGAGCATCAAAGAGACAAATTCATTAGTTTATGAAAATGATATGCAAATGACTCTAAATACTCAACAAAATCAACCAAAACTAGGGCATTTCGAGTGACGAATCATGACAATTTCACGCCTAATCAACCCCCCCAAACTTACCATGTTGCTTGTCCTCAAGCAACGAAATAATAAGTCAAGTGAAATTGTTAGGAATGAGTCAACGAATCAAATCATGCAAGTAAATGAATTCGAGCTTCAAAGATCAATCACAAGTATACTCACTCACCTTCCCTCATCATACTCATGCAACAACAGCAAGAATCATCAAAATCAAACATGGATGTGCACTCTACGATGTGTTTCACTCCCTTACAAGTGTATATCAATGATAAAGGGACTCACTCAAACAATCAATCACACATATTGGCAACCATAGGCTTGTAAGCACTCTTAACTCCGACCATACTCTAGAAATCAATGCCGAATCAAAAAGGACTTTTCTCAAGGTTGTAATGTAGGCTCTTTGGACAGGTGGGATAACAATATGGATAAGTGACTAAAGTGAATAGAGAATAGAAAATCAAACTTTCGCACTTCGAGATTAGGAACAGAATACTTCAAATATTTTCAATCAACACATTTTCAATTCCACTACTCTCAACACTTCAATTTTTTTCTTTCTAACTCCTTTCACTTTTTTTTTTCAATCACTTCACTTTTTTTCTTTTTCGCAAACACATGAGCTCTTTTTTCTCTTTTGCTCATTCTCTATTTTTGTTCTTTCCCACAACTCAAAACTCAATCACACCCTTATTTTATCATCACTCAACCATCATAATTCCTTTTCTCAACTCAAATCAATCCCTTCACTTCCACACTTTTCCTATTCTCCACTCAAATTGGGACAAAAAGGCTTAGGAATTGGAATAGTGTTCATATGTGCTAGCAAATGAAATAAGCTTTAGGCTCAAAGGGGCTAACAAGGGACAAATGTCAATGGTAAGGAAAATTTAGGCTAAGTAACTCATTCAAATCAAAGATGGCCTAAGATTACATTCAGCATATCAAACTAGACACAATCAAGAAGCAAGAGCACACACAAGTTCTAGCATCCTCTAAGGTGACGATTCACTCACAAACGAAGAGATCAAATCATGTATCAAAATCTCATAAGGCTCAAATCTCACGGCTTTCACATCCATGCTAGTCCTAGTGCATTCTCACTCTCATCACACAAGTACTCAAAAGAAAAATTTGCAAGCATACTAGTTTTCTCTCTAATCCACTCTAACTCAAACACTCACACAATCGAACTCCTAACTCAAATCCACAAATCACCCTACTCATCAAATCATACTCAAAGATAACACTCAACAAGCATAAGATGATTGATAGACATGAAATATGCAATAGCGAATCAGATCAAAATCACCCAAAGGAGCATCTCAAGGCACCAAATAACCAAACACACTCAAAGATAAGGGGTGCTCCGGTGCCATGTAACAAGAAACATAAAAAAAACTCCACACACCCCCCCAAACTTCGACCTTGCGAAGAGGTCTAAGTTTGGGGTTGTGGGTTACCTCATCCAAACAATTCAGTTTCTTTTAACAACGCAGCACACTCTTGCTTGAGTTCCTCCCTTTTGGACAACTCCATGATTCCTTTACTCTCTCGAGACAAGCCTACAAAATAAAACTCTCACGTACGAGGTTAAAACTTACGATTCAAAAACACCCTAATAACATAAAATTCAAATAACTAAAAACACTCAAAAGCAAATAAAAATGGGTTGCCTCCCATTCAGCGCTATTTTTAAGGTCCTCGTGCCGGACTGAGCTCAAAGGAGCTTATGGGACATCATACTCAAAAATACCTCCCTTACTCTCATAAGAGTGGTGCTTGCACGTGTTTCCTTGATGCCCTTCCATCATGAACTCCTTTGCTTCCTTTTCATCCCCAAGTGTTAGGGGTCTCAACTCCTTCTCACCTTTATCTGGAGGAGTCTTACCAAACAGGTTCTTGAATTTGGACTTTTTCTTCTTAACTCCTCTTTTTCCTTCCAACTGGACCACGTCCACCTTTTTCACTTCTTCATCCTTCAACTTCTTTCCTTTATCCCTATCAAGATAAGTCAGATCATAATGCTCTTGGGTTAAATCAACAGGTGAAGGATTATCAAACTCATAAATAAAAGAGGGATTAGGGATAGGAGGTGTGTCTTCAACACTAGGATCAATGACATCCATGCAATACAAACTCTCATCCTCTTTCGGGTACTTCATGGCCTCATATAGGGAAATCTTCACTTCTTGATCATCAACCTTCAACGTAATCTTCTCATTTGCCACGTCTAGCACCATCCCCGCCGTAGCTAAGAAAGGTCTTCCCAAGATCAAAGGCACGTGCTCATCTTTCTCCATTTTGAGCACTACAAAGTCGGCTGGAAAAATGTGATCTCCAACTCTCACGAGGACATCTTCAACCACACCTTGAGGTCGAGTAATAGACCAGTCAGCTAGTTGAAGCGTCATCATTGTTGGCTGAAGTTCACCACCTTCCAGCTTCTTGAAAAGCGACAACGGCATGAGATCGATGCTCACTCCAAGGTCACACAGCGCTCATTTCTTGATCTCGTTCCCAATATCACATAAGATGGTAAAGCTCCTGGGATCCTTCAGCTTTGGAGGAAGCGCCTTGTGCACTAATGCACTCACCTCATGGTTCAACTGCACCAACTTCGGCTCATCCACTCGTCGTCTTTTCACGATCAAGTCCTTCAGAAACTTTGCATAGTTGGGCATCTGTTCCAAAGCATCATAAAAAGGAATATTAATATGCAATTGTTTAAACACATCAAGGAATTTAGCGAATTTCTCATCAAGCTTCTTTTTCATGAAGCGTTGTGGATATGGGACGGGTATCACAGATTTGGGTACCCCCCATTCATCTCTCTCAGTCTCTTTCACTTTCTCCCTTGCTTTCTTTGCCTTCTTCCACTTAGGAACTCTCTCAACCTTCTCAATGCCTTCCTCTTCAAGCTCTTTGCACGCTTGAGTGCTTTCACCCTCAACCTTCTTCTCAACTCCTATCTCCTCAATTTCATCTCTATCTGCCTCAGGCTCTTGTCCTTCTATCTCAACCTCTCCTTTGGGCATCTCAGAATCAGCAGGCATCTCAGGACCATCATAATTGGTCCCACTTCTAAGCTGGATAGCCTTACAATGCTCTTTAGGATTACCCTCAGGCATTGAAGGGTATTTGCCAGGCTCTCTATTCAATGAATTTGCAATCTGGCTCATCTGGAACTCTATAGAAGTGAACATTTGGTTGTTCTCTTGCTGAATTCGATTCAGCTCTACATCTCTCTTCTGGAGGTCTTGATCACGCTGATCAACTTTCTTATGCAGATCCTTCACATCGTACTCCAAAGAGGATAATCTCTTGCTTTCTTCCTCCACCTTCTATAGGATAGCTCTCAACATCTCCTCAATTGAGGAACCGCCTTCTCCACCCGGAGGTTTAGAACCTGGATCAACACCTGGAGGAACTGTAATACCCGCCTTCAGGTTAGCATATGAAAAATTCTCGTTCTTCCTCCATTGGTTCTGAGGAAGTTGCTGGCCTCCTTGGTACCCTTGTGTGTTCCTCCATTGATTTTGAGGTGGCTGTGGACCTGGAGGTACAAATGGTTGGCCATAAGAAGGCCTTCCTTGAAAATTTCCACCTTGTGGATACCCCTTCTGATTGTAATAAGGACCTCTCATATAATTAACTACTTCTTGCTGAGTTGTGGGCTTGTCCTCTTGCTCATTCTCTGCTGCATTCCCTCCAACCATATTCTTCCCCAACTCAAGGTTGTTAATCTTTTCCATCATGGCCATCAACAGCCTTCTCGTTCCTTCACCTTCCTCAACCTGGTGAACTCTCTGGAAATCTGCGTCCACATTCCAAGCCCCGGCATTCGTGACAATGTTGTCCACGATCTCTCTACACCTCACTATTCCTTGATTCAGGAATGATCCACTAGCATAGGCGTCTAGATGGTCTTGCCCAGCCTTGTTGGCACCACTATAGAAAAATGCCATGACATCTCCCTCATTGTACCCGTGCTGCGGGCACTCTATCAACATGTTTGAGTATCTCTCCCACGCTTGATGTAGGTCCTCTCCTTGCTTCTGGCGGAAGGAAGAGATCTCAATCCTTGCTTTGATCGTTCTGGATGGAGGGTAGAATCGCTCGAGGAACAGACGCTCGAGCTCTGCCCAAGTGGTAATACCTCCCCGTGGAAGCGTATTATCGTACCACTCTTTAGCTATTCCCGTCAATGAGAATGGGAACAACCTAAGCCTCTTGGCATCTTCAGACATGCCATTGTAATTGAAAGTGGAGGCTATCATTAGAAAACTCCTCAGATGAGTATGAGGATTCTCCTTCCCTATCACCCCCTTGAACTGGTTCTCTGTAAGCAGCTTTAGAATTCCCGGGGAAATCGAGAAGTTATTTGCCTCAACAGGAGGCAATGCCACTCCATCATAGTACCGTTGTGGCTGCGCCGCAAACCTTCCTCGAATAGCCATATTCTGATCTGCGTTCTGAGGAACGTGCTGAGGATTAGCAGCTGGTACAGGTACTTGTTGGGGTGGTGGTTGTTGATAAGCTGGTGGTTGGTTGTAAACAGTAGGTGGAGGGTACGGGTATGGGTGATAAGGATAAGGTGGGTATGGGTAAGGTGGATAAGGTAAGTTGTTTTGTGGTAAGTTAGGATGTGGGTAAGCAGGGTTGTTATGAGGGTTTTGAACAATGTTATGAGCTGGATTATTTTGATTCTGTGTAACCGGGTATAGGCTCTGGCTATCTCCTAATGGATCTTGGTTCTGACTACCACTTCCTCCAATGCCGTCAACCCGGTCTACTGTCTGATTAAACTCATTAGCTGCATCATCCAACTCATTACTGAGGTCCATTGGTTCTTTCCCTCCTCCGGCAGTGTTCATTCTCCTCAAGAAAACTCGGTTCCTTCTCGCTATCGTCTCAGGGTCAAACGGTATTCTCTCTTCGCTCGTATTGCCTTGTGAGCGTGTTTTCATATACCTGACACACTAGCCGAAGGATCAAAACGCAACTGCCGAATGAATAAAAATAAAAATAAAAATAGAAAATAAACAACTAACTACTAACTACTAAGCTATCTACAAGTCCTATTCAAAAGACATACAACGCCATCCCCGGCAACGGCGCCATTGACTTGGATCGAAAATACTAGTGTTCTACTAGTAGCTTCCCCGCAAGAGTACGGGTTCACTGTAGTATGGGCAAGTATAGGGACCAAGTATTATCGAACCCAAGGGAAAGTGTGTATGCAAATAGATCCCTGAAGATCAACGCGTCGTAGTTAATATGAGTGTATGTTTTTGGATTTTTTTGAAAAGAGAAAATAATCTAAACTAAATTACTCTACGGATGTAAAAGGAAAATTAAACTAAGTATCTAAGGTTTGTTTTTCTAATAAGAGATGGTGATGCTCAGGATAGGAATCCCTACATATACTAACGGAGCAGGTACAAAATCAAAATAATCGTGACGCGCAAGAAATAACCTAAGTAAAAGAATGCAAGATAAAAGCTCAAGATTCTAAACCCTAATACTTTACCCTAACACTCAACTTCACTAATCCACTAACAAGTTAATAGATTGTGCTTAATTAATGAGACCCTAATTTAACTAAGGTGATGCGGTCGTCCTCCCTCGCTAAACCGGTAGATTAATTAACCCCTTCTAAACCTTCTAGTTAAGTCTACTAGTTGTTAAAGAGTGATGCGGTCGTCCTCTCCCTAACACGTTCGTACGAAATTCAAAGGCAAAGTTAAGATTGATTTTAAGAATTCATTAATTAAGAGAATTAAAACCTAACGTCACGAATTACCCTAATTACGTACCCAAATCCTACTTCTGCGAGTTCATCCTACCCCAAGTATGCAAGGGTTTTAGCCGGACATGGTTATAACGATAACTAAAACAATAGAATAAATAAGGAACATGAACATAAAGATTAACATGAAGAAAAGATCAAACATAAACTAGGGTTTCAAGAAATAAAGGAATAACTTAAATTAAATCAATAAAACGAGTCTCAACGTGTTCAAGAACAAAGATATGAAGAAACGAAACTAAAAAGTAAAATCGTGACGTGAATTCGTAAGAGAACCTCAAAAACGTAAAGTAAACTTGTTCGTTCCTTCTTCTCCAAAAATTAACTCTCTAAAAATTAAGTCTAAAAGTGATTTGGTATCTGATAATTCGTGGGTTCTTCCTTCAAAACGTGTTCGGGGAGGTATATATAAGCAACGGGTCGATTCAGGATCGTATGGGCCAAAAAACGCACTTGCTCGTGCACTGCTCGTGCACTAGTGCACGAGCACATCCCACTCGAGCACCTCAAATTGTCCAGAACTTCAAAACTACACGACCACACGAGCTCGTGCACTAGTGCACGACCGCATGCCTTGCTCGTGCGCACTGCACGAGTACTCGTGCAGGGGTGCACGACCAGCTTCAACTTGTGCGCAGTGCTCGAGCACTCGAGCGCTAGTGCTCGAGCTCTTCTAGCTTGTGCACTCCAATGATACTTTTGCTCCCTCGAACTAGCACTTTTCGTATTTCTTCGATATCTTCTCATCCGGGCATCCGTTTGAGTCGATTCAAAGTCCTACGAACTCCTCTTTTCTCCCTCTATCCATCTATGAGCACCAAAGAGACAAATTCATTAGTTTATGAAAATGATACGCAAATGACTCTAAATACTCAACAAAATCAACCAAAACTAGGGCATTTTGAGTGACGAATCATGACAATTTCACGCCTAATCACAGTCCAAAACATCACAGAAAATATTTTGATGCAACGTGAGGTCATAAACTAATTAAATTGTACATAATAAAAGTTCATGAATGATAATCTTGATTTTACAAAGGTAAAAAAATAATCAATTACTTTACTTGCCTATAACTTTGGCACATTAAGATAGGGACCAATGCAAAAATCTAACGTTGAAGTGTTATTGAACCCTGTGGCTAAATTTGGTACTGGTAGCATTGGTTCTTGAAAAATGTTATTCACACAGGAAATTACTTATCAAATAGCTGCAAAATCCTCCAAAAGATGGCTTCTTCGAAAGGGAACTAAAGCACTAAAATAAGCATTGATGCCTAATTGGTAGATGAATTTGTGCCCTACTCATTGTTCAGTTGATATAGAAAATTAGTAAGAGAATGGGCACAAAAAAGCTCTAATTGACAACTAAGGAGTTCTATAATGTGGACAATGCTGTGAATCAAAACATGATATTTTCTTTGTTCAAGCTAGCATATTCAAAAGAAGTTAATGACGGGGAAAAAAATTTGGAGCTCCAATTGTATTTGAATTGAACCCAACAAGTATATCCAAAATCCAGCAGAATAATAGGAAATTTTGAACTTCTACCTTTTCTACTAATATACACATGATCAAGATAGTCTTCTATATGAATACAACCATTTTAGCATCAATACCATCAAATTTTTTTCTAAAATATGTATTTAAGATCAGACTCGGTGCATTCCACTAGGCGTAGAATCTATTCACAAAACATTGCTAGCATTTCAAAGCAAACAGAGTTGCACACAAATAAAATTCTCACAGTTAGAGTTACTTGTGAAATACCTAACAAAATATATGAGGTTTCCTACTGTGCAGGTCATATACTTTTCGATACCTTCTCGATTCCATGTATTATCAGATGGGAGAAGAGATGATCTGGTTGACAGCAACTATGTTCTGGTTGAACAGCCTAATAATTCTTAATCAACGAATGCAACATCAAAAGCCGCAATGTTGCTACAATCAACAGTGTTATCAGTGGCAGCGCAAACTTTTTCCCTATTGTCGATTCTCTTCTCGGCTGTTACTCTGTCATTTGGATTTTTTTTCTCATCTCTCTCCTGATAGATAAAAAACCCTATTTCTCTGTTAATATAAGAAAATTTACATTTAGTGACAACAAATGATCGTACCGTAGATTTTCTTGTTGCTGAAGGGAAAAAGTGAGAACTTCTCTCCATAATCTTTGTCGTTGAGCAGCTCGTGGAAAGCGATAACTATAAAAAAGAATGGCCACGGCACTGGAGGACATGGTGTTGGGAAAATAGGGGTGCCCGAAATCTATTCGAGATAAAATTTAAATACGAATTTAAATATAATTATTACTAGCATGAATTAATCCTAATTAATTCAAATAATAATTCCAACAACAAATTTAACATCATGCATGTTGAATTAATTCACATAAAATCTATGGCGGAATAAACAAGAATTTATGTGACTTACGAACCTCTTGTAGAATTGGCATTTGAATAAACGGACAATCACGATCACGCTTTATCAACCCAAAAGCCTTCTCAAATATTTCCCTTTCGCCTTACTTGATCACCGGTGGGAGATGCTTTCAAGTAATTTAAATAACTAAGAAAAAAGAAAAATATATATGCTCTTAATTTTTCCAACACATGAAATTATGTACTTGGGGATGAAATAATCACCCCCTATTTATAAGATGGAGTGGCCGAAAATACTAGTGGAATTAGGCTTGGAAAAAATCTTTTCTTAGTCTCTAAGAAATCTTGAATATATCTCATATATTCTTTTCTCCAAAATAAAATATTCCACAAAAATCTCACTCACCTTATAAGCCTTGTATTTTTCGAAAACTATAAGAAAATAATTCAAGATTTGGATCTTCTTGAATATATGAGATAATCTTGTATTCCAAGAATACTTATCTTCCATAATATTTTTTCAAGAAAATCAACAAAATCTTTTCTCTTCTTATTTTCTTAATTTTCGAAAATTACACAAAAAATCAGCATTATATTTGCTTTTTATTTTAATCACCTTATCATTATTGGGCTACTTAATGGGCTACTTGAGGGGCCTTTAAGGAGAATTAAGATTGGACCTCCTAATGGACTTCTGAATTTCAATATTGAGCCCCAATATAATTCAGCTCATTAATATTAATTAGTACCACTAATAAATTAATATTGCACTATCCATCTTAATCCATATTACGATAATATGGGCTCCCGGTTATTATTTCCCGCGTTTAAGATTATCAAGTTCATTAATTAATTAAGTTTCTGAATAGCTCTAAATTAATTAATATATTTCACCTTGGAGTAAAGACAGCTCAACATTATTATCCATACCGAAGAAACTGATTCTTCACTTGCAAGATTTGGTACGATAAAACTTTTGAGCCCACCAAGGGGACTAATCACACGAGTCGTACTCGCACGCGTTTCTCCGTATTAAATCTTAGCAACCGTCGTATGATTAATATTACTGCCCAAAGCACAAGGTTCGAAGTCACGATGATTCTCACCCAACATGAATCAAAGCAATAACCATTAAGCACACACGGTCCTATTTAAGTGACGGAGATTAAGAAATCAATAACCACTGAGGTCTAATTCTTCACATTTCAGAACAGAAGAATTTATCCTCGCTGTAGGTCCTCTTCAACACATACTAAATGTGCTAGTGCAATCTTTTGGTCAAGACAAGCCAATCTGAGATATACACATCGACTTTTCATGGTGGATTGTTCAATTCCACCTGGGTCGTGAATTTTTACGTTTAGTTACAAGAAAACCGTTAATGTGATCTTCTGTGATCGGGTATCACCACATTAACTACAATGTAACAAGTACTATATATAATGAACTGGTTGCAATAAATATTCAACACTCAATCATATCTAAAGCAAATGTGATAAAAGAATTATTCTCATAAAAAAGTGTTCAATACATGAGTTATACAAAGTAAAAGCATACTTTCACGTATAACTCCAACAATCTCCCACTTATACTTAAAGTCTGCTTTTTAGTATCATGCATGTCTTAGTGTAGTAGCTCTACGTGGCATCTCATGTCAACCTACACTAACCTAATAATTCCTCCCACTTATACTTAAAGCAGACTTGAGTATACTATGTGTGCCGTACTCATTTTCTATAATCGATCCCTTCTTTTTTAGTATACTTCGTGGGCCGACGCGCGCCGTATCTCGGGCCGTGAAATTATTTGTGTGATTTTAAACGTTGTCCCGAACCCCAAACGAAGTTGTTTTTGATGAAGTGTTGTTGTTCGAGTGGGAGCGTGTCGAGACGAACGATGGAAAACAACAAGGACGATATTTCGTATCAAGACATGAAGAAATTAAACCGTGACAATTGGATTTGAGTGCTCCAATGTGTTTAATTTTGTTTTGATGGATGTTTTATTTCGTGCACTTATTATTATTTTTTAATATGTGTTTGCATGAATTTTATTGTCCAAGAAAACCCTTACTTTCGAAAATTACTAAGTATGCTTCTTTAATCGCAATTTTATTCCGGATATTAAAATTGGATTAATTTGGCCTCCATAATTTATTTATTTGTGAAGTCTTTTTGGAATACATTTCCCCCTAGGATCGGTCAAAAAGACGGATTTCACATGAATAAATTCCGAAATGAGGATTGTGGATTATTACTAGTGGTGGTATTGACCCTCACCACGAGTGGCTTGCTCAAAGCGAAATAATAATCCTGTATTTAATTATGGTTATTACTTAGGCATAAGAAATTGATATTAACTTACTCCCCTCGGAGTCCCTATCAATTTTTATGTGGTCAAAGTGGGAGCCAACTATTAATTTTGAATTAAGGATTTGTAACTTTCAAGTTTGTGATCCGCTTGAATGTGTTTAAATGTATAGACCACCCCTCGTGGCGCATTTAAATTATTTCGAGATGTTGGCTGATGCATGATTATATTGTTTTAAGGTTTCAATATAATTGATGTGATCGAATTATGTGATAATTTCATATTTTTCTAGACATTAATATGAATGTATGTTTTATTCTCAGTTCATCATGTCGCAACCTTTTAATCCACTGTTTAGTATACTTAAAGATAACAAACTTGTTGGTGAGAACTATGTTGATTGGAAACTTAACATGAAAATGGTCCTACCTGCGCAAGAACACTATTGGATATTTAGCGTTGACGTACCCAATAAACCTAATGATAAGTCAAGTAATGGGGAAAAGGCGGTATTCAATGATTGGAAGCATTCCAATGAGCACATGAAGCGCATCATCTTGACATTTATGTCTGAAGATTTGAAACGCATTCATAAAGGCATTGAAGCGGTTGTTGAAATCATGGATAGCCTTGAAGAGATGTTTCACCATCAGAACCCCATGGCGAATCTGTTCACCATTCGTGAGAAGCTCACGAAGGAAATGGTGAAGGGGACACCTGTAAGGGATCATGTTCTCAAATTTAGGCGTGAGTTTGAAAAACTTGAGTTTCTTGGTGCCGGACAAAGTGAAGAAAGTCAAATTAATTCCATACTCCTAAAGCTATCGAGCAGTTTTGATGGGTTCTTTTGGGAATACGTGTTATCGGAATACAAGTTCACTTTAGAAACTCTGCTCAAAGCTTTGGTATCGGTAGGGTCGTACTTAGGGAGTAAGGATGAGGCTTTGGTGATCAAGAGCTTTTTCTCGAAATCTAGGCCAATGGAAGGTAAGATTGAGAAAAAAGAGATTGATCGGAACCAAACCAGTAGACTCACTCTTAATGGCAAAGAAAGATCATTCAAACTGTACGGTGTGAAGATATCCGGTAAGAGTAAGTGCTTCAATTGCGGGGAGAAAAGACATTGGAGGTCTACCTGTTTTAAGCCTAAGAAGGCGGTAAAGAAAGGTAAGTCTCATGCTTTAGTCGTTGAAACTTATGTTGCGGCGTATGCTGTCCATGTTTGGGTAGTGGATACCGGGACAACTGATCATATTTGTTTCACTCTTCAGGGGTTCCAGCTAACCCGGCGACTTAGCAAGAATGAGATCCTCGTCACTTTGGGCGATGCTACGAGAGTGGCAGCCGAAGCAGTGGGAGTCGTGCACCTATTTTTTTGAAGATAGAGTTTTAATTTTAAGAGATGTTCTATACGTTCCGAACTTTAGGAAGAATTTAATTTCAGTTTCTAAGTTGTTTTTTTATGGATATTCAGTTACTTTTAATAAAGTCGTTACTGTTTCTTTTAAGAATGATACTATCTGTCATGGAACATTGGTAAACAATCTCTATACAATTAAGTGTGCACACCACTCAAATAATAAATCTAATAACACGTCGATCATTTCGAGTAATAAAAGAAAGCGTTCTTCGGAGATGAACGAAACACTTCTATGGCATCTTAGACTAGGTCATATTAATCTAAAGCGGATAGAGAGATTGGTGAAAGACGGATCCTTGGAATCATTCCAAGTCGAACCGTTTCCAACTTATAAATCTTGTTTAGAGGGTAAAATAACCAAGAGGGCATTTGGAGCCAAGGGGAATAGAGCCACGGAAGTGTTAGAACTCGTTCATACCGATGTGTGTGGTCCAATGACGATCAAAGCAAGAATGGGATATGAGTATTTTGTCACCTTCATTGACGATTACTCGAGATATGGGTACATTTACCTTATGAGGCATAAGTCTGAAACTTTTGATAAGTTCAAGGAGTTTAAGGCCGAAGCCGAGAAACATAGGGAAAAGAGTATCAAGTTTCTACGATCAGATCGTGGGGGCGAATACCTCAGCGGTGAATTCTTGAACTACTTATCGGATGAAGGGATCGTATCCCAGTTAACCGCATCGGGAACCCCTCAACAGAACGGTGTGGCGGAACAAAGAAACCGGACTCTTTTAGAGATGGTCAGATCCATGATGAGTTATTCAGATTTACCTAAGTCATTTTGGGGTAACGCCTTGGAAACGGCGGCTTACATTCTAAACTTGGTACCATCCAAATCGGTTCCTAAAACCCCAATGGAATTGTGGACCGGGCGCAAGCCCAGTCTAAGACATTTGCAGATTTGTGGTTGTTCATCATATGTGCTAGACAAGGAAGCCGGTAAGTTGGATCCACGTTCGGAATTAAGGTTGTTTATAGGATACCCTGTGGGAACGAAAGGGTGTATGTTCTATAGTCCCAAGGATCAAAAGACCGTGATTAGTACACACTTTAAATTCTTGGAGGAAGACTATATGAACAATCGGAAGCCTAAAAGTGAAATTACCTTAGAAGAATTGAGAGGTCAAACCTCGATACCAAGTATACAAGATGATGTACCACGCATCACATCTTCACAACCAGAACCCCGTCGCAGTGGGAGGATTGCTAGGCAACCTGAGAGATTCATGGGAATAGGAGAATCTTCGGATTTGATTCCCAGTGATGAATCAGACCCATGGACATACGACGAGACAATCCAAGATAAAGACGCGGAGTCGTGGCAAACAGCAATGGAAACCAAGATGGGTTCGATGGATCATAATCAAGTGTGGGAGTTGGTCGAACCACCCAATGGGGTAGAACCCATTGGATGCAAGTGGGTGTACAAGAGGAAAAGAGGACCGAACGGAAGGGTTGAGACCTTCAAAGCAAGGCTAGTGGCCAAAGGGTATACTAAAAAAGAAGAGATCGATTATGAGGAGACCTTTTCGCCTGTTGCTATGCTTAAGTCCATCCGTATTCTCTTGTCGATCGCTGCGCACCTAGATTACGAGATCTGGCAAATGGATGTCAAGACAGCTTTCCTTAACGGAAGTCTTGACGGGATAGATATCTATATGCAACAGCCCAAAGGTTTTATTGAAAAAGGCCAATAGCACCTCGTATGCAAGCTTAAGAGATCCATTTATGGACTTAAGCAAGCATCGCGTACTTGGAACCAGTATTTTGATCAAGTGATTAAGTCTTATGGGTTTGATCAAAACGAGTTCGAGAGTTGTGTGTATAAAAAGTGTGACGGAACTGCAGTGGTATTCTTAGTATTATACGTAGACGATGTTCTGCTCATTGGAAATAATGTAAAGGTATTGTCAGACGTAAGGGTATGGCTGTCAAATCAGCTTGATATGAAGAACTTAGGGAAAGCTGGTCACATCCTTGGGATCTAGATCACTCACGGTCGCAAGAAAAGGATGTTGGACTTATTGCAAGCTTCATACAAAGACATTGTTTTGAAGCGATACAACATGCAAGATTCCAAGAAAGGTTTTGTACCTTTTAGACACGGAATCCATCTATCCAAAGAAATATGCCCTAAGACGCAAGTGGAGATAGATGATATGAAAGACGTTTCGTACGTTTCGGACGTAGGAAGTCTTATGTATGCAATGTTGTGTACGAGACCGGATATCTGCTTTGTTGTGGGCATGATGACAAGATATCAAAGTAACCCCGGGAAAGCACATTAGATTGCAATTAAATGCGTTCTTTAGTTTCTGAAAAGAACTTGGAATGGAATGTTGATTTAACAGTCATACGGTCTAATTCCCATGGGATACACGGACTCAAATTTCCAATCAGACATAGACTCCAGAATATCTACCTCGGGTAGTGTGTTTTGCATGGGAGAAGGAGCCATGACATGGAGAAGCGATTTGCAGAAATGCATCACAGATTCGACCATGGAAACCGATAAGTAGTTGCTTGTGAAGCAGCGAAAGAAGCGGTTTGACTCAAGTACTTCTTAGTGGACTTGGACATTGTTCCAAAATTTGTCCAGCACAATCACTATTTATTGTGATAATGCCGGAGCAGTTGCAAATTCAAAACAACCGAGAGCCCGCAAGGCCACATAGAAAGAAAATACCATCTTATACGAGAAATCGTTAAGAGAGGAGATAAAGAGGTGGCAAAGATATGTGTCGGGGACAACCTAGCAAATCCATTCACAAAGGGTCTGCCTCAGAGTACATTCGAGAGACATGTGGATGGAATAGAAGTCAAGACTATTGTCAATCTGCTTTAAGTATAAGTGGGAGGAATTATTAGGTTAGTGTAGGTTGACATGAGATGTCAGGTAGAGCTACTACACTAAGACATGCATGATGTATACTAAAAAGCAGACTTTAAGTATAAGTGGGAGATTGTTGGAGTTATACATGAAAGTATGCTTTTACTTTGTATAACTCATGTATTGAACACTTGTTTATGAGAATAATTCTTTTATCACATTTGCTTTAGATATGATTGAATGTTGAATATTTATTGCAACTAGTTCATTATAAGTGGTACTTGTTACATTGTAGTTAATGTGGTGATACCCGATCACGGAAGATCACATTAACTGTTTCCTTGTAACTAAACGTACAAATTCACGACCCAAGTGGAATTGAACAATCCGCCGTGAAAGGTCGATGTGTATATCTCAGATTGGCTTGTCTTGACCAAGAGATTGCACTAGCACATTTAGTATGTGTTGAAGAGGACCTACAACGAGGATAAATTCTTCTGTTCTGAAATGTAAAGAATTAGACCTCAGTGGTTATTGATTTCTTAATCTCCGTCACTTAAATAGGACCGTGTGTGCTTAATGGTTACTGTTTTGATTCATGTTGGGTGAGAATCATCGTGACTTCGAACCTTGTGCTTTGGGCAGTAATATTAATCATACGACGGTTGCTAAGATTTAATACGTAGAAATACGTGCGAGTACGGCTAGTGTGATTAGTTCCCTTGGAGGGCTCAGAAGTTTTATCGTACCAAATCTTGCAAGTGAAGAATCAGTTTCTTCGGTACGGATAATAATGTTGAGCTGTCTTTACTCCAAGGTGAAATATATTAATTAATTTAGAGCTATTCAGAAGCTTAATTAATTAATGGACTTGATAATCTTAAACGCGGGAAATAATAATCGGGAGCCCATATTATCGCAATATAGATTAAGATGAATAGTGCAATATTAATTTATTAGTGATACTAATTAATATTAATGGACTGGATTATATTGGGGCTCAATATTGAAATTCAGATGTCCATTAGGAGGTCAAATCTTAATTCTCCTTAAGGCCCCTCAAGTAGCTCATTAAGTAGCCCAATAATGATAAGGTGATTAAAAATAAAAAGAAAATATATCTGCTGATTTTTCTTGATGATTTTCGAAAATAGCAATATTAGGAGAGAAAAGATTTTGTTGATTTTCTTGGAAAGATATTATGGAAGATAAGTATTCTTGGAATACAAGATTATCTCATATTCAAGAAGATCCAAATCTTGTGTCTTGATCCTATAATTTTCGAAAACTACCCTATAATAAGGAGTGTTAGATTTTTGTGGAATATTTTATTATGGAGAAAAGAATATATGAGATATATTCAAGATTTCTTAGAGACTAAAAAAATATTTTCTCCAGGCCCATAAAATACCTACAATTTTTTGCCACTACTATTATAAATATGGGGTGATTATTTCATCCCCAAGTACATAATTCCATGTGTTGGAAAAATCAAGAGCATACATATTTTTCTTTTTCCTTATTTATCTAAATTACTTGAAAGCATCTCCCACCGGTGATCAAGTAAGGCGAAAGGGAAATACTTGAGAAGGCTTTTGGGTTGATAAAGCGTGATTGTCCCGTTTATTCAAAGGCCAATTCTACAAGAGGTACGTAAGTCACATAAATTCTTGTTTATTCCGCCATAGATTTTATGTGAATTAATTCAACAAGCATGATGTTAAATTTTTTGTCTGAATTATTATTTGAATTAATTAGGATTAATTCATGCTAGTAATAATTATATTTAAATTCGTATTTAAATTTCATCCCGAATAGATTCCGGGCACCCCTATTTTTCCCAACAACTGGTATCAGAGCCACGGTTTCGGGCTCTGATCTTTAAATTGGAATTTAAATTGTTAGACATTAAATTGAAATTGGATATTAGAATTGCTAGATCTTTTTTGCAGGTATCCAATTGTCATGGTTTTAATGTTTAATTTTTTTCATGCGTGTGAATTAATTGTTTTTAATTGGATTAATCCTCGCTGTAGAATTTATTCAAATAATAATTCCAACGACAAATTTAACAAAATGCATGTTGAATTAATTCACATAAAATCTATGGCGGAATAAACAAGAATTTATGTGACTTACGTACCTCTTGTAGAATTGGCCATTGAATAAACGGGACAATCACGATCACGCTTTATCAACCCAAAAGTCTTCTCAAGTATTCCCCTTTCGCCTTACTTGATCACCGGTGGGAGATGCTTTCAAGTAATTTAAATAACTAAGGAAAAAGAAAAATATATATGCTCTTGATTTTTCCAACACATGGAATTATGTACTTGGGGATGAAATAATCACCCCCTATTTATAAGATGGAGTGGCCGAAAATACTAGTGGAATTAGGCTTGGAAAAAATCTTTTCTTAGTCTCTAAGAAATCTTGAATATATCTCATATATTCTTTTCTCCATAATAAAATATTCCACAAAAATCTCACTCACCTTATAAGCCTTGTATTTTTCGAAAACTATAAGAAAAGAATCCAAGATTTGGATCTTCTTGAATATATGAGATAATCTTGTAACCAAGAATACTTATCTTCCATAATATCTTTTCAAGAAAATCAACAAAATCTTTTCTCTTCTTATTTTCTTAATTTTCGAAAATTACACAAAAAATCAGCATTATATTTGTTTTTATTTTAATCACCTTATCATTATTGGGCTACTTAATGGGCTACTTGAGGGGCCTTTAAGGAGAATTAAGATTGGACCTCCTAATGGACTTCTGAATTTCAATATTGAGCCTCAATATAATTCAGCCCATTAATATTAATTAGTACCACTAATAAATTAATATTGCACTATCCATCTTAAGCCATATTACGATAATATGAGCTCCCGGTTATTATTTCCCGCGTTATCAAGTCCATTAATTAATTAAGCTTCTGAATAGCTCTAAATTAATTAATATATTTCACCTTGGAGTAAAGACAACTCAATATTATTATCCTTACCGAAGAAACTAATTCTTCACTTGCAAGATTTGGTACGATAAAACTTCTGAGCCCACCAAGGGGACTAATCACACGAGCCGTACTTGCACGCACCGTCGTATGATTAATATTACTGCCCAAAGCACAAGGTTCGAAGTCACGATGATTCTCACCCAACATGAATCAAAGGAGTAACCATTAAGCACACACGGTCCTATTTAAGTGACGGATATTAAGAAATCAATAACCACTGAGGTCTAATTCTTCACATTTCAGAACAGAAGAATTTATCCTCGTTGTAGGTCCTCTTCAACACATACTAAATGTGCTAGTGCAATCTCTTGGTTAAGACAAGTCAATCTGAGATATACACATCGACCTTTCACGGCGGATTGTTCAATTCCACCTGGGTCGTGAATTTGTACGTTTAGTTACAAGGAAACCATTAATGTGATCTTCCGTGATCGGGTATCACCACATTAACTACAATGTTACAAGTACTATATATAATGAACTGGTTGCAATAAATATTCAACATTCAATCATATATAAAGCAAATGTGATAAAAGAATTATTCTCATAAACAAGTGTTCAATACATGAGTTATACAAAGTAAAAGCATACTTTCACGTATAACTCCAACACGTGGAGGATGGGAAGCCAGGAAGGCGGCCAAGACTTCGTCGGCTTTGCCATTCAATGTCTTCTCTTCCATTGTTCTGTGAAAATATTAGGGCTCATCAAGAAGGATCGATACTTTAGATATTTTATATTTTATAAAGTGAATGTCAATAAGGATAAGTGTTATTTAAAATTCAAAAGGTTATTTTTGTAATTTTATATTTATTAATTAAAATTATTATTAAGGCGATACAGTGCGATTGCAATATGCACAATGCAATTGCTATAATGCAATATGTAATTATTTAAAAAATATATTATTCGTTGGATCGAAGATCTAATGGTTTAAAAGGATTTACTGACGTTAGGAGGGGCGAAACTCTTACTTGCCGTAGAAAAGTCCTTCTAAGTTTGAGTTAGTATATATATTGTATAATATAATGTTCGATTATATTTTCCCTAAAATAAAAGGTATATTGTTTTATATTCCAAAGAATATTCTTATGTGATATATTCTTATTATGGACAAGATATAATACTGCATTTTTTTTTTTTATAAATAAGAGCATATTGTATTTCATTTTTCACATCAAAGTTTCATTTGTTCCACTCTTTTGCTGAGATTTTTCCCATCAATTGTTGGTTAGTTATATATCTATTGTTATTAGTATATTTAATTTATAATTAAATTCGTCATTTTAAGTGCTCACAATTTGATTAGATTTAAATATCAATATCAATATGAATGTAATAATGATTGTTGATTTATGCTTTGCATCATTCAGTTTAAATATTCTTCATGTGCAAAAATAATATATTTAACTATACCATATATTTTTATCTGAATAATTATGATGGTTTAATTGTTGTAATTTAAATCTCATTTTAGATTTCAAGAGTATGACACCTCAATTTTCTCTGATTTCTAATATCAAGAGTGAGAGCCAAAAATTGACCGTTAAAGTTAGGATTGAAAAAGTTGGATAATATTTTTTAATGATTTTAATAGAGACAAGTTCTACTTGGAACTCATTTTGATCGATGAACATGTATTGTAACGTTAAAATTTATTTCAAATTTTGTAATGTTTTTTTATATAAATTAATTTCTTACCGTATAATCTCAATAACTAATAATGTTGATTAATTTATAAATTATTCAATATTGAAATGGAAATTGATTATTATTAAATTATTAGTCTAAGTAATTTTATTCCATAATTATTATTAATTTATGTGAATTTTTATGTTTTTTTTAATTATTTTATTTGTAGGATATACCTATAGGGTTTAATGAAGGGCACGGGCCACAGCTAAACAAACCCCATAATTTATTGTATATACCCCGAAATTTTTTAGACTAAAATGCTCTTATATTAAGTGTCTACAGAAAATAAAAAAAAATATTTTTTTTCAGTAGGCGAAATTCGCGTGGATACACACTAGTTTTTTATAATATGACTCAAGTCATATATTTAGGAATGGAAGACTAAAATAATTATAGTGATTCAATTTCATCTATTTATTTAACTAAAATATTATATTTATGAACATGGCCTTAATTCAGTCATATTTATCTGATTTCTCAATATCCATTGATTGATGAAGCCGCCTTCATTTGACAATGAGAGTTTTGAATGCCCCAGGGTCGAGGATCTCGTCGATATTGAAAAATGAGCTCAACAAGCATTTGTGCATCAATCATACTACCTCCAACCAACCACACGATTGGTGATATGTTCTCAGCCCTTCGCTGGCTGAATTATCAGGGATGGGGATGGGGTGAGGGGGTTCTTTCTGGGTCATCAGAGTTTAGGATTGGGGTTTAAGGTTGTGGAAGTTTTGGGATTTCGATCCTCCTCATTCACTGGACTTCATCTCACTTATTTTGTACAACATTAATTCTTCTTTTCCTTAAACACGCACACCTTCAACATTCTGGACACCACTTTCAACTCCGTGATTCAATGTACGACCTTATTTTCTTTTCACACAAATTCATAAATCCCTTTTATGATATCCCTATAATATATAATATACACAAAAAATTGTATGAATCCAGATTCATGTCAACTTTGTCCTTCAAAGTATTATTGCTTAGTGTCATTGTTTAGTAATTTGAGAAGAACACATATAATAAAATATTTTTAAAATGATGATACTCTATATATTAAATGGTAATACTTGGTATGTTAAAAAATAAAGTTCAATTCACAAATAACACACTCATTGATATACAGGGGTTAGGGAATGTTAATATTTACCAAATAGTACCTCATGTGAGATCATTTGATTTTTTTTTTTTTCCGCCGACAACTATAATTATTAAAAGTTTAGCCAAAATAGTTATTTTTTAATCATTTAAAGAGACTGATCGAATATGAAGGAAACAAATCCTAAATTTACTAATACAAATTCTTTTTGTCATTGATGAGTTCAACGCTTGACACAACCTGAGCCATGTTATTTTGGTTTCCTGAGTCGTTTCTCTCGATCCATTACTTTTCCAACTTTTTCAACTACTTGACTTGTGAACGAACTCACAAGAAAGGTTTACACAGCTTTCTTTTCACCTAATTTTCATAGTCTAGATAAAAATTGGACTCATTAGGTCACAAGAAATGATATAACACATAGATATGTATAATTAAAAGAATTGGTTTTGTACAGGTGAATCTAGTTGCATTTCGTTGTTACAAACTACATTTAACTTTTTTATGCCAATAAATAATTGGATCTTCCGTGAGGCAGTCTCATCTTGAGAGTCAAAATTTATAAAATAATGAAAATAAAAAAAGGTAAAATTTAATGAGTAGGCATATACATCGTACACCACTAAACAATGGTATTAATTCTTCACGAAATAGCAGTAGTTTTTACGGTAGTAATATTAATTCTTACAAGCAATAGTACTAGTGGTGTATGGTGCACAATGTGCATATTAACCTGTTAATAACCTATTACCTAATAGGGGCCTAATATAATTTAACGATAATGGCACGTATCCGTCAATACTAAAATAATGACACGATCATTTTTTTATTTAAATAAATATTTGTAATTATTATATATCTAACTTTTGTTGTCATGCCCGATGCAAAAAATATTGTGTTATGTCGTCACAAAAAATATTGTATCGTATTTGTATTTGCTCTTATAATTTTATGTTGTTATAGTGTTGATATGATAACACGGTTTGTCAAGCCTGTGAACTGATCCACCCATGAGAAATAGAAAAGAAAAATTATCGAGATATATATAGGATCTATCCCTAAATTAAAAAACAAAATAGATGTGAACAAGATCTTCTCAAACTAGCTTCCTCATACATATTCGATCTGCTGGCTGAAGAAATGTTGAACTGGTCATCTTTTTATTGTTTTTTTATAAAGGGTAAATTGTAATAGTGATAATACGTTCATTTTAAAGCAATTTTTTTATCAATATTACAATTTTAGTCTCTAAAGAATGAGTAAATTGCATTTTTTGTCTAAACAAAATGAAATAAAATTGCAGTTTTAATCTTAAAAATCAACGGATGAGATCTAAATTGTAAGAAAAAAAAAATCGCACAAAAATATTTTGAACACATTCTCCTGGAACCAAAAAGTCCTTTGTATAAAATAGAAACTTGGGTCATTTTAATTGTTCTAAATAAACATTGATAAAATAGGAACTTGGGTCATTTTAATTTTTCTAAAAAAAAACATTGATATAGTTAGCCAGCTTGTAATTAAAGAAGTGGAACACCACTTGCATCATTAAAAGAATCAACATTTCAACCGTCAACCAACTTTTCTTCATTGATCACCCATATAAAATCATTCAAAATTTCCTAACCAGACATTGCATGCACGATTACAAATAAACCTTAATTTATTCAAACTCAACTTCCACAACTTAAAATTCTGATCATTCCAGGTATACTTTTCAGCCTAGATATATAAAAGCACAAGTCTTGAAACATAAATATTTCATAAGGTTAAAAGGTGTACATTTTTTTTCTGGGCTATCAACTGCAATGACTATGCCCAAAAGAAGTTTGCTCAAGATCATCCTCCTTGGAGATAGTGGGTATGTTTTTTAACATATTTTTTTCCCAATAATAATTAAAAGGGTGATCATTTTAATTTCTGCATTTTTTTTCCATAAGTATTCTTGTTTTTCATTAACAGTATGTGTATATTTTGATGATCATTTTGCAGGGTGGGAAAGACATCTTTGATGAATCGGTATCCTTTCTTATGAAATTAATCTATCATTTTTCGTGATACCAAATTTTTCCTTGTAAAATTTCTTCACCATCTGAAATTGAATTCATACTACTATCATAGCATTCATTCAGTAATATCACTAGTTATTCTTATAAATTAATATCATAATGTTTACTCATACAAACCGTGTGGATAAATATTATGGTATTAGTTTATATATATATTGGTATTATTGAATTAATGTACGTAATTGTACATATCAGTTTTATACAACAAACAAATTTTCACAATAGAGTGACACTTTTCGACATTTTCTTGGTAACAATTGTTCAACTGATTATTGTTGTACTCCTACTAGATATGTATACAAGAAATTTAGAGCACAATATAAAGCAACAATTGGTGCTGATTTTGTTACCAAAGAAGTGCAGATTGATGATGACAAACTCGTTACTTTGCAAGTAAGTTACCAGACCCCATATGCTAATTAATTAATTTGCTAGCTATAAAATTGTAGGAAAAATTCATGTTAAGATTCAATTTTTAGATTGAGTCTCAATCTCATTTTATAAATGACCCAATTCAGGGCCCCCTTTTTTTTTTTTTTTACCAATTAAATGCTGGATATTTTTGTTTTAATTCAAGGACCGACAAAAAATTAATTTACCAAATGGAAAGGATAAAAGATGATAAAAAAAATAGAGGTGTACAACATTTTAAATTGTTGTGACATTTAAATTAAATTGATTTTTCTTTTTCTTTTATATTGTGTCTTAATTTGAGATTAAAAAGAAATAAGAATACGACCATCCCACTAGAGTTTGCACCATTAGATGAGCACTCTTTTTAAGAGTATAAATTGTGGGTTCAAAAGATAAAAAGACAAAAAGTAATGACAGTGTGAATATTTTAAGAGTGGAGTTTATAAAAGTTAATTTTTTTTTTTTTTTTGTGTGCAAACAACTATATATGTGACCGACCAATAAGGGTGTGTTTGCAATAGCTTTTAATCACTTAAAATCACTTTCTAAAATAACTTTGAGTGTTTTATTTCTCTTTTAACACTTAAATAAGTTGTGAGAATTAATAATCTAAAAGTGGGTGGAACCCTACTTCCAATAGATTATTTAGAACTCTTCTATGTCCACATATATTAAAAAAGTTATTAAATACAATTGATTATTTACAATCACTTATTTAGCAAACACTACCAATTTTTACCATTTAAACAACTTTTTCCATAATCAGTCATTTTAATCACTTATCCAAAAAATATTTTTTTGCAAACACACCCTAAATCAACTGTGCAACGAAAGTAAAAAAGTAATCCTTCAATTGAGATATGTACAAAATAAGAATGTATATTGAGAGTTGAATTAAAATTATAAGCTTTGTATATATAATTATTCTTGAAATTGTATGATAATATATTTAATTAAAGAAAATGGGAATGTCAGGTATGGGATACGGCTGGACAAGAACGGTTTCAAAGCCTAGGAGTGGCGTTTTACAGAGGCGCCGATTGCTGCATTCTTGTCTATGATGTTAATGTACACAAATCTTTTGAGACTCTTCAAAATTGGCATCAACAATTTCTCAAACAGGTCGCTCTTCATCATTTAATTAGTTTAGACAAAATATATAGTGAAAATGGTTCATACATGAATTATTGAAGAGTATTAGTTTTTTGTTGAAGAGTATTATTGGTTTACACCGAAGAGTCTTAGTTATTCAGTGAAAACAAACTAAAACTCTTCAGTGAACTGAAAATAACTACTCCCTCCGTCCCGGTATGAGTTTCTTGTTTCTTTTTGTTGTTTTGTTTAAGAAAGTGTATTGTTTATTAATATATGGTGGGTCATATGTTGACTTTTGTATAAAGTAATGGGGAGTTGTGAAAAAGTAAAGAGTAATTGTTTAAGAAAGTATTTGTTTATTAATATATGGAGTGTTGTTTTTTGTTTTTTATGGAAGATGAAACTTATAGTGGGACATCCAAAAAAGGAAAGTAGGAAACTTATAGTGGGACGGAGGGAGTAATATTTTTCAGTGGAAACAACTAATAACCTTTGGTGATTCATGTATAAACTAATTTCACTTTATACATACTCTTTAGTTTATATACTTTCATTGGGCTAAACTATTCTTTTACGACACTATTTATGGGTGTTTACAAACTTAAGGCACTATCTTTTATGTTCAGCAATTTTAGACCAAATTAATAAAATGCGGACCAAATAAAGCTCGATTATGATGTGTCCAGTTGGCTCGGATTTTATAAAATTTGGCCTAAATTTATCAAAATTGAAAGATTGTGTCCTAATTTTACAAGTTTGTAAAGATAATGTCCTAAATTTACAAGCCCATAAAAAGAGTGTCTTAGTTTTCGTACACCCATAAAATAGTGTCCCTAAATTACAAATTTCCCTTTCCTTGTATATATATTATAATTAATTTGGATAAATTGTTATACTATATATAGTTCCACAAGAATTATTTGCAACAAAGTTTTGAAAATGGTAACAAAATTCTTAAATTCGTGTGGAAACAAAATTGATGAATTTCGTAAAAATATGTATACTTACAGGTTGAACCCTCGAATCCAGAGACGTTCCCGTTCGTCCTGATTGGAAACAAGGTGGACATAGATGGTGGAAGCAGTCGCGTGGTAATCAGTGCTGGCTGATTCCATTTTTTTCTTTTTTATGATATTTGGTTTTCGTTTAAAAAAATAATTAATTAATTCAGGTATCGGAGAGCACGGCTAGGGAGTGGTGCATTTCGAAAGGGAACATACCTTATTTTGAGACATCAGCAAAAGAAGACTACAATGTGGATGCTGCTTTCATGCAAGTTGCTCAAATTGCACTCTTTACCCATCCACTCAACATGTAACATTAATTTCTTCTCATCTTCATATTTACATATATACTCAAACAAACCATAGAATGAAAATCGTTCATACGTTAATAATTAAATGATATTAGTTATTTTATTAAAGAGTATTAATTATTTTAACTGAAGAAATGTGAATTGTTTGGTGAAAACAAATTAATACTCTTTAATATAAACAACGCATACCCTTCAGTGAAAACAATTACTCCATCCGTCCCACTTACATTTGCACCCTAGCTACAAGATGGCACAATTCTTAAGAAAGTGTGTCTTTTGAATAAAGTAGTAACATTTGAGTAAATATGTTTATAGGTTTGTGAGTGTACACGCAAGTTAATGTTTCATTTTTGGTAGTGTGCAAATTCAAGTGGAACGACCCAATATAGAAAGTGTGCAAATTTAAGTTGGGCGGAGGGAGTGATATTTTTTTAGTGAAAACAACTAATATCATTCAATAATTCGTATATGAATCAATTTCACTCTATGCATACTCCTCATACTAAATTAATTTTCAGATCAAGTATTATATATAGTGAGTAGGTCTTGTATGAAACAGTGTGATGGAGTATAAATTGGACATAATGCATTAACATTTTTACAGGAGATGACGTTAATTTGTGTTGTCTCACATATATTTTTGCCATAAATAATTAACTTATTTTGCTTTTATTTCAGATGGCCTCTAGATGATGAAGATATGCCGTCTCAATTGTGAGTTTAAAATTATGTCGAATTTTTAGATGAAATGAAATTATTTTTTCTACTATCATAACTTTGTGTTTTTTGGGGTGTTGGTGCAGTGATCTTCGAAGAATTCCGGAATCAATTTCTGGGATTAATGATCATCCAGGAGGAGGATGTGCGTGCTAACCCCAACATTTTATGTGACCAATTAATATTAATTAAATTGCATCTATAAATAGGTTTATATTTTCTTGTACATCAGATACTCAACATATATATTATGTTTATTTATTGGTTTTAAGGATCCTGTAGTTATAGCAAATTAATCTTGAAATGAAATTAAAACTGTTGTAAAATATAAACGCAAAATAGAGACACTGGTTTGTTTACCCAGTTCGTCGATAACGACTATGTTTGGGGCGTACCAAGCCATTAGTTTTCACTAATATTTTTGTGTGTATATAATACTGAGTACAGGAATCTATTTATAATAGAGAAACCCTAATCTAAACACTAAATTTTGTTTAGGTTATTAGGCTCATAAGTAATGTCCACATCAAATCTTTCGAATTTGTTATATTAAATCTACTGGATTTACAACACTCCTCCTTGGACAATACGACGTGACGTATATGTCTCGTCAGAGAAACTCCACATGCTAGGTAGCGATAAAAATATTTAGCTAGGGAGGAGTGCAATTATTGATCCTAACAAATCAGTTTAAATATTTTTTAAAGAATAGAGCTAATAGGTTAAAAGGCAGTATTCAACCAAAAGTAGAAATTAATAATAATCAACAAATGTCTGAAAGAAAAAATAGATTTAATCAGAACAAGAAATCAGGAAGTAGTAGTAGCAAACCTAGGTATAATCCTGAATATAGAAAATCAGTACGGTGCGATGTCTGTACTGGTTTTGGTCACTATGCAAATGAATGTGCCAACACTTTACTAAGGAAGAAACTTAACTTTAATGCTACTTTGAGTGATGAATCAGAAGAGAAAAATGAGTCTGAAAAAAATGAAGAATGTGTTTCTCTGCTAGATTTATATATGATGATACTCTTGATGACCATTTGGACGGCTATTATACAGATGTTGACACAAATGTTCCATCATTAGTCAAAACATCTGATAATAACAGTTCAGATGTGAGATGTTTTACAAGTTCTATTGTTGAGACAGGTACTTCCTTACTGGATAAAACTAGTTGCGTCTTATGTCAAAAGAACGTCAAGGAGATTGAATCTCAATCACAAATTCTAAAGTCAATGACTTCAAAAATTCTGATTTGAGAGATTCCTTAACCAAGCTCGAAGTAAGTCTCACAAGGAAAGACTTGGAGCTTGAAAAGCTTAAAGAAGAGCTTAGAGGTTCAACTCTGAACTTCAAATTTTTTTACTAGAGGCACTGAAACTCTGGACAATGCCTTGGTACTTGGTAATTCTGGTAGAAAAGGTCTTGGTTATGTTGGTTCTTCTGAAAAGTCTAAAGCTAGTGATGAACCTGTTAAATTTGTAAAATCAGGAGCAGATTATGTAATGGACACTCTTGACTCTGCAAATAAATTGTTTGGAAAATCAAGTAATTTTTTATGTCACTACTGCTATAAAAAGGGACATATCAAACCTTACAGTTGGGAATTGAAAAGAGATTTGAATGTTAAATCTGTGTCACCAAATTTGTCACCTCATTTAAAAGAACATTTTTCAAAAACTAATTGGGTCAGTAAGTCTAAAAGTTGTAATGTTGTGTATACTTCATTAAAAGCTCATGCACCCGGTTCTTGGTATTTTGACAGTGGTAGTTCTAGGCATATGACTGGCAATATTGATTTTTTAACTGATTATAGATTAGATGTCGATGGTCATGTGATTTTTGGAGGTGGTACTCGTAGTGCAGTCATTGGTAAAGGTGCTTTACATGTTCCAGGGTTCCCAAAACTGACAAATATGTTGCATGTTGATGGATTGATTGCTAACTTGATCAGTATAAGTCAATTATGTGATGATGGCCTACATGTAGATTTTGATAAAGATTCATGTTATGTGAAAAATGAAAAAGGTGAATGTCTAATGGTTGGTCATAGATCTGTGGATAATTGCTATGTCATTGATACCCCAAAAATGTGTAATAATGTGAAAACTGATGAGAGTTTTCTGTGGCATCAAAAACTTGGGCATACGCATTACCAGAATATATTGAAATTGATTAAGACAGGTGTTGTAAATGGACTTCCTATATTACAGCTGAACAAGTCAAAAGTGTGTGGTCCTTGCCAAAAAGGTAAACAAGTAAGAATGTCACATAGGATGTTGACACATTGTTCTACACAAAATTATTTTAAACTTCTGCATATGGATCTTATGGGTCCAATGGAAACTGAAAGTATAGGTGGAAAACAATATTCTTTTGTTTTGGTTGATGACTATTCAAGATACACTTGGATTGAATTTCTCAAGGATAAATCTGAAACCTTTTCTGTGTTTAAAAATTTGTATAAGAAATTCAAAAATGTTTTCAATTCAAAGATCAAGAAAATTAGGTCTGATCATGGAAGAGAATTTGAAAATAGTAACTTTACAAAATTTTGTGAAGATAAAGGAATTCTACAAGAATTTTCCTCTCCAAAAACACCACAGCAAAATGGTGTTGCTGAAAGAAAGAATAGAACTCTACAAGAGATGGCTAGAGTCATGCTAGTATCAAAGTATCTTTCAAAAAGATTTTGGGCTGAAGGTCTTAACAATGCATGTCACATTTCTAACAGAGCCTATTTGAGATCAGGAACCACAAAACTTCTTACGAATTGTTGAATAACAAAAAACCAAATGTTAAGTATTTTCATGTGTTTGGTTGTGTTTGTTATATTCTAAATGATAGAGAACAGTTGTACAAGTTTGATTCAAAAAGTGATAAAGGATTCTTTCTTGGTTATTCTAGAAATAGCAAAGCATACAGAATCTATAATTTAAGGACTGATACAGTGCAAGAATCCATTAATGTGGTTTTTGATGATAATGCTAGTCTTGCAGGTCCAACCATTGAGGATGATGTTACTGGACTTATTGATGTACCAGCGAATTCTACAGATTCCAGTCAAAATAAAGATGTTGTTCAAAATGTGCCAACAACTAAAACAACACCTAAAAAATCAGAATGTCCTGGGAATTCACTTGAGTACAACAAAGTTCCATCTACCAGGATAATCAAAGATCATCCTGCAGCACAAATTATTGGAGAAAAACATTTTGGTGTTCAGACAAGAAGAATAATGGGTATTGTAAGCAATCTGGTAAGAACAATCTGTATGTCTTCCATCTGCAACAAGGTAAGTTATGAGTGTTATCATTCCCTAATTGAGCCAAAAAATGTGATAGAAGCTTTGAAAGATGAGAACTGGATTAATGCCATGCATGATAAATTAAATCAGTTTGAAAGAAATAATATGTTTGGACTTTAGTACCTAGACCAGAACATACAAATGTTATAGGGACTAAATGGATTTTCAAAAACAAAACTGATAAATCTGGTAATATTATTAGAAACGAAGCTAGATTAGTAACTAAAGGTTATACTCAAGAAGAAGGAATTGATTTTGATGAAACTTTTTATCCAGTTGCTAAAATTGAATCTATAAGACTACTACTTGCCATTGCCTATTTTTTTGGATATTAAGTTACATCAAATGGATGTTAAAGCCACTTTTTTAAATGGAAATTTGATTGAAGAAGCCTATGTAGAACAACCTAAAGGATTTGAAAATCCTGACTTTCCAGATTATGTGTATAAATTAAACAAAGCTTTATATGGCCTTAAACAAGCTCCTAGAGCTTGGTATGGAAGGTTGACAAATTTTCTTGTTAATTTTGGTTTCATTAGAGATGAGGCTGATAGAACCTTATTTATCAAACAAATTGAGAATGACATCGTGATTGCCCAAATCTATGTTGATGATATTGTGTTTGGTTCAACAAGTGATAAAATGATTGATCTTTTTGTAAAAGAAATGAAAGCCACTTTTGAAATGTCAATGGTAGGAGACTTAAATTTTTTCTTAGGTCTTCAGATTAAACAAAACAAAGATGGTGTATTCTTTTCACAAAGAAAGTATGCAAAGAATCTTGTTAAGAGGTTTGGACTTGAAACTGCAAAATCAATGAGAACCCATATGGGTTTAACACAAAAGTTGTGTAAGGACAATTCAGGACAATGTGTTGATCCAACTCTATATAGATCTATGATAGGAAGTTTACTTTATTTAACCTCAAGTAGACCAGACATCATGTTTAGTGTATGTTTGTGTGCTAGATATCAGGCTAATCCTAAATAGTCACACCTGAATGCTGTAAAAAGGATCATTAAATATGTTGCAAGAACTTGTGATCTAGGAATCTGGTATGGTAAGGACACTAATTGTACATTAATCGGCTATAGTGATGTAGATTGGGCCGGAGACAGTGATGACAGGAAAAGTACAAGTGGAGGTTGTTTCTATATGGGAAACAATCTTATTTCATGGCACAGTAGGAAACAGAACTGTCTTTCTCAATCCACTGCTGAATCTGAATACATTGTAGCAGGAAGTTGTTGTACGTACTCAATTACTTTGGTTAAAGAAAATGTTTGATGACTATGATTTGAACAGTGATATACTAACTATATATTGTGATAACACAAGTGCTATCAATATATCAAAGAATCGTGTACAACATTTTTTGACAAAGCATATAAGTATAAGACATCATTTTATTAGGGATCTTGTTGAAAAAGACATAGTGAAATTAGAATATATCTCCACTGAAAAACAACTTGCAAATATATTCACTAAAGCTCTTGATTTTGAGAGGTTTTCTTCACTTAGAAAATCTCTTGGCTTATGCTCTCCCTAAACAAAATAGTATTGTGTTGCGAAGTATGTTACAACAATATTCACAACATTAGAAAAATCTCAGTAAATTTTTTCTAAGTATTTGTTCTATTTAATTCTTGTTGATTTGTACCTATTAATGGTTGTTTGAATTCAAAAATTAAGTTATTTTTGTTGTCACATATCATTATGTATTGAAGTTTTAAAAATTTATCACAAATAAGATATTTTAATCACTGAGTAAGTATGGGACACGGAGCTCGCTACTACGATATACTCTTTTAAAAAGGTGATTAATATGTATTAATTTGTTCATAAATCCACTGAGTAACTATGGGATACGGAGCTCGCAACTACAATGTTATCTTTTCAAGAGGTGGATCAATGTGAAATCTTGTGATAAAAGTGCTTGATTGATAAAACAATCCAATGTTGATTGTGTTATTGAAATGTTGAGATATGTGTTCTAACAAAAATAATAACATTTTGAGAATTTGAATTACTTATTGATTTATATGAATTAATCAATCTTTGAATAGGATAAATATTGAGGGAATATATTGAGAATATTCTACAGTATTTTTTTCGAACTCGGTCTTAGCATAATTAAAAATCGTGGGTAATATATATATATATATAATTTCTTCTTTATATTTTCATATCACATAACTTCTCACACCACGTTCAAACAGTTTATGGGGGAGGTTCTCAAAAACCACCTCATAATGCACGCCACAAAGTGGGGCATATGTGATAACTTCCATATTTATTTCTATATAAGATCTCTTAATTCAATGCTAGTTCTAAGTACTTATAAGATTATATCGAGTCTCATTCTATGAATTCCTGAAGGTATTTTTGATAGAATACTCAAGTATCATTCACAATATTATTTAGTATAATCTTCTTCAGCCTATGAAATGCGTATATGTGTAAAATTACTGAATATTTTATTCATTAATTTTTAATCAAATTTTTTTAATTCTTTACAGGATAAAATGTCATCTCGAAGAAACCTTCCATCTTCTCCTCATTCCCCCAAATTTCCTGCATCTTCTTCCACATCTGAGAATCCTCTCAACTTGCTAGCATCAATGGCCTCAAAAACCGATTCCCAGAATGTTGCTGCTAATGTTGGCGTCTCTCCGCCAACATCCCCTTCGATTACTATCGGTTCTTTCGAAATGTCAATCCTTCATCTTCGATTCCAAACCCTATTTCTGTGAAGGACACAACTGATGTACCTTCATCCTCTGTTCAACCTACTACAAATGTGGTTGACTATCTTGACCCTAATCCTATCTCCATTAACTTCAGTTTAGGAACACCATTTGAACAAATTGTTGCTACCTATCAAGTTCTGAAACTTAAGACTCAACATTCTAAAATACTACTTGGTGATGAAGAGATAGATCTTTCTGAGCTTGAAAAATTTTGTAATCCTCAGCAAGAAACACCAGAAGCTGATGATCAAGGAACTGAAGCTGAACCTGCATTGGAAACTCAACCTGAATCATCAAATGACACTGAAGATCTGGGAGAAAGAATTAGAAATGCCTGGAAAAAGAGAAAAGTGGGTCAGTCAAATAAAGGAGGAAAAAGAAGGAGATCTTACAGAACCATGGGGAGAAAGGTAGATTATGCTGAAACAAAAAGGAATGGAAAGAAGGAGGACTCTTCAAAGCCGATTCTGATAAATGAAAGCTCAGAAGAAACAACTACAGGTCCTACTGTAGCTGAAATAGAAGAAGTGCAATCTGGACCCACTCAAGTGCCAGATTCTGATTCCGAGATGAATGTGCCCATTGCACAAGTAAGAAAAAGAAGTAAGGCCAAAAAGAAAATTGTTCCTATGCCTAGTGTTGCTGAAAGAGAACCTGTTGTTGCTGAAGATGTGCCATCACCTATGGAAACATCTGAAGAATCTGAACCGGAACAGGAAAAAGAAGAAGAAGAGAAGACTTCTGAACCTGAATCCAGTGATCCCTCTCCAAGTGATTCTGATGCTAGTGCAAAGGTACTATTTGATCACACTTCTAGTGAAGAAGAAGAAGAAGAATATAATGATATGAAAAGTGATAAGTATATGAAAATTCGTACTAGGATACTTGTGGGAGAGAAGGTAGTCAAAATGACTGACTTTAGAGAGCAGAATTTAGTTGAATATTTTAGGGAAAGACCGTTGTTGCATGCTCTTGAATTTGCTACACCCTATATTGTGGAATGGATTTATGAATTTTACGCAAATCTGAGAGAGAGTTTGGGTAAAACAAATTCTAAGCATTATGGTACTGTTTGGTTTAGAGGAGCTAAACTCAGGTTTACACCCAAGTTAATCAATTTATTCCTAAGAACTAGGTCTATGATTGAAGATCAAATTGATGACATGAATGAGGTTATCAAAGTTTTAATTGGTGGACAGATTGAGTAGTTTTAAGTTGACCAGTTTGTATTCTGTTCTTCATAAACTATGTGTGTACAACTAATTGGCATCTTCCAACACTATTGTTCTAACCAAAGAACAAGCCATTTTGATGTACAAGATTGGACACTTGAAGAAATTCAATTTAGGGCAAACAATCTTTAATAATGTGTTATCTTACACTGGTGATATTACTAGAAAAGGATTGCTACCCTATCCAAGTTTGATATACAAGATGCTTGAAAACAAAAGCTTTGAAAGGAATCCAAGAGAAGAAACTATCAGTGGATTCACAGCTAACTTTGGAATATCCAGTGTGCTACTCACAGGGCCAAGAGTCATTGACATACCTTATCATGAACCAGCTGAAGAACATCAAGAGCAGGAAACTCAGGAAACCGCTAATGCCGCTGAGAATATTGACAATACTTCTGCCAACATTCCTCACAATGCTACAATCACACCAGTTTCTTTAACTCCAAATTATATTACTGAACAAATTGAGACCTTGCAGACAACCATCACAAACATGCAATCAATCATTCAAGATATGAAGAACCAGAAGGCTTTCTGGGAGTTGTTGATTTCTACTCCAACAGGGGGAGTAGGACCTGATGTTGCTGATGGTGGTGTGAACTCAGGGGGAGTTGAAATTGATGGTGGTGCCAGTACCAGTGGCGTTCGAATTGAAGAAGTTCCAGCTGCTGAGGAAGTTGTTGTTCCAGTTGTTGAACCTGTTGCCGAAAAAGATGATAATGAAGACCTAGAGACACTCTATGGTGATCTAGGTGGAAACCAAGAAAGAGCATAGAATTCAAGGAAGAATGAAGATAGGGGGAGTTCGTGCAGACTATGAAGATGCAGCTGACTTATGAAGATCAGCCCAATCCTCTCTCTACTTCGCATATTCATACCTTGAGATTCAAAAGCTCTATAGATTTGTCAAACACTGTTTTAGTTTTTTGTTAGTCTAACTGTTAGTTTTTGTTGTTGTTTTTGTTTAGACTAGTGTGGTAACACTTGGTTTGTTTAGTGTTTGTGCAGTTTGTTTTAAGCATTCAGTTTTTGCTTAGTGTGTTGTTTATTTTATTCTAGTTTGGTTACTTAAATGTGGTGTTAGCAATTAAATATCTTTGCTTTGATATTTAGTTGTATTTCCTAACTTAACACATTTTACTGCATGTTTATAACATCACGTGTGTTGTAGTAGAAAGGGTAAATTGGGGGAGATTATTGATGTTAGGTCAATATTGTCCGAAATGTTGCATCATTTTCCGCAACATCAGAATTCGCCCTTTCTCCTAACACTAACTCCATTTGTTTCAATATTGTCTTTAATGTCTAAACATGCAGAACAAAGACATGGCGGTTACCAGGTCAATCGGTTGCAGTTTAGAGTGAGTTATTTGAAGGTACAACATGGGCGGTTATCAAGATCATGGAGGCTTAGTGTTGGACGGTTTTTACATCATGGGAAATCATGATTTTGTGTGTTCACATACAAGGATCAATTTCTATAAATACCGTACGCATGAGACACTATGGAGTGAAGAGTTTGAGATTTCTATTTTACATATAACAAGTGTAGTTATTTCAATTCTCTCCTTTGTAATTCTAGAAGTATTTTAGTTTGACCTTTGAATAGGTTCTTTGGTTTACACTCTTAAAATTATAGGCTTTTGATTATATACCTAGGGTATATGATCTTGATGTAAATTCCTATAGTTGGTTTTTACTTTGTCTTTGTATCACTACTCGTTATAGTGAAGTTTCGCCATGAGACATCATAGATTATTCAATAACAATCTATGATAAAGTTTTGATATCCCGTTTGCAAATTTTATATTCTATTTTTCAAAGTCTTCCGTTGTGTATGTTGTCGTATTTGTTTCAACACCTTTGACAACATTCTGGAAAAACACTCACGCACACCCTTCAGGGATCAAACTAACATTGGTGTACTAAGTGGAAGAGATTTATCCATGTAGGATCTCTCAAATAACCTTTTCAAGTAGGTTGACTGGTGTATAAAATTTATTCGTCCTTCAGGGAGATATCATATTCATTTTTCCTTCAGGGAAATGCTCAAATTAATTTTCCTTCCGGGAAATACTTAAATTTAATTTTCCTTCAGGGAAGTACTTGAATTCATTTTTCCTTTAGGGAAATTCTCGAATCAGCAGGTCGAGACTATCCTTGGTTTTATCCAAGATTTTCATTTCGTATTCAGCTTTCAAGATTGAACCGACTTCTTCAATCTCTTTGCATGTTTCGATTATGTTTAGGTCATCAACATAGATGGAGATGATGCAAGAACCACTTTGCAATTTCTTTATAAATGCGCAAGGGAAAACTTTATTGTCTGTATATTCCTTCTTCGGGAGGAATTCACTAAGTCGATCGTACCATATTTGATTCGACTGTTTTTAGATCATATAATGACCTTCGCAATTTTGTAATATACATTCTACGGTTTTCATAATTCCTCTTCTAGGGAATCTTAAATCCATCAGGGATATAAATATTGGCATATAATAGCCATATAAAATATGCGGTTTACAAGGTCTATTAACTGCATTTTATTTTAGTTGCTAGCGGAACTTTGTTTGTTCATACCAGGAGAATATGTTTGATCATAACCAATCATGGGTCTCTGTGAAAACCATGGGTTTCTGCGAAAACCCTAAAGCTATTAATCTCGCTCACCACCTTATTAGGTTTTCGTCTAAACACTCATTATCCAACATGGATAACTCTTAGAGTGTATGTACGATAGAACCAAACCTTGTTTTAGCAATTAGCTCTGCCACGCTTTTGCTTCTTACTTATTGAACCCAAATCAAAGTGCTTCGGGCACTCAATTTAGGTACTAGATCCAGATTTTAGAAAGAGCAATTGTGGACACAGATAAGTTATCGACAACAAATTTATATTGTTTCTCCGGTATTTATTTATTGATCTAATGTTAACCAGATTATCATCATTTCCCTTATGTATTTGATCTGGTCGTTCCGCAAACCTAGTATTAGATCATTTTGTGCACGTGCTTTATTACTAGGATTCTTCGTCTTCAGGACGGATCTCTTCTGGAGATTTCAAGTCTTCTAGACGTATCTCTTCTGGAGATTTCAAGTTTGACTGGCCAGTTTTGCTAGCTTTCATTCTAGGTGTGTATGTTTCTTTTATAAGTCCTTTACGCTTCTGGCGTTTGGGGCATATATACTTGATCTCATTTGGACCTTTATACCTTTGTGGTTAGTAAACGTATCTGGCAGATTACTTGCTATACATTACAAGTTACTTATCTTTTGAACTTCAAGTTCAGTTTAACTAGTGCATGAGTCTAAATATCGAGGACCTTTTTCCTTCAGGGAAATTTCTTGGGCATTCATTTAATTTCTCGATATGTTTCCTTCGGGGAAACTTCTGGGCGTTCATTTAATTTTTGGATTCTAATCTCCCTCTATTGTCGAGAATAGACTTTTCATCAATTATGCAGTCAGCCAACAGGGTTGTTGACGTGTTGTGGTGGTACGCGTACTGCACGATAGAATGTTCGCATGTGGAAAATAATGTTTCATTTTCTGCGCACTAGTTGTTGAGGGGAGTAATAATGATATGCAGTGGATCGGATTTAATTCAAGTAGCTACATGTAAATTTCATGCTCCTAACATGTAGCTAAGTTGGAATTTTTTTTGTAACGGTCTAGCAATTAGTTTGATGCATCAAATTAGAGACTCAGCTAGACCATTATGGTGTGAACGTAAGGGACTTAATGCTTCACTTTAATTTCTCAATGTCATATACTAAACATTGAATGCAGTCAATGTGAGCTTACTGGCATTATCCATTCGAATGGATTTAATTTGATAATTTGGGAAATGAGAACTAAGCCCAATGGTGTTGCAATAGGCTTGACAAAAGCGTGATTGCAGGTGGATAACAAGCATACATAAGTCCATCGTGTGAAAGCATTAATTATGGTCATTAACTATCAAAATGGTTCATATACTAGGATAATCAGTCCACAAATATCTCAAAGAAACCATTTTAAAAATGGGAGATTTAATTCCAACTTTAGTATGATTCAGCCGTACTCTAAGTTCGCCCTTTGTGCATGCCATAGATTTATTTACGAAAGGGTTTGACGTGTCATAGCCAATGAACTTAGATAAAATCCGACATATCACATTATTACTTTAGATGGACTAACCGCTCATGCTATAATGTGTATAAATCTAAATTGGATTTTAAGACCACATCTACAACTCTTCAGGAGGTTGGATTTTGTTACTGAGGTCTTCCACGCTTTAGGCGTGCTTTAGATTCATTGGCATGTAATATTTTGTCCTTCAGGGACATCAATTTTAACTGGGAATTTTCTATATAAATATGAGATTCAGTAACTCTGCTGGATTTGTTAAAGACATCCAGTAATTGAGTTGTAATTTTTCACAAATATTAATCATGACAAAGCATATAGTCATAACATGCATAAAAATCACAAAATAATGACATTGTGTATCTTGACAACTCATAGTCTTTAATGTCATGTCACTGACAATGTTCATAGTTGCTTCAGGTAAACTGGTATGCTTAGATTCGCTTGGGGAATACTCGATCTCGACCACCTCAATAATTATTTGGCATCAGCCATGATTTTCATCTATCGATATTTTCTGCTATCGATTTTATTCAAATTTTGTCGATGAATATAATCCTTCAAGGATTTTTAAAAACTACGATAAATATAATCCTTCAGGAATTTTCCATAAACAATTGAAATCTTATTAAGATGGTATCAGAGAATTTAATCAGTGCATCTGCCTTCTGGACAAAGATGGGGTCAAAATTTCATTATATTTGTCCCAAATGAAGCAAGATGAATCTCAAAGCCTAAGTCAGGATACTAATAATGTCCATTTATGTAAATCACTCTCTGTCTCCAAAATCTTCGAGCTCCAAGCTCAAAAAAATCATTGTTGTCTATGTCAAAATCTGCTTCATGCAGACTGACATGGTGAGATTCACCCTGAGGGGCCATGCCCTTGTTGTCCTTTTGTATCTTTCGATAAGCCTCGATCAAGTGCTTGGTTTTGCGGATTTCTCCCCTTCCACGCTTACGCTCACCCAGGCTCCCTTGAGCTACAACATGTGCTTCACACACTACTTGTGGGTCAACCAGTCTAGTATTGTGATTTCTCATCAGGAGTTGGTTGTGTTTTTCTGTCACTAGAAATGCAGAAAATTAGCTCTGAGTGAGAGGTGTACTGCTGCTGGAGTACAAGGTTACAAGCATGGGATGTTGATAAGATTTTATGTACCAATTCAGTCTCAGTAGTGTGTTGCTGGCATAATTTTAACTGATATACGATGCAAGGTAGAATTGCACTCCATTATAGATTTAAATCTTGAAAATGGAGATTCAGCCAATCGTATTGTGCCTGACGGATTATATCATTTTCTTGATAGAAACAATCCTTCCGGGATGTTCATAAAATGCTAAGGTCCATCTCAGTAAGGTACTCATATTTCAAGTCCTGATTAAGGTGGTACCTGAGATAAATTAATATTTTTGCCTTCTGGGCATCAGTGGATTTGGGACCATGGACAATGATTCCGCTTAATTAGGATGAGGCTAGATGAATCTCAACATCTATGGCCCATATCACGTAGTTATTACCATCGAGAGTAAGCTCAATAAATTCTCTCTTAGTAATACCAAGCATTTTCACTACGTTTTAAATGGATATGGTAAGACATACGATTCGAATATTTATTAACAAACGAGAAAGGGGATTTAATTTACATGCTCAATTATAAAGGAGCAAATATTGGGTGCCGCCTACCCAAACATGATTTACGGTCCGACAGGTACTGGGTGCCGCCTACCCAGACAATATATGCGGACTAAAGGGTACATTTAATTCAAACAAATAGGTATACAAGTAGGAACAACTATTCAAGTTCAAATTTTAATCAATGCTCATGTTTGCTTCAGGCAAATTTGTATACGAAAAATTTGGGCATTGTTTGAGTGAATTAAATTAGCAGCAAAAATAATAATAGGCGCACAAGAAATTTTCATATAAATCCTAATTTCTACAGCAAATAATTCACAAGCATACGTTGCGGCAAACAATGTTAATTGCTGGAAATATAAAAGAAGGAAATAAGTCTTTTACCAGGGTGGAACCCTACGATAAGGGTTCCTAAACATCTGTTGATGGATTCGGCTAGCATTGGGCAGCCTTGGACACGTCTCACGTGGGTGGAGCAATCATATAGGTATTGAGTCCAAAAGAAAGCTCAACACGAAATTGATTAATAAATTTCAAGAGACAGTTTTTTAATATACTGAGAACTAATATAAAAATTAATTCTAAAAATATTGGGCTTAATTATAAGCAATAATTTATTTCATTTTATTTTTCTAAAAAGATTGGCCCAAATTAAAAGCAGCAGGAAAACCCATTTATGCTTAAGAAATAATAGGCCCAAGTTATTTTCTTTAATCGGTCCAAAGGGAAAAGAAAACAAAATTTGGCCCAAGTGTTGGGCTGCAGGCCCAATAGAGAGGAAGGTGGTGTTGGAAAAATAGGGGTGCACGGAATCTATTCGGGATGAAATTTAAATACGAATTTAAATATAATTATTACTAGCATGAATTAATCCTAATTAATTCAAATAATAATTCCAACAACAAATTTAACATCATGCATGTTGAATTAATTCACATAAAATCTAGGCGGAATAAACAAGAATTTATGTGACTTACGTACCTCTTGTAGAATTGACCTTTGAATAAACGGAACAATCACGGTCACTCTTTATCAACCGAAAAGCCTTCTCAAGTATTTCCCTTTCGCCTTACTTGATCACCGGTGGGAGATGCTTTCAAGTAATTTAAATAACTAAGGAAAAATAAAAATATATATGCTCTTGATTTTTCCAACACATGGAATTATGTTCTTGGGGATGAAATAATCACTCCCTATTTATAAAGAGGAGTGGTCGAAAATACTAGTGGAATCGGGCTTGGAAAAAATCTTTTCTTAGTTTCTAAGAAATCTTGAATATATCTCATATATTCTTTTCTCAATAATAAAATATTGTTGGGAAAATAGGGGTGCCCGGAATCTATTCGGGATGAAATTTAAATACGAATTTAAATACAATTATTACTAGCATGAATTAATCCTAATTAATTCAAATAATAATTCCAACAACTAATTATCATCATGCATGTTAAATTAATTTCACATATTTAACTAGGCGGAATTAAACAAGTAAATATGCGATTAACGTACCTCTCGTAGTAATGGCCTTTGGATATACGGGACACTTGTAATCTCATTCTATCAACCCAAAGCCTTCTCAAGTATTTCCCTTTTCACCTCACTTGATCGCCGGTGGAAGACGCTTTCAAGCAATTTAATAAACTAAGGAAAAAGAAAAATATCTATGCTTCTTGATTTTTCCAACACATGGAATTATGTACTTGGGGATGAAATAATCATCCCCTATTTATAGAGGGTAGGGGCCGAAAATTAGAGGAGATATGGGCTTGGAAAAAATCTTTTCTTAGTCTCTAAGAAATCTTGAATATATCTCATATATTCTTTTCTCCATAATAAAATATTCCACAAAAATCTCACTCTTATTTTCAAGCTTATAGTTTTCGAAAACTTCAAGGATAAAATCTAAGATTTGGATCTTCTTGAATATATGAGATATTCTTGTATTCCTAGAATACATATCTTTCATAATATATTTCCAAGAAAATCAAGAAAAACTTATTTCTTTTTTATTCCTAATTTTCGAAAATTATAATAAAAAATCAGCATTGATATATTCTTTATTTTAATCACCTTATCATTATTGGGCTACTTAATTGGGCTACTTGAGGGGCCTTAAGGAGAATTAAGATTGGACCTCCTAATGGACTTCTGAATTTCAATATTGAGCCCCAATATAATTCAGCCCATTAATATTAATTATTACCACTAATTAATTAATATTGCACTATCCATCTTAATCCATATTACGATAATATGGGCTCCCGGTTATTATTTCCCGCGTTTAAGATTATCAAGTCCATTAATTAATTAAGCTTCTGAATAGCTCTAAATTAATTAATATATTTCACCTTGGAGTAAAGACAGCTCAACATTATTATTCGTACCGAAGAAACTAATTCTTCACTTGCAAGATTTGGTACAATAAAACTTCTGAGCCCACCAAGGGGACTAATCACACAAGTCGTACTCGCACGCGTTTCTCCGTATTAAATCTTAGCAATTGTCGTATGATTAATATTACTGCCCAAGACACAAAGTTCGAAGTCACAATGATTCTCACCCAACATGAATCAAAGCAGTAACCATTAAGCACACACGGTCCTATTTAAGGGACGGAGATTAAGAAATCAACAACCACTGAGGTCTAATTCTTCACATTTCAGAACAGAAGAATTTATCCTCGCTGTAGGTCCTCTTCAACACATACTAAATGTGCTAGTGCAATCTCTTAGTCAAGACAGACCAATCTGAGCCTTACACATCGACCTTTCACGGCGGATTGTTCAATTCCACCTAGGTCGTGAAAATGTACGTTTAGTTACAAGTATACTGTTAATGTTGTCTTCCGTGATCGGGTATCACCACATTAACTACAATGTAACATGTACTATATATTGAACGGTTTGCAATAGAAATTCAACATTCAATTATATCTAAAGCAAATGTGATAAAAGAATTATTCTCATAAATCGAGTGTTTGATACACGAGTTATACAAAGTAAAAGCATACTTTCACGTATAACTCCAACAATCTCCCACTTATACTTAAAGTCTGCTTTTAGTATACATCACGCATGTCTTAGTGTAGTAGCTCTACGTGACATCTCATGTCAACCTACACTAACCTAATACTTCCTCCCACTTATACTTAAAGCAGATTAGCAATAGTCTTGACTCCCATTCCATCCACATGTCTCTCGAATGTATTCAGAGGCAGACACTTTGTGAATGGATTTACTAGGTTGTCCCCGACGCATATCTTTGCCACCTCTTTATCTCCTCTCTTAACGATTTCTCGTATAAGATGGTGTTTTCTTTCAATGTGTTTGCTGGCCTTGTGGGCTCTCGGTTCCCTTGAATTTGCAACTGCCCCGGCATTGTCACAAAAGACAGTTATCTTGTCGGGCAAATTCGGAACAACGTCCAAGTCCACTAAGAAGTACTTGAGCCAAACCGCTTCTTTCGCTGCTTCTCAAGCAGTTACTTATTCGGCTTTCATGGTCGAATCGGCGATGCATTTCTGCAAATCGCTTCTCCATATCATGGCTCCTTCTCCCATGCAAAACACACTACCCGAGGTAGATATTTTGGAGTCTATGTCTGATTGGAAATTTGAGTCCGTGTATCCCATGGGAATTAGATTGTCTGATTGTTAAATCAGCATTCCATACCAAGTTCTTTTCAGAAACTAAAGAACGCATTTAATTGCAATCTAATGTGTTTTCCCGGGGTTACTTTGATATCTTGCCATCATGCCCATGGCAAAGCAGATATCCGGTCTCGTACACAACGTTGCATACATAAGAATTCCTACGTCCGAAACGTACGGAACGTCTTTCATGTCATCTATCTCCACTTGCGTCTTAGGGCATATTTCTTTGGATAGATGGATTCCGTGCCTACAAGGTACAAAACCTTTCTTGGAATCATGCACGCTGATATGCTTCAAAACAGTGGCTTTGTATGAAACTTGCGATAAGCCCAACATCTTCCTCTTGTGATCTCGAGTGAACTTGATCCCAAGGATGTGACCGGTTTTCCCGAAGTCCTTCATATCAAACTGATTTGACAGTCATACCCTTACGTCTGACAATACCTTTACATTGTTTCCAATGAGCAGAATATCGTCTACGTATAATACTAAGAATACCACCGCAGTTTTGTCACACCTTTTACACCCACAACTTTCGAACTTGTTTTGATCACAAACCCATAAGACTTAATAACTTGATCAAAACACTGGTTCCAAGTACGCGACGCTTGCTTAAGTCCATAAATGGATCTCTTAAGCTTGCATACGAGGTGCTCTTGGCCTTTTTCAACGAAACCTTTGGGCTGTTGCATATAGATCCCATCAAGACTTCCGTTAAGGAAAGCTGCCTTGACATCCATTTGCCAGATCTCGTAATCTAAGTGCGCAGCGATCGACAAGAGAATACGGATGGACTTAAGCATAGCTACAGGCCACAGGCCAAAAGCTTTGCTTTGAAGGTCTCTACCCTTCCGTCCGGTCCTCTTTTCCTCTTGTACACCCACTTGCATCCAATGGGCTCTACCCCACTAGGTGGATCAACCAACTCCCACACTTGATTATAATCCATCGAACTCACCTCGGTTTCCATTGCGGTTTGCCACGCCTCCGCATCTTTGTCTTGGATTGCCTCGTCGTAAGTTCATGGGTCTGATTCATCGTCGGGAATCAAATCCGAAGATTTTCCAATTCTCATGAATCTCTCGGGTTGCCTTGCAATCCTCCCACTACGACGGGGTTTCGGTTGTGAAGGTGTGACGTGTGGTATATCATCTTGTATACTTGGTATAGGAGTTTGCCCTCTTAACTCGTCTAAGGTAATCTCACTTCTGGGCTTTCTTTTGTTCATATAGTCTTCCTCCAAGAATTTAAAGTGCGAACTAATCACGGTCTTTTAATCCTTGAGACTATAGAACATACACCCTTTCGTTCCCATGGGATATCATATAAACAACCTTAATTCCGAACATGGATCCAATTTACCGGCTTCTTTGTCTAGCACGTATGCCGGACAACCCCAAATCTGCAAGTATCTTAGACTGGGCTTGCGCCCCGGTCCACAATTCCATTGGGGTTTTAGGAACCGATTTGGATGGCACCAAGTTTAGAATGTAAGTCATTGTTTCCAAGGCGTTACCCCAAAACTACTTGGGTAAATCCGAATAACTCATCATGGATCTGACTATTTCTAAAAGAGTCTGGCTCCTTCGTCCCGCCACACCGTTCTATTGAGGGGTTCCCGATGTGGTCAACAGGGATACAATCCTTTCTTCCGATAGGTAGTTCAAGAATTCATTGCTAAGGTATTCGCCTCCACGAACAAATCGTAGAGACTTGATACTTATTTCCCTATGCATCATAAGGTAGATGTATCCGTATCTTGAGTAATCATCAAATTACTCATACCTCTTCTTGCTATGATTATCATTGAACCACACATATCGGTATGAACGAGTTCTAACACTTCCGTAGTTCTATTCCCCTTGGCTCCAAATGCCCTCTTGGTCATTTTACCCTCTAAACAGGATTCACAAGTTGGAAACGGTTCGACTTGGAATGATTCCAAGGATCCGTCTTTCACCAATCTCTTTATCCACTTTAGATTAATATGACCTAGTCTAAGATGCCATAGAAGTGTTTCGTTCATCTCCGAAGAACGCTTTCTTTTATTACTCGAAATAATCGATGTGTTATTAGATTCAATTTTGTGAGTGGTGTGCCCAAATAATGGTATAAAGATCATCCATTAAAGTTCCAGAACGGATAAACTCATCGTTTCAAGCAATAATAACATCCTTATTAAAAGAAACTGAGTATCTATTCAAACAGTTTAGAAACTGAAGGTTGAGTTCTTTCTAAACTAGGAACATGAGGAACGTCTCTCAAGACCATAACTCTATCTTCACAAGATAGGCGCACTTCTCCCACTGCTTCAGCTGCCACTCTCGTAGCATTGCCCGATGTGATGGGGATCTCACTTCCGTTAAGTCGTCGGGTTAGCTTAAACCCATGAAACAAATGTGATCAGTAGCTCTCGTATCCAATATCCACGAATAGACAGCATACGCCACTTCACAAGTTTCGACGACTAAGGTGTGTGAATTACCTAACTTTCCAAGCCTCTTAGGCTTGGAACAGGCAGACCTCCATTGTCCTCTCTCACCGCAACTAAAACACTTCCCCTTCGATGCTTGCCTTTGCATTTCCCTTTCGCAACAATTGGATTTGCTTGGATCCGGCCTTTGGTTCTCTTCCTCTTTTTCCCTCCCTTGGGACCAAAAGAGGTAGACGAACCATTAGCCACCATAGCACTAGACTGGTGCTCCATTATCACCTCCACCGAAACTAAAGCTTGCAAGAGCTCGGACAAATGACTTGTCCGTTCATTCATCTGACAGTTCAGATGAAACTACTCAAAGCTTCTCGGTAGGGAATGGTATATGAAATCAATCAAAATCCGCACCAAGTACTTCCAACTTGTTAAGGTATGCCATTATCTTGAGAACGTGCTCCCTCACGAGCGTTCCTTCCACCATTTCCAACTTGACCGAGTCATGTTTGGTGAACTGATTAGTCATGGGATTCTGATGTGAAAACATCTCTTCAAGGTGTTCCATGATTTCAACAGCGGATACAATGTCTTCATGAACGCGCCTCAAATCCTCAGACAGAAATGTCAAGATGATGCACTTCATTCATTGTCACGCTTCCGATCATAAACTGTCTCTTCCCATTGCTTGACTTATCATTAGGCTTGCCGGGTATATTAATATAAATAACCCAATTGTGTTTTCGTGCAGTAAGGACAAATTTAAAAAAAACATTTCCAATCGATATAATTCTCTCCAAAAAGTTTATTAACTTTAAGTATATTAAACAGTGGATTAAAAGGTTGCGACATGATGAAATGAGAATAAAACATACATTCATATCAATATCTAGAAAAATATGAAATTATCACATAATTTGATCACATCAATTATATTGAAACCTTAAAACAATATAATCATGCATCAGCCAACATCTCGAAACAATTTAAATGCGCCACGAGGGGTGGTCTATACATTTAAACACATTCAAGCGGATTACAAACTTAAAGTTACAAATCCTTAATTCAAAATTAATAGTTGGCTCTCACTTTGACCACATAGAAACTGACAGGGACTCCGAGGGGAGTAAGTTAATATCAATTTCCTATGCCTAAGTAATAACCATAATTAAATACAGGGTTATTATTTCGCTTTGAGCAAGCCACTCGTGGTGAGGGTCAATACCGCCACTAGTAATAATCCACAATCATCCTTTCGGAATTTATTCATGTGAAATCCGTTCTTTTGGCCGATCCGAGGGGGAAATGTATTCCAAAATAATTTCACAAATAAATAAATTATGGAGGCCAAAATAATCCAATTTTAATATCCGGAATAAAATTGCGATTATAAAAACATACTTAGTAATTTTCGAAAGTAAGGTTTTTCTTGGACAATTAAATTCATGCAAACACATATTAACAAATAATAAAAATTGCATGAAATAAAACATCCATCAAAACAAAATTAAACACATTGGAGCACTCAATTCCAATTGTCACGGTTTAATTTCTTCACGTCTTGATGCAAAAAATCGTCCTTGTTGCTTTCCGACGTTCGTCTCGACGTGCTCCCACTCGAACAGCAACACTTCTTCAAAAACAGTATCGTTTGGGGTTCGGGACGACGTTTAAAATCACACGGAAAAAAAACACGAACCGAAAAAATTCCACGGCCTGAGATACAGCGCGCGTCGGCCCACGAAGTGGGCCCGCGCGCTTCCCGGCCCGAGAAGCGCTGGAAAAACGCCCGAGGCGCGCCGAAGCGCAGCCCCGAGGCGCACCCGAGGCGCAGCCCCGAGGCGCACCCGAGGCGCACCCGAGGCGCACCCGAGGCGCTGCACAGAAGCGCGCCGAGGCGCTGCCCGGGGCGCCCCGAGGCGCGCGCGCGCCGTGCGCGCGGCGCCGTGCGCCCGTGCACCCCCGTGCGCCGTTTTTTTAGCCGTTCGTCCTCGTTTTCTTCACCCCTTGCATGATTTTACCCCCATACACGCGCCACGCTTGTATGCGTCATCCGGGTACGCCGTTTTTAATTCTTCGTTCTTCGTCACGATCCGGTTACAATTTATTTTTACAAAAAAAATAAATACTAGATCTAGACTAGTCTATTACAATGATCGAATCAAAATAAAAACAACTAATCTACTCGTGGATTTTCTCACGAGAAAAACGAATTCGAACGAATCGAATTAAAAACCAAATTAATTCACACGCATGAAATTAACAACATTAAAACCATGACAATTGGATACCTGCAAAAAAGATCTAACAATTCTACTATCCAATTTCAATTTAATGTTTTAACAATTTAAATTCCAATTTAAAATTCAGAGTCCGAAACTGTGGCTCTGATACCAGTTGTTGGGAAAATAGGGGTGCCCGGAATCTATTCGGGATGAAATTTAAATACGAATTTAAATACAATTATTACTAGCATGAATTAATCCTAATTAATTCAAATAATAATTCCAACAACTAATTATCATCATGCATGTTAAATTAATTTCACATATTTAACTAGGCGGAATTAAACAAGTAAATATGCGATTAACGTACCTCTCGTAGTAATGGCCTTTGGATATACGGGACACTTGTAATCTCGTTCTATCAACCCAAAGCCTTCTCAAGTATTTCCCTTTTCACCTCACTTGATCGCCGGTGGGAGACGCTTTCAAGCAATTTAATAAACTAAGGAAAAAGAAAAATATCTATGCTTCTTGATTTTTCCAACACATGGAATTATGTACTTGGGGATGAAATAATCATCCCCTATTTATAGAGGGTAGGGGCCGAAAATTAGAGGAGATATGGGCTTGGAAAAAATCTTTTCTTAGTCTCTAAGAAATCTTGAATATATCTCATATATTCTTTTCTCCATAATAAAATATTCCACAAAAATCTCACTCTTATTTTCAAGCTTATAGTTTTCGAAAACTTCAAGGATAAAATCTAAGATTTGGATCTTCTTGAATATATGAGATATTCTTGTATTCCTAGAATACATATCTTTCATAATATATTTCCAAGAAAATCAAGAAAATCTTATTTCTTTTTTATTCCTAATTTTCGAAAATTATAATAAAAAATCAGCATTGATATATTCTTTATTTTAATCACCTTATCATTATTGGGCTACTTAATTGGGCTACTTGAGGGGCCTTAAGGAGAATTAAGATTGGACCTCCTAATGGACTTCTGAATTTCAATATTGAGCCCCAATATAATTCAATCTATTAATATTAATTATTACCACTAATAAATTAATATTGCACTATCCATCTTAATCCATATTACGATAATATGGGCTCCCGGTTATAATTTCCCGTGTTTGAGATTATCAAGTCCATTAATTAATTAAGCTTATGAATAGCTCTAAATTAATTAATATATTTCACCTTAGAGTAAGGACAGCTCAATATTATTATCCGTACCGAAGAAACTAATTCTTCACTTGCAAGATTTGGTACGATAAAACTTCTGAGCCCACCAAGAGGACTAATCACACAAGTCGTACTCGCACGCATTTCTCCGTATTAAATCTTAGCAACCGTCGTATGATTAATATTACTGCCCAATGCATAAGGTTCGAAGTCACGATGATTCTCACCCAACATGAATTAAAGGCAGTAACCATTAAGCACACACGGTCCTATTTAAGTGATGGAGATTAAGAAATCAACAACCACTGAGGTCTAATTCTTCACATTTCAGAACAGAAGAATTTATCCTCGATGTAGGTCCTCTTCAACACATACTAAATGTGTTAGTGCAATCTCTTAGTCAAGACAGACCAATCTGAGACTTACACATCGACCTTTCACGGTGGATTGTTCAATTCCACCTAGGTCGTGAAAATGTACGTTTAGTTACAAGGAAGCCGTTAATGTGATCTTCTGTGATCGGGTATCACCTCATTAACTACAATGTAACTAGTACTATTATGAACTGTTTGCAATAAATATTCAACATTCAATCATATCTAAAGCATATGCGATAAAAGAATTATTCTCATAAACAAGTGTTCAATACATGAGTTATACAAAGTAAAAGCATATTTTCACGTTTAACTCCAACAATCTCCCACTTATACTTAAAGTCTGCTTTTTAGTATACATCATGCATGTCTTAGTGTAGTAGCTCTACATGACATCTCATGTCAACCTACACTAACCTAATAATTCCTCCCACTTATACTTAAAGCAGATTGGCAATAGTCTTGACTCTCATTCCATCCACATGTCTCTCGAATGTACTCTAAGGCAGACCCTTTGTGAATGGATATACTAGGTTGTCCTTCGACATTTATCTTTTCCACCTCTTTATCTCCTCTCTTAACGATTTCTCGTATAAGATGGTGTTTTCTTTCAATGTGTTTGCTGGCCTTGTGGGCTCTCGGTTCCCTTGAATTTGTAACTGCTCCGGCACAATGATTGTGATGGGCAAATTCGGAACAACGTCCAAGTCCACTAAGAAGTACTTGAGTCAAACCGCTTCTTTCGCTGCTTCATAAGCAGTTACTTATTCGGTATTCATGGTCGAATCGGCGATGCATTTTCGCAAATCGCTTCTCCATGTCATGGCTCCTTCTCCCATGCAAAACACACTACCCGAGGTAGTTATTCTGGAGTCTATGTCTGATTGGAAATTTGAGTCCGTGTATCCCATGGGAATTTGATTGTCTGACTGTTAAATCAGCATTACATACCAAGTTTTTTTCAGAAACTAAAGAACGCATTTAATTACAATCTAATGTGCTTTCCCGGGGTTACTTTGATATCTTGCCATCATGCCCACGATAAAGCAGATATCCGGTCTCGTACACAACATTGCATACATAAGGCTTCCTACGGCCGAAGCGTACGGAACACCTTTCATGTCATCTATCTCCGCTTGCGTCTTAGGGCTCATTTCTTTCGATAGATGGATTCCGTGCCTAAAAGGTACAAAACCTTTCTTCGAATTTTGCATGCTGAAACGCTTCAAAACAGTGTCAATGTATGAAGCTTGTGATAAGCCCAACATCTTCTTCTTGCGATCGCGAGTGATCTTGATCCCAAGGATGTGACCGGCTTCCCCTAAGTCCTTCATATCAAATTGTTTTGACAGCCATACCTTTACGTCTGACAATACCTTTACATTGTTTCCAATGAGCAAAATATCGTCTATGTATAATACTTAGAATACCACCGCAGTTCCGTCACGTTTCTTATACACACAACTTTCGAACTCGTTTTGATCAAACCCATAAGACTTAATCACTTGATTAAAACACTGGTTCCAAGTACGTGATGCTTGCTTAAGTCCATAAATGGATCTCTTAAGCTTGCATACGAGGTGCTCTTAGCCTTTTTCAATGAAACCTTTGGGCTGTTGCATATAGATATCTATCCCGTCAAGACTTCCGTTAAGGAAAGCTGTCTTGACATCTATTTGTCAGATCTCGTAATCTAGGTGCGCAGCGATTGACAAGAGAATACGGATGGACTTAAGCATAGCTACAGGCGAAAAGGTCTCCTCATAATCGATCCCTTCTTTTTTAGTATACCCTTTGGCCACTAGCCTTGCTTTGAATGTCTCAACCCTTCCGTCTGGTCCCCTTTTCCTCTTGTACACCCACTTGCATCCAATGGGTTCTACCCCATTGGGTAGTTCGACCAACTCCCACACTTGATTATGATCCATCGAACCCATCTCAACTTCCATTGCCGTTTGCCATGACTCCGCGTCTTTATCTTGGATTGCCTCGTCGTATGTCCATGGGTCTGATTCATCGCCGGGAATTAAATCCGAAGATTATCCTATCCCTATGAATCTCTCGGGTTGCCTAGCAATCCTTCCACTGCAACGGGGTTCTGGTTGTGAAGATGTGACGTGTGGTACATCATCTTGTATACTTGGTATCGATGTTTGACCTCTCAATTCTTCTAAGGTAATTTCACTTTTAGGCTTCCGATTGTTCATATAGTCTTCCTCCAAGAATTTAAAGTGTGTACTAATCACGGTCTTTTGATCCTTGGGACTATAGAACATACACCCTTTCATTCCCGTAGGGTATCCTATAAATAGCCTTAATTCCGAACGTGGATCCAACTTACCGGCTTCCTTGTCTAGCATGTATGCCGGACAACCCCAAATCCGCAAATGTCTTAGACTGGGCTTGCACCCGGTCCACAATTACATTGGGGTTTTAGGAACCGATTTGGATGGCACCAAGTTTATAATATAATCCGTTGTTTCTAAGGCATTACCCCAAAACGACTTGGGTAAATCCGAATAACTCATCATGGATCTGACCATCTCTAAAAGAGTCTGGTTTCTTCGTTCCGCCACACCGTTCTGTTGAGGGGTTCCCGGTGCGGTTAACTGGAATACGATCCCTTCGTCCGATAAGTAGTTCGAGAATTCATCGCTGAGGTATTCGCCCCCACGATCTGATCGTAGAAACTTGATACTCTTTTCCCTATATTTCTCGGCTTCGGCCTTAAACTCCTTGAACTTATCAAAAGTTTCAGACTTATGCCTCATAAGGTAAATATACCCATATCTCGAGTAATCGTCAATGAAGGTGACGAAATACTCATACCACATTCTCGCTTTGATCGTCATTGGACCACACACATCGGTATGAACGAGTTCTAACACTTCCGTGGCTCTATTCCTCTTGGCTCCAAATGCCCTCTTGGTCATTTTACCCTCTAAACGGGATTCACAAGTTGGAAACGGTTTGACTTGGAATGATTCCAAGGATCCATCTTTCACCAATCTCTCTATCTGCTTTAGATTAATATGACCTAGTCTAAGATGCCATAGAAGTGTTTCGTTCATCTCCGAAGAATGCTTTCTTTTATTACTCAAAATGATCAACGTGTTATTAGATTCATTATTTGAGTGGTGTGCACACTTAATCGTATAAAGATTGTTTACCAACGTTCCATGACAAATAGTATCATTCTTAAAAGAAACAGTGACAACTTTATTAAAAGTAACTGAATATCCTTAAAAAAACAACTTAGAAACCGAAATTAAATTCTTCCTAAAGTTCGGAACGTATAAAATATCTCTTAAAATTAAAACTCTATCTTCAAAAGATAGGTGCACGACTCCCACTGCTTCAGCTGCCACTCTCGTAGCATCGCCCAAAGTGATGGTGATCTCATTCTTGCTAAGTCACCGGGTTAGCTGGAACTCCTGAAGAGTGAAACAAATATGATCAGTTGCCCCGGTATCCACTACCCAAATGTGGGCAGCATACGCCGCAATATAAGTTTCAACGACTAAAGCATGAGACTTACCTTTCTTTACCGCCTTCTTAGGCTTAGAACAGGTAGACCTCTAATGTCCTTTCTCCCCGCAATTGAAGCACTTAGTCTTACCGGATATCTTCACGTCGTACGGCTTGAATGTTCTTTCTTTGCCACCAAGAATGAGTCTACTGGTTTGGTTCCGATCAATCTCCTTCTTCTCAATCTTACCTTCCATTGGCCTAGATTTCGAGAAAAAGCTCTTGATCACCAAAGTCTCATCCTTACTCCCTAAGTATGACTCTACCGTTATCAGAGCTTTGAGCAGGGTATCTAAAGTGAACTTGTGTTCCGATAACACGTATTCCCAAAAGAACCCATCAAAACTGCTCGATAGCTTTAGGAGTATGGAATCGATTTGACTTTCTTCACTTTGTCCGGCACCAAGAAACTCGAGTTTTCAAACTCACGCCTAAATTTGAGAACATGATCCCTTACAGGTGTTCCATTCACCATTTCCTCCGTGAGCTTCTCACGAATGGTGAACAGATTCGCCATGGGTTCTAATGTTGAAACATCTCTTCAAGGCTATTCATGATATCAACAGCCGCTTCAATGCCTTCATGAATGCGTTTCAAATCTTCAAACATAAATGTCAAGATGATGCGCTTCATGTGCTCATTGGAATGCTTCCAATCATCGAATACCACCCTCTCTCCATTACTTGACTTATCATTAGGTTTCTTGGGTACATCAACGCTAAATATCCAATAGTGTTCTTGTGCAGGTAGGACCATATTCATGTTACGTTTCCAATCAACATAGTTCTCACCAACAAGTTTGTTATCTTTAAGTATACTAAACAGTGGATTAAAAGGTTGCGACATGATGAACTGAGAATAAAACATACATTCATATCAACATCTAGAAAAATACGAAATTATCACATAATTCGATCACTTCAATTATATTGAAACCTTAAAATAATATAATCATGCATCAGCCAACATCTTGAAACAATTTAAATGCGCCACGAGGGGGGTTCTATACATTTAAACACATTCAAGCGGATCACAAACTTAAAAAGTTATAAATCTTTAATTCAAAATTAATAGTTGGCTCCCACTTTTACCACACAAAAATTGACAGGGACTCCGAGGGGAGTAAGTTAATATCAATTTCTTATGCCTAAGTAATAACCATAATTAAATACAGGATTATTATTTCGCTTTGAGCAAGTCATTCGTGGTGAGGGTCAATACCGCCACTAGTAATAATCCACAATCATCCTTTCGGAATTTATTCATGTGAAATCCGTTCTTTTGGCCGATCCGAGGGGCAAATGCATTCCAAAAGAACTTCACAAATAAATAAATTATAGAGGCCAAATTAATCCAATTTTAATATCCGGAATAAAATTACGATTAAAGAAACATACTTAGTAATTTTAGAAAGTAAGGTTTTTCTTGGACAATAAAATTCATGCAAACACATATTAACAAATAATAATAAGTGCACGGAATAAAGCATCCATCAAAATAAAATTAAACACATTGGAGCACTCGAATCTAATTATCACGGTTTAATTTATTCACGTCTTGACACTAAATATCGTCCTTGTTGTTTTCCATCGTTCGTCTCGACACGCTCCCACTCGAACAACAACACTTCATCAAAAACAACTTTGTTTGGGATTCGGGACGATGTTTAAAATCACATAAAAAAATCGAGAACTGAAATTAATTTTAAAAAAATTCCACGGCCCAAGATTTGACGCGCATCGGCCCACGGAGTGGGCCCGCGCATCTCTCGGCACAGCGCCGAGCAGCGACCGCCGAGTGCCGCCTACGTGCGCGCGCGCTCGCACGCTGCCGCGCCCGTCGTGCGCCTCACACACCCCGTGCACCGGGTTTCGCCGTTCATTCTCGTTTTTCACCCCATGCATGATTTTACGCCCATGCATGCACCACACATGCATACGTCATCCGAGTACACCGTCTGTAATTCTTCGTTCTTCGTCTCGATCTGGTTACAATTTATTAAAAAAAAAACTAGATCTAGACTAGTCTATTACAATTATCAAATCAAAATAAAAACAACTAATCTACTCGTGGATTTTCTCACGAGAAAAACGAATTCGAACAAATCGAATTAAAAACAATTAATTCACACGCATGAAAAATAATAAACATTAAAACCATGACAATTGGATACCTGCAAAAAAGATCAAGCAATTCTACTATCCAATTTCAATTTAATGTCTAACAATTTAAATTCCAATTTAAAGATCAGAGCCCGAAACCGTGGCTCTGATACCAGTTGTTGGAAAAATAGGGGTGTCCGGAATATATTCGGGATGAAATTTAAATATGAATTTAAATATAATTATTACTAGCATGAATTAATCCTAATTAATTCAAATAATAATTCCAACAACAAATTTAACATCATGCATGTTGAATTAATTCACATAAAATCTATATGCATAGCATCTAAGAAAAAATGAGAGGTAGAGAGAGGGGAGAGAGGGTGAGGTATTGGGTAGATCGTAGGTTAACCGTTTCCGAGCGCACCCCGGTGAGGCAGAAATTGAACCTGTGTGGAGCTCTGGCTAAGTGGACAAAAGGGTACCAGGAAGCAAGAGGAGGCAGGTTGGAATCTAGGATTAGGTCGAACTCGGGTGACAGATTTACAATATCTTTCTTTTTCTGCAATTTTCCTGAGGATTGCAGTTTGAAGGATCTGAAGAAAAAATTTAACGAGTTTGAGGAAGTGGCAGATATTTTTTGTCCAAAGAAAAGGGACAAATCTGGTAAACGTTTTGGCTTTGTTAGATTTTGGAATAAACGAGTGAGGAACGCTGAGGATGCTCTTGTGGCGCTTAACAACCTGTGGATTGACAGTTACAAACTTCAAGTGTTTAGGCCTAAATTTGATAGGGGACAAGAACTAATAAAGGAGAATGATGTATCTCATAATCTAATACCCAACAATTGTGGAGTGATTAGAGAAGGGAAGTCGTATCTGGATGCAACAGTACACCAGGAACCTTTAAAGGAAAGCAAGGTGGAGATCAAAAGGGATAACGTGAAGGATTCTTTCTCCTTCACTCCAAAGGATGAGGAAATAGAGTGGCTGAAGCATTGCTGGCTTGGGCTTCTGAAGAAGGACTTCTCCTGGGAAAAGAACGGGGATGAAATCCAATCTGAATGTGGTAATTGGTTTTCCGTGAAATTTGTGGGTGATGAAGCAGTTTTAATTCAAAACTTGAGGGACGTTTCTCTGGACGAAGCAGCGAAAGATATGGAGGAGTGGCTTAAATATTGGTTTGAATGGTATAGGCCGTGGAGTCCCGCTGATGTTTGTCATAGAAGGAAAATTTGGACTCAGTGGATTGGGGTACCATTTCATGCATGGAATAAGAGATTTTTTCAGATCGCGAGTTCAAAAATTGGAGCTTTCTTAAAGATGGATTCTGACACAGAGAAGAAAAGGAGGTTGGATTTAGCAAGAGTTATGCTTTCGGTGTCGTATCTTGAAGAGATTAATACTCTTGTGCCTGTCGATATAGATGGAAGAAAGTTTACAGTGAGAGTGGTGGAAGAACTTCCTTATTCCGGCGTTGGAAAGGGAAAAGGGAATACTCTGGTGGCATCAGAGGAGACTAGTTCTACGGAGGACGATTCGGATTGTTCTTCTTTGCAAGAACCCGCAATAGCTGAATTATTCGGTGATTCAGGGCATGATGCAGAATTCTCCGATGATCATTGGGGTGCGAACTGTAGAGATGATGATAACGAGAGTCCCGAGATAATTATTGGCGGCTCAAATTCAAACCGTTTCCAAGTTTTAGGGAATATCTATCGCATCGCATGCGACACAGAGATAGAAAAGGCGAATAACTCTGTTATTAATAGGGATAATTATGGTGTTTTTGGTGGGGCCTCTATTTTTGTGGATAGTGGCACGATGGAGAATAACTCACCACGTGAGTTAGATAATGTGGGAGGAAGTGCAGAAAAGCCAAAGGAAATAAAAATTGGGCTTTCCACAATTAAAGAAAATGGGCCTGTGATTAAAAAACAATTTAATCCTAAGGCTAAAGTGGATGGGCTGGTGGGCCATATTTTTTTAAAACCGAATCTCTCTAAAAATGGGCCGGAGACTAGTGATTATTTTAATGTGGGCATCTTCAAGTTTAAGAACAATCCCAGATTTTCTCAAGCAAAGCCCATTTCGAATGAGCTTTATTCTGGCAAAGCCAATTTGGGCGATTCGTTTAATCTCTGCCCACCGTCGCTCGTGAGGGGGCTGGTGTCCGAGAAGCAGATTTCTGGGGTGAATAGCAGATCGCTGATATTGCACGCGTCAAAGGCAGTCTCGACTGCTGATGCGAAGCCCATGGGAACCAAGAAAAGGAGAAGCAGAATTGCTAAAAACAAATCAAAAAATGATTCGAAGTTAAAGGAGAAAGAAAAATATAAGGTATTTTTATCTGAGATGGAATCTTCGGCGGACCGAGCGGTGGCAAATAAGGATAATTCGGTAAGAAAAGAGTTGTGGGTTCTGAAAAAACAGAGTATTACGCCAGTTTTTGAGGCCGAAGCAAGTGAGATTCGGGAGTTAGGTAAAGCGATGGGCTTAAAAGGGAACGACGAGGCTGCTAGAGTTAAAGGACAGACGGAAATACGTGAGTCTAATTCGGAAAGGAATCCAGCGAAGGGCAAAGGGGTTTTGGAAGAAAGTTATCAATGAAGTTACTCTCTTATAACATTCGAGGTCTTGGGAGCAGGGCGAAGACGAGGGAGATCAGAGATTTAATCAAAAGACAAGGTACTGATTTTTGCTGCATTCAAGAGTCAAAAAAAGAGGTGGTTGATGAATTCTTGGGTAGATCTTTAAGGGGCGCCGGTAATTTTGGATGGGCTTACAGGGAATCTGAGGGTAGGTCAGGCGGGATTATATCTCTGTGGAATGCTGACCGTTTTACTGCGGTCAGCTCCTGGCATATGAAAGGGGTTGTTGTCGTCAATGGATTTTGGGGCCAGGATAGAGTTGATTGTTGTATTGTTAATATTTATGCTCCTTGTCTTTTGCATGAAAGATTAGATTTATGGGATAGGCTGCTATATGTTATCTCTCAGAATCAAAATAGTTGCATATGTTTTGCTGGTGATTTTAACTCTATTCGAAGAGAGTCAGAAAGGGCAGGCAGAAGGGAGGTGCAAAATAGAGTGGATATTAATGATTTTGATGAGTTTATTCGTGAATCCAATCTATTTGATCTTCCGCTTCATGGTAGAAGTTATACTTGCTACGGACCCGATGGTTCATGCAAAAGCAGGCTGGATCGATTCTTAGTGAATAACGCTTGGCTTCAATTCTGGCCGAATACGATTCAAAAAGGTTTGCCAAGATCGATTTTTGATCACTGCCCGATCCAAATAGATGTGTCAGATAGAGACTGGGGGCCTAAGCCCTTCAAGTTCATAAATGCTTGGACTCACCACCCGGGTTTCCGTGAGATTGTTGAGTCAAGCTGGAAGAGTTTTGAGATTCAGGGGCGAAAAGGTTACATCATCAAAGAAAAGCTGAAACTTTTGAAGAACGTTCTAAAGAAATGGAATAAGGAGAGCTTTGGGGCATTGGATAGAAGAATTGAGGAGAGAAAGGTAGAAATATCAGGTCTTGATGCAATCGATGAAGCTGTAGGCTTATCAGAAGAGGAGATAGTCAGTAGAAATGAGGCAAGGGCAAGACTAACCTTTGAGTTACAACTCAAAGATAGCCTCCTCAAGCAAAAGGCGAAGTGCAGATGGTTGAGATTTGGGGATGCAAACACTAGCCTTTTTCACAAATTCATAAACAGGAGGAGAAAGAGGACCGAAATTCATGGAATCTACATTAACGGCGTATGGAAAGAGGAAGTGGCTGAAGTTAAAAGAGGCATTTTTGAATTTTTTCAGAATCATTTCCAAGCAGTGAAGATGAATAGGCCCTCAATTGGTATGGATTTCGCAAGGAAGAAAATATCAGTGGCTGAGAACCAAATGTTAACCGCTTCGTTCACTGAAGAGGAAGTGTTGGCAGCAATCAAGGAGTGCGACAGCTCTAAGAGTCCGGGGCCAGATGGTTTTAATTTTACTTTCTTCAAGAAGTTTTGGGATATTTACAAGGCTGATCTTATGCAGTTTCTGGAGGAATTTCACTTAAATGGAGTCTTGGTAAAAGGTATTAATCCTTTGTTTCTAGTCCTTATTCCGAAGAAGGGGGAAGCACTTGATCTACACGACTACAGACCATTCTCGCTTGTAGGAGGAATTTACAAGATCCTCTCAAAAAATTTGGCAAGAAGGCTTAGTATAGTTCTAGATTCCATCATTTCTGATCAACAATCGGCCTTTGTGGGAGGGAGACAAATTCTAGATTCAGTGGTGATTATGAATGAAATTATCGAGGATGCAAAGAGAAGCAAGAAACAGTGCCTACTCTACAAGATTGATTTTACAAAAGCTTACGACTCAGTGGAGTGGGGATTCTTAGATGATATCATGAAAAGTTTTAGTTTCGATCAAAAATGGATCCGGTGGATTATGCAATGTGTTACTTCGGCAACGGCATCAGTACTGGTGAATGGCAGCCCTACGGATTCTTTTAATCTGGGTCGGGGTTTAAGACAAGGAGATCCTTTATCTCCGTTTCTGTTTCTCTTGGTTGCTGAATGTTGATAGGCGAACATCAATCATTGTCGGGCGAACAAGGATTAAAGCCTAAAAAAGGATTATGAAGAATCAACCCCAAATCAAAGATGATTAGCAAAGAAAATCAAGTTGGGGTGTATAAATCAATCCATAAAGTGTATGAACTGACGAACAACTCTACCGACGAACAACATACTGGCGAACAGGTTTTAAGACCAGAGACCAGATATGAACATTCTGTCAAGCCATTGATGACGAGCAACATTATTATAAGGTGGTGCATCTATCAGCCTAAGAGGTGTATGTCAACGAACGAAGGACCAAAAAACCCAAAGCCAATCTGTGTAAAACACAAAGGCGAACAACTTCTGAGCCATGCACCCAAAAGGCGAACAACTTTTATGAAAAAACCATTCTGGATATACTAAGCCGACCTGGACGAACAACAATAAAGTCTGAGATAAGACCAAGGAAGACTTTGTAACTAAGACTCAGCTTAGATAAGGTCAAACTAAGGTCCAAGGACACTTGTCAAGCATGCAGGCTAGGGAGACCAAGAGTCATAGACACCTCTTGCTTGCTAGTTTCTATAAATAGTTGTTCTCCAGCTTAAGAAATACAAGTTCAATTTGACAAATACTCCAAAAAATACACACACTAACACACCAAAACGTGCACACATACAAAATTAATATAATTTCGACTTTCGTATTCTCGATTTTATATCTCAAATCTTCGATTTACCATTTACGGTGGTAATCAATCACACGAAATTGATTGGTGATCCTAAACCGAATTAAAATAGTCACTAATCCAATCAACTAAATTTGATCACCAACACTGAAGGCTTGTCAATTTTGATGAACAAGACAGTTGATGGCAATTCTTTGATCCAGCTTTAGTGGGCAAGAATAATGTTTCAGTCTCGCATCTCCAATTTGCGGATGATACAGTATTTTTAGGAAGGGCTTCAATGGGGAATGTGAGATTTTTAAAACATTTTCTTTCCCTACTTGAGTTGGTCTCGGGGCTCAAGATTAATAAAAGAAAATGCAGTCTTTACGGGGTAAACGTGGAAGATAATGCTTTGAGGGGTTTTGCGGAAGTATTAGGGTGCTCTACTGCTTCGATTCCATTTATGTACCTTGGTGTGAAGGTAGGGTGCGCCCACAGGCAGCTCTCAGACTGGAAGTACGTTACGCAAAAAATAAAAAATAAATTGCGGAAATGGGAAGGTTTGAAAATCTCCATTGGGGGAGACTTACCCTAGTGAACTCTGCGCTCTCTTCAATACCTGTGTACCTGCTGTCCACCTTTCGGGCTCCCAAAAATATTGTGAGTGAGATCGTTAAAATTCAAAGAAATTTTCTGTTGGGGGGGGGGGGGGGTGGTTGTGAGAACAAAACTGCTTGGGTTAAATGGTCGTTGGTTTGTAAACCAAAATTTTATGGGGGTCTTGGGGTCAAGGACATAGAATGTTTTAATAAAGCACTTTTGGGGAAATGGGTATGGAGATTTCTTGGGAAGAGAGGGTGTTTATGGGCTAGGGTGTTAGAGTCGAGATGGGGGTTGTCTTGGGGAAAAGGGCTAGGAGTCTCGGAGGGAAGGAGGGAGATCAACATGGGTGGGTGGTGGAGAGAGATACTTAGAGCTGCAGGAGTAGGGAAAGGGGACTGGTTTTTTAATAACGTAGAAAAGGTGATAGGGAATGGGAGGCAAACTTTATTTTGGGATGAAAAGTGGGCTGGGGAAATATCTCTAAGAGATCGTTTTCCCAGGCTTTACTATTTATCTCAAAATAAAAATGCTAGAGTGGGGGAACTGGGAGAATGGAGGGAAGATGGGTGGAGTTGGGATTTAGTATGGAGAAGAGAATTATTTGAGAGAGAGAGAGAGATGTTGTTAACGAGCTCATGGCTTTTCTTAACAGGTTTCCATTGAGGAGAGATGAGGAAGACACTTGAAGATGGGTACCACAAGCAAACGGGCTATACAGAACAAAAGAAGTGTACGAGTGGCTATTTTGGAAGAACCGAGAAGCCGAAATGGAGGAGATTGAAGAATTCAAGTTAATTTGGAATAAATGTGTTCCCTCAAAGGTAAAAGTTCACGCTTCGAGAGTCCTATGGGAAAGAATTCCAACAATATCGGAGCTGCAAAAAAGAACGATCATTCCAAACGATTCAAGGCTCAAGTGTGCTTTTTGCAATGAAAAGGAAGAAACGGTTAGACATGTGCTTTTTGAATGTAAGTTTTCCTATAATGTATGAATGAAATGTTGTGAGTGGGTAGGGGTGATGACAGTCCTCTCGTCCAAGTCTTCCACGAATATCAAGCATTTTTATAAGCTCATTATAGGAAAAAAAAAGAAAAAGTGTTGTTAAGTTGCATATGGGTTTGTTTGGTATGGTTGATATAGAAGACCAGGAATGCTGTGATTTTTAAAGATCTACAAGCGAAAGAGGAGGAATTAATTCTAGAGCTCAAAAATAGAGTGTGGAATTGGACGCGCTTTGAAAACGTGATTGCAAGTAGAGCCTGTTTTAGAGATTGGTCTAGGAGCTTGAGACTTGGTTTAGAATAGTAAATTAGCTGCTGGAGATATGAGTCAAGTTTATGAGTTTTCATGATGTAAGCTACTGTAGGGGGTATGTCTTATACCCTTTCTATTGAGCTTTAATAAAGTTTTCTTTTTGCCGATCAAAAAAAAAATTCACATAAAATCTAGGCGGAATAAACAAGAATTTATGTGACTTACGTACCTCTTGTAGAATTGGTCTTTGAATAAACGGAACAATCACGATCACGCTTTATCAATCCAAAAGCCTTCTCAAGTATTTCCCTTTCGCCTTACTTGATCACCGGTGGGAGATGCTTTCAAATAATTTAAATAACTAAGGAAAAAGAAAAATATATATGCTCCTGATTTTTCCAACACATGGAATTATGTTCTTGGGGATGAAATAATCACCCCCTATTTATAAAGAGGAGTGGCCGAAAATACTAGTGGAATTGGGCTTGAAAAAAATCTTTTCTTAGTCTCTAAGAAATCTTGAATATATCTCATATATTTTTTTCTCCATAATACAATATTCCACAAAAATCTCACTCACCCTTTTAAATTTGTATTTTTTGAAAATCATAAGAAAAGAATCCAAGATTTGGATCTTCTTGAATATATGAGATAATCTTGTATTTCAAGAATACTTATCTTCCATAATATCTTTTCAAGAAAATCAACAAAATCTTTTCTCTTCTTATTTTCCAATTTTTGAAATTTACACTAAAAAAATCAGCATTATATTTTCTTTTTATTTTAATCACCTTATCATTATTGGGCTACTTGAGGGACCTTTAAGGAGAATTAGGATTGGACCTCCTAATGGACTTCTGAATTTCAATATTGAGGCCCAATATAATTCAATTCATTAATATTAATTATTACCACTAATAAATTAATATTGCACTATCCATCTTAATCCATATTACGATAATATGGGCTCCCGGTTATTATTTCCCGCGTTTAAGATTATCAAGTCCATTAATTAATTAAGCTTCTGAATAGCTCTAAATTAATTAATATATTTCACCTTAGAGTAAAGACATCTCAACATTATTATCCGTAGCGAAGAAACTAATTCTTCACTTGCAAGATTTGGTACGATAAAACTTCTGAGCCCACCAAGGGGACTAATCACACGAGTCGTACTCGCACGCGTTTCTCCGTATTAAATCTTAGCAACCGTCGTATGATTAATATTACTGCCCAAAGCACAAGGTTCGAAGTCACGATGATTCTCACCCAACATGAATCAAAGCAGTAACCATTAAGCACACACGGTCCTATTTAAGTGACGGAGATTAAGAAATCAACAACCACTGAGGTCTAATTCTTCACATTTCAGAACAGAAGAATTTATTTTCGCTGTAGGTCCTCTTCAACACATACTAAATGTGCTAGTGCAATCTCTTAGTCAAGACAAACCAATCTGAGACTTACACATCGACCTTTCACGGCGGATTGTTCAATTCCACCTAGGTCGTGAAAATGTACGTTTAGTTACAAGAAAATCGTTAATGTGATCTTCTGTGATCGAGTATCACCCCATTAACTACAATGTAACTAGTACTATTATGAACTGTTTGCAATAAATATTCAACATTCAATCATATCTAAAGCATATGTGATAAAAGAATTATTCTCATAAACAAGTGATCAATACATGAGTTATACAAAGTAAAAGCATACTTTCACGTATAACTCCAACAGGTGGCAGGGCACGGATGTGCGTGAGGGAAGACCAACACGGCCACGGTTGGAGGCAGCAGCATGCCTGCGCACAGGCAGTGGCGCGGACATGTCGGCACACGGCCGCTGTGTGGCGATGCGGCGGTGGCTGTTGTAGCCTAGCGGCGCACAACGTGCGACAGTCGCTCAGACGCTGCGAGGCAGCGAAGCTTCAGGGAGGCACTGCAGTGGTGTGCGGCGAAGGTGCTGGCGCGCGGGGCGGCGGAGGTGCGCAGCAAAGGCGCTGGCGCGCGAAGCACCTACGGGGCTGCGCGAGGCATCACGGCGATAGCGCCGATCGTCGCACGGCGTTTCCAGGCCTGCGTTCGGCCGCTCGGCGGTGGCTTAAGGCGACGCGGCGAGGGCGCCGATCGTTGCTCGGCCGGCAGCGTGGGAGTAAAAAAAAATTCGATCCAATAAATTAACAATTGCAGATTCAATAATATAGATGTAATGTATAAATTAAGTGCACAGTGATATATAAGTTTATGGCACATAAGGATCTAGAAATTGATACGATAATTAAACAGATAATTAATTATCATGCTATTGAAAAACAAATTGAGATTTGTACCGATGAACAGCGGGTAGAGACTCGTGCTGGTAACGTGTTGTAAAATATAAACGCAAAATAGAGACACCAGTTTGTTTATCCAGTTCGTCGATAACGACTACGTTTGGGGGCGTTCCAAGCCATTAGTTTTCACTAATATTTTTGTGTGTATACAATACTGAGTACAGGGATTTATTTATAATAGAGAAACCCTAATTTAAACCCTAAAGCCCGTTTAGGTTATTAGACACATAAGTAATGTCCACATCAAACCTTTCGAATTTTGTATATTAAATCTACTGGATTTACAACAAAAATAACGCAGGTATCTTGTCTCAATCCATCTCTTGTTGATTATTTTAATTTTGTACAATGCATTTATCCCACTATATGTTTTTGTTTTGTGTTTTTGTAAAATTCTAAAATTTCTCTATATATAGAACCTAGTATTGATATATTTTGAATTACAATCTGAAGTTCTCCTCTGATTTCTATCATCTCTGAAAATTTCTATCATGGATCCAAAATTTCAAAATTATTATTCAAAAACTCCTAAATTTTTCCAAACTCTCGAGATTCTCTAAATTTTCAATCTTATTTTAACTTGCAATCATTTTCGAACATCGATTCAAATTCTCATATTATCAAAAATCTAATTTTTCTCCCAATTTGAATAAAATTTCTATCTCTGAACAAATTTAAACATCACAAAACATCTTCCGACATTTTTTTTGGAGATACAAATCAAAAGGGGGTGAAAGTGTAGATTGGTGTGTGAAAAAATATGCAGCCTTAATGTCATCATTGATTTTCGTCAGTGAAATAATGTACGTGACAAAAATCAAAAGAGTGGCTCGTTAGATGGTTTTTTTTTGAAGAGTTGTAAGTTAGTGAAATATGACAGTTTTATAGAACGTTTAAGAGGTTAAACATTGAGATTCACGATTAACAGGTTTGAACTTTGAATGAGTGGTGAACTCAACAGGTCAAATGCAGTACCGACTGCAGTCTTTGGAGGGAATGGGATGAAATTTTCAGTGCACTATACTCTTTCTATGTGTAACTTAAAAAATTAATATATCAAATTACAATTTGTACTATAGGGCTTATCAATTCGCAAAATTTACAAATTATTTTATCAAATTGCAACATGTACTATAAAAAATTAACAATTTTCAATTTAACAATATTTTTAATTTATTTTACCCACTTTCCATTTTGGGCGGCCCATCAATCTTTTACTCACTCTAACAACATTTACAAACAAATAGATAAGTTCCACAATACACTAACTTTATCTACTTTCTCAATAAAATATTATTCCCTTCTTGCCCTAAAAATTTTCGCACTTTCTTTTTTAGGGATGCACCATAATAATTTTCCCACCTCAAATATAGAAATAGTACATTCTCAAAATACCTATTTTATTTCAAAATAGGCTTTATCCATTAATATAAAAAGTCAATAAAATAGTTTATCTTAAAAAGTGTGTCACTCATACATGAAAATTAATAGGGGAATGGGAAAGTAGTTCCATTAAATCATGTGTTTAACAGTAAACGGGTAAAAATTAGTGAATGGAGGGAGTATTTCTCTAGTATTTTCAAGAAACACAAAGGCTATAATTATCCATTGATATTATATACACTGTTTTATTGTTATTTTTAATATAGATGTTTACATATGTAAAGACGTTTTTTTAATATAAACGCTACATATTATATTCATTCAATATTAATTGAATTTAACATTTTTTTATTGTATCAAAGTATTTAAATGGCCATATTTTTATTAAAAATAATGAGCAAATAATACATAATATAAATGGACAATTATAGCCTTGGTATGACCCAAAAATTATTAGAGAAATCAGGTGTAGGTTGCAAATGATCAATTTTTTATAATATAAATTGCAAATTGTAAAAATTTTATAGTATATATTATAATTTGATAAAAATAAATGGTACATGTTGCATATTGCTGAAAGATGAGGTTGCAATTTGAAATTAACTCAGAAAAAAAAAAAAAAAAAAAACCGTTGGTGGGTGTATTACCTAAAAGTGTGATGCAAATAACCAAGGATAAAATCATGAAAAGCCCAACGATTTTGCAATATAGAAGTGGGTCAAGTAATTTCAAAAAATTCCGGCCCAACGAAAGCATAAAAGAAAAGTCACCGCCTGAACTCCGGCGACTCCAACGCCGGCAATTCTGAGGCATCGACCTAGCGCCGCCGCTCAAGAGGTGTTTGCTGCCAGCTGCTCGGTTCGAACCTCTCCCTCTCTCTCTCTCTCTCTCTCTCTCTCTCTCTCTCTCTCTCTCTCTCTCTCTCTCTCTCTCTCTCTCTCTCTCTCTCTCTCTGTGTTTTATGATTTTGTTGGTGATAGTTATTGATTGAATTTCAGTTATTGACTGGTTTATACTCGATTGCCAAAAATTCTTACGTCTCATTAGCGATACAGAAAAATCATCTCGACATATATCGCAGAAAATTATGAATTCTTTATCTCTGAAATTGTCCAAGCTTAATTAGTTGCATCCTAATTGTTTATGTTCCTTTTTATCAGTTTAATTGAGTTTTCTGAAATTGTTTCTTTTCTCAGGAGCTTAATAGTCTAGTTATCTAAGCCAGTGACATATATCCTAATTCCCCAGTATCGTAGTACTAGTTTGATTTGATTTTATTTGAGACACTAAACTAGAGAACAGGAAATATGGAAATACGCCAATTCCAAGTTTTCATTTGCAAAAATATCATTCAATATTACCCCCTCCATCCACGAAAAGACCATAAACAATCATTTTATTCATAAATGGACCTCAAAATGCCCCATAATACCTTCCGACATATTGCATTAAACCACGTGTAAACAAGTGGGCATACTTTCGTGGACAGAGGGAGTACCTTTTTTTGTAAAAATGCCCCCCACACCCCTACATGTGCGACCCTTTTTGCTGGCATTTTTACAAACAAAAAAAAAAAGTTAGGTAGCATTTTTGCGAATGAAAACTTGAAAGTGGCGTATTGTTGTATTTCCCCTAGAGAACCCCTCTCTCTGTTTCATTTCCTCATTGTGTTTGGTGTTGCAGTGTGGCTGAGACGAATAATTACAATGGCTTTCTCTCAGATCTTGCACTCGCCAACTGTTTCTCGCATACAAAAATTAATAGACGAAGTTAGGTTTTCTTCTTTGTCACTTCTCAGCCGCAAGAGACCCCTTTCGTCAATCAAGTCAGCCTCTGGAGGGTACGAATTTTTATCTTTTCTTTTGCCCTCCGTGTACATATGAGTTATACAATTTTTGCATTTATTTATATATCCGTGCTTGTGAATTTAGGAAGTATGTTGGGCAGCCCAGGGAGAAATTATCTCTTGTGTTGTTGATTGGATATTATATTTTTCTCTCTTCTTGTTAGATACAAATTATTCTTCAGTTTATGGGTTGTCGATTTAGTTCATATATTATCATTTTGGGCAATTATTGGATGAAGTTTATAGAGGCAGCTAGATACAGTGAAATCAACTGGACTGAGAGAGAATTATATGAATCATTGAGAAAGAAAGTTGAATCTTTTGGTGTTGTGTGGAACTCATGCTAAGAAATTGAGTGTGTAATGCTGTATTAGCTTTGTGTGTTTGTGTATCCTATTCATCTATATCTACCATTTGGTTCCTGAAGTTTAAAATTTGATGGTCATATATATTTTCCCACATACCTTTGTTGCCAAATATAGATAGCATATTAGGCTGAGTATCTTGTTGAGAATTAAAACGAACCAGAAAGAAATGAGAAACCACTCATAAAGCCAGTTGAATACTTCTGGCTTCATAATATTTTGCTTAATTTTAAATATTGAAGATTGTACCATGCTTGAACCTGGTGCCTTAGTAGCCTTAACATTTACTTGATTAATAATTTTAGGATATTCTCAAATTCGCCAAATATATTCACTTCCGAAGATATGAATATCCATGTTTGAATAGAAAGAAACTAATGTGATTTCATATTATAACGAGCTTTTTATACGCCAGTTAGTGAGTAGGGCATACTACATGCATTTTTATGCTTAATTTTCTTTTGTACTTAATTAAAATAATAACTTTGGCATTAGTTTTTTTTTTCCTAGTTCTGTATGCTTTAGCAACATCACTGGAGGTCACTTATGAGCCAAGTTGCAGCACTGTCGCTGCAATCGCGCCACCTCTTCACGAAGCTTCGCCGCTTCACGGACCAAAAAAGCATTCCTAACGGAAAATGCCTCCACGCCCATCTCCTCAAAACCGGCATATTCCCAGAATGTGCGGTCCTTCCAATCAGCCTCCTCAACTTCTACGTCAAATGCAACCTCTTCTCAGAAGCCCGTCTTCTGTTCGACGAAATGCATTGCAAAGATGTTGCCCTTCCTTGGAATATGCTCATCAACAGCTATTCTCAACGGGCCCTCCCCCATTACTCATTCTCGGCTCTCCAACTCTTCAAGCAAATGCTCCATCATTGCAGTCTTCCAAATTCCCATACTTTCGCCGGCGTTTTTTCTGCCACTGCTGTTTTGGAGGACGCGGTTATGGCCCGTCAGGCACATTGTTTTGTTGTGAAATCGGTTGGCTTTTCTGATGTGTTTGTGTATAGTTCTGTGTTAAATGTTTACTGCAAGTTGGGTTTTGTAAACGAGGGTCGTAAGGTGTTTGATGAAATGTCTGAAAGGAATTCGATCACTTGGTCGACTATGATTTCTGGTTATGCTATGCAGAGGCTGGCGAATGAGGCATTTGAGGTTTTCAGGGTGATGGTTTCTGGAGGAGAGGAGGTGAATGAGTTTGTGTTAACTAGTGTGTTGAGTTCTTTAACTTTTCCTGAGTTTGTGAATAAGGGGAAACAAATTCACTGTTTGGCATTTAAGAACGGCATTTTGAACGTTGTTTCTGTTGGGAATGCTGTTGTTACTATGTACGCAAAGTGTGGGAGCTTAAAGGATGCAGTTAAGGTTTTTGAGCTTTCTACTGATAAGAATTCGATTACGTGGTCTGCAATGATCACAGGGCACGCACAGAGTGGGGATGGTGAAATGGCCCTTTTGTTGTTCAAAGATATGCATTCTTCTGATATGAAACCGAGCGAGTACACCCTCGTTGGGGTACTTAATGCAAGCAGTGATACTGAAGAAATTAATGTAGGAAAGCAGATACATGGATATTTGATAAAATCGGGATTTGAATTTCAGGTGTACATTATGACAGCTTTGATTGATATGTATGCTAAATGTGGCTTTATTGTAGATGCACAACAGGGGTTTGACTATCTTGATGAGCCCGATCTTGTTCTATGGACATCCATGATAGGAGGCTATGTACAAAATGGAGAAAACGAGAGTGCATTTAGTTTGTATTGTAAAATGCAAAAGAATGGGATTTCTCCCAATGAGTTAACTATGGCCAGTGTGTTGAAAGCTTGTTCGTGCCTTTCGGCTTTAGAGCAGGGAAAACAAGTACATGCCCATATTGTTAAAAACGGGTTTAGTCTTGAAGTCCCGATAGGTAGTGCGCTCTCAACTATGTATGCAAAGTGTGGGAGCTTAGGTGATGGATATACCGTCTTTACAAGGATGCCTGCTAGAGATGTTGTATCATGGAATGCAATGATTTCGGGCCTTTCTCAGAATGGTCGAGGAATCGAAGCTCTTGACCTTTTCGAAGAAATGCTTTTGGAGGGTGCAAAACCTGATTACGTTACATTTATAAACATTCTTTTTGCATGTAGCCACATGGGATTAGTGGAGAGGGGTTGGGAGTATTTCCAAATGATGTCAGACAAATTTGGGATATCTCCGAGGGTAGAGCATTATGCTTGTATGGTTGATATATTGGGTCGTGCTGGGAAACTTGTAGAAGCCAAAGAGTTCATCGAGTCAGCAACTATAGATCATGGCCTTTATTTGTGGCGTATACTTTTAGGTGCATGTAGAAACCATCGTAACTATGAGATGGGTGCTTACGCAGGTGAGAAGTTGGTGGAATTGGGGTCAGAAGAATCATCTGCTTATGTGTTGTTATCGAGCATTTATTCAAAGTTGGGGAGATTAGACGACGTTGAACGAGTGAGGAGGATAATGAGTAAGCGAGGGATAAGCAAAGAACCTGGATGCAGCTGGATCGAGCTCAAGAATCGGGTTCATGTGTTTGTAGTTGGAGACATGTTGCATCCCGAGATCAAGAGGATAAAAGGCGAGCTATGGAGGCTTACCAAACTGATGAAGAAGCTTTACCAACTGGAATGTGATTCAATTTTACAAGAATAGAAGAATCTGCAGGTAAAGAAAATGTTAATATTACATATCATCCTTTATCTGCAAAAAGTTTGTTGAGTATAGATTGAGGAATTCAGTTCAGGGATTGATACTAGTATAGATGCATAGAAATTTCCTGGAGAGTGGGTATATTGTGTGTAAAAGTGTATGCCGATTTTTATGCTGCTTAACTTCAATGAACAATCTAGCTCCATAGTTTTTTATGCACTATGGAAATAGTTGGGATTAGCTCCATACAATTTTTGGAATTGGTTGGTTTTGTGTGGGTAATCCTCCTTGTACTCGTAAGTTTTACTTTAATAGAACTTGGCACTTTCATGAAGATTTTTTGCATAACCATAAGAGATTTTGGTGTAATTTGTTTGATCACTGAAAATCTGACTTGGAAATTTGCTTATGGTAATCTTAGGTCACTTTTCTTTGTTGCTAATAATTTTAAGGGGGAACTCTTGCATGCTTTTAGTTTTGTAACACGCATTTTTCAGAAGTATCACGAATATTACATTTGTCTCGTACAAGTTTTTGTGTAATTTTAATGAGCTGGTTTTGTTGGCTTTCAAGATTGATTGCAATATTCATTACGGAAAATTGCTTTTGTCTCAAATGATTGGGTCATCTGGGCCACGAGAAATAAGTTGATAATATTGTACAGCCCAGGTTATTCGCACCAGCCACTTTGTTAAAGACACTACTCGGATGAATACGCTACTTTTTGTTTGAAAATTATTTTCAAAATTGTTTCAATTTTTTCAACATTTTTTCTGAACACAATGGAATGGACAATATTTCGATTTTTTTTTTTTTTTTCGAATTTTATGTTTATTTTTGGATTATTTTTCTCGAAAATGTCTCAATTATTTGGAAAAATGGGTAGTGTATTCATCCGGATAGTGTCTTTAACAAAGAGACTAGTGCAAATAACTATGGGCATATTGTACTTGTTGAGATGGTTTATGGAGAACTATTCATGAATTAACACTCATTTCTTCTAAAGTGTTGTGTTATGTCCAATTTATATTTTGCCTCACCTTACCTCACGCAAGACATATTTTTCCTCTTTTGAGTCCAATTTATCAAGTAAAGTTATTACCCGCCACAATATTTTAAATTGGCAAAATTTTGTATGAGATTTTCTAATGGTATGAGACAATAAAAATTAACAGTCATTCCCATTAAAATGTTAATATATCATGTAAAATTTATATTTCATTCCACCGTTTTCATGGAGGGCCAGAAGTAAGAATGACTTTGAGAAGAATTAGAAAAAAATACTTCTGGTGTTTCGAAGATTACTCACATCGCTAATATTATTGAGTGGAAAGCACTATCATTGAAAACATATTTTTTTACTTGAAAATGTTTTGTTTTTCTGTTATAGACTTATACGTTAATTACATGTATCACTTCTAAATTAATTATTACTGAAAACTATTCTTACTTCTTACATAAAAATTTATCAGTCTGATTTAAAATGATTTTTCCCCCTTTTCAAGTTCTCAACGCATGAAATGGGTAAAAATCTGATCAAGACACAACTAGATTCGTACACGTAACCTCCTCGCCGTTTTTGGAATGGATTCCCAATTTTATTTTAGAACTTTCTTTGGTTTTATTATTGAAACTAAGAATAAAAATCTTCCGACTTCCCATTCTGTGGCAGCCAAAATTCGATAAAAACGCCACACAAATGAGGGGAAAAAAAAAAACAAATGTCACGTGCCTTAGGAACAAGAAACAAGAAATAGAAATGTAAATCGATAGACTCGAGCATAAAGCACATTTCTTTTATAAAAATATACTATAGAATTTTAAATTTTATATTTAATCTTATTTGATAATTAATCGATCGAATTTGCAAGCATTTAATTAAGAAGGAATAAGTGCAGGATAATACAATATCAAACAACTTTTTACAAAATGATACAAAATAATTGAACAGATGTAAAAAAAAAATTAACATAAAAACATATATTTTGAACATTGTGTTATCTTGTAAATAGTGATTTGAGATTGTACCATTTTGTAAATGCCCTATTCTGTTAAGATTAACGCCCCAATTAAGATTAACACATCCTATGAGACTAAATTTGAAAGTCTATTAATGTCAGTTAGTGTCTGTCAACTTTTGGGACCAATTATGAAAATTTGTAACACTTGGAACTAATAGTACAAGTAAAAAATCGTATGAGACTAAATGCATGCCAAAATAGTGGACAAAAATGCTAAAATCACTTAGGGCCCTTTTGGTGCACACGATTATGGTCCGATTGCTTAGTTATCAGGGTTAAAAATTGTTTGGTTTGATTTTTTCAGGCCCACGATTAATCACTTGGCCCTTCATTAAATACTGTTTTGCCCAGTCTTTTCATTGTCTCAAAATGGACCGATTTTTCATCTTATCATAACAGTGTTTGTTGGAAAATTAACAAATGTCCAAAACATTCCAGTGCATATAAACTTTCCCCATTTCCCCCTCCATAATCAACGCCCAACCTAATTTTCTCCAAAAACACGTACAGACTTGATATGGAAGAAACAAAGAACTTAGCCCATGGAGGAGGGGAAGAGAAGAATTTAATTATAGTGTTCTTTAGAAACTTATTTGCAAGAATTGAACCGTCTTTCCTGCAGGAAAAGAATGATGTCATCGGGATTAGCATCTGCAATTTCGAAAGTAGAAGAACCCAATAATCGAGTCTTAATAGTAAGCACTGAGCAGGGATCTAACCTCTCTCGAAGATAATCGCTGCTAGACGGACATTGGGTTTTTATCTGAATGCCCAGAATTTTGACCGAGAAGAACGAACAAAATGAATGTTAATGGAGAATTTGGTATATCTGAGTGCCCCTTTCTAATTTGCTGAGGAGGCCAAATTGGTAAATTGATAGGTAAATAGTAACTGTTCATATATCGAAAATTTCTCATAGCATACATTCACTAGGTGCAAACCAAATGACTTAACAATTTATCTTAAACGCCCAAACTCCTCAAATTGAGATGATATCTTCTCGCGTCAGATAATTAATGGAGGTAACCAAACGAGGTCTTAACCTAAAAAAAGTTGAGTATAAAAAGAGTAGGGGGAGATAACTTTCAAACTCAACAATTTTTAAGTCAACAAGTTAACTTTTCAACGTAAATAAAGTCTATGAGTATTTTGGGGTACAACGATTCAAAAAAATTCTCAAGAATTTTCTTTAGACTTCTATATCTACTTTCTTCTTATTTATCACTTCCTCAGAACATGAAATCCTCGGATCTAAAAAAAAAAAAAACATGAAATCCTAAAATTGGCATTTGTATAATTAAAAAATAATAATACTTGCCTCTTTTTTTCAAAATAATTATCTAAATATATATATATATATATATATATATATCTCCTAATTTCCCATTATCAAATAATTTGATTTGATTTTAGACCCTAAACTTGAGAAGGAAAACCCCTCTTCCATTTCTTTGTTGTTGCAGAGACGACGAATTACAATGGCTTTCTCTCACACACTCCACTCGCCATCAGTTTCCACCGTAAATAAATCAATAAACCAACTTCGATTTTCTTCTCCTTTCTCTTCTTCTGTTTCCTTCCCATTTTCCCCTCCGTTTCTCAACCGCAAAACACCCCTTTTGTCAATCAACTCAGCCTCTGTGGAAGGTACGGTTTATTCTTCTTCATTTTGTCCCGATTTGAGTTTTTTGGTTTTTCGATTTTTGCATTAATTTATATATCTATGCTTGTGAATTTAGAAATTATGATTGAAGGGAGAAATTATCACTTGTGTTGTTGATTGAAAAATATATATTCTCTGTTCCTTTAGATACAATAATTGTGCTCTTCTTTAGGAGATTAATTTAGTTCATATATTATCATTTAGGTCAATTGTTGGATGAAATTAATAGAAGAGCAGGTTTTATATGAAAATAATTCATGATAAATCCTATCATAAAACTGTTTTAAAATACCAAATATTTGTTTCAGAGTATAAAAAATCAAGGTAAGTGGTATTATATTTTAAGTGTTTTTGATTTTTTGACCCCAGTTTTTTATACTTTTGATGAAATGTTTGATATTTTTGGTCAAATATTTGATACTTTAAAATAGTCTATGGTAAATTTATCGCAAACAATTTAATTATATGAATCATTGAGAAAGAAAGTTGAATCCTTTGGTGTGGTGAGAAGCTCATGTTAAGAATTTGAGCATGTAATGCTATATTAGCTTTATGTGTTGTGTGTTCTATTTATTTTCAAACATCAAAGCGATATACCTTTTGTTCATCCCTAATTTGTGACGTTGTTATGGAAGTAGAGCCATTCTTGTTGTCCTTTATCATAAACCGGGTGCATTTATAATTCACTTACCACTGTATTTCAATGCAAAATTCGTGTTCGGTTATTTATTATACACGGGAAACCAATGTTTGGGCTTTTGGTCTTGCTGTATATCTACTGTTTGGTTCCTGAAGTTTAAAATTTGATGACCATCTATATTTACCCACATACCTTTTTCGCCAAGTATAGATAATATAACAGGCTGAGTATCTTGTGAATCAGAACGGACGTCAAAGGTTTGAGAAAGCGCTCATAAACCCAGTTGAATCCTTCAAGTTTCACAATATTTTTGCTTAATACTCCCTCTGTCCCTTAACACTTTCTTTTTCCGTCTTTTGCCAAACACTTTGCACACTCTATAAAAGGAAATCCCTATTTAACTTTATCCTCACAATATATACATATTTACCCAAAATGTCATTAACTTTTACACTACATTCAACCAATTTCAATATTTTAATAATATAACTTTACAAATTTTCTTAAAAAGTGTGCCCAGAAAATGGTGAAGAGTTTTAAGGGACAGAGGGAGTATCATATTTATATATATAAGGTTGTACCTACCATGCTTGTAAACATACTAGCCTTAGTAGCCTAGCCATTTACTTGACTGTAAATTTTAGGATATTCTCAAATTTGCCAAATCTATTCACTTATGAAGATATGAGTATGCATGTTGGAGTAGAATTTGGGTGGTTGAGAATTGTGGAAATTCATTGAAAGTAATGTATTTTATGTCATATTATGACAAGCATTTCATATGCTACTTAGTGTGTTAGGCATACCGCAAGCATTTTTATGCTTAATTTAGCTGTCTATTTTATTTTAGTAATAATTACCTCGGCATCATTTGATTTTGTTTGCTAATTTCGTATGCTTTAGCACCATCTCCTGCCGGAGGACTAGCGCCTGCTATTGCATTGACAGATAATGCGCTTAGGCACTTGAATAAGATGAGAACGGAGAAGAATGAAGATTTGTGTCTTAGAATTGGTGTGAAACAAGGTGGATGCTCTGGCATGTCTTACACTATGGAGTTTGAGGGCAAAGAAAACACGAGACCTGATGATTCTATTATGGAGTACAACGGTTTTGTCATAGGTATAACCACATTTATTTATTACTTTTCAGGCTAAAACTTGCATGAGACGTGTTTAATTTACCATGTTGTATGATCCATGTGTTTATGGAGCTCCGGTCCAATCATTTATAAAATTAAGTATGACCCCAGTACTAAAGTGGATTTCTGTCTCATGTATGAAATCTTATGAAACTTTACTTTTCTCAACTATACGACACCCAACTTTTTGAGGGTGTTAGGCTGTGCTTAAAAACTCTTAAACAAAAGTTGTTTAAGAGTTTTTAAGGACTACCAATGTGTTTGACGAGATAAGATGCTTAACAACTTATATGATTATAAAATAAGTTCATACTCCCTCCGTCCCACTATTATTTGCATATTTTTTTTTTCTTCCGTCCCAAAATTATTTGCACACTCTAAAAAAGGAAACATTGATTTGTGTGTACACTCACAATAATATACACATATTTACCCATATGCCACTACTTTACTCAAAAAGTAATTTTTTCTTAATATGTGTGCCTTTTTTTTATGCGAATAATACCAGGACGGAGGGAGTAACATCTTATAAGCTGTAAAAAAATAAGTTGGGATTTTCCAACTTATTTTCCTATCCATCCCAACCACCCTCCCCTCCCCTCCCCTCCCCCCCTCCCGCCCGCCCGCCTCCACCTAACCTAACCCTACCTCAACATAAAAAAATAAAAAGAAATTATTTTTATTAAAACTAAAATTAAAAAATTATTTGTTATAAATTCTCAAAAATTTTATAGGTTGTGTTAGCCGTTTGGCTAAAAATATTTGAAACATCTTATAAGCTCTAACACCTTATAAGTTGTTTTAAGAGCTTATAAAATATAATTTTTAAATAGCTTATAAGTTGTTAAAGTGTTTGGATAATACAATTTATAAGATTTTTTAGAATCTATAATAAATATTTTTTAAAATATAAAATAATATATTTTTTTATTTTTTTTATATTGGGGTAGAGGTGGGTGGGGGCGAGGGAGGGATGTGCTGTTAGGAGCTTATTTTATGTATAAGCTCTTAAACATCTTATTTTATCAAACACACTGATGGTGCTTATAAGCTCTTAAACATCTTATAAGCTCATCCAAACTATTATATTTTATAAGCTTTTAAAACAACTTGTAAAGTGTTTCAAATAAGCTTAGCTAAACACCCTCAATGTACATTTGCGAAATATATGCCTTGAGAAGGGAATAACATTTGGATATATGTCCATCAATTGAATTCTATGTGTTTTGGTTCTTTCTCATCCGATGTGGTGGTGGTGGTATTCGTGATAATGCAGTGTGCGATCCGAAAAGCCTCCTCTTTCTTTTCGGGATGCAACTGGACTACAGCGATGCACTCATTGGGGGAGGCTTTAACTTCAAGAATCCGAACGCTACCCAAACTTGTGGTTGTGGTAAATCGTTCAATGCAGAGATGTGAATCTTGTGTATACTGCATTACAATTGAATATAGAATATGGGCACTCTATCATACAATGGTTAAAAACACTTTGTACTCAGAAACTCTGTATGCCTGTACTAATATTTATTACTAGTTTGGTGGTCTAATTGTTGCTGCTACTACTGCTGAATTGTCATCATAGACTACATACAAGAATGTGAATGGAAATTCATCCATCATTGCCTTAAGTTTTTACTATGATCTTTTTAACGTACAACTTAAAACAATATTACTCCTTCCGTTCCGGTATTAATTTACCATTGCTTTTGGGCCCAACGTTTAAGAAAGATAATTAAATATAGATATAATACAGGTGATGTGATGGAGAGAGAAGAGAATAAAGTGTAATGTGTTTAAATGAGTGGATATGAATATAAAATATTATTAGTTGATGTCCAAAAAAGATTTGGGAAGTTAATAGTGGAACGAACGGAAATAATAAAATGAAAAGTTAATAGCTGAACGGAGGGAGTAGTTTTCATTATATAGTACTCCTTTTGTTCATCAAAATTGTGTCTCATTGTTTGTGCATAGATTTAAAAAAAAAAAAAAAGATAAAGTTTAAATAAAGTAATTATTTGTGAACGTAAAGTTAAAGTGATTATTGATGAATAAAGAAATGACATATTTTTTTGCGGATAAACAAAACGTGCACACTTTTGGTGGATGGAATAAGTATTATTATCAAATTAGTATATTATTAATTAAATAGCTAATACTCTATCGTCCCAATATAAGCTTCTGATCTTTCTATTTTTGACTTCTCAATACAAACTTCTTATATCATTTTTAGAAACCGATTAACCCCTCTACATTGAATAAATATCCCTCTATTTCATTTTATTTATATCAATTAGCATTTTTTATATTTTTCATTATCCTCACATTTTACTCTATTCTCTCTCTTTCAGTTACATCATTTTGTACCATATCACATTTTGTATTAATATTCATTAAACTCTATAAAATTTTGTCAACGGAAGCTTGTATTGTGCCTGATAGAGTACAATTATAAAATATATACAAAATGCGAGTAAATTGGTTCAATGTATATTTTGACTATGCTGGGTTTGATAGGGCATCTATTCCTTCATTTGGTAAAGGAGTGGTCGTGTTAGAGTCGATTTTGATAAACGCAAATCTGATTTTAGTGATGTTCTCAAACTATAAATTAGAGCAAAATCACTTCTTTTTTTTTTTTTTAAAGATAACCCGACTGTTTCTGTGAAGACAAAATATAGAGTGAAAATGGTTGATACATAAATTAATGAAGGGTACTAGTTGTTTTCACTAAAGAGTATTAGTTGTTTCCATTGAAGAGTATTAATTGTTATAATTGAAGAGTCTTAGTTGTTCAGTGAAAATAAATTAAGACTCTTCCGTGAACACAACTAATACTCTTCAATAGAAATAACTAATACTCTTTAGTGAAAGCAACTGATACCCTTCAATGATTCATGTAAGAACCAATTTCACCCTATACATACTCTTTTGTGAAAAAGTGACTCTAAAATTGTTGACTGTATTTGCAAACACGAATAAGAGGATGTTTGACTGAGTTTATAAGCTTTTTAAAACAGTTTATAAACTGTTTAAAAGCTTATAAGTATTATCAATATGTTGACAAAATAAAATATTTAACAGCTTATAAGATTATAAAATAAGTTTGCAACAGCTTGTAAGGTGTAAAAAAATAAGTTGGAATTTTCCAACTTATTTTCCTACCACCTCCATCCCCAACCACCCCACCCTGAAACCACTCCACCCCTCCCCTACCCCCACCTATCCCTAACTCAACATATCAAAGATATTATAAGTTGTATTAGTCAAACACTTTAACAACTTATAAGTTACTTATGTTATAAGCTTTAAAACAAATTATAAGATGTTTCAAATAAATTTAGACAATCGTACTCTTTTAAGTTATAATCGAGCATTTTCCAACAAAAGAATGATTTACTGGCTATTAGCTAATATAGATCTAAGTTCACAAGAATCAACGTGTAAATTAAAAAATATAATATTTACCGATAGTTAATATTTGTATACAAAACATAGTTTAGTACACAAAAATATAATTTTAACTAGAAAAATAAATTAAAGTTTGCTCGTATGTTCAAGGTTATTTCAAATAAATATCTGAATGGATTGAAATGATACGAAATGCCATTTTTTTAGCACCACGGCGTGAATAAAACTTTAGCATGTAAATGTACATTTGTATCGTTGGCTTCCTTCCCTAAATAGACTATAACAGATACCCCCGGTTGCATAATATTGGAGTCGATCAATATCCAAAAAGCTAAAATGATACAAACTCAGAAATTGAAAAAATAAAAACATAAAAAAGAAAGGGACATTGCATAAAATAAATATGGTTAGGACTTCCTCTTCTTATTTGATTTGGAACTATGATCATGTTTATTTCTCTTCTTGTCACTCTTTTGGCTCTCCTCTGTCTTCTTCTCAACCTTTTTCCGATCGGATTTTATGCTGATCACGCCAGTGCCCGAGAGAACCTTCCCGCTGGCTTTTTGCAACGCATTCTCAAAATCAGCTTCTTTATCGACAATGGCATACTGTTGAAGGAGCTCCGGGTTTAGGGTAACTTCGAGCTTTGACCTCATGTTGTCCTGAATACACAGCAAGCCTCAGTAAGACCACGTCTTTTTTAAAATTAAGAAAATGGAATAGCAGTAAAAGATGACAGCAGACCTCGACTTGTTTTGCTCCATCGTTCAGATCTTCATCGACAGATACTGGATGAGGCTCCAACGAAATCTGAAAACAGCAACATCAGTAGGAGAACAGATGTTGATACCAATTTGAAGAAAGGGAACTTGATGGGTAGTATCTTTAGTTCACTTACATCTTTTAGGCGAGAAACGGTTGGAAGAGTGTCTTTGGTTGCAATACCACTTAAATATTTATAGAACTTCTTCATGACTTTCAGATACAGAGACAGTACTTGCTGATTTTCCAACTTCAACTCTCCCTATACACAAAAATGAGAGGAGAATCAGAAAATTGAAAAAGCTTTTAACATTTACAAGCCCGAATCATGCTTTTTTTTTACGCCTCAAAGATTAGATTGCAGGGTTCCATAATAGGTCTTTCCACACTTGTATCAATCTGTGAAATCTAGACTATTATGAAGAAAAAAAATTACATACAAACAATTCTGTTCCCAGCTAGTCCATCAATTACGAAACATGGAATTACAGGTTAGTTACAAGTTAAGCCATCCTCGCCTTTTAATTAGGGTAATTCCAGAATGGCCCGCTGAAGAGAAAATTACAATGACACCCCATACAACTAAAAGGTCTTGTATCGATGATAATGCATCCTGAAAATTGTCAACAATACCCTCACGCGTGCTAACTTCAGGAGATGCTATTTACCACTCTCTCCTGCCATAGTTGGCACCAGTAATTTTAAGTGCTCTTAACAAGACCAGAGTAATTCATTTTGGAGAAATAAATAAGCTTTGGTTTATTAGTAATTTGTATCGATAAATCTATGAAGATAATTGAAAATTATTTTGTGCTTGCATAATCCCTTGTGAGATATAAACCTTAAAAAGATAAGTACCACATGAGATATGGCGTGAGTAAACTGAGAGAAAGATGAGTACCTCAATGCGGGACATACTTTTTCCCTGCAAGCCAAAGCAAAGCAAAATAGAGGCTTGGGCATATGACACCGAAACTGGAATCTTCTCCAAGAAGTACGAACGGGCTAGTTCATCCACAAAATCTTCAGTCTGCAACATAAAAAAATGACTCAGAAACTTGAAATGCAAGACTAATATAAACTTATAAAATTGTAGCAAAAAGTAAAAACAAAAGCCAGATTCCCATTCAAATCCCAATCTTGCTTATGTTTATGATGATAAATCTAGATGAATATAAATTGTGATCAGTTATCACTTCTTTCAGCTGGAAATGTATAGGAAAATTCCATCAGTGTGTAAACAAAAATAATATTTTAAGATAAATGATTACTTGCCTGTAATTTATTACAGCTTTACTATTAAAATGATTACCCCTGTAAACTTGCTTTCAATGTTTCTATTTGGTCAAATTCCAATTCAGCAGAAATGAATTCAATCTGCTTCCAGTTCCAGGTGGAATATTTTTTCGTTTTGCACTTAGTAACAAGAAGCCGTTTGCTATTACTAAGGTAAATTTTTTGTCCTACTTTGGAAATATGCTCTAGCTTCAGCAAAACCAATTAAAAATGTATCATCATTACTGTATGACCATACCATTTGATGAGGAGCAAGATTATTTGTATATGATTCCAGTTGCACCATAGCATAGGATGATAGTGATTCACTGATTGAATTTAAAGATTCAGTGGAAGGGGACAAGGCATTCTCCACCTCTGAGAAGTTGATCTTTGGATCCAAAATACTGCAAAAGCCCGGAGCATGAAATCAATGGAAGGTGATCTCAAAAAGACGGCAAGCAAAAGACAACAATCATACCTCATTGCAAGCTTGTACTCCATTTGACGAAATGCACGAGTCAAAAGCTTAATAAATTTCTTCTTGAACACTGATAACAACATGAATAGGATGAAGCTTCCATCCAAATTAATAATAAAGTCTACCTTAAAGAAAGTATTCTGATGAAAATGAATTTGAACATACCTTGATAGAAGGGGCTGAAAAAGCCCAACTGATCCGACCCACTAGATTCAATGTCATCAGTTTGTAATGCCTTCACAACCATGCAACTGTGCTCACCAGTGACGCTATTCTGAGTATTGAAATGATATTCCATCATTAATGATTAATCAATTATCAGATTTCACAAGGGAAACATATAAGTATATAACCCAACACGAAATGAAGTTCAAAGGTTGAAAATATCTGTATCAGTAAAAATATTGACAACGGTAAATTTTAAAAATTATGAAAATTTAAAAACACGCTTCATATACATAAATTTAACAAAGGGATTTGAAAAAAATTTAAATGTGTGATAAATATGCATTAAATATAATGATATAATATTATCTCATTTGCTATTTATCAATAATTTCTGAAATTTATTGACATTTCTTGATAATTTTCCAATGTTTTCTCAATAGTTATCCGATAATAGGCTCAATTTGTACAACACATTTTTCGAATTAACCGATGTCGATATTGCATAAAGATTTTTTTTTACAAATATTATGGAAATATTGCTTTCCCTAGTATTGATACCGGTGAACACGAATATTGGAAATATTGGTGAGATATCGGGATATTTATTTCCTTGTTCAACAACACAATAATACGAAAGTTAAAAAATCTTACAGCAGCAGAAGCAATGTAGAATGGAGCAAAATTATGCTTCCTCCAGAAGCGGAAAAGGTCTAGAGTAAGACCAAAGGAGACTCCAAGGTAATGAAGCTTCTCTGGTCTCCGCTCACGAAGAGGTACAAGCAACGGAGGAAGATCGGTTCTTGGCTTTATATTTTCTTCAAGCAGAGATGCCTACAAGCAATCCAACTTTTTTTCATTAAGATCAAGATATATGTCACATAATAATTAACACAATATTTCTGATTTAGATCCTGTAGCTCCTCTAATATTAGAAAACAAATTTAAATTGAGATGTGGACCTTCTCTGCAGCATCAACTACTCTGACTTCAGAATTATCTGGTTCTTCTTCAACATCTAATTCAGAGATTGCAGTCAGCTGCCCCTCAAAGTACCTACAAGCAACAAAAACTTCACTTGACATCTCCAAAAAAAATTATAGTAATAGTTGGCAAGCATATGGGATATTACACCCTTGATAAGGGGGAAAGTCAAATGAGAATTCCCCGTTTAAGTTGAAAAATCTTGCCAAAAATATATTCTACCAGTGGTCCAAAGAAGATTAAAAAAAATCTAGTTTGACCTAATTTGGTCTCCCTTTAGGTCTACAATTTAGTGAACAAAGCCAAGGAAAAGCTAGGCCAATGAAAATACTTCACACTTTCTTTTCTAGAATTACGATTAATCACTTGAAAAACCTTTCAGAAACAAGAGATGCAATAAATTTAAAAAGAGCACTTGTAAGAGAGATACGACGATAACTTATAAACATGCAGGTCCTTCGTGTTTCCATGTAACCAAAAGAACGAAACATGCCTACCTCTCTTAAATCCGAGAGCAACAAACTTTAAATTACTCATAAGAACCTTAAAAAACAAAATAGTACTGCATGTGAAGTGAGTCAGTTTCAGAAATGGTTACCACCCTAATGAATTCGCATGGCAAATGAAGTTAGTAACATGTTACTCAAGCAAACTTTTTGACCTCCTTTCAGTCATTTTCAGAAAACATGGTAAAAGGCCCAGATGAGAAGAAAGGCAAGTATCTAGAAGATAAGCTCACCTAGACAAAAGTTCAATAGCAGCTGAACCATAGCCAAGCTGCAACATTTGAAACGTTAGTTTAAAGAAATACTATTCATTCGTTTAAAGAAACTAACACTAGTATTACCCTCATTGCATTTGGATGTGTTGCGATGCGTACAATACGAGCACCTGAAAGACTTGGGAAAACTGTGTCGCGAAACTGTTCACAGAATTTCCAGGGTATTACATCTCCAGACGGCTGACGGCCATCATTTAAACTTTTAATTGCAGATTTACGAGAAATTTGTCCCTCAAAGCAGATCTACAAATAAAATTGCAAAGATATTATCACCAGTATCAAGAAAGTCATTTGTTCAAATATTACATCTTATAATGCTGCTTGAGACCAGAAATATTGTCAAAAAAAAAAAAATTCAAATGAAATCTAAAAGAAGAACATGCCAAGCAATCAAATGTAGTTATTACTACAATTGAATAAGGAAAAATGCAATTTTACCGCCAAAGCACTTCAATTTTGTTTACAACTTTTGCCACGAGCACTTTATTTTCTACTTATTACCCTTTGCACTTCTATTTTTGTCGACTTGGCATAGTTGTTAAGGGTGCAAGTTCTAGTAACAACTGTGCTTCTAAGGCACACCAAAGACTACAGATTACTGCTTATTTTAGGAAACACGTGGCCTCAAACATCACCTATACTAGATTGCAACAAAATACAACCAACTTGAGGTTTTGAGAAGATACTTTAGCCAGTTAAGTTGGGAATAGGGAAAAAGTAAAAGAAAAAATATGTTTTAAGGTATATACAGATTTTAACAGAAACAAAAAAAATTAAAAAACAAGCATGTGAAAGTGACCCAAGTAGAAAGTTATAAATAATAAAAATAAGCAACATAAGTTGTGGCAATTAAAAATTCAACACCATTTATGCTGAGAATTGACACTATACTCAGCTTTCTGTGACTTAATTTAGGAAAACTAAGGGCAGTGTCTTCACCACATTTGACAAACAAACACTTATTATGCATATGAACTTCACAATTATAGACTCTACATCTATGAATGGCTCCTTGCTGCTGCTAAGAAAATCGGATTGAATACTTTTTTCATTCACTACAATGAATAGTTTAGTAAAATTATGAAGGATGCATCAATAAGCAAAAGACATGACACAAATCAAATTATAAACTTCTATTAAATTTTCTAAGCCAGTACAATAAGTACCTCAATTATGTATATTAGAAAATAATTCAATTCGCACAAGAAAAAGGCATACCTGAATAACACACAAAATATCAGGGAGATGATTCTTGGACTCATCAACAGGACCTGAGGAATGATAAGTTTAATACCGAAGCAGCACTAAATAGACAGATAGCACATACTATTATTTATACCAAGTAGCACAAACAAGTGGTGGGCTGGAGCATCAGCCATCAATTGCAAATCATCCGGTGTATTCTTGTAGTGAGAAGCAACACAGAGAGCCATCATCCTCTGCACAAGTAACATCAAAAATGAATAAACCCAACATATTAAATAGGAATAAGGGTTGGAATAAAAGCATAAATGCTTCTATGTATTTTTACCTGCAAAAATAATTCACTATCCTTGTGAAAGGAGAAAAGTGTATCTCGATTGACATAGTAAAGATCACATTCGCTAGGTGGGGGTAGCCTGTAAAACAAAGAATTAGCTCAATGGAGAAAGAAAAACCTTCCAGGTTCACTCAACAAACAACTCATAAAATACAACCTGCTGATACTAGGGATGGAATTCGTTACATCCAGACATAGTAAAGCGTTAAGCCAGGATTCAATGGGATCACCAGAAGCATATCTGATTGATTCACTCAGTTCGATCTTTTTGAAGAGCCGACCTACAGTTGAAGGTTATTGACATTAGGCCAATTACTCACACAGACAGCCAATGAGAATTTACAAACGTAGATAAATTGCATCTTAAGTGAGTAATATAATTAGATATTAAAAAACATAAGAACCAATAAGTGTCAACGAAAACTTCTTTCCTACAGCGAAGGCTATACTGTATTCCAGTTCTAACAAATATGGCAACTATGGAAGACAGAAATAATTCAATTCTAAATACTGGAAGCACAGACCAATGTTTTCTGCTTACTTTGTTTTTACTACTAGAATTCTCCCATGTGATGCATGAAGTATCTAGTATATTGACATTTTTTGTTAACACTGTAATGCTAGACGAGTTGTGAGATGGACTAAAAAACATGCATGTTCATATTCAATAAAAAGAACATCAAATCACAAAATTTCATATTTTATAATCAAAATCTGAATTGAAAATATTATCCAAAGAACGGGTAAAAAAAATAATCAGAATGCCAGATGCTTCAAGAGCCTGAAATCATGCACTCAACACCAATTTTTTTCCCAAAATTTCCATTTTTTTTAAATGTTGTTTGGTATGGGATAATGTAAACAGACTATCATGTTTATAAATATATATGGATTTTATTTGTTTTATGTAACTCAGTAAATGGGTTTCACAGTCTGAAGCACAATTATTAAAATTTTCCTGCAATGTACGCACATAGGCAGACTACATAATAACTGGAATCAATTATTGTACATTTGATCCAAACATCATATTCATGACTGGAGTTGATTACCTATTCTATATTAAACGTAACTTCTAATTCATGACTGAAAAGGATTACTTAAATAATACTAATTACAATCTACTTCCACCATTTCCACAATCTGTTGCAGTGCGCTGTTTATGATCTCAGTGGGAGACTACATTGCCAGATGTTTTAAGAACTCAGAACAGATGAAATAATGAGAACATCCATATACCAAGTGCAGAAAAAGAATAGCAGCATAACCATATCAACTATGGAAAAGTCAATAGAAAAATTGGGATAAATTTTGCATTAAATCAGCAGCCCCTCTGATCGAGTAAAAACCTGAAACAGCAGTCTCTACACTTCTACTTGATATCTGGTTTTGCTCCTCAAGCTGCTTTATCAGTTTTAGTGATAAAGACCTGCCTGTACCTTCGTAGCTTTGAAAAACAAAGAAGCTGAATTAGCCTCACTTTCGCCTACAGGTTCATTTTTTAAATCAAAAAGAAAGTGAGAGGACAAATAAGTAGACATGAATTTGTTCAGGAAATTTCCTCAAAGAGGCTCATGCTATACGGAAAGTGTCTACAATAAGATGGGCAAAAAGAAACCATGTTAGCAACTTAGTAATACAAGAGCATGTACCCATTCACGGTCGACGAAAGGAATACAAGATAAGGACCAAGCAAGGACTTCACAACTGGTAAAGGTATAGCTGCTGCTTCATCAACCACCAGCAATTCTACTTGTGAGAGCTTTTCATGTTCATGTGGCTCTATGTACTGCAAAAGACAATAGGTAAAAGATATCCTCTATTATTTCTTTATTGGAAAGTAAATGTAATTGCTGCCCTCCTTCTCACACACACAAAGAAGAGGAAAATGAAAGCACAAGTTTTTCCTCTTTCCCGGTCTTCACCGAGAATATGAGAGTAGGAACGGCAATAAATATGTTCATTTCCTCAAAAAGATGAGTTGCTTCGAGAAAAAAATAAAGTTAAATAGTCAGGAAGCACTAAAGTAACAGGCAATACAGCAGCATGACTAATAAAGTTTATCGGTCAATAAGAGAGCACGTGAATTTTTTGTGTCCTAATTCTACCCACCTGAATAGTCTGTCTGTGCTGTTTGTAGATGTTTATCCGCACAGTTGCTTTCTTATATTGAGGGTTTGTGCTCTTCACCACATCATAATCCAAGTGCTCCTATAAAAGATGGTGCACTAGTATGTCAAATTCAATAACATACTTATATTCCTTGCACATGTGTAACCATAAAATCTCGGCACCTACTATATTAAATAATTAAATGTTGTGAAACAATGAGAAAATAATGGATCTGTTTTTTCTCAACTAGAAATAAGAAAGAGAGAGGCGCCATACCATGTATTCAAGTGAGTCAAATCCCTTACATATGAATTCAAACAGTGTTTTCAGATTCTCTGGGCTTGGTGCAGTTACAAAAATATTGGAGTACCTATGATCGCATAGATTCTGAATAAGCATGTAGAAAGCTCCAAGAAATTGAAGCAGAGAAACGAATGAAGATGGTTATCAAATATGTTATTATAAAACTCTCATACATTACCCTGCTGCGACAGCACCAGAAATTGCCAGACCAAGAGCAGCTGACTTCCCACGTCCTCGACTAGCTAGCAATGCAACTGTGCTTCGGAGGTTCTTGTCCAGAATTGCATCAAGGAACGAAACAACAGCTTTTCCCTATTTAAAAATATTTAAAAAAAAATTAGAGTATGGAATTAGACTCAAAAGAGTTGTTTGTGCTGCCAACCGGACATGTATTACCTGGTCCATTGTGCAGCACTTTCTAATTAGAGGGCCAACAGGAAAGTCATCATTGAGTTGCTCCTTCAAAGCCTTGAGTTCTCTTTCAGCTTCTGAAAGTCCTTCCAGATCCTTTGAAAACCAAGACATCAATAGAGAATAAGCATATAAGGGTCCAGAAGAAGCAATCATTCATACTAGCAACGTATTTGATGGCAATATCAAAAGGGGCCTGGAACTCAGGAGGTAAGTGCAGAATATGTGATGCTGCCACAAGGGACATGGCATTTAATAAGAATAGAATGGTACATTTTTATAATTGAAAAATCCTAAAAAAATGTCATACTACCATGAAAAATAATGAACATGGATAATAGTATTTCATTCTCAACTCCATCTGTTTCTGCATAATGAAAGCAGCGTACCTCTTGCGTTGGCAGCGATGTGATTGCCCTCATATGAGAAGAAATTGGTAGAATGTTCAGTTCGTCATCCATGAAGATGCACGCTTTGCATGAAGCAAGTGATAGTAAGAAACGCTCATTAAAGCGTGCAGTAGCCAGAGAATGAGATTCTGTACGGAATCTCTCATGAACATCCTGGGATAAATCAAGTTAAGTAAGCACCTAAACAAAAATTAAAGGAGAAAGGTCAAGAGCCAAGAGAAGAGCAAGAAGAGGTCACTTTTGGAAGTCCTGTATGTTTCTTCAAAAGTCGAACTCTTGGTTCTAAGATACATTTCTCCTATTGGAATACTAGATAAATCTTTAAGAAGAGTTTACAACAGTACCATAACCATAGTGTAAAGACTGGTGAGTGAGGAAAGAGAGCGAAGCAGCAACACTATCAATCCACCACCTTCAACTGTTTCAATAGTCCTTGCTAAGAGATTTGGCGTCAAAGCTTCAAAATCCTAGCATGAAAATCAGACACATGAGAAACATTATAAAACAACGAGATATGATAAATGCTGATATTTTTACTAATAAATGGCAATTGAGTTTTGCGGGTAGTACCTGTAATATACACATGCCAAACGTATTTCCAAGAATTCTCTCGGAATCTCTGTATAAGCAATAAGTTATGCCAGTGGTTTCAACAAAAAGTGAAAAAGGATCAGCCTTCTCAGGATCCAACAAGCCCCTCTGCATTAGCTTCTTCACTTGCTTGGCCCGCTTCTTTTTATGACTACATAACAAAAGAACTAAACCGTATTAAACCAAGTGTCGGTTTGGCAAGCCATTTGTTCGTGTAACAAGTAATGTTATCAAAAGCATACAAAATAACTGAATAAAATACATGTAGGACCCTAAAACATTTAGGAGTAAAGCATAAATGTCCAGTCGAAATGGCCACACATCAGACCTTAATCAGAAAAAGATACTTCATGAAGAAACACTAAACTTAATTTTATCTCCAAGTGCTAGCAAATTCTTTAGTTTTCCCTTCCAAAATATAAATCTTCATCACATACAGACAAAATCAAGACTTCAACAGAATCCACAATTAATACTGCCTAAAGGAGGACAGTAACTGAAATCACTTCAATTTCAAAATTACCAAAATACCAAAAGCAAATCAATAAAACCTGCTAAGCTCGAGTTTGTCCTTGTAACACCATAACACACTGGGCCTTGACTTCGCCACCGATTTGCTCAACATGTAATGTAAATTCACTATCTGTTTCAACAAAAGGGAAAACCGGAGTAATTAACTGAGCTCATCACTTAGCATTAACAGGAATAGAAAACTAGATGTGCGAACAAATAATCGCCCATGCGATATGCGTAACATACCTGGTCGCGTGACTTGTCACCAATAATGACGAACATGGAGCGATGACGGCCTTTGACGCCATTCTCAATTAGGGTTCGAATGCGTTCGTCTACCTTCTTCCTCATGCCGTTGCTTAATTATCGATTCCCTTCTCTTCTGCGGCGGAGTGGAAGGTTTCAGAGACGGACAGCGGTGGCGATAGAATTGGAATTCAGAAATGGCTATTTTTGAATTGCAGTTTTGTATCCCGCAGCGCAGGGGGTGAGGGTTTAAGGTACTAGGGTTTAGTGAACCGGGACGCCGGGTTGATTTTTAAATCCAATTTATTTGGATCCAAAAATAAAGGCAGGTCTCTAAAAATATATTCCTATTTTTTTCCACGTGATTTAATGTTATATATCGGAAAGTATTATGTGGTTATTTTAGGTTCATTATTCAATAATATTATCGTTAATGAAAAGTTCGTTTCGCATACTTTTTATAAACGTATTATATTAAAAAAATGGACCTCATAAAACTCTGTAATACCCTCTGACATATCACATTAAACCACGTGGAAAAAAACAGGACTATTTTTCAAGAATGGAGGTAGTACATATGTTTCGAAGGGTTTTATAATTATTTTTTGTTTTAAAAAGTTTTGAACTATTAAAATTCTTATTTTACGAGGTCACGTGAAATGAAAATTTACGAATTTTGTTGAGTTAGTTTTAAGTTTTTTTTTATTGAATATGACAAATCAACCAAATTCAATATTATTAAAACTGAATTTCAACTAAAAAAATATGTCTCTAACGGAGCGTCAAAAGGGGCTTTATGAAATTTATGAAACGTGAATGATATACTTTAAGAGCTTTTTATAGTAAAAAAATAGTTTAAGGGCCTAGTTAAACAGAAATGTATAGTTAAAGGTTTTTTAAAGCAAAAATTAGTTCAATGATCTTTCGAAACAAAATTTGATAGTTTAGAGATCTCTTGATACATTATGCCTAATATAAAACATTGCCTTATTAGCATAAATTAACTTTCATCCCTTCTAAAGTTTGTCATGACCAACCCATGACTAATTGATTAGTACTTATAAATATTTATATATAGACATATACTCAATACATAATTCATTTAATCGATTACATTTAAGGAGGGTGTATTGGTTATAGAGTCTATAAGATATTACGTCCCTGTTTCCTTTAGGGATTCCCCGCCCCACTGCCAAGTCTACTCTTCCAAAAATATAAATAGATTTCACTCTCCAAAATCTCTTCTAACAACCAGAGACTTCTAATAAGGGGGAGGTATAACGGTGATGGAAATAAAAATGAAAATAATAATGATTAAAAATAATATATTTTTTTAAGTAACGAATTTTTTTTCTAAACAATTTGGATAACTTTTTTTATATACAAGTATGTTCCATATATATTTGCATTAATGGTTCCAGCGCCAGAGTCTATGGAAATCCATGTAAATCAATAAAAAAGTGTATTCCACAATCCTGTAAAGTCTATTTTGGTCTCGGGCAAGTCTAAGTGATACGTGTATGGAGGGAATACACATATACAAATCTTTTTCTCTTTTTCAAACTGAGTCTCTCAACTCAGTGTCTTAGTGATAGGCACTGAATAGATAATACACCTACTAACATCTCTGAAGCAAGTCAGTTGGCTAACTATTTATTTATGCCTGAGTGCGGAAATGTGTGAGCCCTGAAAGATTTTAGACTTGTTAAGTTATTTCTGAAAACTGAGTTTTTCTTTCTTACGAAGCCGTGGTTAAGAGAGCAGTGCAATGAGTTCAAAGATCAGGCTTATTGATTCAACACAGACAAATATATGATATGAATGAGATGATAAATAGTTAAGCACAATTATCAAAGCAATAAAGAACACAGAGCGATTTAACGTGGTTCAGAGACTCAAGCTCCTACGTCCACGGTCCTGATTGAACAGGAGAATCCCTTAATGGATTGACTTGTTTTTAATGTGCCAAGGTGCACAATGATCAGTCTCACTGATCCCTTGAGTTAGAGTTTTAGTCCTCCTTCTCCTAACCACTTTCTAACTTCAATCAACAAACCTAACACTTATAGCTTAGGGTTTTGGTTTCAATTTGGATTTAAACTAAGGTGTGATAATCCTTACAAGGCAAAGCTATAAGGTTTGGATTATCACGCTAAGCTTAAGATATGGAAGTTTAGCTTAATGGAATACAGAAACTCAGACTTATAAGAAACCCTTGGGAAATTTAGAGGGTTTCGAGTGATTCTTTGAATGCTTGATTGCTTGAGAGTCTTGAGTAATTTCTTAGCTTCGAAATTTCTCGTAATCTTGTTTGGGTCAAGGTCTTCTGTATTTATAGATGATTTTGAAAACTATATGTTGGAGAGATAGCCTTCTAGTCACATTTCTTGTAGGATAATTCAAACGGTCATTGTCCTTCACGCAACCGCCTACTTGCATGGATTTGGTAAATGCATTAAATGCAAGCCCTTTGAAAACTACAGGAATAGTCAGGCTTGATGTCAGGTCCGTACGTGCGTTGTCCTCCCCTGATTGGTCCACATCATCAGGTAGGTGAGAATGTCAGAACTCATTCTTCAGTTCAGTCTTATCTTTTCTGAGTTCAGGTTTGTCCTCATCTACATAAATGGCTCATCGCTGAAATTCCTTTTGCTTGCTTGGATCCTACTCCAAGTCTTTCCCAAATACTCAGTGCAGCCTGACTCTTTCAGGACTGACGAGTTAGCAATGATCTCAGGATCATGCTCTTTATCCCGACACTCAGTTAGCCAGCTTAGAAAGACTAACTTAAGTTCAGTGATGGTGTTCTTGTGTTCTTCAGGCTTCAGAATTGAGTATCATCAGTGAGTTCTCCTCTCACTGAGCACCTGTAAATGTAAAACATTATAACTTATTCTAATCCTATCAAGACTAGTCTGACTATTACACACTTAGGCAAATCATCTTTTCAGGGTCTTTGGGATTAACTTAAAACTGACATTGTCCCAACAATTTCCCCATTTTTCATGATGTCAAAACACTGAAAAGATCCACAAAAAACTTAGTGGAAATAATCCTATCTATAAGGTAAAACATCAGTATTAGAGCAGTTCTTGATAAAGTACAGAATTTAAATGACAGCTAAAAAAACAAAGAGCTGTTGTCTGAGGGAAAAAATAATAGATTCCATTGATATGTTTGACAATGTTACAATGGTCCTATCTATTACATTCCCTATCTGGGTACATTCAGATTCTACGCATCTCAGGCTTGATGTCGTAGCTAGAGTAGACTCTCTCCTTCAGGTCTTCAACTCTCTTTAACTGGTTTAGGTACCCTTCATCTTTGGCTATCCTTTGCACTTCTCTCATAATCGCCCTGGAGTCATACATGGTCGAATTTGGCACAAGGGGAGGGTTGCGAATGATCAGTTCAGGAGTTTTGATCTGGACTTGGGCTTTCTCAGCTTCATCCATAATAAGCTAGAACAGCTCAGGATGATTATCCACCATGAAGTCAGTGAAGTGCACATCGATGTCTTCAGTGTCGCCCCACTTCTTGACAACATACCAGAGCCTGAAGAACTCATTCCTAGCATCCTCCCAAAATTCCTTCAGTTTCTCAGAGATGAAAGAATCAATTAACACTGGCTTGTCAGTAGACTCCTTTGGGACTTGTACTTTCCTTGCCCTTGGTGCAGCCTGCTTTCTGTACTTTTTGGGTTCAGGCTTCTTCTTCTTCCTCCTCAATAAGCTAAACACAACATCATCCAGTTCTTGTTGTTGCATTTTAGTGATCTATGTTAGCTTCTTCACCTTCTTTTCCAAAATGTGTTACTTCTCCTTTTGGGCAAATTCGGCTCGGCGCTGAGCTTCATATTTCTCAGTTGCAATTCCCCAAGCCTCAGAACAAAGGTCTGCTACTTCATCACCATCATATGCGATGAGATTCTTCCTTGTATCAATGGGGGAGTGCTCTGAAGCCTCAGGGATGGAAGAGAGTTGAGTTTGTTGTGAAGGATCACTAGCCTGAGCCGCCAACCTTGCTGACTTCCTCGGAGTGGACTGAACTACAGTCAGGATTATCTCGGATGCCTCAGGGTTGGATCTTTTCTTGTTTACACTTCTTTCCCCCTTTTTGGCATCATCCTTGACAGGAGGAAACGACCTCGGGACTGTATCTTTCAAGATTTCATCTCGGTTATTGACTATGAAGGTTGTTAAAGATTGTACGTCATTCAAGTGCTCCTTCATCAGTTCAATACCAGTCTGAATTCCAGCTCCGGAATACTTCAATTGACTAAGGCCAGCCCCAATTTTCTTTTGAAATTCCTCTTTCGATGCAATCAGGGTGCCTTCAGTCTGTGTCAGCCTCTTCATCATCCTTTCCGACTCTAACACCATCCTCTCAGCCTGATCTGAGATAGCCTTGGTGAGTAGCTCAGTGGACTTTTCAGTCAGCTTCTCCACCGCCTTCAGCATCATTGACTCATTGCTCTCCTGGATCTGCGTCAGTGCCCCTTCGACCACCCTCTTGGTCTCCTTCAGGGTCTTCTTCCTCTCAGCCTTGACAGTCTTTATGGTCTCATTTATCGAGTTCTTGAGACGTCTGAGCTTGTTGTTGGCAATGCCAGTAAGCTTAGCCTGATGTTTGTTCCATGTCAAGTCTATCCCGAGAGCTGACTTCATCCATTGCATCTTCTTCTGAATGGCCTTTACCTTCTTATTTTGCTCAGATTCTAGAACACTCATCTTGTTCTCTAGATTGGCAAGGTCTTCAGATGTCTTTTCTTGCTTCACTGTAATGATATCAGTGAAGTTGCCTGGACGGATTTCAGTGACCAAGACTTCATCTTCCACCAGTGGTTGTTTTCCCTTGTCAGCCCCTGCTGGCTCAGTCTCCCCTTCAAGATGCACTGAGGGCAGTTGTGGAGTGATCTCAACCACCTGCCTATCAAGCTCAGCCGAGTCAGCTCGAACTTCAGGGTGAATCTCCTCAGAGATGGGCCCGTCAGAACTAGGTGTCTCTTTAGACGCCTTAGCAATTTCCACATGTGCCTTAGGGCAGGGAATCCCTTCATCGGCAGTTGCCTCATCGGCGGATGAACCAACCAAGTTGGTCTCATCAACTGGTCCACCATTGGACCTAGTTTCTTTCTCACCTTCCCCCTAAGCATCAGGCTCAGTGGTCATCTCATCAACTTCCTTAGCACATTCATCCACCATCTTTTCATTGGTCTTTCCATCAGCGCCATCAATGTCATCATCAACCTCATCATCATCACCCATATTCTCAGGCGTATCACCAAACTTACCTTTCTCAGCCCTCATCGCCTTCATCTTTGTTACCAGTTCCTTCATTGCCTCCATTTCAAGAACTTCAAGATAGTTTGTGATCTTAAAGAACGTGCACAGTCTTGCCTCCTCCTGGCACCAAAAATCCCACCCCCTGGACTCCACCATCATCCTTTGTTCTGGCATATTAGCCTGCTTGTACTCCAGTCAGGCCTTCAAGTCTGCAACATAACTCCTCAGGATTGGGTAGTTGTTCAATCTTGGGAAGTTCATCACCACCCATTCTTCAGCCTTGTGCCGGATCAGGTTTTCAAATAAGTCCATGGAGGTGTCATCTTCCTCCCCCTCCTCCTCCTCCAGGTTTTGAGTATAAAAATTAGGGTTGGGGTCTTCAGGATTGGTAGATTGGGATGTTGTGGGTTCTTTGGGGTTGGTGGCTGTGATGGGTAAGTTCGATGGTGAGGGTAGGGATGTTTGAGGTTCAGTGGGGTTGGTGGGTTCATTTGGCTCTGAGGGAGTTGGGGGTTGGTTCAGTGGGTGTAGGGTCAGTGGGTTTTGGGCTTGGTTGCTCAGGTTGGAGCAGGGGAGCATTGTTGAGCACTTCCTTGACTCTAACCAGGCCAGACTCCTCCTCCACGACCTGTTCTGACACCTTTTTACCACCCTTCTTCAACCTCTTGAAGGGCCTAGGCTTCATCACCAGCTGCCCATCCTGAAGCACTTCATCGTTAGCTTCCTCAGGCCCTGAGGTAGCCGTCTCGGAAGCTTTCTCAGTGTTCTTCTTCCCCGTAGTTGTTGCCTTTTCTTTTAATATAACCCTCAACTTCGACATCTTTTTCTCTGTCCTCTCCTTTTCAGCCTCCTTCTCCTTCTCACGCTCAACTTCTACTGCCTCATCCACCTCCTTCCCTTTCTCGAGGAGCTCATCTACCTCCTTGAGCAAATTCCACTTCACCACTTTCTTTGCCTTGGGCTCAACTCTCTTCTTCTGGCCCTTGGGGAGTACATTCGGGTCCTTCAGGCCCAGTATGGTATAGGTGTCTTTCTCATTCGAAAACTGATTAGGCGTGAAATTGTTATGTTTTGGTGCCCGATTTGCCCATGTTTTGAGTGTTTTTTATGAGTATTTGGAGTCAAATGAGTATCACTTTTATAAACTCATCAATTTGTCTCTTTGGTTTTCATAGATAGATAGAGGGCGAAAAGAGGAGTTCGTAGGACTTTGAATCGGCCAAAACGGACTCCCAGTTGAGGAGATATGAAGATTTTACGAACATGTGTACTGCTGTCGAAAAGTGCTCGAGCTCAATTGGTCGTGCACTCAGTGTACGAGTGGTCGTGTACTGTGCACGAGTGGAATCAGGTCATGCACTCAGTGCACGAGCTCCTCTGGTTGTGCACTTTTCATGCTCTGGAAGTTTTGGTGCACTTGCTCGTGCACTTAGTGCTCGAGCTTTACACGAGCTTACGTGATTTTGGGCCCATTAATTCCCGATTCGACCCATTGCCTATTTATACCCCTTCCGAACACATTTTTGGATACCACTTCAAGCATAGAGATAGATTTTAGAGAGAAAAGAGCACCAAGAGTTCGAGGAAGCATATTTTACTTTTGATCGAGGTTTTTACATTACGATTTGATAATTTAGAGTTGGATTTTGTTAATTTGATTATTCGGTCTTTGATAATTGACACTTGAGGCTTCTATTTTCATTTTAATTCGATTATACTTTAGATTTTAATTCTTCCTTAAACCCATGTTTATGTTCTTGAGTTATTTAATTAGATTAGTTATGTTTTCGTTTGTTGATTGCTTATTTACTTTCGTTGTCGTTAAAACCATGCTAGGCTAAAACCCTTGTATGCTTGGGGTAGGATGAACTCGTAGAAGTAGGACGTTAGTACATAATTAGGGTAACATGTGATGTTTAGTTTTAATCCTCTTAATTAATGAACGCTTAAAATAAATTCCGGATTTACCTTTGAATTTTGTACGAAAATTGTTAGAGAGAGGACGACCTTATCACTATTTAATAACTAGTAAGCTTAACGAGAGGGTTTAGAAGGGGTTTATTCATCAACCGATTTATCTAAGGAGGACGACCGCATCACCTTAGTTAAATTAGAGTCTCTTTAATTAAGCACAATCTATTAACTTGTTTACTGGATTAGTGGAGTCGATTGATAGGATAAAGTATTAGGGTTTAATTCTTGAGCTTTTCATCTTACAATCTTTTACTTAGGTTATTTCTTGCACATCACGGTTATTTTGATGATGTACCGGCTCCGTTAGTATACGTAGGGATTCCTATCCTAAGCATCATTATCTCATATTTGCAAACAACTCTTAATTAATTAGTTTCATTCGTTCTTTTGCATTAGTATAGTAACATAGTTTAGAATTAATATTTTAAAAAATCCAAAAACACTCACTCATTTTAACTACGATGCGTAGATCTCCAGGGCTCTATTCGCATACTTACCTTCCCTTGGGTTCGATAATACTTGGTCCCTATACTTGCCCATACTACTATAATCACATACTCTTGTGGGGTAACTACTAGTATAGCTAGTAAAGTCCGGTTCAAATTAATGGCGTCGTTGTCAGGGATGGCGTTGTATGTCTATTGAGTAGGACTTGAAGATAGCTTAGTAGTTAGTAGTGAGTGCTTTATTTTTCTAGTTTGATTCTTACGTGTTCGGCAGTTGCGTTTTAATTCTTCTGTTAGTGTTTCAGGTTTATGAAAACACGCTCGCAAGGAGATACGAGCGAAGAGAGAATACAGCTTGATTCTGAGACAATAGCAAGAAGAAACCGAGCCTTTTTAAGAAGAATGAACACTGCCGGTGGAGATATCGATAACATGAACATCAGTAATGAGTTGGATGATGTTGCAGCTAAGTATAATCAGGAAGTGGAACGGGTTGAGGGCACTGGAGGGAATAACAGTTAGAATCAAGTCCCGCCAGGGGAAAGCCAGAGCCAAAACCCAGCTACACACAATCAAAACAATCCAGCTCACAACCTTGTTCAACATCCACAAAACAAGCCACCTTATCCTTACCCATACCCACCATATCCATATCCACCATACCCGTATCCTCCACCTCCTGCTTATAACCAACCACCAGTTCCGCAAGTACCTATACCACCCATCTATCCTCAGCACATTCCTCAGAACGCTGATCACGATGTAGCAATCCGAGGAAGGTTTGCGGTACAGCCGCAATGGTATTACGATGGAGTGGCATTGCCTCCGGTAGAGGAAAACAACTTCTCCATCTCCCCAGGAATCCTAAAGTTACTTACTGAAAATCAATTCAAGTGAGAGGTCGGGAAGGAGAATCCTCATACCCATTTGAGAAGTTTTCTGATGATTGCCTCAACTTTCAATTATAACGGCATGTCTGAAGATGCCAAGAGGCTCAGGTTGTTCACGTTCTCTTTAACTGGAATAGCAAAAGAGTGGTATGACAACACGCTCCCACAGGGAGGTGTAACCACATGGGCCGAGCTCGATCGTCTGTTCCTCGAGCGATTCTACCCTCCGTTTAGAACGATCAGAGCAAGGATAGAGATCTCGTCTTTCCAATAGAAGCCAGGAGAGGACTTATGTCAGGCTTGGGAGAGATACTCTAACATGCTCATTGAGTGCCCGCAGCACGGGTACAACGAGGGGGACATCATGGCTTTCTTCTACTGTGGAGCCAGCAAGGCAGGTCAAGCCCACCTTGACGCATGTGCTAGTGGATCATTCTTGAATTATGGTACAGCTAGGTGTAGGGAGATCGTTGATAATATTGTCAAGAATGTCGGGCAATGGAACGAGGACCCGGAATTTCAGAGAGCATATCAGTTGGAGGAGAATGAGGGAACGAGGAAGCTGTTGATGGCGATGATGGAAAATATAAGCAACATTGAGATTGGGCAAAATCTGGTTGGAGGGAATACAGTAGTGAGTGAGAAAGTGGACCAGCTCACAGGTCAGCAAGAGGTAGCCAACTATATGGGAGGCCCTTATTACAATCAGAATGACTACCAAGGTGGAAATTATCAAGGACGACCAACTTATGGGCAACCGTTTGTACCACCAGGTCCACAGCTTCCTCAAAATCAGTGGAGAAACAACCAAGGTTATCAAGGAGGCCAGCAGCCTCCTCAGAACCTATGGAGGAAGAACAAAAATTTCTCATATGTCAATCCGAAGGCCGGAATCACAGTTCCTCCAGGTGTTGATCCAGGTTCAAAGCCCCCAGGTGGTGAAGGCGGTTCCTTGACCGAAGAGATGTTGCGAGCGATCCTCCAGAAGGTGGAAGAAGGAAGCAAGAGATTGTCCTCATTGGAGTATGGTGTGAAGGAGTTACACAAGAAAGACGATCAGCGTGATCAAGAACTCCAGAAGAGAGATGTGGAGCTGAATAGAATTCAGCAAGAGAACAATAAGCGGTTCACTTCGATGGAGTATCAGATTAGTCAGATTGCAAAATCATTGGGTAGAGAGCCGGGTAAATATCCTTCTATGCCGGAGGGGAACCCAAAAGAGCAATGCAAGGCAATCCAGCTAAGAAGTGGAACCAAATATAATGGTCCTCAGATGTCTGTTGACTCAGAGATGCCCCAAAGAGAGGTTGAGATAGAAGGAAAAGAGCATAAGGAAGATAGAGATGAGATTGAGGAGGTAGAAGTTGAGAAAGGGGTTGAGGATGAAGGCACTCAAAAGAGCAAAGAGCCTAAAGAGGAAGGCATTGAGGAGATTGAGAGAGTCCTAAAGTGGAAGAAGGCAAAGGAAGCAAGGAAGAATGTGAAGGAGACCGAGCGAGATGAATGGGGGGTACCCAAATCGATGATACACGTTCCATATCCACAGCGGTTTATGAAAAAGAAGCTAGATGAGAAGTTTGCTAAATTCCTTGATGTATTTAAAAAGCTACATATTAATATTCCTTTTTATGATGCTTTGGAACAGATGCCTAATTATGCCAAGTTCCTGAAGGACTTGATAGCTAAGAGACGGCGAGTAGATGAGCCCAAGTTGGTGCAATTGAACCATGAGGTGAGCGCATTAGTGCACAAGGCACTTCCCCCAAAGTTAAAAGATCCCGGGAGTTTTACTATCTTATGTGATATCGGGAATGGAGTCAAGAAGGGAGCGTTGTGCGACCTTGGAGCGAGCATCAATCTTATGCCCTTGTCGTTATTCAAGAAGTTGGAAGGTGGAGAACTTCAGCCGATAATGATGACGCTTCAACTAGCCGACCGGTCTATTACTCGACCTCAAGGTGTGGTTGAAGACGTCCTTGTTAAAGTTGGAGATTATATTTTCCCAGCCGATTTTGTGGTGCTAGACATGGAGGAAGATGAGCATGTACCTCTGATTTTAGGAAGACCTTTCTTAGCTACGGCCGGGATGGTGTTAGATGTGGCGAATGGAAAGATCACGTTGAAAATTGATGATCAAGAGGTGAAGATTTCCCTATATGAGGCCATGAAACACCTGAAAGAGGATGAGAGCTATCATTCCATTGGTACCATTGATCCTTGTGTTGAAGACACACCTCATATCTCTAACCTTTCTAATAGTTATGATTTTGATAGTCCTTCACTCAATGATTTAACCCATGAGCATTATGATCTTGATTATTTTGATAGGGATAAAGGAAAAGAGGAGTTGAGAGATGGAGAGCTGAAAAATGTGGACGTGGCCCAGTTGGAGAGGAAAGGAGGAGTTGAGATTAAGAAGAAAAAATCCAAGAAGTGGGTACATCCATGGAGAGCGAGAAAGAAGAAAGTGAACCACCGCCAGCGGTGAAAAGGGAGGATGGGAAGCGAGCGAAAAACTTAGACGTCTTCTCTTATGAGAGTAAGGGAGGTAATTTTGAGTATCATGTCCCATAAGCTCTTTTGAGCTCGGTCCGACATTAGGACCTTAAAAATAGCGCTGAATGGGAGACAACCCATTTTTATTTGCTTTTGAGTGCTTTATGTTATTAGGGTGTTGTTTTGAGTTGTATGTTTTAACCTAGTATTTGAGTGAGTTACTTGTAGGATAGTCTTGAGGGAGTAAAGGTATCATGGAGTTATTCAGATTGAAGGGACCAACTCAAGACAATGGAGCGTGCCAAGTTGTTAAGAGAAACTGAATTACTTGGATGAGGTAAACACCACCCCAAACTTAGACCGCTTCACAAGGTCGAAGTTTGGGGGTGGAGTTTTTATATATTTTATGGTTACATTGCACAGACGCACACCTTCTCCGTGAGTTGGGTTTGGCTATTTATTGAGTCTTGAGATGTTTCTTGAGCTGATATTGCTTTGATGTGCTACTACATATTTCATGCCTATCAATTCTCTTATGCTTGTTGATTGCTATCTTTGAGAGTGAGTATGAGTTGATGAGTTGTGAAGTTGAGTTAGGGAGTCTATTGTGTGAGTGAAGGAGTTAGAGTTGATTTGAGAGAAAACACGTATGCTTACGAATTGTCTTTTTGAGTACTTGTGTGATGAGAGTGAGAATTCACTAGGACTAGCATGGATGTGAAAGCCATGAGATTTGAGTCTTTTAGAGATTAAAATGCATTATATTGATCTCTTCGTTTGTGAGTGGATCGTCACCTTAGAGGATGCTAGAACTTGTGTGTGCTCTCGCTTCTTGATTGTGTCTAGTTTGATATGCCGAAAGTGATTTTAGGCCATTTTGATTTGATTGAGTCACTTAGCCTAAATTTTCTCTACCAATGATATTTATCCCGTTTGAGCCTTGGCCTATTTATTTGCTAGCACATTTTAACACTTATCCAAGTTCCTAAATTCTTTTTGTCCCAATTTGAGTGGAGAATAGGAAAAATGTGAATGAGGAGGGATTGAGTTGAGTTGAGAAAGGGCATTATGATGTTTGAGTTGTGATAAAAGAAGGGTGTGATGAAGTTTTGAGTTGTGGGGAAGAACAAAATTTTGAGAATGAGCAAACGAAAAAATGAGCTCATATGTATGTGTGAAAAAGAAAAGTGTGGTGATTGAAAAAGTGAAGTGAGTTAGAGAAAAGAAAAATTGAAGTGTTGAAAGTAGAGGAATTGAAAAGTGTATTGCATGAAGATGTTTGAATTATTTTGTTCCTCGTCTCGAAGTACTAAAGTTGAATTTTCTGTTCTCTATTCACTTGAGTCACTTAACCATATAGTTTCCCCACCTGTCCAAAGAGCCTACATTACAACCTTGAGAAAAGCCCTTTTTGATTCGGCATTGATTTCTAGAGTACGGTCGAAATTGAGAGTGCTTACAAGCCTATGGCTGCTGATATATGTGATTGACTGATTGAGTGAGTCCCTTAATACTGTTATACACTTGTGAGGGAGTGAAACACATTGTTGAGTGCACATCCATGCTTGATTTTGATGGTTCTTGCTATTATTGCATAAATATGATGAAGGGGGGGGGGGGTGAGTTTGTATACGTGTGGACGATCTTTGAAGCTTGAGCTCGATTACTTGCATGATTTAGTTCTTGATTCATTCCTAACAATTTCACTTGACTTATTATTTCGTTTCTTGAGGACAAGCAATATGGTAAGTTTGGGGGGTTGATTAGGCGTGAAAATTGTTATGTTTTGGTGCCCGATTTGCCCATGTTTTGAGTGTTTTTTATGAGTGTTTGGAGTCAATTGAGTATCATTTTTATAAACTCATCAATTTGTCTCTTTGGTTTTCATAGATGGATAGAGGGCAAAAAGAGGAGTTCGTAGGACTTTGAATCGGCCAAAACAGACTCCCAGTTGAGGAGATATGAAGATTTTACGAACATGTGTACTGCTGCCGAAAAGTGCTCGAGCTCAATTGGTCGTGCACTCAGTGCACGAGCTCCTCTGGTCGTGCACTTTTCACGCTCTGGAAGTTTTGGTGCACTTGCTCGTGCACTTAGTGCTCAAGCTCTACACGAGCTTACGTGATTTTGGGCCCATTAAATCCCGATTCGACCCGTTGCCTATTTATACCCCTTCCGAACACGTTTTTGGATACCACTTCAAGCATAGAGATAGATTTTAGAGAGAAAAGAGCACCAAGAGTTCGAGGAAGCATATTTTACTTTTGATCGAGGTTTTTACATTACAATTTGATAGTTTAGAGTTGGATTTTGTTAATTTGATTATGCGTTCTTGGATACTTGATACTTGAGACTTCTATTTTCGTTTTAATTCTATCATACTTTAGATTTTAATTCTTCCTTAAACCCTTGTTTATGTTCTTGAGTTATTTAATTAGATTAGCTATGTTTTCTTTCGTTGATTGCTTATTTACTTTCGTTATCGTTAAAACCATGCTAGGCTAAAACCCTTGTATGCTTGGGGTAGGATGAACTCGTAGAAGTAGGACGTTAGTACATAATTAGGGTAACATGTGATGTTTAGTTTTAATCCTCTTAATTAATGAGCGCTTAAAATAAATTCCGGATTTACCTTTTGAAAGTGTGCGTGTGTTATAAAGTGCAGATGTTGTAACAAATGTTAAAGCAAATATTACAACAATCTGGTAAATCAGAATATAAAACGTGTACAGCGGAAGACTTAAACACACAATTGCAAAAGGGTATGCTTTTTAACACAAACTATCATAAATAGCTTGTGTTAGCCTTATGGCGAAAGGTTTACTATAAAAAGATTAGTGATACAAAAGTTGTGTGAAGAGTATGATCATTCACAACGGAAACAAGACTCGATATCACCTATCAAATCTAAATTGGCTAAGTGTATAACATAATACACCGTCAAAGTTGATCTCACTCTATACCTATGATCTCACTATCTATGGATATAGGTTCAATCACAAGCTATGCGTGAAAAACTCTATTTCAAGGCATAACATAAATGTTGGAATAACTGCCCTATCACCTTTAAACTCAGGATCAACACTAGAGTAGGTGTACTCGTTTACTCCACACTTGGTACTGAAAGATTCGGCCTCTATTTATAGGCAGAAGTCTTCAATCCAAAAATAACTTCTCTATGTAACCGCTTCCATGATCTTCATGTTGTCCCACGTCTCTTTCTTTATTCCTCATGCTTCTTGATGCAACCGCCTGATCTAGACAGTTCTAAAACGTCCTGGATAAGTCTGGATCATGTAGGCCCTTGTAGATCCTTGTAGACCCATCTGGAACCCGTAACCGCTCATGTTGCTACCAATGTTATGCAACATTCACTGCAACATTGATAATTCCAGAACCTTGTAGATCCTTCTAGATCTTCATCTTGCATGTTAAAACATCTAAGACAACATTTGATCATAAAGTGTTGGTTAATGAGAAGAAAGGGCAAATTCATGTTGTTTCAAAGTAAATAGTGAATACTTCACTACCAACAACATCAACAATCTCCCCCAATTTGACCTTTCTGCTACAACACACCTGATGTATATATTTTTTAATATATAAGTTAGTGATGTATGTACAATAGAGATCGACATCGTATTGTACACTTATCTTTTCACCCTTGTGTAGCAAAACAGCCAAAAAACAAGATGATCAACTGTAAGTTGAACCACCAAAAACAAGATGAAATAACACTAAGTTGATTTCACCAAAACAGAATGAACATCATCATATATGCTCATCAAAATCAACAGAATGAGTAACATAATGTTTACCCATTCAAATTACAACTACAAAATAAAATTAACTTAAATAAATCCTAACAATTCTAATATAATAACCTAACAACTAATATAATATTGTCTTTTCAGAAATTAAAAACATCCTATCAGAGCAACAATAATTAAAAACATAAATCAACCAAGAGTACTTAGAGACAATCACAAAAGAGGAACTTGATATCACTGTATAAAATATACAGCTGCAGCTTCAAGCATCTTGCACTAAGTTCCTCCCCCATAAATTGTGCTTCCTCCAGTCTCTAAGATACCTTCAAACCTTAGCTGAGATGTCAGGCAGATCACCATATAGTTCATCTTCCTCCTGGATATCAAATGTTGCAAAGTTTGCAACAACATCTGCATCAGCATTTGCACCTCTTCCAATCTCATCAGGTCCAGTTGCACCACCTTCCTCAGCAACCTCAGCAGCAACAGGCTCATCAGCATACACTTCATGAATTTCAACTCCCCTGGCAGCAGAAGCAGCAGCAACTGGTACTCCCCATGTTGTGGCAGAAATGAGGTTCTCCCAGTAGTTCTTCAGGAATTGAAGTTCATCAATTGAGTCCTGCAAGTGCTTTAGTTGAGTTTGAATAAACTCAGGTGAGATATTCAGAGAATAGGTTGTGGGAGCTGGAATGTTGCTAGGTATGTTCCCAGCATTTTGTGCAGGAGCAGGGTCAGGAACAGGTTAGTGTTGTTCTGCATCTTCTTCTTCAGCATTATCCTGCAGAGGTAAGTCAGTCTAACACTCTATTTCCAGACAGTAAATAATGAGATATACCCATCAGATGGACTCTCCCCCTCAACAACTCATTTCTTTTGTGAACAAAGTTGTGACTCCTCAAATATCCATAAATCAGCACATGGTAAGGCAAGTTGCCTTTCTCAGAGATCTTAACCTTTCCAACTTTTGGTCTAAAGATTCATCATCATCATCATTATCAGAACTAACATGTTCAACAGAGTGTTCAGATGCATTACCTTGATCAGAATCAGTTTTGGTTCTGTCTGAGCTACTTTCAAAATTGTTGTCATCAGCTTCAGGTTCTGGTGCTGCTGCACTTGTTCCAGCACCACCAGTAGCATACTCAAACTTCCTCTTAGTTCTCATCTCAAATCTTGCTCTCCTCCTCAATTAAAATATAGGTACATCACTCTCATCAGATTCTTCCTTCTCCTGGCTTTGAGAGTGATCAGTTTCTTTCTCAGATGAGTTTTTAGAGCTTGACTCCTTTTCAGATTCTGAAAACACTCGAATAGGTCGAGTAGCAACATCTCCTTCATCATCCTTCTTCTTCCTTGTGGTTTCAGAGTAGTTCACCCTTTTCTTTGCTCTACCCGATCTCCTCCTTGATTGAACATGGCTCATTTTCCTCTTGCCACTCTTTTTCTTCACAGCTTTGGCTATTGGAGCAGGCTCAGAGTCCTCAGACATTGAAGAATCAGTTTTGGGTGATTCTTCTTTGTCCTCCTCTGACATTTCAACACCAGGGACCTCAGCATTAGGGCTTTTCTCCCTAGTTTCTTCAGCAGCAGTCTCCTTGACAATGGGAGTCTCCTTCGTAGCCTGATCACCTGTTTCAACACTCTTTGAAACATTAGTAGTAGGGCTTTTGGCTTGGCTAGAGGATTTAGGATTTTCTGGTTGTATAGTCGAAGAAGGGCCTTCGACATGAACAGTAGGAGAAGGGTTTTGAGTTTGGTTCAAGTAGGATGCAACATCTACTTCAATAGAGCCAATGGTTAGTTTGGGAACTACAGGGCTTCCTTGAAGGCTTTGTGCAATGCCGCGTGCGATCGCCTTAAGCTGATAAACAGTGGCTTCATTTGGAATGTAGATATTGACAGGAAATGCTTGAACAGGGGTCAAGGTAGCAGGAGGTGTTGTGCTCGATGATGGAGCAACAGAGGCAGCATTTGGATTTTGGCTTGAGGCCATTTCTGCAAGTAGGTTTAGGTTTGAGTGTGGAGGAGTTGAAGGGTTTGCGCGAGATTTTGAACTGTGAGAGGACTTCTTTTGATTTTCAGCCATTAAGTACTTAGTAAATGCAAGCTAAAATAAAAATTTAAGAGAAATAATATTAAAACCCTAAAATGTGAACACACTATTTTCAACACTCATACGAAAAATCTGAATTTCATTCATATGCTGAACACATAGAATTAAACATAAGACATAAAGGATATATATAAGAGAAAGTACAGAAGTTATTTTAATTACCCATGAAAAGGAATATTCTGGATTTTAAGAAGTTGAAACCACCCACTCCCCCATAAAAGATCGTGGGTTATTCCAAGATTAAAAACCCGAAATTTAATTAATTAAACACACTAAATTATGCACTACTTGAATAAAATTGAAAACGTGGGTTTATGCATGTGGAAATTAAAAATAAATTCCTGAAAAATCGGTCCATAACTCAACTTAGAAAAATAAATACGAACTGCATATGATGTTGTATTTAAAATTGGAACACACACTTCAACATTGGTTTTAATATCCAATGTCGCACTTTTTATCAAACATTTTTAGCATTTTTTATTCACATTGATCCATCTTTCAAGAGAGTGCATCGTAGCAGCGAACTCCGTGCCCCATAATTACTCAATGGATTTGTGACATATTGATGTTTTACTAATCGCCTTTCGAAAAGAAGACATCGTAGTAGCGAACTCCGTGCTCCATAGTTACTCAGTGAATTAGTTACATCTTGATGTGCTTTTTCAAAAACTTATTATGCGTTTGAGAAGAGCGATTCCTCTTTATTTTTACACAACAAACATACTTAGTCCAGATTTATTTTACAAAGAAATTAAGAATCAAAATACAAGAACAGGCTTTAATTAGAACATGCAAATACCCTGATGTTGTTATAGATGTTTTAACAAACATAACAACATCCGCTTCTCAGTTACTCAGATTGTGCACATACCAAGAGATTTCCTCAAGAATGAGAATCTCTCATGGTCTAATGCTTTAGTAAACACATCAGCAAATTGATTTTCAGTGGGTATGTATTCTAACTTCACAATATTCTTCTCTACAAGATCCCTTATGAAATGATGTCTAATACTTATGTGTTTAGTAAGTGAGTGTTGAACTGGATTTTCGAAATGTTGATAGCACTAGTGTTATCACAAAATACAGTTAAAGTGTCACTCTCTAAACCATAATCACTAAACATTTTACTCAACCAAAGAAGTTGTGTACATCAACTACCTGCAGCAATGTATTCAGATTCTGCAGTAGATTGTGATACACAATTCTGCTTTCTACTATGCCATGAAATCAAATTGCTACCCATGTAAAAGCAACCACCACTCGTGCTTTTCCTATCATCAATATCTCCAGCCCAATCAGCATCACTATATCCAACAAGTGCATTGCTTGTGTCTTTGGTATACCATATACCAAGATCAGTTGTACTAGCCACATATCTTATGATTCTCTTGACTGCATTCAAATGAGACTCTTTGGGACAAGCTTGGTACCTAGCACAAACACAAACACTATACATAATATCAGGCCTGCTTGAAGTTAAGTACAGAAGACTACCTATCATGGATCTATACAAAGTTGGATCAACATCTTGACCAACAGTGTCTTTACACAACTTTTGTGTAGATCCCATAGGAGTTTTCATGACTTTTGAGCTTTCTAAACCAAACATTTTCACTAAATTCTTTGCATACTTACTCTGGGAGAAGAGAATACCTTTATCAGTTTGTTTGATTTGAAGTCCTAGAAAGTAATTCAAATCACCTACCATGCTCATCTCAAATGTTGCTGTCATTGCTTCAACAAACTTGTTTAACATAATGTTACAAGTTGAACCAAAAACAATGTCATCAACATATATTTGAGCTATTAACAAGTCTTCTCCAGAATTTTTAATGAACAAGGTTCTATCAGCCTCTCCTCTTATGAAACCAAATTGCAACAGAAAGCCAGTAAGTCTACCATACCAAGCTCTAGGAGCCTGTTTGAGACCGTACAAGGCTTTCTTTAGTTTGTACACATGATCAGGATACTGTGGGTTTTCAAAACCTTTAGGTTGTTCAACAAATGCATCTTCAATTAATATGTCATTCAGAAATGCAGCTTTTACATCCATTTGATGAAGATTAATGTTGATGTAACATGCAATTGCTAGTAACAGTCTAATGGACTCTATCCTAGCAACAGGTGCAAATGTTTCGTCAAAATCAATACCTTCAACTTGAGTGTAACCTTGTGCAACTAATCTAGCTTTGTTCCTAATTATGTTTCCAGACTCATCAATTTTGTTTTTAAAGATCCATTTAGTTCCAATGACATTGACATTATCAGGTCTTGGAACTAATGACCAAACATCATTTCTCTCAAACTGATTAAGTTCCTCATGCATAGCATTAATCCAATTTTCATCTTTTAATGCTTCTGTAACATTTTTAGGTTCAATTTTAGAATAGTAACACTGAACATTCACAATATTGCATATTGAAGACATGCACACAGACCTTACCATATCAACACGATTTGCACTTACTCTTCTTCTTGTTTGAACACCAACTGAAGCATCTCCAATAATCTGATTCGAAGGATGACTTTTGGTAATCCAAGTAGCTGGATTCTTCTTTGGGGTATCTTGATTGTTCTGTGAAGTATCAACTGAATCTACAGGTGATGTTGAACCAGATGATGTAACATTTGGTGTAACATTCTCTGTTTTCAGTGATTCTTTTGGAACATCAGTAACTTCAGTCACATCTTCAGTGTCATTTCCATCTATCAGATTCCTGTCATCATCAAAAACAACATTCACAGATTCTTGAACAGTGTTAGTTCTAAGGTTATAGACTCTATAGGTTTTGCTATTTTTAGAATAACCTAAGAAAAAACCTTTATCACTCTTAGAATCAAACTTGTGCAGTTGATCCCTATCATTCAGAATGTAACACACACAACCAAAAACATGAAAGTATTTCACATTCGGTTTCTTATTGTTCAAGATCTCATATGGAGTTTTGTTGCTTCCAAATCTAAAATAGACTCTATTAGCAATATGACATGCTGTATTCAATGCTTCAGCCCAAAATTTCTTTGCTAGATTTTTTGAAGTAAGCATTACTCTTGCCATTTCTTGAAGAGTTCTATTTTTCCTTTCAGCTATCCCATTTTGTTGTGGAGTTTTAGGAGAAGAAAACTCTTGGACAATTCCTTTCTTATTACAGAATTCTGAAAACATGTTATTTTCAAATTCTCTACCATGATCAGATCTAATCCTGCTTACTTTCAAGTTGAAAACAGTTTTAAATCTTTTGTAAAGAATTTTAAAAACATCAAATGTTTCAGATTTCTCTCTTAAGAACTCAATCCAGGTAAACCTAGAGTAATCATCTACCACAACTAGTGAATATTTCTTACCACCAATGCTTTCAGTTTCCATAGGACCCATAAGATCCATATGCAGTAATTCAAAACAACGATGTGTCATGCAATGTGATAACATTTTATGCGACATTCTTACCTGCTTACCTTTTTGGCATGAACCACATACAGTGGGTGTAACAATCTTCAGTTTTGGTAAACCTCTCACTGCTTCAGACTTAACCAATTTTTGCATGAATCTATAATTTGCATGTCCAAGTCTTTGATGCCATAGGACATTCTCATCACAATTTGACAAATGACATACTTTGTTTGTTCCAATTAGATAACAATTATCTGCTGACCTATTTCCAGTCATTAGACACTTATTATCCTTGTTTATAACATAGCATGAATCTTTATCAAATTTAACATGCAAATTGTCATCACATAGTTGACTTATACTAAGAAGATTAGCAAGTAAACCATCAACATGCAAAACATTCTTAAGTTTAGGAAAACCTTCAACATTTAAGGTCCCTTTTCCAATGATTTTACCTTTTGATCCACCACCATATGTAACAGTTCCACCATTACAAGGTTCATAGTCAGACAAGTATTTAACATGACCAGTCATATGTCTAGAACAACCACTGTCAAAGTACCATAGATCGGGAACACATGCTTTCAGAGAAGTTTGAACAACATTACATGTAACATGTTATTTCTTTTTCTTAGCAGATTTTGACCAGTGTTTCTTAGAATGTGAGGACATTTCAGACAACACTTTCTGAATTTCTAGATCCCTTTTCATCTATTGACAGTAAGGACGAATATGACCAATTTCAGAACAGTAGTGACACATATACTTCTTCACAGGTTTTTCAATCTCATGTATTTTTGTTTTGGCAAAAAATTCAGTTTTTCCCTTAACAAATTTTACAGGATTATTCACCAATTTAGAAGCAGTCTCACCATAATAGCCCAAACCATGTTTATTAGACTGTCCAGTAGTTAAGGAGTCACTTACAATGGAAGAACTTTTAAAGTATTTCTTAAAACTTAAGGTAGAATTTTTCAATTCTTCCTTTAGCTTAGAAATTTCTAAATCCTTCCTTGTTAGAATGGCTTCTAACTTTGTCACAGTCTCTCTGAGATCATCATTCTCTTTGGCTATACTGGAATCATCATTCCTTATGTCATTAGAACCTGTCTCATCAACACACCCATTAATTCCTTATCTTTAGAACCTTCATGTTCATCATCATCTGAATCATCACTAAAGGTAACATTAAAATTCAGTTTCTGTCTTAACCTAGTATTTGCACACTCATTTGCATAGTGTACAAATCCAGTACATGCATCACATTTAACTGATTTTCTATATTCAGGATCATACCTTGATTTATTACCTCTGAATTGCCTAGATTGATTCTGATCCTTCCTTTTCTCTGGGTCTGATGGTGTGTTGTTGAAGGGAGTTCTCTGTTGGACATTTTCTCTGGATCTGTTCAGTTTCTTCTTCAGGTAGGAATTGAACTTCTTTGTAAGGAGGGCAATGTGCTCAGGAGTGTTGTAACATTGGTCTAAAACATCTTCATCAGACTCAACCTCAGTCACAAAGAGCTGATTTTCAGTGTTAGAAGATGTTTCACCTTTGAAAACAACAACCTTCTTTCCTTCACTTGTATCATCAGATTGAGTTGTGTTCATCTCATATGTTTTGAGAATACTTACAAGCTCATTCTGACTTAAAGTGTCAGTGTCCTTGGCTTCTTCAATATCACAAATTTTTGCATCGAACCGTTTAGGAACAGATCGCAAAATTTTGTGTACAACTCGTACATTGGAAATTGGATCACCAAGTGCGTGTGATTCGTTGACAATCTCACTCAGTCTCTCATTGTAAGCCATGATTGTCTCATCATCCTTCATCCTTAGATTCTCAAACTTGGTCCCAAGCATTTGAAGTTTGGTCCTTCGAACACTTCCACTTCCTTCACAATGCTCTTGAAGCCTCTCCCATGCATCTTTAGCCGTGGTACATGTTGATATAATCTTGAACATAGATACATCAACAGAGGTAAAGATAGCATTGAGAGCTTTGGAATTGTAGCTTGTCGTCGTGGTCTCCTCATTTGTCCATTCAATCTCCCGTTTGACTCTTGTCTCGCCATCATCATCTGCTTGATTTCTGGGCCATTCCCAACCGGTCAGAACACTTCTCCAAGCACGTTCATCAATTAACTTGATATACATACGCATCTTAGGTTTTCAATAGGCATAGTTGTTTCCATCTAGTATGGGAGGCCTAAGTGGGGTGTTTACAGGATATTCCATAGCAAAAGACACATTTTAAAAAAACTCAGCATCTAAACTTAGTATATTAAGTTTTATGGCTCTGATACCAATTGAAAGTGTGCGTGTGTTATAAAGTGCATATGTTGTAACAAATGTTAAAGCAAATATTACAACAATCTGGTAAATCAGAATATAAAACGTGTACAGCGGAAGACTTAAACACACAATTGCAAAAGGGTATGCTTTTTAACACAAACTATCATAAATAGCTTGTGCTAGCCTTATGGCGAAAGGTTCACTATAAAAAGATTAGTGATACAAAAGTTATGTGAAGAGTATGATCATTCACAACGGAAACAAGACTCGATATCACCTATCAAATCTAAATTGGCTAAGTGTATAACATAATACACCGTCAAAGTTGATCTCACTCTATACCTATGATCTCACTATCTATGGATATAGGTTCAATCACAAGCTATGCGTGAAAAACTCTATTTCAAGGCATAACATAAATGTTGAAATAACTGCCCTATCACCTTTAAACTCAGGATCAACACTAGAGTAGGTGTACTCGTTTACTCCACACTTGGTACTGAAAGATTCGGCCTCTATTTATAGGCAGAAGTCTTCAATCCAAAAATAACTTCTCTATGTAACCGTTTCCATGATCTTCATGTTGTCCCACGTCTCTTTCTTTATTCCTCATGTTTCTTGATGCAACCGCCTGATCTAGACAATTCTAAAACGTCCTGGATAAGTCTGGATCATGTAGGCCATTGTAGATCCTTGTAGACCCTTCTGGAACCCGTAACCACTCATGTTTCTACCAATATTATGCAACATTCACTGCAACATTGATAATTCCAGAACCTTGTAGATCCTTCTAGATCTTCATCCTGCATGTTAAAACATCTAAGACAACATTTGATCATAAAGTGTTGGTTAATGAGAAGAAAGGGCAAATTCATATTGTTTCAAAGTAAATAGTGAATACTTCACTACCAACAACATCAACACCTTTGAATTTTGTACGAAAATTGTTAGAGAGAGGACGACCTTATCACTCTTTAATAACTAGTAGGCTTAACGAGAGGGTTTAGAAGGGGTTTGTTCATCAACCGGTTTATCTAAGGAGGACGACCACATCACCTTAGTTAAATTAGGGTCTCCTTAACTAAGCACAATCTATTAACTTGTTTAGTGGATTAATGGAGTCGATTGATAGGACAAAGTATTAGGGTTTAATTCTTGAGCTTTTCATCTTGCAATCTTTTACTTATGTTATTTCTTGCACATCACGGTTATTTTGATTATGTACCGGCTCCGTTAGTATACGTAGGGATTCCTATCCTGAGCATCATTATCTCATATTTGCAAACAACTCTTAGTTAATTAGTTTCATTCGTTCTTTTGCATTAGTAGAGTAACATAGTTTAGAATTAATATTTTAAAAAATCCAAAAACATTCACTCATATTAACTACGATGCTTAGATCTCCAGGGCTCTATTCGCATGCTTACCTTCCCTTGGGTTCGATAATACTTGGTCCCTATACTTGCCCATACTACTGTGATCTCATACTCTTGTGGGGTAACTACTAGTATAGCTAGTAAAGTTCGGTTCAAGTAAAAAACATCACCTTCTTCGCAGGGTACTCCTCCTCAACTTCAAAGGAGCAGTCAGGGAAGACGTGAGATATCAACAATGACAGCCTAGCCCTAAAATACAAAACCCCTTTGATGGTAATATCCGCCTCCTCATCATTTCGATTGGCCTTCGGATGAGCTTCAGTGGCCAATGCATCTAGGAAATAGTCCTCTCAGTTAGCTTCGGTTCCATCAACCAGTGCCGCCATGAGCCTGAGCTTATCATGACTCACTTGTTCATGGGACCCAATATTGCCCATGACAATTCTGCTCACTACATCAACGAGAGCTCTGAATTCAGGCTTGAACTTGTCCTTATGCATCCTGGCCTGGAATTCTGGCGATCCTGATTTGGTGAAATTGGAAAGGTAAGGGCCTTCTTTGTTCTCCTGGTAAGTAGACGGATGATTAGACATGAAATCGTGATGTTTTGGTGCCCGATTAGTCCATATTTTGAGCATTTTTTGGTGAGTATTTAGAGTTATTTGGGTAATATTTTCATAAACTCATCAATTTGCCTATTTGGTGTTCATATTAGGAAATAGGGCGAAAAAAGGAGTTCATAGGACTTCGAATCGACCAAAATGGACTCCCGGTTGAGAAGATATGAAGGTTTTTCGAAGAAGTGTACAGCAGCCGAAAAACACTCGACCTCTGACAGCTCGAGCGCTAGGCACTTGACCTCTGCCAGCTCGAGCGCCCTGGGAAGCCTATGAAAAATTGGCACTCGACTTGAGTAAGCTCGAGCGCCAGGCGCTCGAGTGAGGGCCTAGCTCAAGCGCCTTGGGTGTTTTTCGGTCCATATCGTATAAATACTCGTCTCAAACCTATTTTTACATATCTACACTCGTTTTTCAAAGAGGAAGAGCTTGGGAACATGATTTTGAGAGTTTGGCAAGGATTTCAAGTTTGTAATCGAGGTTTTTATCGAACGGATTCATTAGATTAATTAATACTTTGAACAGATTGGATTTATCTTTTTGTTTCTTGAATTCTTTGATACTTAGACCTAATTTCCCAGATTTTATAGAATTGATTTTTAGAATTTATTCAATTCCTTTCATAGATAGTTGATGTTCTTGAATTGCTTGATTCGTATAATTATGTTTATGATTGTTGATCTTGTTATTGCTTTTATTCTCGTAATCACCATGTTAGGCTAAAACCCTTGTATGCTTAGGATATGATGAACTCGTAGAAGTAGGTTGTTGGTACAAAATTAGGATAATTCGTGATGTATAGTTTTAATTCTCTTAATTATTGAATAATTCTAATAAACCCTAGAATAATCATAGAATTAAGTACGAAAATTGTTAGAGAGAAGACGACTGCATCACTCTTTAATAACAAATGGGCTTAAGGAGAGGGTTTTTGAAGGGTTTATAATCAACCGGTTTATCTAGGGACGACGGCCGCATCACCTTAGTTAAATTAGGGCCTCAATAATTAAGTACAATTCATCTAATTTAATTAGTGGGTTAGTAAATTAAGTTGTTAGAACTAAGTATTGGGGATATTCCTGAGCTTTTATTCTTTCAATTCTTGTGCTAGATTAGGGAAGTTGATTGCCTAGTTTATAGTACACTTAAGATTTTAACTTTAACATCACAATTATTTTAGTTATCGTACCAACTCCGTTAGCATACGTAGAGATTCCTATTCCGAGCATCACCAGCACATTTGCACTTCCAAGCAGAGTTAGAATAGTTTTATTTCTTTTCGTTTGATAATTAGTAAAATATAGTTTAATATTAGTCTAAAATAAAATCGCATTCATATTAGCTATGAGACAGATTTCCAGGGATTTAATCGCATTGAAACTTTCCCTTGGGTTCGATACTACTTGGTCCCTATACTTGCCCATACTATAGTGATCCCATACTCTTGTGGGGTAACTACTAGCTAAACTAGTATTTTACGATCAATCAACGGATTAATCCTAGAGTGGGGTAGAGCAAATACCTCTCTTACCAATACACGGAGGTCAATCTCCCTCCCCTCCTGCCTTACAACAGCGTTGCCTTCCTCGTCTTCTTCCTCCGACACCTCCACCGTCACTCGTGACATTAAGTCACCGTCTTTTGTTAAGTACATATTGATGTACGCTTCCGCCACTGCCTTTGAAAGTGCCAACTTTGGCCGTAGAGATAAATAGGGCTTTAGACCTGCCTTCGAAATCCACTCCAGAACAGGCTTGATTTCCTCCACCTTTAGGCAAGGTCCATCCATGGCGATTACTTGCTCAATGTGGACTTGTTCCTTGTTGAGTATGTAATCATAATCAACCGTGTAAGCAATGTCTGAGGATGCCATTTGGTTTTGAGAGAGATAGAATATTACGAATTTGTGAAGTGTGAATTGAGAGAGAATTCAGTGCGCAAAAATTAAGCTGGAAAACGTAAAATCTCAAATGGCGATCTCTTGATGTGTTAATCAAACAGTTACTCTGAAGTGTGGTTGAGATTAATCCTGAATTTGAAAAGTTTTTTAAATGAAGGGCCGGGATTTACTCAGTGAAAGATGGATTGATCACATCAGTCATATTCCGCATAACAAGGACACGTATATGAAAAAGTAACTATACGCATTAAATGCTCTGATGCGCATGGGTTTAAATATCAAAAGTTGTGCTTTTAATGATAACAGAATGCGCTTAATGTGATTCTCAGGATTTGAAGAAAGTTCAGAATGACGATTCAAATTCAAAGTCAGAGTTATGAATACATACCAGTTAGGGTAACATTGTAGTACCCTGATACCTCATCAGTGTTGACTCTGATCTTGAGTTCCCCATTCGACTCTGAACATGAGTTCCCCCTAAATCCTACACTGACTGCTTTCCCAGATCTAAGAGGCCTAACTCCACTGATAGTTCCATAAACCTTGCTTCAACCAAAGGCTTAGTCAAGTGACTTGAACCGAACTTTACTAGCTTTTACTAGAAGTTACCCCACAAGAGTATGAGATCACAGTAGTATGGGCAAGTATAGGGACCAAGTAGTATCGAACCCAAGGGAAGGAATGTATGCGAATAGATCCCTGAAGATCTACGCTTCGTAGTTAATATGAGTGTATGTTTTTTGCTTTTTAAGAATTATTAAGTCTAAACTATGTTACTCTACTAATGCAAAAGAACGAATGAAACTAATTATCTAAGAGTTGTTTGCAAATATGAGATAATGATGCTTGGGATAGGAATTCCTACGTATACTAATGGAGTCGGTACATAATCAAAATAACCGTGATGTGCAAGAAATAACATAAGTATAAGATTGTAAGATGAAAAGCTCAAGAATTAATCCTAATACTTTATCCTATCAATCGACTTCACTAATCCACTAAACAAGAAGTTAATAGATTGTGCTTAATTAAAGAGACCCTAATTTAACTAAGGTGATGCGGTCGTCCTCCCTAGATAAACCGGTAGATGAATTAACCCCTTCTAAACCCTCTCGTTAAGCCTACTAGTTGTTAAAGAGTGATAAGGTCGTCCTCTCTCTAACACTTTTCTTACGAAATTCAAAGGTAATTTCAGAATTTATTTTAAACGTTCATTAATTAAGAGAATTAAAACTAAACATCACATGTTACCCTAATTATGTACCAACATCCTACTTCTACGAGTTCATCCTACCCCAAGCATACAAGTGTTTTAGCCTAGCATGGTTTTAGCGATAACGAAAGTAATTAAATAGGCAACGAACATAAACATGACGATTTGAATTAAATAACTAAAAAGCATAAACTAGGGTTTGTAAGAAAGAAATCAAATCTAAGAATGGTAATCGAAAAAATACTAAATCAAAGGTTTCAAGTGTCAAGTATCGAAGAAAGAAAGAAAAGAAAATCAAAATCAAACTCTAACTATGAATTCGTAACGTAAAAACTTCAATCAAACGTAAAACAAACTTGCTCAAACTCTTGGTGTGCTTCTCTATCCGAAAACTATCTCTATACGTGAAGTGGTGTCCAAAAACATGTTCAGAAGGGGTATAAATATGCAACAGGTCGAATCGGGAATAAACGGGCCGAAGCTTTGTTGGGCGAAGGGCGCTCGAGCTTCCCAGCTCGAATGGAAGAGGGGCTCGAATGGGGGTGCTCGAGCTCATTGAGCTCGAGCGGAGGCGCTCGACCTGCTTGAGTGCCCAAAAATCTCTGTAAATCTGGGCGTTCGAACCCTGCACTTGTTCGAGCGGTGGCGCTCGAGCCCTCCCAGCTCGAGTGGTTTCCTTCTTCTTCAAATTGATTCTTTTCTTCTCTCGCACTAATTCCATTCGTATTTCTTCAATATCTTCTCATCCGGGCATCCGTTTGAGTCGATTCAAAGTCCTACGATTTCCATTTTCGCCCTCTATCCATCTATGAGCATCAAAGAGATAAATTTATTAGTTCATGAAAATAGTACTCAATTGACTCTAAATACTCATCGAAATCAATCAAAACACGAGCATTTCGAGCTCTAAAATCTAACAATTTCACGCCTAATCATCAAGATATCAGCTCTTTGCCTATCAGTGTGAATCTTCTTCATCCTGATGTCCTTCTTCTCCACATGATCTCTTATAAAGTGATGCCTAATATCCACATGCTTACACCTTGTGTGAAGTACTGGATTCTGAGTGATAGCTATAGCACTGTTGTTGTCACAATAAATTGGGACTTCATTTGCAAATACTTGGTAGTCTCTCAATTGTTGCCTCAACCATAAAATTTGAGCACAATAACTACCTGCAGCCATATACTCAGCCTTAGTTGTGGATTTTGCCACTGAATTCTGCTTCTTTGAAAACCAAGAGATCAACTTGCTTCCTAAAAACTGACATGTCCCTGAGGTTGATTTCCTATCAATCCTACAACCTCCATAATTTGCATTTGAATACCCTGTCAGTTCTAGGTTTTCATCTGAAGGATACCAAAGTCCTAAATTGACTATTCTCTTCAAGTATTTTAGTATCCTTTTTGCAGCCTCAAGATGACTTTTCTTGGGGTCAGACTGATATCTGGCACATACACCAACTGCAAAAGTTATGTCAGGCCTACTTGCAGTCAGGTACAACAATGATCCTATCAGCACTCTGTACTCAGTTTGATTCACTGATACCCCATCAGTGTCAGGATCCATCTTCCAATTTGTGTTCACTGGGATCCTAGCTGTATTGCAATTCTGAACTCCAAACTTCTGAATCAAGTCTCTTGTGTACTTGGCCTGATTAATGAAAATCCCTTGATCAGTTTGCTTGACTTGCAATCCCAAAAAGAAATTCATCTCTCCCATCATAGACATCTCAAATTTACCAGTCATCAACTTAGAGAATTTTTCACAGAGCTGATGATTTGGTGATCCAAATATAATGTCATCTACATATATTTGGGTCAAGAGAATGTCATCACCTTCAGTGATCCTGAACAATGTCCTATCTTTTGGGAAAATAGGGTGCCCGGAAACTATTCGAGATGAAATTTAAATACAATTATTACTAGCATGAATTAATCCTAATTAATTTAAATAATAATTCCAACAACAATTTTATCTTCATGCATGTTAATTCACATAAAACCTATGGCGGAATAACTAGGAAATTATGCGATTACGTACCTCTTGTAGATATGGTCTTTGATTATCACGGGACTATCACGAATATGCTACCAACCAAAAGACCTTCTCAAATATGTCTCTTTCGCCTTGCTTGATCACCAGTAGGAAGTGCTTTCAAGTAATTAAAACCAAGGAAAAAGAAAAATATTTTTGCTATTGATTTTTCCAACACATGGAATCATGTACCTGGGGATGAAATAATCATCCCTTATTTATAAGTGAGGGGCCGAATTTTTTTAATATTTTAGAGGTGGAGAAAATCTTTTCTTAGCCTATAAGAAATTTTGAATATATCCCATATATTCTTTTCTCCATAATAAAACATTCCACAAAAATCTCACCCTCCTTATTAAGGGGTAATTTTTGAAAATCTTAGGGAGAATATCCAAGATTTGGATCTTCTTGAATTTATGAGAAAATCTTGTATTCCAAGAATATTTATCTTCCATAATATCTTTCCAAGAAAATCAACAAAATCTTTTCTCTCCTAATATCTCTAATTTTCGAAAAACACAAGAAAAATCAGCAAATATATTTTCTTTTATTTTAATCACCTTAATATTATTGAGCTACTTGAGGGGCCTTTACGAGAATTAAGATTGGACCTTCAATGGACTTCTAAATTTCAATATTGAGCCCCAATATAATTTAGCCCATTAATATTAATTAGTATCACTAATAAATTAATATTGCACTATCCATCTTAATCCATATTACGATAATATGGGCTCCCGATTATTATTTCCCGCGTTTAAGATTATCTAGTCCATTAATTAATTAAGCTTCTGAATAGCTCTAAATTAATTATTATCCGTACCCAAGAAACTAATTCTTCACTTGCAAGATTTGGTACGATAAAACTTCTGAGCCCACCAAGGGGACAAATCACAAGAGCCGTACTCGCATGCGTTTCTCCGTATTAAATCTTAGCAACCGTCATATGATTAATATTACTGCCCAAAACACAAAGTTCGAAATCACGATGATTCTCACCCAACATGAATTAAAGCAGTAACCATTAAGCACACACGGTCCTATTTAAGTGACGGAGATTAAGAAATCAATAACCACTGAGGTCTAATTCTTCACATTTCAGAACAGAAGAATTTATCCTTGATGTAGGTCCTCTTCAACACATACTACATGTGCTAGTGCAATCTCTTAGTCAAGACAGACCAATCTGAGATATACACATTGACCTTTCGCGGCGGATTGTTCAATTCCACCTAGGTCATGAATTTGTACATTTAGTTACAAGGAAACCGTTAATGTGATCTTCCGTGATCGGGTATCACCACATTAACTACAATGTAACATGTACTACTTATAATAAACTGGTTGCAATAAATATTTAACATTCAATCATATGTAAAGTACATGCGATAAAAGATTTATTCTCATAAATAAGTGTTTAATACATGAGTTATACAAAGTAAAAACATACTTTTACGTATAACTCCAACACTATCCACGGTTCCCTTCTTGAACCCATGGTCAATCAGGAATTGTGAAAGAGTATCATACCAAGCTCTAGGGGCTTGCTTAAGTTCATACAATGCTTTCTTCAAGTGGTATACTTTGTCTCCAACCTCCAATCTTGGGGGTTGTTCCACATATACCTCTTCATGTAGTATACCATTAAGAAAGGCACCCTTTACATCCATTTGATACACCTTGAACTTCTTATATGTTGCATAAGCAAGGAACAACCTGATTGTTTCTAGCCTAGCCACTGGGGCAAAGGTCTCATCATAGTTTATTCCTTCAGACTGGCAATATCCTTTGGCCACCAGCCTTGCCTTGTTCCTTACTACAACTCCATTCTCATCCTTCTTGTTCTTGAAGAACCACTTGGTACCAATTACACCTTGATGTCTGGGTCTCTCCACCAGTTCCCAAACCTGATTCCTTGTGAACTGATTCAATTCCTCTTGCATGGCTATGACCCAGTTCGAGTCAGTGAGAACTTCTTCTATATTCTAAGGCCCTTGCTCAAAGAGAAATCAACAGAATAAAGTGCTCACACCATGGAACCTACGGGTCCTGACTCCCTCGGTTGGATCACCAATGACTTGGTCAATGGGATGATCTTCTAGCCATGTTATCTAGCCTGGAGTTATCCCTGATGTACCTGGAATGTTAGTATCTACAGGTTCTACAAATTCAGGAAAATGAGCAGAAGGGAGTGGAATTGAGTCTACACCAAAAGGGATTAATAAGCTCAATGTCAGGGACATTGGTTCTCTCTTGATATGATGAATCAGTAGCCGTCTCAGCTGCGAACGCATCTTCATTGATGGTATTTACCTCAGGTTGAGCCTGTTCCTCATTATGAGGCTCAACAATCCCTAAAGTGCTGGCTTTAGGAGCGGCCTTGGAGTTATCATCCTGATCCTCGTCATCATCCCAGCATGGAATAGGCACAACTTTAACCTTTGTATCAGTTTGATTCTTCAAGCTAAGCCTTGTCACTCTCCTTGTGACCTCCTCAGAGTCAGGATATATAATCTTTGTCCTATGCTCAGTAACAGATTCATCAAACACAACATGTGGTGATTCTTCCACAATAAGGGTCCTACAATTATAGACTCTGAATGCTTTACTGACTTCAGAATATCCTAAGAATATTCCTTCATCAAACTTGCTATCAAAAGCCTTTAATTGGGTTTTCCCATTGTTGAGGATGAAGCGCTTACACCCAAATATATTGAAATATGAGATACAACGCTTCCTCTTGTTCCATGTCTCATATGGGATTTGAGCATGTTGTTTGTTCAGCATGGATCGATTCTGAGTATAGCATGCAGTGTTGATTGCTTCAGCCCAGAATTTCTTGGGCAACCCTGACCCAGCCAACATTGTCCTGACAGCTTCCTTCAGTGCCATGTTCCTCCTCTCAGCGACACCGTTTTGTTGTGGGGCAATGCCAAGTTTATCACAGAAACCTGAAATATATGAATTTATAAATTCAGTACCCTTATCAAATCTGATTCTGACTATAGAATGATTCTGCTCATTACTGAGTCTCCTGAGCAACTCTGGAAGCTTCACCTGTGTTTCCTTCTTATCCAACAGGAAAATAACCCAAGTATACCTAGAATAATCATAAATGACCACAGGGGTATATTTCCTACTATTCATACTCACATGTGTTACAGGACCAAACAAATCCATGTGCAAGAGCTGAAGAACTCTGTCAGTGGAGAAGGTAGATTTCTCTTTGAATGTAGCTCTGACCTGCTTCCCTTCCTGACAAGCTTTGCACACATGGTCCTTGCTAAAAACTTCATTAGGTAAACCTTCAACAAGTGAAAGTCTAGAAATTTTGTCAAGAATCTTGAAGTTTAGATAGTTTAAACTTTTATGCCATAACCAACTGAGCTCTGAAGATCTTTTAGCAACAAAACAAGTATCAAGAATAGTGTTGCTCCAATCAGCTAAATAAGCATTACCTTTCCAAATACCTGTAAGAAGCACCTGAAGTGTTGATTTGTTCTTGACCAAACAAATATTCGATGAAAACTCAACACTGAAACCTTTGTCACAAAACTGGCTCATTGACAACAGGTTGTGCTTCAGTCCTTCAACATAGGACACATTCTCCACCCTGACCGTACCTATAACAAGAGTACCAAAACATTTGGTTAAACCTTTAGAGTTATCACCAAAAGTTACCTATGGGCCATCTTTAGCAGTATAATCCTGAAGGAGATTCTTCATTCCGGTCATGTGCCTTGAGCATCCGTTGTCTAAGTACCAAACAACTCTGATTGAGTCATCCTTCCTCTTCTTGTAGACCACAACCGCCTGCAATGAAATCAGGCTTTAGGCACCCATTAGGTGTTAGGTCCTATGGTGTCAGCTGTACATTTTGGGATCCAAACCTGCTTGACTACCCTGATTGCCTCAGAGGAGTAGATTTGTCTCCCATTCACATCAACATATACAAATTTCTTCTTTTTTGCCTGAGAGGAAGATGGTGTATGAGTGGCATGCTTAGGAGTCATATGAGCCTGAGTGTTTGCCTTTGTGGCTGGCTTCCTGTTCTTTCCAGGCCTAGGTGCAGCAGGCCTTGGGGTCTGTTCCTGACTTGGGCCTTGTTTTCTATTCCTCCTAGGTAAGTGAGGAATTGGAAAACAGTTATAGGCATCAGGTTGCCAAAACTTTGGAGGTGTTATCACGTTCGGCCTTCCCTGAGGGTATTGCCAAGCATGATAATACCTATGTTGAGCAGTTTAAGATCTCTTGGTTTGAGTTCTCCTTTGCGCTGAGAAGTTCCCAGACCTGAGCTCTCAGGGGCCTGTTGGGGTTGTTTAGCCTTTCCCTTGGGTTTTGGCTTCACAACCTTAGGGGTAACCCTGACTGTCTCAATAGTTTCTTTGCCCTTGTCAGTTTGGCGGGCCTTGTACACAACCTTCTTTGTACTTGGCCTAGCCTGAACAAAAACCCTCTCAGTGTTGCTACCTGAAGCAACTGAGACTGACCTTGTGATTCTCTGGAATCAAAGCCAATACCAGATCTTTCATTCCCAAGTTTCTGGCAGCTATTTATTTCCACTACAGCCACTGAGGATTTATTCATTGTTGCTACCTTCTTCTTGAGAGCATCCTCACTCTCTCTCAAGATTTCATGTCTGGCAAAAAGGTCATAAAACTTACTCTTGAGTTCCTTTAGTTCATTCTGCTTGGCCAATTGATCTTCAGCCAGTTCTTTGAGAATCTTCTCTCTTGGAAGGCGCTCAGCGTTGACCATGTCAAGCTCCTGAGTGAGCCTTACAATTTGAGAAGATTCCTTCAGATCTGACTGAGTCAACTGCTCAGTCTGTGTTTGAACTTCAGTACTCAATTTCTCGCTCTCCTTCACCAAGAAGATATTAGTTTCCCGCAGCCAGGAGAAATCAATCATCAATTGCTCAAGACAGAGCTGAATGTTCATTTCTCTGGTTGACTTTGAGCTAGGCTCAGAATTTTGACCAGTGACAGAAGCACACTCAGAGTTGGAATTTACCTTAGGCTCCTCCCCAACCATCAGGCAGAGATCATCGTACTCATCGTCAGAAAAGAGTTCACGCGACCTTTCCTCAGGACCATCCGAGTCAGATGCGTCTTCAGCGAGCATGGCTCTCCTATCCGCATACCTTAGGTCTCTCTTAGTCCTCCTGTCTTCTCTTTCCCTTGCACTCAACTCTGGACAATCACATTGGTAATGTCCAGTCTTGTTACAGTTGTAAGATTTGGTAGGCACATCTTCTCCTTCTCTTCTTGCATCAGGGTTCCTTCTTGAGTTAGGTTCTCTCCGTCTTGATGAGCTTTCAGTATTGCTAGAGTACTTGTTATCACGAGCACGTCTCTGGTCCAACTCCCCACGATTAGGTTTCGGGTCAGAGTACATCTTTTCTTCACCTCAATCGCGTCTCTGGTCAGAGTTCCTCCGGCCTTCATACCTTCTAGAACTGTTGTGATTCCCCTCAGATTTATTTTCTCTTGTGTCCTGATAGTACTTCTTGTATCGTCCAAACCCTAAATTTAGCTTCTCAAACCGTCTGGCCATCATACTGTACTCATCTGCGAGCTCTTCTTTGCTCATCTCCATTAGCAACTTTGATGGTGATTCAGCAGGTTCTGACTTGGCTTTGAAAGCCACATTCTTCTCATGGGCTTTCTCCTTCTCTTCAACCACTACTTTCTTCTTCCTCTTATTCAAGTCGAATTCAAGAGATTTGAGCTCAAAGAAAAGTAGGGCTGAAGTAATGTTGCTCATATCCTGAGTGTTCTTTAGCATGATAACACTGTTATCCCATCTCTCAGGGAGAGAGTTCAGGATCTTTGAGGCAATTTCTCTCTTAGGGACATCCTTTTCTAATAGCACCAACCCATTCATCATCTTGATGAATCTTGACTCCATCTGATCAATAGTTTTCTCAGGCAACATCTCAAAGCTTTTAAACTTCTGAATGACAATATTCCTCTTGTTCTCCTTGATCTTCTCAGATCCCTCGCACATCTGGTTCAGCTTATCCCATATTTTCTTAGCAATTGTCAAGTGCATCAGCCTCGATGACTCCTCAAACGGAACTGTATGTTGAATAATGTTCTTGGCCATGTTGTCCAGTCTTATCATCTTGATCTCGTCAGAGTTGAGCTCATGTCTAGCCTTTGGAACTGGTGCTCCAATGGGTTGATCGTCATATCCTAGACCTCTGACGTTGGGAATGGTGATCTTGATAGGGTCGTTCTTGATGACTAAGTGCATCTGGTCATGGATAGCATCCAAATGTGCAAGCAACCTGAATCTCCAATAGACAAAGTTAGAGACAAAGAATTCAGGCAACGAAGCTTCGAGCCTCCTTGAAGCCATAATGCAAGTTTTTAGAAAATATGCAAACTTAGATCTATTCAGTGGCCACCAACAGTTTCTCCTTTGAAACTATTAGTATTCAAAGTCAGTGGTCTTTAAACCACTGCTCTGATACCACTTGTTGGTCCGGGGCAAGTCTAAGTGATACGTGTAGGGGGAAAATACACGTATACAAATATTTTTCTCTTTTTCACACTGAGTCCCTCAACTTAGAGTCTTAGTGATAGGCACTGAATAGATAATACACCTACTAACAGCTCTGAAGCAAGTCAGTTGGCTAACTAATCTATTTATGCCTGAGTGCGGATATGTGTGAGCCCTGGAAGATTTTAGACTTGTTAAGTTATTTCTAAAAACTGAGTTTTTCTTTCTTACGAAGTCGTGGTTAAGAGGGCAGTGCAATGAGTTCAAAAATCAAGCTGATTGATTCAACACTGATAAATATATGTTATGAATGAGATGATAAACAGTTAAGCACAATTATCAAAGCAATAAATAACTCAAAGCGATTTAACGTAGTTCAGAGACTCAAGCTCCTACGTCCACAGTGTTGATTGAACAAGAGAATCCCTTAATTGATTGACTTATTTTTAACGTGCCAAGGTGCAAAATGACTAGTCTCACTGATCCCTAGAGTTAGACTTCTAGTCTTCCTTCTCCTAACCACTGTCTAACTTCAACCAACAAACCTAACACTGGCTAGCTTAAGGTTTTGGTTTTGGTTTTGGTTTTGGTTTGGATTTCAACTAAGGTGTGATAATCCTTACAAGGCAAAGCTATAAGGATTAGATTATTACACTAAGTTTAAGATATGGAAACTTAGCTCAATGGAATACAGAGACTCAGACTTATAAGAAACACTTGGGAAATTTAGAGGGTTTCGAGCGCTTCTTTAAATGCTTGATTGCTTGGGAGTCTTGAGTAATTTCTTGGCTTTGAAATTTCCCATAACCTTGTTTGGGTCAAGGTATTCTATATTTATAGATGATTTTGAAAACTATCCGTTAGAAAGATAGTCTTCTAGTCACCTTTCTTATAGGATAATTCAAACGGTCATCGTCCTTCATGCAACCGCTTACTTGCATAGATTTGGTAAATACATTAAATACATGACTGTTGAAAACTGCATGAATAGTCAGGCTTGATGTCAGGTCCGTACGTGCGTTGTCCTCCCCTGATTGGTCCATGTCATCAGGTAGGTGAGAATAATAGAACTCATTCTTCAGTCCAGTCTTGTCTTTTCTGAGTTTAGGTTTGTCCTCATCTATGTACATGACTTATCACTGACATTCCTTTTGCTTGCTTGGATCCTACTCCAAGTCTTTCCCAAATACTCAGTGCAGTCTGACTCCTTCAGGACTGACGAGTTAGCAATGATTTCAGGATCATGCTCTTCATCCTGACACTCAGTTAGCCAGCTTAGAAAGACTAACTTAAGTTCAGTGATGGTGCTCTTGTTCTCTTCAGGCATCAGACTTGAGTGTCATTAGTGAGTTCTCCTCTCACTGAGTACCTGTGAATGTAAAACATTCTAACTTATTCTAATCCTATCAAGACTAGCCTGACTATTACACACTTAGGCAAATAATCTTTTCAGGGTCTTTGGGATCAACTCAAAACTGACATTGTCCCAACAGTGTATGAGAATCCAAGTAAATCAATTAAAAAAGCCAGTCAAACTGTGCATGGAGTCTATAGATTTTCTAAATCCACGGACTTTTTAAAGTCCAAAAAATCCAATAGAATCCCAATTGAATACACCCCTCTAAATATGTCTCATCTATAGTGTTGGGAAAATGTATAAGTCTTAAGTTTTGATTAGATGCCAAAATGTTCCTCCTAAGTTAATTTGTAAGTAAATTATTCAGTAGAGTTAGTGCTTAGTTAAATCAGTTCAACTGTTAAGGAACTGAAGTACAATTAGTAATTTTTAGAGTGGATTTAAGAATGAAATCTGCTGAAGATGAAGTCCACTGAAGACAAGTGATCTGAGAATAAGTCTAAGTCTTGAATGTTTTTTAAGTACATTCTCACTAAGACTAAAACCATCAGGAGAGGACTAAGGTCCACTGATGAGAACTAACAAAGCACATTCAATGCTAAACATATTAAAAGCTGTTAGTTAATCTGGTTGGAACAAGGCAAAACAAATTTCAGTGAAGCTTACAATAAATGAAGGAATAAGAAGGTTCTCTCAGAGGAGTTCCACCTTAAAACAAGACAAGAATCTGGGCATACAGACTAAAGGTCCAATGAGAAGATGACACGTCAGTGTACTTTACTGACAGCCGACCTGCTCTGGACTGACAAGTACCAAAAGTCTTCCCCTAGCAATCTACAGAAAGTTGGTGAACAGGCATGGTCTTTCAGCCATTTCTTGACAAGACTTAAAGCTTCAAATAGAGCCGTTTGAGCCAATCAGATACAAGAAGACTTACTTGAGAAGATTCAAATCCAACGGGAAGATTTTCAAGGAAGCCTATAAATACAGAAGGACGTGTTCATTTCTATGCACATGAAACTCACAAGATCAAAGCTATCTCTACATTCATAACAACTAGAAGCACTCGAAATTACCATTGTTTCCCAAGTGTTTCACATTTGTAGAGAGCCTAACAAACCTTCTGTAACCATGCTTAAAAGCTATATCCAAATCTTAGAAAGAGATAATCCAATCCTAAGCCTTGAGCTAAACTTGTAAGGACTATCTCAAAATAGTTGGAACCAAAACCCTACTCAAAACCCTACTCAGTGTTTAGGTTGAGAGCTAGTGTTAAGTGGTGTTAGTAAGCTGATTGTTGTATCAGTCTGAAAGCTGGTTTGTTTTGGGAACTAGGACCTGGAATTTCCTAGTGATCAATCATCCTAAGAGGGGATTAGTTGATCAGTGCACCTTGGCACTATAACACAAGGAATTCCAAGTGAAAGGAATTCTCCTGTTTGATCAGGACAGTGGACGTAGGAGATTCATCTCTGAACCACTTTATATCTTGTGTACTTATTATCTGTTTTTCTAAGTGTGTGTTAATCTCAAAGTTTATCAAAGTAAAACGAGTTTTCTAAAGGGCTCACTAATCCGCATCTGAAAGCTAATTAGATAGTAGTTCAACTGAAAGTCTTGAGCTTTCAGTGGAGGTATTATCTCAGTAAGCTTTCACAAGTAACTCTCAGCAGACCTCAAGTCCACTGACGAGCTACTGTCTTAAGTAACCTGGTAAGTTTTAAAAGAAGTTTTAATTTGTAAAAACAGGTGTATTCCTGTTGGGAAAATAGGGGTGCCCGGAATCTATTCGGGATGAAATTTAAATACGAATTTAAATACAATTATTACTAGCATGAATTAATCTTAATTAATTCAAATAATAATTCCAACAACTAATTTTCATCATGCATGTTGAATTAATTTCACATATTAACTATGGTGGAATAAACAAGTAAATATGCGATTAACGTACCTCTTGTAGAATTGACCTTTGGATATACGGGACAATTACGATCTCGCTCTATCAACCCAAAAGCCTTCTCAAGTATTTCCCTTTCGCCTTACTTGATCACCGGTGGGAGATGCTTTCAAGTAATTTAATAAACTAAGGAAAAAGAAAAATATCTATGCTCTTGATTTTTCCAACACATGGAATTACGTACTTGAGGATGAAATAATCATACCCTATTTATAATGGTGAAGTGATCGAATTTTGCATATGTTTATGGGCCTAGAGAAAATCTTTTCTTAGTCTCTAAGAAATCTTGAATATATCTCATATATTCTTTTCTCCATAATAAAATATTCCACAAAATCTCACTCACCTTATAAGTTTATTATTTTCGAAAATCTCAACTTAAAGATCCCAAGATTTGGATCTTCTTGAATATATGAGATATTCTTGTATTCCAAGAATACATATCTTCCATAATATCTTTCCAAGAAAATCAACAAAATCTTCTCTTTTATTGACATCATATTTTCGAAAATTAGGATGAAAAATCAGCATATAATTTTCTTTTTATTTTAATCACCTTATCATTATTGGGCTACTTAATGGGCTACTTGAGGGGCCTTTAAGCAGAATTAAGATTGGACCTCCTAATGGACTTCTGAATTTCAATATTGAGCCCCAATATAATTCAATCCATTAATATTAATTATTACCACTAATAAATTAATATTGCACTATCCATCTTAATCCATATTACGATAATATGGGCTCCCGGTTATTATTTCCCGCGTTTAAGATTATCAAGTCCATTAATTAATTAAGCTTCTGAATAACTCTAAATTAATTAAGATCTTTCACCTTGGAGTAAAGACAGCTCAACATTATTATTCGTACCAAAGAAACTAATTCTTCACTTGCAAGATTTGGTACAATAAAACTTCTGAGCCCACCAAGGGGACTAATCACACGAGCCGTACTCGCACGCGTTTCTCCGTATTAAACCTTAGCAACCGTCGTATGATTAATATTACTACCCAAGACACAAAGTTCGAAGTCGCAATTATTCTCACCTAACATGAATCAAAGCAGTAACCATTAAGCACACACGGTCCTATTTAAGTGACGGAGATTAAGAAATCAACAACCACTGAGGTCTAATTCTTCACCTTTCAGAACAGAAGAATTTATCCTCGCTGTAGGTCCTCTTCAACACATACTAAATGTGCTATTGCAATCTCTTAGTCAAGACAGACCAATCTGAGCCTTACACATCGACCTTTCACAATGGATTGTTCAATTCCACCTAGGTCGTGAAAATGTACGTTTAGTTACAAGTAAACTGTTAATGTTGTCTTCCGTGATCGGGTATCACCATATTAACTACATTGTAACATGTACTATATATTGAACGGTTTGCAATAGAAATTCAACATTCAATCATAACTAAAGCAAATATGATAAAAGATTTATTCTCATAAAACGAGTGTTTGATACACGAGTTATACAAAGTAAAAGCATATTTTCACGTATAACTCCAACAATTCCCCCCCATATACCTGTTTACTCGTTTCGGGACCAACAATTGGTATCAGAGCAGTGGTTCAAAAGACCATTGTTCCAAGTATACCTTGTGCTTAAAGGTATTTAAAAGGTCACCTGAATTGATCCTTTGATAAACTTAGTTATATACTATGGTTAACAATACAGCTAGGGTAGCACCACCAGCAGAGAACAACATGGGAGTTAATCCCTTGAACCATATGTCTCATCACAAGCTTCCACAATTCTCAGTGGAAAACTATGACTTCTGGAAGATCAGAATGAGAGCTCATCTTGCATGTGTGCATGATGAAATGCTAAGGGTTATTACTAAAGATCCATTTATTTTTATGACACCTAACCCTAGAACTACAGCTGAAACTATTGCAGATCCTAGAGAAGAATGGCCCAAGGATGAAGATAACTTCACTGCAGATGAGAGGAGGAGAAACAACCTCAACTTCATAGCCATGAACATTCTCTACACTACCATTCCAGATTCTGTAATGGGAAGAGTGATCCACTGTAAGACTGCAAAGGAACTATGGGACACTCTTGCTCTCATGTGTGAAGGAACTGACAAGATAAAGGAGAACAAGCTTTCAGTAGCTGTTCAAAAGTATGAGCAGTTCACCATGGAACCCACTGAGACTATTGACCAGCTTGATGGGAGGTTCACTGACATCATGAATGATATAAATTCTCTGGGAAAAGTCTATACCAAAAGGGAAGTTGCCTTAAAGATCCTGAGAGGTCTAACCTCAAGATGGGATGTGTACTCTGTGATGATGCAGAATACCAAGGATCTATCCAGCATATCTATGCAACAGGTATTCTCTGAACTTAAGGCTTATGAGTTTGATCTGAACAGGAAAAGGGCTCCTGACGAGACCTCAGCTGAGAAGGGAGTTGCCTTCAAAGCTAAGGAGTCTGAGCCAAAATCTCCAAAGCCTCAGAAGAGTACAAAGGCAAGCAAGTCTCAAAGCAAAGCTGAGATGCAGGAGGAACTCAACCTGATGGCTAGAAGGTTTGAACAACTTAACAGCCGGTTTGGAAAGTATAAAAGATTTTACAGGGATAACAGGGAAGGTAGAAGTTATCCACACAAGACCACCAGAGAAGGAGAGAAAAGCTCATCTGAGCTGGAAAAGAAGAAGGAATACAAGAATTACACCAAGGCTGAAGGATCATCATCAAAGACCAGAGAGTCTACTGAGGAAAAGAATGATGATGCCAACAGATGTTTCCAGTGCAAGAAGATTGGGCACTTTCAATATGATTGTCCTTAACTGAGCACAAAAGAAAGAAAGGAAAGACAAGCCAAAAGAGACAGAAGATATGGAGAAAGGAAAGCCATGGTAGCTGAGGATGTGGATGAAAATCTGGAGTCATCTGATGGACTGTTCTCTGACAGCAGTGATGATGACATGTGCCTCATGGCAAGAGAAGAACCAGAGGTACAATCTAAACCATCCATTTCTCTAGAACACACACCTGAGCTGAGCTCAGAGTCAACTGAGGAACTCAATCTTCAGTCCGCTTTGGAACAATTGATGATTGATTTCTCAAGGTTGCAAGAAGCAAGTTTCTGTCTTCAAGATGAAAACAAACAACTCTTGAGTGAAAACTCCAAGTTAATCGAGTCTGGGAATCAAGCAGATCTGAACTCAGCCAAATCTACCATTGAACTGACAAAAGAGGTGGAAACCCTCAGGAGTCAAGGAAATGGTAGAGATCAACTGATAAAAGATATCAATGAATCAAAGACAAAGTTAACTGAAGAGAATTTAAAATTGGTAAGCCAAATAAAGGATTCTCTCCTGAAAATTGATGTCTTACAAAAATCTGAAGAGACCTTGTTAAAAAGGATTGATGCTCTAAACAAACCCTCTCTTGCCATAGAGGAGATTCAAAAATTTCAAATCAATCCTAATAACAAGTGTGGGATAGGCTTTATTCCAAAACCTTCAGAAGGTCTTCTGAGTGTTGCTTCTTCAAGTGGCACAAAGAGAGTTTTTGTTAAGTCTGTGACATTTCAACCACAGACTATGGATAAAGGAAAAAGACCAGCTGAGATCACACAAAAGAAAAGTCAAACTAAGTCAAAACCAAATGGAAAGGCTCAGGTGACTTATCAAACTAGATCTCAGCAGAGGTACTATCAGCCGAGGTCTTCACAGATGAAGCAACCTCAGCTGAGAGCACCTAGGCATGAGCAGTCCTCAAGGAATGACTCATATGGAAGACATATTCCTTTTGTGCCTAAAGGAAAAGGTCCTTCATACCTTTATCAACAAAGACCAAGGCCAGGTGCACCCAAGCCGAAGAGAAAGAATGTTAAGAAGGTTTCTGTTCCTTCAAAGGCTGACACCCATAGAAAGTTTACTCCCAAGGCACCAAGGGAGATAACAATCTATGTAGATGTTTATGGAAGACAAATTAGCCAATCTAAAGTGATTAGAACTGTGAGGCAAATTTGGATTCCGAAAGGTACAGCTAACCTGGTAGGACCCAACACCAAATGGGTACCTAAAACTTGATTTTTGATTGCAGGGCTCAGTGGACCTCAACAAAGGAGATGCTCTTAAATCTTCAGTCTGGTACTTGGACAGTGGATGTTCTAGGCACATGACTGGCAATAAAGATCTCCTGACAGAATTTGTTGAGAGAGAAGGTCCACAAGTCACCTTTGGTGACAACTCACAAGGAGCCACTAAAGGTTATGGTACTTTAATCATTGGCTCAGTAAGAGTAAGCAATGTATCCTTTGTCAGTGGACTTAAGCATAATCTTCTGTCCATAAGCCAATTCTGTGATAAAGGATACAGTGTTGAATTTTCATGTAACCTGTATTTTGTCAAGAATATATCTTCACAACAGGTACTACTAACTGGGTCAAGAAAGGGAAATATCTATCTTGTAGATTGGAAGTCTTGCACACCAAGTGCATGTCTTATTGCTAAGAGCTCAACTGACACTAATTGGCTGTGGCACAAAAGACTAAGTCATCTGAACTTCAAGATGATGAACAGGATAACAAGACATGGACTGGTAGAAGGAATGCCAAATGAAGTATACAACAAAGAACATATTTGCAAAGCCTGTCAGGAGGGAAAGCAAGTGAAAGCATCTTTCAAAAGCAAAGTAGCAACCTCTACTGACAGAATACTTCAACTGTTACATATGGATCTCTTTGGTCCAGTAACCCCTATGAGTATCAATGGGAGAAAATATACACTTGTTGTTGTTGATGATTTCTCCAGGTACACATGGGTAATATTCATAGCAAGCAAAAAGGAGACTCAACTGAGGCTGCCAGAGCTCCTGAAGAAAGTTAGCAATGAAAAGAGCCTGAACATTGTAAAGATAAGATCAGATAAGGGCACTGAATTCATTAATTCTATTATATCTGATTATTGCAAAGAGTTAGGTATTGCACATGAGACATCAGCTGCAAGAACTCCACAATAAAATGGAGTAGCTGAAAGAAGAAATAGAACTCTCAAGGAGGCAGCAAAGACAATGCTTGCAGAAGCTCAAGTTCCTAAAAGATTTTGGGCTGAAGCTATCAACACTGCCTGCCACACTCAAAATAGATCCATGGTAACCAAACATCAAGGAAAAACTCCATATGAATTATGGAATGGCAGAAAACCACAGGTATCTTACTTTCATATTTTTGGTTGCAAGTGTTTCATTCACAACAATGGGAAAACTCAACTGAAAGCTTTTGATAGCAAAGCTGATGAAGGAATTTTCTTAGGATATTCCCAAATCAGTAGAGCTTTCAGAGTTTACAAATGTAGAACTCTTGTTGTGGAAGAAACACCTCATGTGGTCTTTGATGAATCTACTTTTGAGTCCAGGAGTAAGGAGAATGAGGAGGTAATTAGCAAAAGACTAACCAGACTGAGTATCAAGTGTAAAGGCTATCCTGAGAATTGTGTTGACACATACATCCCAACCTGGGATAATTTAGAAGACCAACAATTCAAGGAGGTCATCCAAAGTCAAACCACCCCTCAAAGCTCACCTGAGAGCTCTCCTGAACAAGCAACTGAACTGATGAACACTATCCCAGTTCAAGAGGTAAGTAATGTCAATGAAGATGTGGTCACAGCTGAGACATCCACTGAACCCATCATTCAAGGGAGAACCAATGAGATTACCATTGAGAATGAGAATACCTTGAATGATGACTCAGGACTTCAACCCTCTGTTTTATTTCCTGAATTTGATTTTATTCCTATATCTAGTGACTCAACTTCAGAAGAGTTAAACTCTACTGAAGCGCATCAGCCTAGGCGAACATGGCTCTCAGATCACCCTGTTGAGCAAATCCTAGGTGATCCTTCCTCAGGAGTCAAAACTAGAAGTTTTCATGGGGAAAGTGCTTTGTTTTGTTGTTTCTTATCAAACCAGGAACCAAGTTCCATAGCAGAAGCACTTCAAGATTCCAACTGGATCATTGCCATGCAAGAAGAGCTCAACCAGTTAACAAGGAATCAAGTTTGGGAGTTGGTGGACAGACCATATCACTGCAATGTGATAGGAACCAAGTGGGTATTCAACAAGAAGGATGAAAATGATATCATAGTCAGAAACAAAGCCAGACTTGTTGCAAAGGGCTATTCTCAAGTTGAAGGATTTGACTATGATGAAACATTTGCCACAGTAGCCAGATTGGAGGCAATAAGGTTATTTCTTGCATATGCTGCTCACAAGAAATTCAAGGTGTACCAGATGGATGTTAAAAGTGCCTTCTTGAATGGAGTACTCAATGAAGAAGTCTATGTGGAGCAACCCCCAGGTTTTGAAGAAAGTCACAAAGTATATAGACTGAGAAAAGCTCTATATGGACTGAAACAGGCTCCAAGAGCTTGGTATGATACTTTGTCACAATTCCTTTTGGATCATGGTTTCATCAAAGGAAGAGTTGATAGAACTCTATTCAGGATCACAAAAGGAGAGGACACTTTGCTTGTACAAATCTATGTGGATGATATCATTTTTGGTTGTCCCAACCAAGCCCTCTGTGAAAAATTTTCTCAACTGATGAAAGGGAAATTTGAGATGTCTATGATGGGAGAAATGAATTTCTTCCTAGGACTTCAAGTTAAGCAGTCTCCTGAAGGAATCTTCATCAATCAAGCCAAATATACAAGGGAGCTGATCAACAAGTTTGGATGCCAGACCAGCAAAGTAGCAAGAGTTCCACTCAACACCAACACCAAGATGGAACCAGATGAAGATGGTGAATCAGTAGACCAGACTCACTACAGAGCTATTATTGGATCTCTACTGTATCTCACAGCAAGCAGGCCTGATATCACATTTGCAGTTGGGATTTGTGCAAGATATCAAGCCAACCCCAAGAAAAGTCATCTGGAAGTTGCTAAGAGGATTCTCAAATATCTTAAGGGTACTGTGAATATGGGATTGTGGTATCCCTCAGATGACAATCTGGAACTCACTGGATACTCAGATGCTGACTATGGAGGATGTAGAATTAATAGGAAATCAACCTCAGGCACTTGTCAATTCTTGGGAAGTAAGCTGATTTCTTGGTTCTCCAAGAAACAAAACTCAGTAGCCACAAGCACTACTGAAGCTGAGTATATGGCAGCTGGAAGTTGTTGTGCTCAAATTCTTTGGCTAAGACAACAACTGAGAGATTACAATATCTTTGCCAATGAAGTCCCTATTTTCTGTGACAACAATAGTGCAATTGCTATTTCAGAAAATCCAGTTCCCCACACAAGATGCAAACATGTGGATATAAGACATCATTTCATCAGAGATCATGTTGTTGGTGCACGAATCTAATCGTAAGGATTAGTGGCTGTTTTAATCCGTTTTTACGTCACCAATCAATATCGTGTGATTGATTACCACCGTAAATGGTAAATCGGGGTGTGAATTTATCGAATTTAAAGTTGGACTTATTTCGTGTATGTGTAGGTTAGGGTGTGTTTATGTGTGTATTTTTGTCTGAAATTCGAAATTATATCAATAAGCTGGAGAACAACTATTTATAGAGGCTAGCAAGCATGAGGTGCTACTGACTCTTGGTCTCCCTAGCTTGCATGCCTGACATGTGTCCTTTGACCTTAGTTTGACCTTATCTAAGCTGAATCTTAGTTACAAAGTCTTCTTTTGGGCCTTATCTCGGACTCATTGTTGTTCGCCTAGGTCGGCTTGACTGATCTTGATGACCCTTCAACTGAAAGTTGTTCGCCTCTTGAGGTTGTACTTTGGAAGTTGTTCGCCTTATGGCTTCGTTCAGCTTGGCTTTAAGATCTTAGTCCTTTGTTCATGTGCACACCTCTTTGGCTGATTGTTGTATCATATTTTGACCAAGTTGCTCGTCATTGGTGACTTCACGGTTGGCTCATCCTTGGTCTCGGGTCTTAAAACCTGTTCGCCTATTAGTTGTTCGTCGGGGGAGTTGTTCGTCACTTTATACACCTCCCAGATTGGTTAATGCACCCAAATCGTGATTTTCTTTGTTTAGACCTTAATTGTTGTTCGCTCCATATTAGATGATGTTTCGCCTATCAACAATTGCCCCCTATCCTGACTAGATGTTGCATCAGACGAGCAACTTTGTGGCGAGCAACTGTAGTTAGGATATTGTCTTGGCCAAGATTTGGACGAACAGCATCTTTGTGACGAGTAACATTGGGATAACCGTTTCGTCTTCCCATGATCTGGGGAGATCACGAAGATGACGCCAGCGCAATGATTGCGCGCCGTTCATGCGCGAGCAACCCCGAGGCCACGCGCCCCTATAATTGCTTATAGGCCCTTCAACTTGTGGTTTAGCTCGGAATTAACCCCGTCTTCCTTCAATTTAGTCCCTGAGCTTTTGGGAAATTACGTCTGGGACCCCGTTTTTGCTTGGGGTATAAATAGTGGGAAAACTGAAATTTTTCCCACTTTTCCCCCTCTTGCTACAGTGCTCCGGCGATTTCCACCTTCCTCCGGCGATTTCAAGCTTTCCGGCGTCCGTCCTTCAGCATTTGACTTCAAATTTCAATTCCCAGGTAGTTATTCTTTTTTTTTCATCTTTTTCTCTACTTTTTCTCTCGAAAATTCTATCGCCGCCGTGTGGATCCGAGCGCCACCGTCCTCTCCGGGAAAGCGCCGCCGTCTGCAACACTATCCACCACCACCTGGATTTTTCCTCTCCCTCCTATGTCTTCGCATTCGAGCAATAAAACTGAGGAGACCTTAGATCCCCTTTTCCCAACTGTTGCTTACGATCCACAATCCGTTGGAGTTTCTTCAGCATCGAACGCTCACGTGGATTCAGTTGTTCGCTCTGTGGAGGATACCGGTGCGGGCCCATCTGGAAGAGAACTAACTGTTGTGGCGAACAACAATTTGGACGAAAACTCTTCGTCTTCTGCTGAATCTGAAGATCCAGATCTTAACGAACTCACCCGCGAGTTCTTGGAGGGTATTAACTTCCCATCCCCAAAGATGTTGGAAAATGAGATTCCAACAGGAGTTGCTCGGCTATTCGAATGGCGAGCATATGCTGAGGAATACGCGAACAGCTTTCCTCGTCCACAGAGACAAATAATGGATAAGGTGAAAACCGGATACCAGGCGAGCAAGATTAAAAGTGTTGTTCGCGAAGATGAACTGGACTCTATCCGGAAGGACTATAAGATCCCATATGATATTCACATGTGGGCTCCCCGGAGGAAAGAGAGAGCAGATAGCCCCCCACCAGGATGCACGGCGATCAACATCCATACCTTGATCGCCGGATTAAAGCTGCCTCTTCCACCCATTGTTGGTCGATTCCTGGAGGCGACCAACTTGACCATCACCCAAATTACTCCAATTGGGTGGATGAACCTCCTAGGCACCATATGCTTGTTCGCCTTGGAGGGGTATGTTGATCGGCTTACTGCGGAAGAGATCAACTACTTGATGATAATTACGAAATGCCCCCTGGGAGAAGAAGGCTATCATTATCTCAAGGCCAGAACCGGACTGAAGATGGTGGAAGACGTGTCGAACAAGATCCGTGATTGGAAGCAGCACTTCTTCTTCATTGCGGGTGATTGGCGAGCATCTTCCGATCCACACGGCGGTCTTGGACGAATAAATTCTCCAGCAGCCTATGGAAAACTGAAACGTAAGTTCAATTCTTGCTCGCCTTTGGGCTAAGTTGTTCTAATTTAACTTTTCTTGTCTGTTCGCAGGCCCTCGTCTACCCAAGTGGGATTCAGAAGAGGAGTTGAGCTCCGAGTTTCTATTTACTTCGTGCTTGGTTGGCCTCCGCAATAGGGCAGATAGGACTATTGACTATCTTTGCAGAGCAAGGTGTCAAAGAGCTGCTCGCCTTTTGACTTACCCTCACCACCTGGAGGCTCAAGCTGAGGTGCCCCCAGGTATGAAAATTTCTAACTTCTGGTTCCAGTCTTGTTCGTCGTTGACTTGTTTAACTTGCTCGTCTAATTCTAACTTTTTTTTTTAGCCGAGCAAGTAACAGTTGCCGTTCCCCCTTGCTACGCCCTCCTTGAGCAAAGGGTCCTAGAGATGGCACCTCCAAAGGGACGGAAGAGGAGAGGTGACCCGCCCACGAAGATTCTGGGGATGACGAATAAGGCGGAGGGGGCCAAAGTTCCGCGGCCCGCTGCCCCTCCTGCTCCTGCCCAGCCATCTTCACCAATTTCTCCCCCCCGCGCGGGGAAACGCTTAAAGAAGGCGGATGGGACTCCGTTGGCCCACGAAGTCCCCATTGCTGGTAAGGGGAAGGAGAAAGTAGGCCACAGTCACCCTCGTCCAGAGAGGGATGCTGTTCGTCGCTCTATTGAGCCTGTAGAAAGAACAGGCAAAGCGAGCAAGGATTCTACCTCTGGCCGCGGGCCTGAGGATCTCACCCATCTGGGTTGGGATGAGCGAAAATTCAAGGAGTAAGTCCACATTAGCTTCTGCCGAGCAAGTTCCATCATCATCTTTTATTATTTTTTCTAAGTATCCTTTCCTTTCTTGTTCACAGATATCGTGATGATGATTATCCTGGTCGAGCAAGTGTTGTACATCAGTACGCTTGCTCGAAGACTCCCGTTAACATAAGGGAGATCCCTGGCGAGCATGTTCGCAAGGCGACAGAGTTGGTCGCCCGAGCCTGGACGCGTCCCTTGGACAAAGCCATCCTTCAACAGGGGCTAGTGGACAATCTCCACCTCTCAATGATGCTCATTGCCAACGGCCTCGTCACAGCCCAAAAGGCCATTGCCCAAGTTGCCGAGCAAGAAGAGTCTGCTCGCCATTATGCCAGTACTGCTCGGCAGCTTACTGAAGAGAAGGATGGCCTGGTCGGCCAATACGAGGCTAAGATTGCTCGCCTCAACAACCAGATCAATGTTTACATTGATGCTGAGCACATGCGCCTTGAAGAAATTCAAGGCCTGTCCAAAGAGCTGAAGGGCAAGGAGGCCCTGCTCAAGGATAAGGAGGCCTTGCTCGGCGAGGGGGAGAAAAAGCTGTCCGCAGCTGAACAAGAAAATACCGAACTGAAAGCAGAAATTGCTCGTCTTCGGGAGACGGAAGCCAACCTCTTTACGCGTGAGCAACTTGAAGAGGAAGTTCAGGCTCGAACTGCTCTCATTTCCAACCTTGGATATATCTGCGCCTATGCGGACAGCATCCGCACGGCCGATGCTTATGACTTCAAGGATCTGGTGGAGGAAATGAGCAAGGACTTGAATGAATTCATGGAGAACTATCCACCGCCGAACAATATTGAAATTCAGTTAGCGGATTTGGCTGTGCTAGGGGTTAAACTTGACAAACTTAACCCCAGTATTTCCATCACTCATCCCCCTTCTCCAGTTGATGAAGGCGAACAAGAGAAGGAGGTGGCCGCCGCTGTCGAGCAGAGTGCTAAAGAGGCGGAGGATAAGGCAGCCGAAGACTTGGCTCTAGATATGATTGTTGAACCTCCCGCCGAGCAAGCTCAAGATCCTCCCCCCGCCGAGCAACAATAGTTCTTATGACTTAGCTTTTTCCTTTTCTTCTTCTCTGTAATAGTTGTTCGTTCCTTTTTGTAGTACTTGACTTCTTGAATCATTGTACTATTTTTTAGGCTCAATGTCTTTTGATTAATGGAATGTCTTTCTCATGTTCGCTCATTTTCTTTATATGTTAATTGCCTTTACATTTTTGTCAATGCCTTTGCAATTATAACATATAGTGTTGGGCTTTTGTTCGAATTGAACTTTGCCTTTAGTGGAATCAGGGTTCAGCCTTAGGTTCTGTTCATTTTAAAAAATGAACAACCTTTAAGTGGCTTTGGTCCTTAGGTTCTGTTCATTTAAAAACGAACAACCTTTAAATGGACTTGTACCTCGAGCTTTGGACTTTTCCTCTTTGACGAACAACTATTATATTTACATTTATATAAAAAAAATTACAAGTGTTGTAAGACTGCTCGTCACTAACATATACAGATCGACGAACAACTTTAAATACTAATCAAAACATGCTCGCTTATAATATTTTTGCCAAGCAACTTTATCTAAAAAATAAAAGATGAAAAAGCACCAGACTATACAATGTGCCGAACAACATTAAACTCTATACTTAGCAAAATTTTCAAAAAATTAGGCAAGTTTTTGGTATGCCTTACTTGGTTTCTCTGCCCCCCAAGACAGTTGTTCGTCCAACTAAGAACTTGTTCGCCTTATTGATAATACTTCTTTAGATGTATGGCGTTCCAGGAGTATTGGGCCGGCTTGCCTTCCATATCTTCAATATCGTATACGCCATTAACGAATTTTTCCGTTATACGATACGGGCCCTCCCAAGTTGGTCCCAATACACCTGGAGGTTGGGCGAGCAACTTTCTTAGAACCAAATCTCCAACTCTGAATTCCCTAAGTTTAACATGGGAATTATAATAGCGTTCTGCCCGCTGCTTATATGTAGCATTTTTTAGCTCGACATTTAATCTTTTTTCTTCGAGCAAATCCATTTCCGCAGCTAAAGCAGAGTTGTTCGCCTGCTCATCAAAGTTGGTCGTCCGGAATGTATTGGTCTTTAACTCGATGGGTATCACAACTTCTGTTCCGAAAGCCATTGCAAAGGGTGTTTCTCCGGTGCTTGACCTGGGAGAAACTCTGTATGCCCATAAGACTTCCGGAAGCTCTGTTGACCAACTGTTTTTGCTCTCCGCTAGCCGTACTTTTAACGTATGCTTGATGATTTTGTTTACGGCTTCGACTTGTCCATTTGACTGGGGATGATAGGGCGTAGAGTAATGTTTCTTGATCCCCCATTTTGTACAGAAATCTCTCAACTCTTTTCCATCAAACTGCGGACCATTGTCTGTCACGATGGTTTGCGGAATTCCAAAACGACATACAATGTTCTTCCAAATGAAGTTGATCATTTTCTGTTGTGTGATCTTCAACATGGCCTCTGCTTCTGCCCAGTTTGTGTAATAATCGACTGCCACAACGGCAAATCGAACTCCTCCAACTCCTGCTGGGAAGGGACCAATAATGTCCATTCCCCATCTAGCAAAAGGCCATGGGCTATAAACCGATACGAGCTGTTGAGCCGGGGTATGAATGTTTGGTGCAAAAATTTGGCATTGGTGGCAAGTCTTTGCTTTTTTGATTGCATCTTGACGTAAAGTTGGCCAGTAATAGCCTTGTCTGATAGTTTTGTATGCCAAGGCTTGCCCCCCAGTGTGATTTCCACATACTCCGGCATGTATTTCTTCGAGTATTGCTCGTCCTTGCCCCCCTAGGCAAACATTTGAGAAGTGGTAGTGATATTCCTCTTTTGTAAAGTTGCTCGCCTACCAGAGTATATCTGGCGGCTTGCTTTATTAGCTTGGCAGCTTCAAAAGAGTTGTTTGGTTTTTCCCCACTTTTCAAGTATTTGACTATACTTGTTCTCCAGTCTTCTTTTTCACTGGCTTGATCACTTAGTTGGTTGACATTATAACTTGTTGTTGATGGGTCATTCATTTTCGTAATTATAATGTCTGCCAACTCTGCAGGTCCTTCGCTTGTTGCTAGTCGGGCCAATGCATCTGCTTGAGTGTTGCTCGTCCTTGGGATTTGTTCAATGAATACTTGATCTAACAAGGACATCAGGTGAGCAATAATCCGTTGATATTCGATCATATGGCCATCCTTCGCCTCGTATTCACCTCGGACTTGGTTCACAATCAATTGTGAATCGCCGAATATTTGCAATCGTCTGACACCTACTGCAAGGGATAGATGGAGACCAGCAATGAGAGCCTCATACTCGGCTTCGTTGTTGGTTGCCATAAAGCCAAATCTGATTGCCGAAGTGAACACTTGTCTGCCTGGACTGATTAGAACCACTCCCGCCCCCGAGGCTACGTTAGTCGAAGATCCGTCAACATAAAGATGCCAGGGGTGATCAAGTCCTCTCGTCGGATCTGGTGGGAAGGTTAGTTCGACTATAAAGTCGGCCAACGCTTGCCCTTTGATCGCTGTTCGAGGAGCATAAGTCACCCCGAATTGGCTAATCTCTAGTGACCATTTTAATAGACGACCAGCTGTGTCGGGGCGATGGAGAATTTGTCTGAGTGGGAAAGTTGTTAGCACTTCAACTTGATGATCAAAAAAGTATGGTCGTAACTTCCTCACACTCATAACTAGTGCATATGCCAGCTTTTCGGTTGGGGAGTATTTGATCTCTGTCTCATGCAAAGCTTGGCTGACGTAATATATAGGTTGATGGAATTTGCCGTCTTCCCGTACCAGAACGGAGCTGATGGCCACTTCCGATGCTGCTAAGTATAAATATAGCTTTTCTCCTGGGACGGGTTTTGATAGGATTTTCACATCTTCCAGGTAGTCCTTGAGTTGGTCGAACGCCTTTTGACAGTTGTTAGTCCAAGTGAACTGTCCTTTTCTGATGGCTTCGAAGAATGGACAGCATTTGTCCCCCGATCTGGATATGAACCGGTTCAGTGCTGCTAGACATCCTGTGAGTCTTTGCACTTCTTTTATTGAACGTGGTGGTTGCATATCCACTATGGCTTTGACTTTTGTTGGATTAGCCTCAATTCCCCGTTGACTAACAAGATGACCCAAGAACTTGCCTGAATGAACTCCAAAGCTGCTCTTCTTTGGATTCAGCTTCATGTTGTAGTGTCGAAGAATTTCGAACACTTGGGTCAAGTGTTGGAGATGGTCTTCCTTACGGGGACTTTTGACTACGATGTCATCAACGTAGACCTCTACTGTATCTCCAATTTGCTGGTCGAACATTTTGTTCACCAGCCTTTGATAAGTTGCCCCGGCGTTGATGAGGCCGAAGGGCATTCTCTTCCAGCACAACAAGTTTTTGTTAGTGTAAAAAGCTGTGCTTTCTTGATCGTCAGGATGCATTGGGATTTGATGATACCCTGCAAAAGCATCCATGAATGTTAGCATTTCGTGACCCGCAGTGCTGTCCACCAATTGATCGATGTGCGGGAGAGGAAAGTTGTCCTTCGGGCATGCTGCATTCAGATCTGTAAAGTTTATGCATAGCCTCCAGGTTCCGTTTGGCTTCCTCACCAGCACGGGGTTTGCTACCCATTGTGGACAAAGTGCTTGACGGATCAGATCATTGTCTAACATCTTTTTAACTTCTTCATTTAGGGCTTGATACTTGTCTAGGCCATACTTCCGTCGTTTCTGATGGACGGGCCTCTTTGCATGGTTAATGTTTAGCTTGTGGCAAGCATGTTTCGGATCTATCCCCACCATGTCTGCATGAGACCAAGCAAAAACATCTAGATTTTTGCTGAGGAACTCTTTCATTCGGGATCTGTAAGGCTCAGGGAGCTCAGATCCTATGTATAATTCGAGATCCGGGTTTTCAGGATTAACTTTGAACGTCTCCAGCTCTTCAACTGGAGTTGCTCATCGTTTTTGTCCTTTCCAACGAGGGTCAAGTATTGGTCCCTCAGAGTTGAAATCATTTTCGATGTTCACTGGTTCTGCCCCCAGGCGGGGATCTAGATCATCTGTTGGCCTTGATTCGTTGTTGTTAGTCAACACCTGGTCCTCCAAGCCATCATATGAATGTTGCTCGTCACCACCCCCTAGTTGTTCGTCAGGATGATGTTCCTCATGAGTGGTGAGGAGTTGTTCGTCCAACATCTGTTCGTCGTGATGTTGTTCGTCAGTATCCATGTGGTCGTCCATGTCCATCATGTTCTCCAATATTGATGGTTCATCAACTAGATAGCTGGTTGTGGCCTCCATCATGGATACTTGCGCATGTTTTGCTTGCATTTGTAAGAGGCATTCCCGAGCCTTTCTTTGATCTCCTTTAACTGTGCCTGCTCCACTTGCTGTTGGGAATTTCAAACAATAATGGTAAATTGAACAGGCAGCTTTAAATTCATTCAAAAAAGGTCGACCAAGGAACCCGTTGTAAGTTGATTCCTGATCTACGACCAAGAAATCAATCATTCTAGTAATATTCTTTTCGGGTTCCTCGATCATTACAAGTTGTACAAGCAAAGAAATTTCTCCCAACGGGACTGTCACTGCATTTCCGAAGCCTAGAATTCTATGGTTTGAGTCCCGAATATGGGCTGAAAAGTCTCCCAGTTTATCGAGTGTGCTTTTGAACAAGATGTTGGTATATGCTCCAGTGTCGACCAACAATCTATGGACTCGAGTCCCCATGATCTTTGCGCAAATTACAAGCGAATCGTTGTGTGGGCTCAAAACTCCTTCAAGATCTTTTTCCGTGAAGGTCAGTTCTGCCGTCTGCATGATAGATAGTTTGACTCCCATTTCCTGGACTTGGTCGATCGCTCGTAATTCAGCCTTTCTTTTCCGGTTGGAGATTGGCGGTCGTCCATCAGAACATCCTCCTGCGGGACCTGCAGGTTCCATCATGTATAAATCTTCCAACGGACGAGTAGGGATGGCAGGAACTGGTCGCGCCGGTTTATTGTTCTGAGGTTGATCATCTTCATCCTCAGAGTTGTTCTCCCGGATTCTCTTCCCGGGTTGTCTTTTGACAAAATCGGAGAGCTTTCCGTCCTCGTAGAAACGCCAGAGCTGTCTGAGCAAATCTCTACATTCACTTGTAAAGTGCCCCACGCTTTGATGGTAGGCACAATACTTGTTAGGATTGATTTTGCCAGTGTCTTGGCGAATTTTCCGGGGAGGGGAGAGCAACTCCTTATCCTTCACATTCTCATAAACAGTATCGACTGACACTGTTAGCACCTGATTCAACTTTTCTTTGAGTTCTGTCCCTTCAGTAAATGCTTTCATGTTTTTAGGGACTCGATAGCTTGTTGCACCAGGTTTTTTGTTGTTCTCCTTGGGGTCGACTTTGTTCTCCCCCAAGTTTGATTGCAGGGCTTCATGCATAGAAACGAATATGCCGGCCTGATTTCTGAACTCGGCGTAGCTTCTTGGGCACTTCAGATGTACCTCTTTCCATAACTTTGACCCTTTCTTCAATCCTGCCATTATAGCAACAATTTTTGTATCCTCGCTGACGGGCTCACCCTCCAATAGCACTTTGTCAAACCTTTCCATGAATGCCCGATCTGATTCGTCTTCATTTTGTTTTAGGTCTGATAACCGGTGTTTCTGGGACAAATATGATCCCGCCGTTGAGAAATGAGACAGGAACTCCCGACTCAGCTGAGTGAATGAATGGATGGATGCTGGTGGCAATGCTGAGAACCATTTGTGCACCCGATCTCCCAAGGTTAACGGGAAATTTTGGCATTGAGTGGCATCGCTAGCTCCCACCGAGACCATATAATCTGAGTATTTTGTTAGATGAACTCGGGGATCAGCAAGGCCGTTATATTGAATGCTTGCAGGGAATTGGACTTTCTTTTGAATCGGGGCTTTCAGAATGTAGGTTGATAATGGTGAAGATGGCAAGCTGGTCGTCCCTACACCTCTTTGCTGGTCCAATTGTCCCTGCATATTTTCTATCGCCCTCCTCAAGCTTGATAGCTCATCCAGAGATACCCCCTGACTTGGAGGTTGTTCGGCGAACAAAGGTACAAACCTTTCTGTTCGTCGCAGTCCCTCACTTGGAGAAGGCAAATCCTGGAGCTTCTTTTTAGGGTTGCTCGCCGCATTAGGTCCCAAACGCCTGAAGGCAGATTGAGAAAGTCTTTCATGGACCGAAGGGCGAGGCTGTTCAAACGTTGCTCGCCCATGTCCCTCTTCCTGGCGAGCAACTTTCTCTTGTTGCTGGGGTTGGCCAAGTCTGTCCTGGGCACTGGAGTGTGTTGTTCCGTGGCTCGACATTGTTGTTCGCCCGCGAGCAGACTCTGCTTGGCCCTCCCTTGGCTCGTCCATCTTAGCCTTGCCCTTGTCCCGTCTGATCTGGGCGCTGTTTACCTCGTGTTGCTCGCCCCTTGTTGATCTGGCCCTAACAACCTCCAAGGGTCTATCTTTAGGCCTTGCCTGTGAAGGCTTATTCAGTTCTTGCTGTCTCTGAAGAGCCTGGAGAGCAGCAATGGTTTTGGCCAGTTCATTAGGGTTGTTCGCCAGGGCCTCCATTTCAGGCGGGAAATTATGGGTTATGGCCGTGTGCTGTGATCTATTCACATGTCTAGGATTTCGATCCTGGTGGTCGGCCGACGAGGCTCGGGTGGGAGATGCTCTCCTTGACAAACGTGATGCTTGGGTTTCCTTTGATTGAGGCATTTGAATTAGATTGTTCTTTAATTTTAATATTGAAGAACACCAAGAACACCAAGAACACCTTTGCTTGAATCTTCAAGTATTTCTTGAGGTTTTCTTTGAATCTTCAAGTTTTCAGCTTGAAGTTCTTGAGTAATTACACTAACCGGAGGTTCGACCCTTCTTCTAGCGCCAAATTGTTGGTGCACGAATCTAATCGTAAGGATTAGTGGCTGTTTTAATCTGTTTTTACGTCACCAATCAATATCGTGTGATTGATTACCACCGTAAATGGTAAATCGGGGTGTGAATTTATCAAATTTAAAGTTGGACTTATTTCGTGTATGTGTAGGTTAGGGTGTGTTTATGTGTGTATTTTTGTCTAAAATTCGAAATTATATCAATAAGCTGGAGAACAACTATTTATAGAGGCTAGCAAGCATGAGGTGCTACTGACTCTTGGTCTCCCTAGCTTGCATTCCTGACATGTGTCCTTTGACCTTAGTTTGACATTATCTAAGCTGAATCTTAGTTACAAAGTCTTCTTTTGGGCCTTATCTCGGACTCATTGTTGTTCGCCTAGGTCGGCTTGACTGATCTTGATGACCCTTCAACTGAAAGTTGTTCGCCTCTTGAGGTTGTACTTTGGAAGTTGTTCGCCTTATGGCTTCGTTCAGCTTGGCTTTGAGATCTTAGTCCTTTGTTCATGTGCACACCTCTTTGGCTGATAGTTGTATCATATTTTGACCAAGTTGCTCGTCATTGGTGACTTCACGGTTGGCTCATCCTTGGTCTCGGGTCTTAAAACCTGTTCGCCTATTAGTTGTTCGTCGGGGGAGTTGTTCGTCACTTTATACACCTCCCAGATTGGTTAATGCACCCAAATCGTGATTTTCTTTGTTTAGACCTTAATTGTTGTTCGCTCCATATTAGATGATGTTTCGCCTATCAACACATGTGGAGAAGAAGGACATCAAAATGTTCAAAATCCACACTGACAAGCAGAAGGCAGATATCTTCAATAAACCTCTGGCTGAAGCAATGTTTTAAGAGTTGTCAGTAGAGCTTGGACTCCTAGATCCAGGAGAATAAAGAAAGAATTTAATCTCAGAAGAGTTACCTTCAACTCAGTGGAGGTTCATATTCAGAAGAGGATCTTTCTCAGTAGAAGCTCCTCATCTCAGAAGAGTTCTGAATATCAGACGAGGTCAAACCTCAGTGGAGGTCAAAAGTTTTTACTTATGATTTTTCTAATATAAAGCCTCTTAGTTTTTATATACATATATTTTGATTCAATAGAATTACTAATGAGTACTTTCTGAAAATTAAATCTTTCTTACACTTTTTCGAAGAGATTTTGGTATGGCAAGCATTTAATGCGCGTTGTACAAGTCAAGTTTACTTTTACAGTTACCTATCTCACGCGCCTTAAAACCCGGATGATGTGACCTTCCGGCTACCAACCCTTTCAATCCAAACCTTTCATTTTAGGCGGTTCTTTTCTAACCATCAAGATCTCTTAAAAACTCCCCACTAAACTCTTGGACTATCCACGATCTCAAACCAAATTAATCTCAGACGTTGATTTTTTTTTCAGATCAATCTCACCGTTCATTACTTACATAAAAACCCCAAACTTATGCTTGTAAACCTTTTCAAAATCACTCACAAGCAAAACTCCACTCTATCTATCCAAATACACTCTGCAAAGTTTCTCTCAAACCCTATCGTTCAAATGGCAAAACTAAATCTTAGTTTCCTTACCAACAAGGAGAACTTCTGGTATGAACCAATCGTGGTTTTTGATAACCCTGAGATAGAATCCAAACCTAAATTTGCTCACATAAAAGAAGCCCTAGAGATGCTTAAAACTGCTGGGTTAGAGAAGTTTTTGACTGTTCATCCTAAGAACTGCTTTGACAGGCAGGTTCTTGAGTTTTTCAATCATATATCCAATTCTGATTCAAGGATCAGGTCTCATCTAATACTACAGAGAAAGAAGAAGTTGATGAGGGACGACATGGAAATAGTTGAACACCAGAAGATTAGAAAGGAGATCCGCGTCAGTGGTGATGACTTGAAGGAGTTGTTCGATCTCCCCTCTGAAGGTCCGAATCCAGATACTTGTATTGCGGATGAAGAGGAAGAATGGGTAAATACCATTATGCAAATAAAGGTGAAATACAGTCCAACAATGAATAGAAATGTGCTCTTGCCAGTATATAATGTTCTCTGTGAAATTGTTGGAAAATGTATACTGGGAAACCAGGGAAGCACGGAGCAGGTGAGCAAGCCCAAGCTCAGACTAATGAAGGCAATTGTGGAAAGTAAGGAGAAGACATACAACTGGCAACAGTTCTTTTTTAGGGCATTGAATAAAGAGCACTCAAAGCTCCAACCTGACAAAACTCCCCAACTATCAAGTAAGCTCAATTTTGCAACAAAAATCTCCTACTTGATAGAGAATGTAGATCTGGGAGTAGACTGGATTCCAGACAGGAAGTTGAGTAATCTTAAAGCCCTATTTAAGTCTGGAAAGGCTCTGGAGACTAGAATGATCAAGCCTGCTGAGGAGAGCCCAGAGGCAATTGAGGAAGAAGAAGTTGTCCCTACTGAAGGGAAGAAAACCAAGTTGAAGAGGAGGCTGGTTAAGTTGAGTGATAAGATGGCCCAGCACAAGGAAGCAGAGGCAGAGAAAGCTTCTAAGAAGGAGAAGAAGAGGTCAACTGAGGCGGAGAAGGAGAGTGCCTCTAAGAAAATCAGAGTCTCCAACTCTACTGATGAATCTTCATCAGATAACCCTGACTCCTCTCCCAACATTATCTCAACTGAGTCTGACTCAGATGTCCCTACACCCACCCCCATCAAACCCAAAACAACTAAACCACGCACTCCTGCCAAAACCAAACGCATCTCCACAATAACTAAAACCCCCACTGAAGGCTCTCAACAGCCAGAAAGTGGATCCCAAACAACCCCCACTGAACTCATCTCAACCCCTACTGAAACCATTCCATTAACCCCTACTGAACCCATCCCCTCAACCCCTTCTGAACCTATATCCTCAACCCCCACTGAACAAAACCCATCCTCCACTGATACCCAAACCCAAACTTCATCTGAAGCAAACCTTCCTGAATCACACTCAACTCACCTGGAGTCTATCCCAGAGGAGCCAACAGAAAGCAGATCCCCTACCCCTTCCCTTCCTTCAGACGATGAAGAAGAGTACTCATTCCTAGACACTCTCAAGGATGAGGTAGCTTACTCTTTGGAGTCCAAATACCCTGAGCTTGATAACTTTCCCACTCTCAAAGCCATGTTCTTGAGACTGAGACTCCTCGTCCAGCTCAAAGATAGAAGACTTGGTGAAATCCTTTTGGCTGTCAGAGGCAGCAATGCAGAGGACTGGAAGAAAGAAGAGGTGGAAGTAATGCAGTTTGCTGGGATGCACAAAACCAGACTTCTCTGTGATGAGAAGATCTTTGAAAGTCTGGTTATGGAGAAGATAGCTGAGGCCAAGAAGGAAGTAGAGGTGGAGAAGGTTGCTGGAGGAGAGACAGAGAAGCCAGCTGAGCCTATAGCTAAAAGCGGAGATGAAATTAAGCAATCTGTTGAGGCAGCTGAGAAGGAGAAGGAGAAAGAAAGTGAACAATGAGGAGGTGCTTCACCTAAGCAAGGTGATGGTGAAGCAGTCAAGGATGTATCCATGGCAAGGGATACTGAGGCACAAAATTTACCACAGGAGAGCTCAGTAGAGGTGTCTACTGAAGTTCTCCCACAACAGCCCTCAGTGGTGGCTAAGGAGTCAACTGAGGTGTCTGGTACTGGTGGAGTTGAAAATTTAAATGAAAAAGAAACTGAGGTGGAAATCACTGGAGTGAAGAGTGGAGAGATAAGAGCAATCATCCCTGTAAAGGGTGAATTTGGCTGAGAAAAATGTAGTTGAAAAAGAGAGTGAGGATGAGAAAAGAGAGAAGAGTGAGGAGGAGGGAGTCCCTATGGAGGTAGAAGCATCAGGAGACCTAGGTTGTGAGGCTGAGGGAGTTAAAGCTAACATTATTTGCAATGCAGGTACTCAAACTGTTGAAATTCCCCTAGTAGAGATCAACCTAACTCCTCTGAGTGATGTTGTTCACTCACTCAAAGAAGAAAGCTTTCCTTCTCTCCAAGCACAGCTGAGGGATGTCCAGGAGATAGTATAGGAAGAAGTGGATGAGATGGTCATTCTCTCAGACCACATTGATGAACTCATGGAATCCACAACAACATCACTTCAAAATCTCACTCTTAAAGTTGAAGACTCTCAGCAGATGGTGATTGATGTTGTTGAAGGACAAAGCGTACTGGTCATAGATGCCCTGAAGAAGCTGGAGCAGACTGAGGAAGAGGCCAGAACTAAGTTTCTAAAAGATTCAGTGGAGAATGTATCCATCAACCTAAAGTCCTCAGTAGAGGCTTTCTCAGCGGACCTACTTGGGAAGGTTGAAGGGTTGTGGAATTCTAAGCTGACAGAATTTGAGGCCAAGCATGGTGAACTGGGAGCTAAGCTGGGAGAAGTTCTGAAGAAGGCAGCAGAAGACTTCCCCACTCAGGAGAAAACAAACGTGCTGATAGATGAGAAGCTAGCACAATTTGTTCAATTTGGACAGACAGCTGGAGCAACCTTGGAGAGGCTAGAAGATGAAGTTGATCATTGCTCAACTGAGCTGAAAGCTTTAACCCATGATCAACTGAAGCTCAACATCACTGTGGCTGAGTGCATGATTAATGCCGGAAAGGGGGAAAAGAGGATAAGTGCTAAGGATATGAAGCTTGATCCAAAGAACAAAATGAACATTATCCTTGAGACCCCTGACTTTGAGAAAGGCCAACAGGTGAAGAGCACTCTGAAGAAGGTGGATGCTGAAGCACAGAAGATTGCAGAGGCCAAGAAGGGCAAGGAGACCTCCTCAGCTGACCTATCAAAGTTCAAAGAAGAGCATCTGAAGGAAAAGGAGGAGAGAGCTGCAAAGAAGGGGGAAACCACAAAGAGAAAGACATCTGATGCTCTCTCAGCTGAGGTAGCAAAAAAGACCAGAACCTCAGGGAGGTTGGCAGCTAAGTCCACAACCTCATCTGATGAAGTTCAGGTACTCCCCATTCTTAACCCTGAACCCTGAACCTTTGTCATCTGAACCTCCTAAGTCTGCACCCACAAGAGTCACAGAGCTCACTGAGCTAATTAAAGAGGCTGGAGGGATAAACGAAAGAGCACGAAAGCTAACAGCCCAGCAGCAGGAAAGGAGAGACAAGGTGGTTGGGAAGATGGAAACCATTGCAGAGCTAGCTGAGAGGAAAAGGAAGGAGAGGCTGGCCACGTTTGATAAAACTACTTCAAAGAAGTTCAGGAGTGGTTATCAAAGATGGGCTGCTAAGCTGAAGAAAGACAAAATCACTCCATCTCAGAACATATTTCCTCACCATGATTCTTGGGTGCCTAAGAAGCTCAATGACGCTTGGGAAACTGCTAAAAGGGAATTTGTGTATTCCTTTTATGTCAGTGGAGAATTAGGAAGGGATAATGCTCAAGAAGTTTTCAACTCATGGTTGTTTGAAGCCTATCCTAAACTCTATCCTGAGATCAGTGATGCTTGGAATGATGCCTTCCCAGATCAAGCCCTGAAGGCCCCTGAGCAAATCAACTACTGGCCTCCTCAAGATGCTACTGGTGCTGTTGATAGAGAAAGGATCACTGAAGAGTGGACATCCTTGTGTGAGCATCTTGGACTCAGAGGACACTCAAAAGAAATGATGGAAAGGAAGAACGAGCTGAAGATCAGAGTGTTCAAGCAGTATGGTCTTGAACCCATTTTCGAATCCATCTGAGAAGTTAGTATCTTTGCTGGGCATTTGTTTATAAGTCCCAGATGTTTTTAAGTTTGAATCTTTTGATAGTAGATTTCATGTAATCTGTTCTTCACCATTTATCATGAAATGAACTCTACTGATGTTTTGCCCAAGATAATATCTCATTATCATTTAGGCTTATGTACTTGAATGGTTTTACTTACAAAATCTGTGAACTTTGTATGTCATCTGAAGAACCTCTCTGAAAGAAGATATGTAATAAGATAGGTTCCGGCATAATAAAAAAGGGGGAAATTGTTGGGAAAATGTATAAGTCTTAAGTTTTGATTAGATGCCAAAATGTTCCTCCTAAGTTAATTTGTAAGTAAATTATTCAGTAGAGTTAGTGCTTAGTTAAATCAATTCAACTGTTAAGGAACTTAAGTACAGTTAGTAATTTTTAGAGTGTATTTAAGAATGAAGTCTGCTGAAGATGAAGTCCACTGAAGACAAGTGATCTGAGAATAAGTCTAAGTCTTGAATATTTTTTAAGTACATTCTCACTAAGACTAAAACCATCAGGAGAGGACTAAGGTCCACTGATGAGAACTAACAAAGCACATTCAATGCTAAACATATTAAAAGCTGTTAGTTAATCTGGTTGGAACAAGGCAAAACAAATTTCAGTGAAGCTTACAATAAATGAAGGAATAAGAAGGTTCTCTCAGAGGAGTTCCACCTTAAAACAAGACAAGAATTTGGGCATACAGACTAAAGGTCCAATGAGAAGATGACACATCAGTGTACTTTACTGACAGCCGACCTGCTCTGGACTGACAAGTACCAAAAGTCTTCCCCTAGCAATCTACAGAAAGTTGGTGAACATGCATGGTCTTTCAGCCGTTTCTTGACAAGACTTAAAGCTTCAAATAGAGCCGTTTGAGCCAATCAGATACAAGAAGACTTACTTGAGAAGATTCAAATCCAACGGGAAGATTTTCAAGGAAGCCTATAAGTACAGAAGGACATGTTCATTTCTATGCACGGGAAACTCACAAGTTCAAAGCTATCTCTACATTCATAACAACTAGAAGTACTCGAAATTACCATTGTTTCCCAAGTGTTTCACATTTGTAGAGAGCCTAACAAACCTTCTGTAACCAAGCTTAAAAGCTATATCCAAATCTTAGAAAGAGGTAATCTAATCCTAAGCCTTGAGCTAAACTTGTAAGGATTATCTTAAAATAGTTGGAACCAAAACCCTACTCAAAACCCTACTCAGTGTTTAGGTTGAGAGCTAGTGTTAAGTGGTGTTAGTAAGCTGATTGTTGTATCAGTCTGAAAGCTGGTTTGTTTTGGGAACTAGGACCTGGAATTTCCTAGTGATCAATCATCCTAAGAGAGGATTAGTTGATCAGTGCACCTTGACACTATAACACAAGGAATTCCAAGTGAAAGGAATTCTCCTGTTTGATCAGGACAGTGGACGTAGGAGATTCATCTCTGAACCACTTTATATCTTGTGTACTTATTATCTGTTTTCCTAAGTGTGTGTTAATCTCAAAGTTTATCAAAGTAAAACGAGTTTTCTAAAGGGCTCACTAATCCACATCTGAAAGCTAATTATATAGTAGTTCAACTGAAAGTCTTGAGCTTTCAGTGGAGGTATTATCTCAGTAAGCTTTCACAAGTAACTCTCAGCAGACCTCAAGTCCACTGACGAGCTACTGTCTTAAGTAACCTGATAAGTTTTAAAAGAAGTTTTAATTTGTAAAAACAGGTGTATTCCCCCCCATACACCTGTTTACTCGTTTCGGGACCAACATATAGTTTAAAAAAATATAATCTATAAAAATAATTATTTACGAAAAGTTGGGGTTGTGTAAATTTAAATACTCTCTCCGTTCCGGATTACTCTTCACACTTTGAAATCCACAATTAAAAAAAAAGATATATGAGTGTGGGATTGAATTAAATAATAATCATTTAATGTTTTATTGATTTTTGTGAGATATAGTTGTTTCTTATTTTAGGGGTGTGACTAGAGCTGGCAAAATGGGCCGCCCGGCCCGTCGGGCCAAACACTTTTCACGGCCCGGGTCAGGCTAGCCCATTTGCAATCGGGCCTCTATAAACTGAGCCCAACCCTGCCCACCTTAGCCCACGGGCTAACGGGCCAGCCCGACCCGTTTCAATTTTTTTCTATGTATTAATGATGGGTTCATGGTCATGGATTGGACTTATTACCCTTACTGTGGATACTTGGATTAAGATGGCATAGTACGGAGAGGCCTGGGAGGCTTATAAATTAATAATGCAGCAGGAGGCTTTCTAACTTCTAACTCTAAGTCCCTAAATATTATTTAAATAAACAACAACACTAATTATATATATAGAATAAAAACCACAAGTTCAAACATAACTTCAAACCGAATTAATAGTCATTAAAATACCAAATAAGTTTAGAATCCTAATAGCATTCATAACTCCAAAGTAAAAAAAAAAATTAAAAAAAACATTAGTGTCTCAAACTAGTCATCATCAATTACAATATTGGAATCCTGTTTTGACAAGTGTATCTCCTCCTCTGTCTCTTGTAAATATGTATAAACATAAAATAATAAATAACTGAAATTGAATATAAGTTGCAAATATAATTATAAATACCTGAGGATCCAATTTCTTTAAAGTCATGCAACCAACTGCGGGTACAAATGAGGGCTTACACATTTTCACCAAGTAAACAACTTCTATATTTGTGAAGGATACGACCTCTAATGCTGAGTGATAATTCTGAAGCCACTGTGGTGATTGGAATGTTTAAAGTGTCACAAGCCATGATTGCAAATATAGGAAATCGATGTTTGTTCACCTTCCAATATTCAAGCACCTCCACTTTACCATTAATGTAGTCTTCTTCCATGTAAACATCAAGTTCTGACTTGCCATCGATTGAAGTCTTTTGTCTTTTCTTCATAAAACTCCTACAATTATAAAAATATATTAATAATATAAAAAAAAACTATAAATACATTATTTGTTTAATAAACTCAATATAGTAAACTTACATCTAGTCCTTGAGATGCACCATCTTTTGATGTTATGACTTGGAATGAGGTCGATGAAGATCCTATAGAGATGGGAAAAATATAATTGATATTCACAATTGATTCTACAATTTACAATCTGTTAAATAGAGAGAAAATACAAGAATAAGTCTACGGAAAACTATACAAACAAGGAAGGTAAATAATATCCCAATATGTGAGGGAATCAGACGATATGATTGAGGAAATCAATTCCTATGATTGAGGGATATTATTAACTGACTTATTCCTAATACGCCCCCGCAAAATTGACGAGCCGTCGGCGACAGAGATTTTGGAACGAAGAAGACTGAACCGCCCCCGAGCAAGCGGCTTTGTAAGTAAATCTGCCAGTTGGTCCTGTGTATTAACATAGGTAACTGTAAGACGACCCTTCGAGGCCAAATCACGAACAAAGTGTAAATCGATTGCAATGTGCTTCATCCGGGAATGCTGAACCGGATTCAAGGCAAGGCGCGTAGCACCCATGTTGTCACAGAGAATACGAGGGACAGACGAACATGGGACTCCAAGTTCAGCAAAGAGATGTCGTAGCCAACACACTTCAGAAGCGGCGGCAGCCAAGGCCCGGTACTCGGCCTCAGTGGAAGAACGAGCGACCCCGCGCTGCTTGCGAGACCGCCAAGAAATAGGGTTATTGCCAAGGAAGACAATATAAGCAGAGGTGGACTTGCCATCAGATAAATCACCCCCAAAGTCTGAATCCGTAAAAGCAGTGAGATGTAACGACGAAGATCGTTGCAACAAGAGGCCATGGTGAAGAGACCCTTTGAGATAGCGAAACAGGCGTTTGACAGCATCCCAGTGAGTGGCAAGCGGAGCAGCCATATGTTGAGCAAGTTTATTAACAGTGAAAGCTATATCGGGACGGGTCAAAGTGAGATACTGAAGACCACCGATGGCACTCCGATAATCAGTGGCATCCGCCGAACCTCGCAAAGTAAGAAACTTCGAAGAAATAGGCGTGGAAACAGGCTTGGCACCGTCCATCTTAAATTTCCGAAGAAGGTCCACCATATACTTATGCTGAGAAAGGAACAAACCTTCCTTACAATGAGCAACCTCGACACCGAGGAAATAGGTGAGAGGACCGAGATCTTTAACAAGAAAAGACCGCATGAGATGGTTGGTCAAGTCGGCAATGACAGATGAAGAGGAGCCAGTGATAACGAGATCATCTACATAGGCAAGCACATAAACACGTACAGCACCTCGAATGAGAATAAAAAGCGAAGTATCGGCGACGGACTGAACAAACCCAAAAGAGAGTAAGGCCGAACTAAGAGCATTATACCAGGCCCGAGGAGCCTGTCGAAGACCATAAAGAGTGCGACGGAGAAGGCACACCTTTGATGGAGAAGAAGCATCAATAAACCCGGGAGGCTGAGACATATAAACCGGAACATCCAAAGTACCATGAAGGAAAGCGTTGCTCACATCTAGTTGGCGGAGGGGCCAATCAGATTGAAGGGCAAGTGTCAAAACCGTACGAATCGTGGATGGTTTGACAACCGGACTAAACGTCTCACGAAAATCCAGACCGGGCCGCTGTTGAAAACCCTTCGCAACAAGGCGAGCCTTGTATTTGTCAATCGAGCCATCCGGCTTGCGCTTGAGGCGAAAAACCCACTTGCAACCTACAATATTGGACCCGGGTGGAGCATGCACTAAATCCCACGTACCAAACTTCTGTAAAGCTGTAAATTCCTCCGCCATGGCCGCCCGCCAAAGAGGAGAGGCAAGAGCCTGCTTAACCGTGACCGGTTCATCGGCTAGAGGAAGGGGGTGCCTTGTCGCCGTATTAAGTTGCTTAGGACGAAAAATGTTGTTGAGACTCCGGGTGCGCATGTGATGAGCGCGAGAGGGCTCAACAGAAGAAGCCAAAGAAGGAACAACAGGAACGGCTGTAACAGAGGCAGGGGTATGTGCCGACCGAGGCGGAGCAGGAACCGGCTGAGGCGGGACAGCTGCCGGCTGAGGCGAGGCAGGAGCCGGTAGGAGAGGCTGCACAGGGGTCGGGACTGAAGTCATACGCGGAGGGATAACCGAAAGAGTGAGCGGACTTGGAGTCGGTTCAGACAGAGCCGATGGAGGAGACGATACGCCCGGAAACGAATCCTCAAGAAAGTGTACATGGCGAGAAACATAAATCCGTTGAGAAACAGGGTCAAAGCAGCGATAAGCATTCTGGGAGGTCGAATAACCGATGAAAATACACTCCAAGGATGGCGGCAATAATTTGTTAGGAATGTACGGGCGCAACCACGGAAAGCAACGGCAACCGAAAGTGCGAAGCTTAACATAATTTGGTGCATAGCCAAACAGGGCATGGAAGGGACTGGACTGGGAGAGAGTCGAAGCCGGCATTCTATTGATCAAGTAAACTGCAGTCTGGATAGCAAAAGACCAGAACGACGGCGGAAGAGAGGCAGCATGCAAGAGGGCCCGAGCAACCTCAAGAACATGGCGATTACGGCGTTCGACCATACCATTCTGTTGCGGTGTATGTGGGGCAGTCGTCAACCAAGAAATACCACGACCAACAAAAAAAGACCGCAACGCAACAAACTCCCCCCCGTTGTCTGAATAGACATTCTTAATAGAACAATTAAACTGTTTCTCAGCCAACGTACAAAACTGGGAAAACATACTAGCAACCTGCGACTTTGCATTCAACGGGAATACCCAACAATAACGGGAATATAAATCAACCAAAAGCAGGAAATATTTGGACCCATCAACCGATATAGCAGAAGCAGGACCCCAAACATCAGCATATATATAGTGTAAGGGATGCAAAGCACGAAAAGACGAGGTATGAAACGGTAAACGATTACATTTGCTCAGCTGGCAAGAAACACATTGTCTGTCCAAATCGGACTTGTTCATAACAGGTAAATTGAAAGTGCTAATAATGAAAGAGCTAGTATCAGTAGATGGGTGGCCAAAGCGAGCATGCCAACGAGATGGGGATGCTCGAACACCAACAGCAGACGCCACTTTATTAGAAACAGAAACTCCAGTAGGAGGAAGCAAGCGATACACACCATCCTCACAAGGACCCTTAAGCAGATGCGCCCCCGTGGCTAGATCCTTAACCAAGTAAGAGGATGGAAAGAATTCCAAAGAGACATTATTAGTTTTAGTGAATTTACTGACCGAGAGTAAATTCTGTCTCGCAGAGGGCACGCATAACACATCATTCAATATAAATGTACGCTTAGGAAACAATAACTTAGATTTACCAGTATGCGTGATGGGGAGACCCGAACCATCAGCTATGTGGACTTCATCGGTACCATCGTATTCAGAATGAATAGACAAATTACTGAGATCGGAGGTAAGGTTGTGGGAAGCACCCGAGTCCAACAACCAAGGATGAGACGCAGCATTCGATACTGAATTAGCATAGTTTGCCGAAGGAGATCGACGGCAGGTGGTGGCGATGTGACCTGGCGTGTCACACAATTGGCAAACGACAGGGCGCGAATTGTTAGAATAATTGGTACCTGACTGGGAATTGCGAGGCCCCTGAGACGAGCCGCGATTGGAATTCTGGCCAGAATGGCCACGAGAATTGTTGCCGCCATTGTTATGACCACCATGGTTGTAACCACGATTATTAGAATTGTTGTTCCTGTAATTACTCCGGTTGGAGGTAGACCCTCGGGAAGAAAAATTACCACGGCCGGAAGTGGCCGCATTGGCTGTAGCAAGGAGATGTCGCTGAGCATCCTCCTGATGCTTGATGGTGAGCTCATGTTCAAAGAGCAAATCATGGAGCTCCTCAAATTTGAACGGCGTCTCACGGGTACGAATAGGCCCAACAATGGAGGCATATTCAGGGCCAAGGCCATTGATGACGAACAAGGTCAGATCATCAGCGCTGACCGGCTCATCAATGAGCGCAAGTTCATCGGCCTTTGCTTTAACATAGCGAAGATAATCAGTGATGGATCGATCCTTGATCTGCATCCGGTACAACTCGCTTTTCAACTGGTTGACACGCGAGCGAGATTTACCTGCACACAAACGAGTTAAAGTAGTCCAGGCTTCATGGGACGTCTCCTTAAGAGAGACCACCGGCAAGACCTCGGCCGAGAGGGAGCCGATGATGGCAGCAAGGAGGAGTTGATCCTGGCGGATCCAGGTGGATATCTCCTCTGCATTGGAGGCATCAGGGAGAGAGGCGGGACAAGACGACGAGCCGTCGATGAAACCAATCAGGTTGTGACCCCGAAGCAAAGCAATAAGGTGCGCTCTCCAAGACGGATAGTTTTGTAGCGTCAGTTTGATAGGCAAATGGTGATGCGCCGTAAATGGCACAATAGTGGTGCGAGAGCCAGAAGTGGCAGCGGGCGGGTGGACAAGATCACCAGTCATGACAGCGGAAAGAGGCGCCGGGAAAGTAGAAAAGAAAGGAGGCGTGGGGTTAGGGTTCACAGGAAAAAGACCGTAACCTTTCGTGATACCATATAGAGATGGGAAAAATATAATTGATATTCACAATTGATTCTACAATTTACAATCTGTTAAATAGAGAGAAAATACAAGAATAAGTCTACGGAAAACTATACAAACAAGGAAGGTAAATAATATCCCAATATGTGAGGGAATCAGACGATATGATTGAGGAAATCAATTCCTATGATTGAGGGATATTATTAACTGACTTATTCCTAATAGATCCACCATGCTTCACTACATATTCATCAAATAGCTTATACAATGACGTCTTAACCTTATTCACCTTCTCCTGATGACCATCGGGATAAACTTGCCCATAAAAATAACTAAAAAACTCCAACTTTGCACTTGGATCAAGAACACATGTAAGTGCAAGAGTAACGGAATATTCATTCCAATACTTCTCGAATTTGTTTTTCATCTTTGTTGTCATATCTTTGATTTTTTTATCTTCACAAATCAAATTTGCATTCAACTTCATTTCTATGGATGCAACTTGCATAAAGTACAAATTAGAGGTAGGGTAGGACGATCCCGATATCAAGTTGGTGATGTTATAAAATGGCTCTAAGAAATCACATATTCTTTCAGCCCTTTCCCACTCTTCATTCGATGGACAATCTTTGTAGTTAGTATCATCATAGCTCAAACTAGTGAAAGCCCGACGATATTTGATGGCACTTTCAAGCATCATGTACATCAAATTCCTTCTAGTTGGCACATCCAACCTAAAAAAACTACCACCAAATTTGATTCGGTATTTATTTCGTTGAGATAACCAAAAAACAAATAAACATCAATATTAATTCGCTTACTTTATTTATATACCCAAAATATATAGAAACAACAATAATGTAATATAATATACATTAATTACCACAATACTTATTTTCTGTCCAAAATATATATTCGTGTAATATACATCAATTACCACTAATTCACTCCTTTGCTAACATATCTATACGTGTAAGGTGACTATATTTGACCCATTTAAGTTTAACTTGATCAAATTAATACTTCTTTAATAATACTATTTAGTTAAATTAAATTTGGTCTCACGACTCACTCTATAAAATGTGCATATGTGAGACAGTCTCAGAAGTATTTCTCATTTGCATGTTGGACATTTGAAATCATTAATTGCACTTACCACTTGGCTAAGTTACCTAGAAAAGTGTGTTGGGGAATTCGGGGTGCCCGGATCTATTCGGGATGATATTTAAATACGAATTTAAAATTAATTATTACTAGCATGAATTAATCCTAATTAATTCAAATAATAATTCCAACAACACGTTTATCATCATGCACATGAATTAAATTCACATAAAATCCTATAGCGGAAAATTTAGGAATGTACGCGATTACGTACCTCTTGTAGTTATGGCCTTTGAGAATAATGGGATACGCTTCAGCGACGCTATCAACCGAAAGACCTTCTCAAGTATTCCCTTTAGCCTTGTTCGTCCACCGGTGGGAAGTGCTTAACGAATAATTAATAATACGAAGAAAGAAGAAAAATATATGTTGCTCTTAATTTTTCCAACTCATGGAACTTGTAAACTGGGGATGAAAAAAACATCACATATTTATAATAATGGGTGGTCCGAATTTTACCATGGAATTAGGGAGGAAAAAAACTTTTCTTGATCTCCAAGAAATCTTGAATATATCTCATATATTCTTTTCTCCATAATAAAATATTTCACAAAAATCTCATCCTCCTATTATTATACAATTTTCGAAAATTATAGGATAAGAATACAAGATTTTGATCTTCTTGAATTTATGAGATAATATTGTATTCCAAGAATACATATCTTCCATAATATCTTTCCAAGAAAATCAATAAAATCTTTTCTCTCACTATATCAATATTTTCGAAAATTAATAGGAAAAATCAGCAATGATATTTTTCTTTTATTTTAATCACTTTATCATTATAGGGCTAATTATTGGGCTATTTGAGGGGCTTTTAGGAGAATTAAGATTGGACCTCCAATGGACTTCTGAATTTCAATATTGAGCCACAATATAATTCAGCCCATTAATATTAATTAATACCACTATCAAATTAATATTGCATTATCCATCTTAATCCATATTACGATAATATGAGCTCCCAGTTATTATTTTCCGTGTTTAAGATTATCTAGTCCATTAATTAATTGAGTTCCTGAATAACTCTAAATTAATTAATATCTTGTACCTTGGAGTAAATATAACTCAACATTATTATCCGTACGGAAAACTAATTTCCACTTGTAAGATTTGGTATGATAAAACTTTTGAGCCCACCAAGGGGACAAATCACACAAGCCGTACTTGCACACGTTTCTCTGTATTAAATCTTAGCAATTATCGTATGATTAATGTTATTGCCCAAAACACAAGGTATTGAAGTCACGATGATTCTCACCCAACATGTATCAAAGCAATAAGTCTTAACCACACACAGTCCTATTTAAGTGACGAAGATTAAGAAATCAACAACCACTGAGGTCTAATTTTTCTCCGTTCAGAACAAAAGAATTTATCCTCTCTGTATGTCCTCTTCAGCACATACAAAATGTGCTAGTGCAATCTCTTGGTCAAGACAGACCAATCTGAGAACTACACCCCAACCTTTCACGGTGGATTATTCAATTCCACCTAGGTCGTGAATTTGTACATTTGTTTACAAGGAACTATTAATGTGATCTTTGGTGATCGGGTATCATCACATTAGCTACAATGTAACACGTACTATATATATTGAACGGTTTGCAATAAATATTTAATATTCATTCATATTTAAAGCAATAGTGATAAAAGATTTATTCTCATAAATAAGTGTTTAATACATAGGTTATACAAAGTAAAAACATACTTTCACGTATAACCCCAACAATCTCCCAATTATACTCAAAGTCCACTTTTAAGTATACCACATCATATCTCGTGTATCACGTGACATCTTATATCACCTACACGAACCTAATAATATTTCTCCCACTTATACTCAAAGCAGATTAGCAACGGTCTTGACACCCATTCCATTCACATGTCTCTTGAATGTATTCTGAGGCAGACATTTTGTGAATAGATTTGTTAGGTTGTCCTCCGACGCGAGCTTTGCCACCTCTTTATCTCTTCTCTTAACGATTTCTCGTATAAGATGGTATTTTCTTTCTATGTGTTTGCTGGCCTTGTGGGCCCTCGGTTCTCTTGAATTTGCAACTGCTCCGACATTATCAAATTAGACAGTGATTGTGCTGGGTAAATTTAGAACAACGTCCAAGTCCACTAAGAAGTTCTTGAGTCAAACCACTTCTTCTGCTGCTTCACAAATAGTTACTTATTCAGCTTCCATGGTAGAATCTGATATGCATTTTTGCATATCGCTTCTCCATGTCATGACTCCTTCTCCCATGTAAAACACATTACCCGAGGTAGATCTTCTGGAATCTAAGTCTAACTGGAAATTTGAGTCCGTGTATCCCACAGGAATTAGATTGTCTGATTGGTAAATCAGCATTCTATCGCAAGTTCTTTTCAGATACTTCATAATGCATCTAATTGCAGTCCAATGATCCTTTTCGGGGTTACTTTGATATCTTGTCACCATGCCCACGACAAAGCAGATATCCAGTTTCGTACACAACATTGCATATGTAAGCCTTCCTACGGCCGAAGCGTACAAAACACCTGTTGGTCCCGGTACAAGACTGAGGAATACGTGGATGGGGGGGAATACACGTATACCAATTTTAAACTTAAAACCTTACTGAGTCCCCTTCACTCAGAGTGATAAAGAACTAAGAGCTGATAATACACCTACTGACTACACAGGGGTGAGGGTCAGTTGGCTAACTATCAGTTCAAGTTCAGTGCAGAAATGCGTGAGCCCTGATAGTTTAAAGTCTTGATTAGTTTGCTTCTGAAAAACTGATTACTCCACTGAAAAGTGTTTAGTAAGGGCAGTACTCTTTTTAATGGATCAGGCTGATTGATTCAGACCTGATAAAACTTATGCAATGAATGAACTGTTGAAATGGCAGGTAAGTAATATATCAAAGCAATAAGAACACAGCAAGTTTAACGTGGTTCAGAGACTCAAGCTCCTACGTCCACGGCCTGATTTAACAGGAAATCCACTCAAGGGATTCTTGTTTTTAACGTGCCAAGGTGCACCAAGACCGGCTAACCTCACTGATCTATACTAACTTCCTTACTAACTCACTAACTGACTTACTCCCAACAAACCTAACTTAGGGTTTTGGTTTCAGTTTGGATTCCAACTAGGTTGAGATTATCCTTACAAGACAAAGCTATGCTAAGGGTTGGATAATCTCTCTAAGCTTAAGATATTGCTTGTATGCTTTTTGGAATACAGATTAACTCTCAGTTGCTAAGAAACACTTGGGAAATTTAGAGGGTTTCGAGTGCTTCTTCTAAAGACTGAATGCTTTGAGTGCTTGAGAGTTTGAGTAATTTCTGGCTTGGAAATTTCCCGTAACCTTGAATGGGTTCAAGGCCTTCTGTATTTATAGGTGATTTGAAAAACTATTCGTTGGAGATATAGCCTTTCTTGTCATCTATGTAGAGTGGCTTCAAACAGACATATCTTCATGCAGCAGCCGTCCTTGGCATGGAATTAGGTAGTCGCATTAAATACACATTAAATGCTTGTCCGTTGAAAATGCAGTCTGAAGTCAGTCTTCTTGTCAGGTTCCGTACGTGCGTGTCCTTCCAAGATTGGTCCACGTCATCAGGTTGGTGAGAATGTCAGAACTTATTCCTGGCTTCAGAATGTCTTATTAAGTTCTTTTTGTCTTGAGCTCACCGGTCTTGTCCTAACGCTGACATTCTTTTTGCATTGCTTGACTCTACTCCAAGTCTTCCCATAAACTCAGTATCATCATGTTCCCTTCAGGACTGAGTAGTAATGACCTCAGGGTCATACTCTTCATCACTGAGACTTACTCAGCCAGCTTAGAAGACTGCCATAAGTTCAGGATGGTAAACCGTCTTCAGGCTCTAAGTCTTGATCGTCACCAGTAAGTGCTCCTCTTACTGAGTACCTGTGAAATGTAAAATGACTAAGTATAAATCCTAACCACGATTAGCCTGACAAAGACAGACAAAAGGGCAAATCATCTTTTCAGGGGCTTTGGGATCTTAATCAAAACTGATAATGTCCCAACAACGTCTTTTATGTCATTTATCTCCGCTTGCGTCTTAGGGCACATTTCTTTGGATAGATGGATTCTGTGCCTAAAAGGTACAAAACCTTTCTTGGAATCTTACATGCTGAACCACTTCAAAACAGTATCTATGTATGAAGCTTGCGATAAGCCCAACATCATTTTCTTGCGATCACGAGTGATTTTGATCCCAAGGATGTGACCGACTTCTCCTAAGTCCCTCATATCAAACTGATTTGACAACCATACCTTTATGTATGGCAACATCTTTACATCGTTTATGATGAGCAGAATGTCATCTACGTACAATACTAAGAATACCACTGCAGTTCTGTCACACCTTTTGTACAAACAACTTTCGAACTCATTTTGATCGAACCCATAATGTAACGCCCCGAACCCAATATATATTAATTATATCGAATTCGAAGTGTTATTGTGATCAAAAGTCTGAACTATAAAATTTTTGAAGGAAAATAACGGGAATGAGAGATGATGAGTTTTTATGCAGCGGAAGAAATGAATAGAATAATTTTAGTAAGTATCTTACACACATTTATGTGTACATAAAACATAGTATCAACAGTAATGTTTTATTTAAGTGGGGAACTCCGTGTCGTCTCTATTACTGTCCTTGCTCCACTAAATCATAATCTGCAAGGGGTTTAGGGAAATGGGGCGTGAGAATTGAATTCTCACATATGGGTGATTTGCAACATCATGGGATTGGTAAATCCGAAATATATATTAAATTATACTCATTAATAAAGTATTTATTTTATTTAATCAGTTGACATATATAAGATTATAAAGTTTAAACGGCATTTAAGCATATTTCGCATGATATAATTGAAATAGCACAAGTTGGTTCACATTAGGCAAAGCCCAAAGTCATATCACACATTATCACAACTGTCAAACCATAAACGTACAATCATTCCACTTCCATCATAGTTACTCTTTTCAACTCCAACAAATCAACAAAGTTACTCTTTTCAACTCCAACCAAAACTTACTTCATCCAACCACACAAGCTCACATCATCCAACCTTATAACATCCCTCAAAATAAGCAAGTATCAATGGCCTTCTTCCCAGTGCGTCAAACGACAGCTGACCGGGGACCAGATCTACTTGATCAACAACCTTGATTCCGAGGGCGTCCCCGACAGCAGCCCCGGAGGTCGGATTTAAAACTCGATCCCGACTCCGTACATACTGACCTTCCACAAAACTGACTCAATAAACTTTACAAAGAATAACACTTGACTGATAACCGAACTGATTCATGCTCACGTATGGTGTTTACTCATGCAGTGGTGATCGATTCACAAAACAACAGGCTAATATATAACATATATAGTCATATCACATAATCCAAACAGTTATATAATAGGTGTTACATTTATGTTGGATTAGATATTTTTGATTTGATTTAGTCGAGTTCAGAAAATACCAGCACGACGTTATTAATAGCAGATCAATCAACGGATCATCACCCACCTGATTGTTTCGAGTCCCGAGAATGATGTGTAGGCAGAGGGTCGAAAACCTCGTGCGCGTTCCAACTAGTACCGAATCCTAGTAGGAAGATATTTAATTAAAAGTTGACCTTTGAAAACGTTTAGGAAAACTTGAGAGTTTGTGTTACGAGAATCGAGAAAGTTGTGGTCTTATAAACTCAAAAAGGACTTGCTTAAGGGTCACACCCTATTTTGGTAAGTACACTACTTCTAAAAAGGTGAGTGTATTTACTAGTATACTTGTGGTATGACTATCTCGATTACTACAAAAACAATCTTTTGATAAGTACACCCCTTTTTAAGAGGAGGTGTATTAGGGGGGGTGTATTTACTAAAAGCAGTAGTGTAACAGGGGGTGTATTTACTGAAAGCAGTGGTGTAACAGGGGGAGTGTATTTACTGAAAGCAGTGGTGTAACATGATGGTGTATTTACTGATTTCTATGGTGTAACAGGGGGTGTATTTACTGAATTTAGGGATGTCCTTAACAAAGGCCCTTTAAGGAAGAAAATAATTATTAACCTTGGAATTATTTAGAAAAATAAGAAATTACTTAGAAAAATATTAATAAAATTAAAGAAAAGGTTTTTCTTTCTTAAGAATTCTATTTCTCATTTTAAAAGAAATCTTGAATATAAATTATATTTTTATGAATAAAACCCATTTATTAAACTTATTAATAAGCTTAGACTTTCTAAGAAGTTTATAAAAAAAATATTTTTCTTTTCTAATATTAGTAACACTTCTAAAATTGATTAGTGACACTTTCTAAACAAAAGAATAATACCATTTTCTACCTTTTTCATTTGTTTACTAAATTTTGAATATAAAACGACTTATATTTTCATTCCTAATTTTCTAACAGTCGCACAAGGGGAAGACGAGTTTCCCTTTGGTTCCAAAAACTCAACTAATATTACTAACAACTAATTTCAGCACCACATCATCAGCTAACCAAACTAAACTAATTCATAAATACTCTTCAACTAAAACAACAGTACTAAACAGCTAAACCAACAATATTAATCAACAAACCCAATAATACTAAACAACTAACTTAACAATACTAATCGATAAAATACCAACAGTCCATCTACAAGATCAATAACAAGCTCACAGGCTCCAAACCAAAAATAAATATTCTTAACTCTCAAAGTCTCAACAACGAACTAAAATTGATCAATTCCTATCTCAACTAATACAAGAATTTGAAATAAGGTTAGCAACCTTACGAGTCCGGTTCGGGGTGGTAAACGAACGGCCTAACGGCGTCGTATAATGATTCGTTCGGATAATTTTGGCAGCATAACGGCATGATTCTGGATTTTCCGAAAACAAAACAAGTAGCTATTCATTACGACGGCATCTCAATCAGAATTGAAAAGAAACAAAATCGAAACCGTAAGTATTAAATCGAAGGGGCTGTAAAATTGAAACAAATCGAAACAAACACGATTAGAGACTCACTAAAGAGGAGAGGCTGACGGAGGCGGCGCTTGGTGCAATATACGGCGGCGCGACGGCGGCGATTGCGGTGGCGATGCAAAGGTGGGCGGCACTTGGTCGCGACGGTGTCGAAGAAGGGGGAGAGGCGACGCGGTTCCGGGCTGGGTTCTTCGATCGGAGGAAGAAGAGGCGGTGGTGAATAGAGGCGAGGCGGCGCTCGCTTGGGCTCGACGGCGTCACGACGCCTGAGAGCGGAGGGCGGCGGTGTGCGCGGTGAGCCTGTGTGCTGGAGCACGGCGGTGCTCCGCGACGGTGCTGGAGGCGTTGCAGCGCGGCGGCGACTGGAGAGAGAGGCGGCAGCTCTGCTTCGTCCGAGGTGGAGGAGAACGGCGACGATCTATTCACCGGAGAAGGAAGAGAGGGAGGCGTCGCTGGCTGGTGGCGATTGGCAGAGGAGGAAGTTGGACGGCGACTTCCGGAGAGAAAAGGAAGAGAGAAAGGGACCGAGTGAAAAATTTGGGGATTGATTTTTTTTTTAAAGAGTACTGCGTAAGGTAGAGGGAGATATTTATAGAAGAAAATACTTTAATTAACTAATTAATTTAAAAGGAAAATAGTTTATGTGGCTAGGAATGAAAGTGAAATTCTTTGATATTTTCGTTCCCACTTGATACCGTTCAGAGATCGATTGGTTTGCGAGTTTAATTCTGATTTAATAATTAATACAGTTTTAAAACTAAATTAATATTTTATTATATTTTAATTATTCTCAATAAATTAAAAGGATCGAAATCCTAATTTTTAATCTTTGAATATTTAATTTCTCGTAGTCCTTTATTCGCTTTGAAAGATTCGATTCTTTCGACGAATTTAGAAATTTGTAAAAAGGGTATATATTTAAATTACACAAATAACACACAAAATAATAAAATAAAAAGAAACAAAGATAAGAAAATAAAATAAGGCTTCTAAGAAAATAAAAGGTATAAAACGGGACGGGGTATTACATCCTCACCCCCTTAACAGGAATTTCGTCCCCGAAATTCGGCTTCTAGGTATTGCTTAGGCATTGAGGGTATTTGGTTAGGACTTCATCCTCTATTTCCCAAGTTGTTTCTTCTTTCTCGTGTCGACTCCACTGGACTAGAACTAATGGTATTTCTTGATTCCTTAATAAGTGTAACTTCCTTCCTAGGATAGTAACTGGAACTTCTTCATAAGTCAGGTCACAGCTTAAACCTAAATCTATACGACTAATAACAGGGTTTGGATCGCTTATGTATTTCCTGAGTGTAGATATGTGGAACACATCATGCACTCGCGATAACTCTGGTGGTAGTGCTAAGCGATAAGCCACATCCCCGATTCTATTCAGGATGTCAAATGGCCCATTGTATCGCGACTTTAGCTTACCTCTTTTACCAAAACGGATTAGACCTTTCATTGGTGCAACTCGGAGAAATACTTTATCGCTAATATCGAATTGTAAATCTCTTCTCCTAGCGTCCGCATATGATCTCTGACGGTCTTGAGCCGCTTTGATTCTTTCTTTAATCTCTGCGACTATCTCAACCGATCTTTCAACTAGTTCGGGTTCGAGAATCTTTCGAATTCCGACTTCATCCCAACAAACTAGTGATCTACACCTTTTCCCGCAAAGTGCTTCGTACGGTGCCGTTTGTATTGTCGCCTGATAACTGTTGTTATAAGCGAACTCTACAAATGGCAGGTGGCTCTTCCAACTTCCTGCAAGATCTAGAGCGCAAGCTCTCAGTATACCTTCGAGTGTCTGGATAGTTCTTTCCGATTACCCATCAGTCTGCGGGTGGTATGCGGTGCTGAACTTCAATTCAGTACCTAAGGCTCATTGCAGACTTCCCCAGAACTTAGAGGTAAAACGGGATCTCTATCGGACACTATCGAGACTGGTACACCGTGCAGTCTAACTACCTCTGCTATGTATAGTTAGGCGAGCTTGTCTAACGTATACATCATTATAACAGGGATAAAGTGGGCAGTTATCTTAAGTCTATCTACGATAACCTAAATGGCATCGTGATTTTTCACCGTTTTCGGAAATCCGGTGACAAAATCTATAGTGATGTTCTCCCATTTCCACTCTGGCATCTCCAGAGGATGCAACAACTCTAGAGGTCATTGGTGATCTGTTTTAACTCGTTGGCAGGTTAAACAGCTCCTGACGAATTGAGCTATCGATCTCTTCATACCCTTCACCAAAAGTTTCCTTCCAGTCCCCGATACATTATCGTCTATCCGGGGTGAATGGTGTATGGAGTGTTATGTGCCTCTTTCAGAATTTCATTCCTCATTCCTTCATCCTTAGGCACCCAGATTTTGTTATTGAACATCAAAGCTCACTCAGTATTCAACACGAACCTCTAAATGGTTCCTTCCTCAGCGCGCTTACGTATTCTTCTCAAGAATTTATCGTTCTTTTGCGCTCCTAGGATCCTTTCTCGTAAGGTCGGTTATAGGGTGAACGCGTAAACCATGGTATCTGCACAATACTGTGTGGAGAATTCTAGGTTTAGGGTGAACTGGTACTATATCTTACTCCACTCAAAATAGTTATGTCTAACTACTTACTCTAAAACTTCTGGTCCAAAAAGAGTGGCTTAGTGGAGAGGTTTGGTTTTTGAAAGCTTTCTCATTAGTTAAAGCCAAAATAACTTCTCGGTTTTCTTGGTCGACTAAGCTTGTTGTCACTCTACCTGATTTAAGACTTAGAAGGTTTTCTAATCCTCAAACATGCAAACTTTTCTTCCTACATAGTTGCAAATTTCCTCTACTTCGAAGTCCACTATGTATCCCATAGGTAAAAATCAATTGTCCTTTCTTTTTCAACTAAAGTATTCCCATAACATATAAATGTTAATTCTTAACACGTAAGACTTAAGATTACATCTAGCTTACTCATTCCACAAAAGGCTCTTCTTAAGCTTAAAATCTTATGTTATCCCAAAAGAAAGTAACTATGTCCATGTTTCATATTCCTTCTTATGCATAAAACTAGTTCATTTTCAATAACGCCTAACTACTCAACTTAAGAACGTGCAGTTCAGTTTCTATTTGATGTTCATCCAAGTCTATCTCCAAACAATTCACTCGGCTTAGGTTCTCATTGTATTCCTCAAAAGTTCACTTTCACTTAAGGTCTATTCTTCTATACTCTTTATCCTCAAGTTTTCTTAAATTCTTATACACAAGAGAGCGAAATGCTCTAGTACTAATCGATACATAAGCAGTTGATCCAAAATTCACACTTGCTGAATTCGGAATAAAACTTCTCTCATCTTATTGTCCTTAAGACTGCTTTGAGATGTTCTTCGTGTTGCTCTTTGTCCTTAGAGTACACAAGTATGTCGTTGATGAAGACGATAACGAATTGATCTAGGTACTGATGAAATACTCTATTCATCAGATCCATGAAGATCGCTGGAGCATTCGTTACTCCAAAGGGCATCACGGTGAACTCGAAATGTCCATATCAAGTCCGAAATGCTGTCTTCGGGATATTCTCGCTCTTTGACCTTTAACTGGTGGTAACCAGACATTAGATCGATCTTTGAGAATACCGTAGCATTCTTCAGCTGGTCGAACAAGTCTTCTATCCTCGGAAGAGGATATTTGTTCTTAATGGTCAGTTGATTGAGACCTCGATAGTCTATGCACATACGGAAAGTTCCATTTTTCTTCTTTACGAACAACACGGGTGTTCCCCATGGTGATGCACTAGGCCTGATGAACTTCTTTTCAAGCAAGCATTGCAGTTGTTCCTTCAGTTCTTCTAATGCCTTTGAAGCCATTCGATAGGGTGATTTAGATACTGGTGCTGCCCCAGGTATCAAGTCGATGGAGAACTTTATCTGACGATCTGGAGGTAACCCGATTAATTCCTCGGGAAACACTTCAAGATATCCATCCACAATTGGCACCTTGATGCGCAACTTGTCGTCTTTCTCTCCTGCTGAGATGTGGATGATGTAAGCTTGGCATTTCTCATTTCGTAATATTACTGCAGCTTAGATTGCTGATATTACTCGGGTTTCCTTCTTGGTCTTGATTTTACGAAATGTGAAGTGTTGACCATTACAGGTTTCAAGGTCGATCTCGCGTTCGGCGCATTCTATTATCGCTTCGTCCTTTGTTAACTAGTCAAAGCCTAAGATTACGCCAACGATTTTCATCTTAAGGATGTGGAGGTCGAACTCTACTAAGTAATCACTTAGCGTTAGGGGTAAATCTCAAATTCGGTCCTTAATTTCCATAGTAGTTCCAGACATTTCTTAGCGCGGCCTGCTGAGGTGGCTTAGGTTCAGCTTGAGAAGGTAGGTTCTGTCCTATAGGATTCATTGGTACAAGAACGGGGTTAACGTGGGGTCGTCCACGTCTACATCCTGGTGTCATTCTAAAGGTGGTTCTGATCGGAAAAGAATAATATTTTTACGATATGTATAGGTGCGAGAAAGTTATAAAAACATAATCGGACTAACCAAAATTAACACACAACGTTCACTGAAAACACGTGTGGTACATAATTCACCAGCTGCGCATTGGGGCCCCAATGGTACAGTGCTCACATTCGCACAGTATTCTAGGAACAACTAATGTGTCATTAAGTGATAATCAGATAAAATATGACATTTAATATATAAAGCAAGTAAAACACATTGACAAGTAGTGAGCACATAATAAGTATATATATATCTAAAAAGTTTTGGTCCTACGGAGGTCAGTCTCCTTACATTACGTCATAGAACACAAAAGGTTTCTAAGTACAATTCTAACGCATTTCCTTGCATCAGAACGGTCCACAGGCGACAAAAGGAGCGGGTTAGAGCTATGCTGCTACGGTCTGAGTAAAACGGTCATACATCTGACTACTACTATATGTCAGGAAAGGGTGGCACATCTAGGGTGTATGTATTTGTGACTACATTAAAAGGATAACTGTTTAAAAGGATTTGTCACTCTGACTGATCACTACTATCATATGGAAATACCCATCGCCGACTTCTTTCTAGGTATGTCTCCAAGTGAATGTGGGGCCTTTGTACTGGGTCTTCTATTCTCGTCCGTTCGAGTAGTCTTACTGCGATAGGACGGAGAACAACTCAGTAACCCTTCTGGTAAAATGAATCACGACTGTCAGATATGTCTCGTCTGGGGATATTGGAGTGGCTCTTGCCTTTGCACGTAGTCTCGTGAACTGGGTTATAAACACACTGATAGAATTCTAAGGTTAGCTAAGTGTCTTCTAATTATCGGGATATAACTATCTTAGGTGGATTCTTATATGGAAAGGGATTCCTAGTCAAAATTTTAGTTATTGCAGAAACATTATTTAAACAATTAAGGCACATAGTTCAAATAATCATATAACATCATTTATGAAGTTTATAACTTTACACAGATATATTTATTTCTATCATTTACTAATTATCTGTATTTCAATAGTAATATAAACGACATTTCGTGGTTCTTTCCACACCTCGTAGGTGTTGTTTCGAGTTTACGATCTTTTGATTGGAGTTTTGTTATGAAAGTCAAGTTGTCGTAATATCACAAACTTTAAGGCAATAAAATAAGAACATACCTTCGAGGAGCTTCTGACGGTAATAGGAGACACATTTCCCTTCAAGTGATTTAATTAGTGATCTATACTTACATGATAAGAAAATTTAATTAAAGAAAAAGAATTTTGGTTTGATGAAGACAATGATTTGGGTTTTGGTCCGAAAGTTTTGAACATAAGCTCTGATACCACCTGTAACGCCCCGAACCCAATATATATTAATTATATCGAATTCGAAGTGTTATTGTGATCAAAAGTCCGAACTATAAAATTTTTGAAGGAAAATAACGGGAATGAGAGATGATGAGTTTTTATGCAGCGGAAGAAATGAATAGAATAATTTTAGTAAGTATCTTACACACATTTATGTGTACATAAAACATAGTATCAACAGTAATGTTTTATTTAAGTGGGGAACTCCGTGTCGTCTCTATTACTGTCCTTGCTCCACGAAATCATAATCTGCAAGGGGTTTAGGGAAATGGGGCGTGAGAATTGAATTCTCACATATGGGTGATTTGCAACATCATGGGATTGGTAAATCCGAAATATATATTAAATTATACTCATTAATAAAGTATTTATTTTATTTAATCAGTTGACATATATAAGATTATAAAGTTTAAACGGCATTTAAGCATATTTCGCATGATATAATTGAAATAGCACAAGTTGGTTCACATTAGGCAAAGCCCAAAGTCATATCACACATTATCACAACTGTCAAACCATAAACGTACAATCATTCCACTTCCATCATAGTTACTCTTTTCAACTCCAACAAATCAACAAAGTTACTCTTTTCAACTCCAACCAAAACTTACTTCATCCAACCACACAAGCTCACATCATCCAACCTTATAACATCCCTCAAAATAAGCAAGTATCAATGGCCTTCTTCCCAGTGCGTCAAACGACAGCTGACCGGGGACCAGATCTACTTGATCAACAACCTTGATTCCGAGGGCGTCCCCGACAGCAGCCCCGGAGGTCGGATTTAAAACTCGATCCCGACTCCGTACATACTGACCTTCCACAAAACTGACTCAATAAACTTTACAAAGAATAACACTTGACTGATAACCGAACTGATTCATGCCCACGTATGGTGTTTACTCATGCAGTGGTGATCGATTCACAAAACAACAGGCTAATATATAACATATATAGTCATATCACATAATCCAAACAGTTATATAATAGGTGTTACATTTATGTTGGATTAGATATTTTTGATTTGATTTAGTCGAGTTCAGAAAATACCAGCACGCCGTTATTAATAGCAGATCAATCAACGGATCATCACCCACCTGATTGTTTCGAGTCCCGAGAATGATGTGTAGGCAGAGGGTCGAAAACCTCGTGCGCGTTCCAACTAGTACCGAATCCTAGTAGGAAGATATTTAATTAAAAGTTGACCTTTGAAAACGTTTAGGAAAACTTGAGAGTTTGTGTTACGAGAATCGAGAAAGTTGTGGTCTTATAAACTCAAAAAGGACTTGCTTAAGGGTCACACCCTATTTTGGTAAGTACACTACTTCTAAAAAGGTGAGTGTATTTACTAGTATACTTGTGGTATGACTATCTCGATTACTACAAAAACAATCTTTTGATAAGTACACCCCTTTTTAAGAGGAGGTGTATTAGGGGGGGTGTATTTACTAAAAGCAGTAGTGTAACAGGGGGTGTATTTACTGAAAGCAGTGGTGTAACAGGGGGAGTGTATTTACTGAAAGCAGTGGTGTAACATGATGGTGTATTTACTGATTTCTATGGTGTAACAGGGGGTGTATTTACTGAATTTAGGGATGTCCTTAACAAAGGCCCTTTAAGGAAGAAAATAATTATTAACCTTGGAATTATTTAGAAAAATAAGAAATTACTTAGAAAAATATTAATAAAATTAAAGAAAAGGTTTTTCTTTCTTAAGAATTCTATTTCTCATTTTAAAAGAAATCTTGAATATAAATTATATTTTTATGAATAAAACCCATTTATTAAACTTATTAATAAGCTTAGACTTTCTAAGAAGTTTATAAAAAAAATATTTTTCTTTTCTAATATTAGTAACACTTCTAAAATTGATTAGTGACACTTTCTAAACAAAAGAATAATACCATTTTCTACCTTTTTCATTTGTTTACTAAATTTTGAATATAAAACGACTTATATTTTCGTTCCTAATTTTCTAACAGTCGCACAAGGGGAAGACGAGTTTCCCTTTGGTTCCAAAAACTCAACTAATATTACTAACAACTAATTTCAGCACCACATCATCAGCTAACCAAACTAAACTAATTCATAAATACTCTTCAACTAAAACACCATTACTAAACAGCTAAACCAACAATATTAATCAACAAACCCAATAATACTAAACAACTAACTTAACAATACTAATCGATAAAATACCAACAGTCCATCTACAAGATCAATAACAAGCTCACAGGCTCCAAACCAAAAATAAATATTCTTAACTCTCAAAGTCTCAACAACGAACTAAAATTGATCAATTCCTATCTCAACTAATACAAGAATTTGAAATAAGGTTAGCAACCTTACGAGTCCGGTTCGGGGTGGTAAACGAACGGCCTAACGGCGTCGTATAATGATTCGTTCGGATAATTTTGGCAGCATAACGGCATGATTCTGGATTTTCCGAAAACAAAACAAGTAGCTATTCATTACGACGGCATCTCAATCAGAATTGAAAAGAAACAAAATCGAAACCGTAAGTATTAAATCGAAGGGGCTGTAAAATTGAAACAAATCAAAACAAACACGATTAGAGACTCACTAAAGAGGAGAGGCTGACGGAGGCGGCGCTTGGTGCAATATACGGCGGCGCGACGGCGGCGATTGCGGTGGCGATGCAAAGGTGGGCGGCGCTTGGTCGCGACGGTGTCGAAGAAGGGGGAGAGGCGACGCGGTTCCGGGCTGGGTTCTTCGATCGGAGGAAGAAGAGGCGGTGGTGAATAGAGGCGAGGCGGCGCTCGCTTGGGCTCGACGGCGTCACGATGCCTGAGAGCGGAGGGCGGCGGTGTGCGCGGCGAGCCTGTGTGCTGGAGCACGGCGGTGCTCCGCGACGGTGCTGGAGGCGTTGCAGCGCGGCGGCGACTGGAGAGAGAGGCGGCAGCTCTGCTTCGTCCGAGGTGGAGGAGAACGGCGACGATCTATTCACCGGAGAAGGAAGAGAGGGAGGCGTCGCTGGCTGGTGGCGATTGGCAGAGGAGGAAGTTGGACGGCGACTTCCGGAGAGAAAAGGAAGAGAGAAAGGGACCGAGTGAAAAATTTGGGGATTGATTTTTTTTGAAAGAGTACTGCGTAAGGTAGAGGGAGATATTTATAGAAGAAAATACTTTAATTAACTAATTAATTTAAAAGGAAAATAGTTTATGTGGCTAGGAATGAAAGTGAAATTCTTTGATATTTTCGTTCCCACTTGATACCGTTCAGAGATCGTTTGGTTTACGAGTTTAATTCTGATTTAATAATTAATACAGTTTTAAAACTAAATTAATATTTTATTATATTTTAATTATTCTCAATAAATTAAAAGGATCGAAATCCTAATTTTTAATCTTTGAATATTTAATTTCTCGTAGTCCTTTATTCGCTTTGAAAGATTCGATTCTTTCGACGAATTTAGGAATTTGTAAAAAGGGTATATATTTAAATTACACAAATAACACACAAAATAATAAAATAAAAAGAAACAAAGATAAGAAAATAAAATAAGGCTTCTAAGAAAATAAAAGGTATAAAACGGGACGGGGTATTACACATAAGACTTTATAACCTGATCAAAACACTAGGTCCAAGTGCGTGATGCCTGCTTATGTCCATAAATTGACTTCTTTAGCTTGCAAATGAGATGTTCTTGGCTTTTCTCTATAAAACCTTCGGGTTGTCGCATATAGATATCCTCTTCAAGAGCTAGCGACGTGAGCAAGAGAGCCGGCGTGATGTCGCATGTGGCCTGTGGGTTGTGGCTGTGTGACTGTGAGAGAGAGAGTTAGTTCCACCGAATGACCGCATGTGGGGTGCCGACACCGTGAGCAAGCGGAGAGAGGAGGTGAGGTGAGGTGAGAAATCAGAAAACCCTAACTGGGTAAGTGAGTACGCTACTTCTGTTTCTACTTTCTGGACTTGGTCTTTTGTTCAATAATTCAATTAGTTAAGTTTAATTTTTTCTATAAATAATATAGGTGCAGATAAAAAAAAATTTAATGGTCGGGCCGGCCCATGGCCCGTCAGGCCTATGGGGTCGAGCCCAAACGACCTAATTTTTGGGCTGCCATATTCCTGGCCTAGCCCGGCCCATATCCCGGGGGTGGGTCGGCCCGTTGGATCGCCCAAGTTGCCAGCTCTAGGTGTCACTGAAGAGTGCTGTGAGACAGATGAAAAATGAAAGTGTAAAAAATTCTCTGGAACACAATGAAATACTTGAATTATTTGACCATAATTAAATTTGTAATATTTTGATGGAACAATCCCCAAAGAATTGCTCTACATATATACAAGAATTCTTATACCAATATACTATATATATATATATATATATAAATCGTGATCGCACTGGAGTAATTCTAGTGTTATTAAATGTTAAAACTGAATTTCAACAAAAAAATATGTCTCTAACGGAGTGTCAAAAGGGGCTTTGTGAAACATGAACGATATACTTTAAGAGCTTTCTGAAAGGAAAAAAGAATTGTTTAAGGGCCTAATGAAACAAAAATGTATAGTTTAAGAGCTTTTTAAAATAAAAATTTATTCAAGGGTTTTTCGAAACAAAATTTGACAGTTTGGGGGTATTTTGATACATTATGCCTAATATAAAACATTGTCATTTGGTAATCATATTTAATTCCGGTTCCTGGCCTTATTAGCATAAATTAACTTTCATCCCTTCTAAAGTTTATCATGACCAATCCATGTCTCGTCTCACTGTAAATGCTTTCACGCAAAAACTCTTAAAATAAATATTGTCCAACCCTATTTGGATTTGAGGGTGTTTGCCATTGATGTATTTTATCAAATTATGTTGTTCGCAAATTATTTGGATATCGACTAAAATAATATTTATTTAAGTTTGTTTATTGATTTTTATGAACCGAGCTTAGGTATTAACATGAAGACCTGAATATTATCTATTATGGACTATTGATTTATAAGTTAAGGTAGCAACACTAAGGCTTTGGGAGAACTTGTAGAAGTCAACTCATTATGAAGTATACCTATAAGATGAAGTGTTCAAAAGGACCAAGTGTTGCAAGAAATATTTAAGATACCAGTTAGAGGCAGACGTAAAACAAAAACTCATAAACATGAAGAATACCTAATGGTCCTTGAATAACATATGTATTTAGGAATTTTTTTTTAAAATAAATAAATTACCCTCGATGTGTTTTGCTTGAAAACCATATGCATTTGACAGTTTATAGTATAAAGCAATAAAGAACACAATGATGTAAAGTGGTTAAGAGACACAAGCTCCTACATCCACTATCCTCATTGAATAGAAGAATTCCTTCACTGGAATTAGCTTGTTTTTAACGGGCCAAGGTGCACTGATCAGATAACCTCTCTTAAAAAATCCCGATCAATCTCCTGTTCGTATGTTCCTTTACGGAACTGCCTCTAAGCTGGTCTTACACCCCTCCGTGGAATTGTCTCATATCTGGACTCATATCCTTCTCAGGGAAGGTCTCATGATAACCTAACTTCACCACTAACTCTCGAGATAAGGTTTAGGTTTTGTTTTGCTTTCTAACTAGGTGTCATTTTTCCTTACATGGTTTTAACCTTTAAGCTAAGGTAGGGAAAATCTCTCTAAACTTTTGATATATATGATGAGCTCGGATACAAACTAGAACACTCTTATATGAAATTGAATAACTCAGGGTCAGTGTTCTTCAATGAAGATGCTTGAAGATTTGGCTCTATTGGGTTCACTTGCATCCATCCATCTCTCTCCCCATTTACTCCTTTGATGAAGATTGAGTTTGTATTTAGATTGTGGATTTGAATAATACCGTTGGAGAGAGTCACATTCAAATCCAGACTATTCATAGAGTGAAATTCTCCTTTTCAGAGTAGCTCTGATCTTTTCAGCTTTTATCGGACTTGTTGCCTTTTTTTATTGATCCATGTTAGTTGAGTCTAACGGCTCTTTTATTCAAGATACTTGATCAAGGTAGTCCTGACTTCAGGTGACTTGTCTTCAACTGACTTGAAGATCTTCATGAGAATTAACCTCAGGAACTTGTCAGTCTTCAGGGGACTTTTCTTTAGGAGACTTGGAGATTTTCAGGGAAGTTGACTTCAGGCAATTTGTCAAGCTCCCCAAGGTCCTCCGTAGTCTGACTTCTTCAGGATCTACGAGGCTCAACACTAGTCTTCAGGATTATGCTCTTGATTGAATAGTCCACTGACCAACTTAGAAAGATCGGGTTTATACTCAATAGGACTTTCTTCAGGATTGTCTTCAGGTCTTTAGGATTATGACTTTAGGCTTCAGTCTTGTTTATCTTCAGTTGAGTTCCCCCTTAACTGAGTACCTTTAAAGCAAGATAAACTAACCTATCATGAACCTTTACAATCGTGACTGCATATTTCCTATTACAAGCTGTTTTGGAAAATCATTAAAACTAAATATCCCAAGAAAACAAATAGTTAAAAGAGATAAACATGAGAGTCAATAAATAAACATGAATGTAGTGACTCAAAGTCAATTAGAATCATATGTTGACAAATATACCTGCCCAATTAACATAGACTAATAAGAAGTCGACAACAATGCGGATACTAACAATATTTTACCGCTAAAATTGCAACAATGTTAGTCCAACCTCCATTCAATGTAAACTTGCACAAGTATGCTAGTTCATATACCCAACAAATTCGAAGGACTGCACACAGAATAACTAGTTCTACTAGTAATATTTAAATCTACATTATAAATACAAATAAAAACTTCAGGAATAAGATTGCAAAAATTCTCCGAGCATTCAAACATTCAAACAAATTCGAACAAGAACATCAAAATCCTTAAGTTTAAAGAATCTGTCAAGCACTTAGATTTTACTATACGTTCAATTGAGTGTTCAATATGTATTCAAAATTTTACAATTATATTCAAGCTCTTAGAAGAGAATTTCTACCCTTAGCCTTTGAGCTTATAACATTGTAAATGAATTCTCACTCAATTGAAAAAATTAAACACTTATATCCTTGAGTGAGTCCTTCAATTATGAAGTTTAAGCTATTAGTTGAAGAAGTTAGCTAGTAGCAAGCTTCTTAAAAGTGGATTAGACACAAAAAATACTAGAGGGTTGAAATCATTGTGAATGGTGTAGAGAATCCACGTGTGCGTGATAGTTTAATTCAAGTTCCAAAGGAATATTTCTCCACTGACAAAGAAAAGTTGACGTAAAAAGGTTTCTTTGTACCACTATAAAATTTATGTTCTCTACTATTTTCATACTTAATTATGGTCACTTGCATTTTCAAAAAAAACAAAAAAAGTCAACTGTCTCAAACCTGCATGAATCAACTCAACAGACAAAACAATAATCCAGTACACACTATTTTTCCATAATTTTTCTATGAGTTAAAAAAGAAAGTAATAGGTTAAACGAGTATAAACCAGGTTGTACACTTTACACAAGGTAAAATTAATGGAAGTCACAGTGCTTGGATATATACTTGATAATAGATTTTATACCAATAAGCTTAACACTTTCACATTCACATCGTTGTTATTTGAGATTGATCTCACAGGTCATCCTACTCGTCACTTCCGCTGATTAGTAATATTTCACATCTTTAATTGAAATGCGAATAAAAAAAACCTATTCATCTCCCTCTTTAGACTTTTTCCATTAATCATTATTTTCAAGACCTAAAATATATATTATGCAATGACGTGTACGGAGTGGTACACAATTTAAATGTATTTATTGTGCAATATATATCTTATACATATGGATGGTTAACAAAGAAAAAAACTTGAAGGTCGATAACCCTTTTTTTGTAGTCTATTACACGAGTCTACATTTTCTAGTCTTTTTGTGAGTTTATCGCCTAATTGCTTCCATTAACCACCTAAATATGTTAGACACGTTGTCATGTTGACGGAGTTAAAAATTATGCTCAGAGGCGCTCAATCAAGATTAGTGATTAACAATTTCATGTCTTATTGGTGTTTCATTGAATCAATTTTTTGTGGATGTATATAGCTGAAGTATAATATTTAACTCAACAACTAATCAAACAATAAATATAATAGTCATGAAATAAATGTACACAAGAGTTAGCAAGAATTAAATGGTTCTTGCTTTAATGAGGACATAGACTTTTGGTATTAAACTGTTTTGTATAAACTAGGAATCTGCTCTCTAGTTTGTTAACCTCTTAAACTCCAATCTATGTGTACAATTTATTTTCCCTCTCTAATCTGAAGATCTTTTTACATAGAGATTCATACCTCTATTTTATGATGAAATCTTTGGTGGTCACACACTCAGTCTCGACCCTTCGATTGATCTAAAGGTTCTCTATTATTAGTATTTAATAGTTTGTTCCATTAACTCTTCTAGTATTTACGGGTAGAGTTGTCGAGACTGGCCGACGGGCCAGGTCGGGTCAAAACCCGCAAAAGCCCGATTTTTGGCGGGATGGACCAAAAATTTGGTGGGATGCTAAACCCTCCAACCCAACCCGCTTATTGGCGGGCTGCACGTTTAGAGTGAATGAGCCATAATTAATTTTTTTAATATGTTTTTTTTTTTGAAAAATTAAATTTAAAAGTTCTAATACATAAAATTCAACAAAATCAAAGCGAAAACCTACAAAATTACCCTCAATTTTGTAGGTAAATTATTTTTTGCCCTCATTTAAAAAAAACTAGTCGCTTAACACGTGCGTTGCACATTTTCCGTAACACACATTTTCCGTTAATTTTCAACAATCGTTGACATGTAGTTTACACGATAAAACTGAACAAACTATTATAAATTAAGGAGACGCTTGGTTAACAATTCATCAATGGTAATGAGAATGAAAATTATTTTCCATTTATACCCCCATGATAAAAGTGATATGTTGGGGGAAGAATTGTTACAATTGTGACTCTATTGCTAATGGCATGCCCCAATTTTGGAATAGGAGTGGGCAACAAATGGTTGTTGATAGAGGAAGAGGGGAGTGATTGAGGAGGAGGATTGTAGGAAGAGAATAGGGTAATCAAAATGGAGTAGTGATTACCTTATTTAGGAGAGGAGGTAGTGATTTTATTCTCATTAAACATCATAATTACACTAATTTTCTATGTCATTCCAATTACCATTGAAGAGTTCCTAACCAAGCACCCCCTGAATTTGCTTAATTTATTCTAAACAAACTCTGATATGGAGATCCTTCGACTCACGTCCATTCTCTCGTCTCTCCTCTATTCAAGACAACACTCCAATAACTAACTTTCTCTTTCACTTCACAATGTCTTCTCACCAACATTGGTGAGTCAATCTTTTAGCTTCTCAAAACTAAAATTTTCTTTTGTTCTAAGAATACTTCATCCACATTGGCGAGACAAACTTTGAGCTTCTCAAAACTAAAATCTTTACCTGGAATCACAATTAGCAATATTGAGGTGCAAAATAATTTCTAGCAATTGCAAAAGTATATTATTTCTATATGACTCACTAAACCTCTGAGAGGGTAAAAAAATAAAATTTAACATAGTCAAATATAAACAATAAAAATGGGGAGCATTCATTAACCATTAAAAAACAAATCATCCAAAATATTATTTTTCTAACATGTATCGAGATTTTTAATAAAGGATAACATAAGAACATTTCTTATCCTGGTAACTATTCATTGGCAACCTACTGTAAATTGGTGATTGTGTATTAACTTCTTTAATGGGGTGATGGTCCCGTTTTCGAAGGGCAAAATGAGAATTCAGGAGCAAATTTTTTTTTAAAACCTTCGTGCCGCACCCTGACTAAGTTCAGTGACGAAATACTCAAGTCACTGCGTTGCTACGAGTCAGAGCACTTAAGTCAATGCAGCTGACCTTCGAGCTCAGACTCGTAACAAGGCAGTGACTCGAGAGACTGAACTCTCGAGTGCTAGCCTGATTCAGTCAGTGAGATGAATCTCCCTGACTGAAATGCTTAACTAAAGTTTTCTTAACAAAGCTCTCAGTGAGCTGATTTTCACAGTACTTTAGTAAATACTTTGAAAGATAAGTACGCTCAGTTTAACGTGGTTCAGAGACTCAAGCTCTTACATCCACGGCCTGATTTAACAGGAAATCCACTACTTGGAATTCTTGTTTTTAACGTGCCAAGGTGCACTTACAACTGGACTCACACCACTCCCTGGGCTGCCTCTCCTCACCTCACTACAAGCCTAACAATCTTCTGAAAGGGTTTAGTTTGGTTTGGTTTTCTCCAACTAGGTGAGGTTTTCCTTTACAATGTGTTAGCCTTAAAGCTAAGATTAGGAAAACCTCTCTAAGCTAAGAGTTACAAGCTTGACACTCAATGAATATAAGTGATAACCCTAAAGGTCAGTGTCGTGGGTGTGTAATACTTCCTTATGACTCCCTAACAACTAACACACCCTCACAACTTGTAGGTGTTTATTTTCTTCTTTCACACAATACAACACACTTTACAATGAAGCTATTGTTGATGACCTTTTCTAACTAAGAAGGTTAGTGGCTGTTTTTCATCTAATGAAGATCACCAAACAAGAATCAAGATCATAGAATTTTGCTAAGTAAAGCTCAAGTAATAATTTGACAAGAGTTTTGACTTGTATTGAATTGTTCTCCCCTTTTTCTTGTACATGAAGGGAGTATTTATAGACATACAAAGAGGACATGTGTCACCATCTTGGTGGCTTAACCATTGGATCTTTGCCAAGTGTTAGGACACTTGTACAACATCTACACTATTGCTCATTGGATGGGTGCCAAGTGTTAGGACACTTGGACCATATCTAGGCTAGTGACTCTTGGGATTCCCAATGTTGTACTTGGTCTTTGGCACTACTGATATGCTCTCGACGGTGACCGTCTGCTCGCTTGTACGTCTTCGTTGGATGTTGTGATCCTTTGCGTTCTGAGCTGTTCACTCCTTGCTTGGGATTGTTTTACAATGTTGCTCGCTCCATAACGAAGCTGTTCGCCTGAGTTGATTTTGGTTTGAGTTGCTTGCACAGCTGTTCTTTGCAAGGCTGTTCGCCACAATATCTTTCTTACCACGTTAGAGCTGTTTTGCAAGGCTGCTCGTCCCACCAGGCTGTCATCTCTTTGCTAAACTGCTCGCCCTGTACGACTGTTTGCCCCACAAAGCTGTTAGCCTCTTTCATTTGTCATCCTGTTATCAAGTTTAATGATAATCTTTCGTTGATTAAATGCAAAGTTGTTCGCCTATCAACAATTGCCCCCTAGCTTGGCCTTATGTTGAACATGGGTTGATCAACTGAGACCAAGCTACAACTTCTTCTTCGAACAATGGGCGAGCAGAAAGGGAGTATGGTTGGTTAAGCGGGCGAGCATCCGAGTAGGCGAGCAATGGGAACTTAAGCGCGCGACCAACAGCGAACGCCCCTTCGTGTCGCGACGGTTGGGTTCCCGAGGCACGGAATGCGAGGCGTCGCGTCAGTCACGCGCGACCCCCAATTTGCCCATAGGGGCCTATAATATTTTGCAAATGTTGCATTTTCGCCCCGGCCTCATCCTTATAAATAGGCGTCAGTTTCTTCTTCTTTCTTCTTTCTTCTTTCTGAATTTCTCACGCTTCCGCCATTGACAAACATTTCAAAGCTTTTCCGTCTTCGTGATTCTTGCATCTAGATTCTAGATTTCGATTTGTCGAAGGTAATTTATTTCATATTCTCTCTTTCTTTAAATCTCTATTCTGTATTCTTTCTTTCTCTTTCGTAACCACGACTGTTACTCCGGCCGTGAACCGCCTTCGCGCCGCCGTGCCGTTGATTCCATTACCATCGTAACTTCTCCATCGCCGGCACTATCCTTGTATATTACATCACACTTAGCCAAATCCCTATATCATTTTTTTTTTTTTTTTTTTTGAATGGATTTTTCCCCCTCAAGTTCCTCCCAATCCGGACCCGGGCGAAACCCGGAAAAGAGACCCGTAGATTTGGATTCTCCGCGCAGATCTGTTCGCCAAGCATTGGCGAGAAACCCGCGCACGCTATTGGTGGACGAAGACACGGACTCCGATGCAAATTCGGTTGTTCGCTCGGTAGAGACATACGCTGTTGATCGCTCAGGCGAGCAGGAAAAAATGTCTCCCCTTGCTCGTGAACCCGAAACTTCTTCCAACTTGGGGGAAGACTCTGCAGAAGTGGCCGCGGAGATAGAGGGTTCAATCGACCTAGGGGTCGACCAGCGAGGTGGCGAGCAACTATGCCCCACTCTCACTTGGGAGTTTTTAAGGGAGATCAACTTCCCCATTGCTCAAACTACACCAGAATCCCGGATCCCAGAAGGAGTTGTTCGTGACACCGAGTGGGCGGACTACTCTGCTCGCTACTCGAAGACTTTTGCCCCCACATCGAGGGTAATCATGAAAGCTCAGGATGGGGATTATGCGGCGAGCAGAGTTGCCAGTGTTGTTGTTGAGGACGATTTGGCGAGCATCCGTGAGACATACAAGATCCCCTACGATATTTTCATGTATGTGCCGAAGAAAGGAGAGACTGCTGATCGCCCCCCTCCTGGCTGCACGGCGATCAACTTGGATGTGTTGAACACGGGTTTCCCGCTCCCCGTTCATCCGCTCATCGGCCGTTTCCTATCCGACATGAACCTGGCGATCACTCAAATTACTCCAAATGGTTGGAGTAGTCTTCTAGCCTTCATGACTCTCTTTGGTCTTGAAGGCTACAAAAATAAGATAACAACCGCGGAGATCCTTTACGCCTTGACCATTTCCGAGGATGGTGCTGGATGGTATTACGCCAAGGCGAAAACCGGATTGAAACTCGTTGAGGGAGTTCCCAATAAGATTAAGGGTTGGCATTGCCAATTCTTCTTCATTGGTGGAGATTGGCGAGCAACTGAGGGATTTGCTGGCGGGCAGGCGCGCATCATGTCGCCTGAAGGCTTTGGAAAAATCAAACGTAGGGTTAACTTTGTCTTGCTAGTTCATAAGTAGGACTAATTTTAATCCTTTTCGTTGTTTTGCAGGTCCAAGGAACTTGAAGTAGGGGCACCCCGACATCAGTGACGAGTTCCTCTTCACCTTAGCCATCATCTCTCTTCGCGACGTTGCTAGTCGCGACATACACCATCTCTCGAAGGCTCATTATCGCAAACTTGCTGGCTTGATCACGAGTCCTCACCATCTTGAAGCCCAAGCCGCCGTCCCAGAAGGTAACTTTTTATTCTTGCTCGCCATTCATTTTTGCTCGTCCAATATTCTTGCTCACCTAACGTCTTTTTCTTGTTAGATCAACAAGTCACTGTTGCTATCCCGGCCGTGCCCGAATCGTACTATTTGCTCGCCGGATGAGTTAAGCAAATGGCGGACGCTTCAAGGAGGAAGATGGATCCTCCCCTTGCCATCATGCGTCTCCGGGCAGGGGAGAACCCCACTGGTCGCCCAGCTCCCGGAGCTGGTCGCCGCAAGCCTGCGGCCAAAATCACTTCCTCACCGCGAGATGTGAGGAAGGAGAAAGAGAGGGAACGAGAGAGGGAAAAAAGGAAAGTGCCGCGGGACGATGATGCTCGCGGCACTCGCGGTGATGATCGCGCCTCCAAGCGATCAAAGACCATGGTAGAGGCGAGCAGTGCTGCTCCCCGGTCTCCAACCTCTAAGTCCACCTCTTTGGAAGTGGTGGACGAACGGCAAGTGGTCGCCGGCCTGGTGGCGGCCAAGAAAGGGGACAATCCCAAAGATACCTCTTATCTAGGTTGGGACCCCGTCAAAATCAAGGAGTAAGTCAAATGCCTTCGCCTTGTTTGTTGTTCGCCGCTTGGCGCGATGTTGCTTGACCACTGACTTCTGTGCTTTCTGTTTCAGGTATAATCCGGCGCTTTATCCTGGCCGCGGGACTACCCTTCACTATCTTTCAGTGGTGAAGAATGCACCTCCTTCATTCTCCGACATACCTGATGCCCCCGTTCGCCGAGCAGCCGAGATGGTTCCAAGGGCTTGGACAAAATCGGCGAACGCCCTTGTCACTGGCCAATCTGCTAGTGATAATGTTCGTTTGATGGCCTACAATACTAGCCATCAATTGGTCCAGTCCCAAATGCTGCTCGACCAAGTCATGGACCTCGAGCGAACAAACCGCGATCTGGGCCGTCGCGTGGAGAGGATGGACGAGGAAAGAGCCTCTGCCATCAAAGAATGCAAGGCCGAGCATGCTAAGATGCTGGCTTTGATGGAGAGGAAGATGGAGGCCTCGTTGACTGGCGAGAAGAACGCCTTGGAGAAGGCGGAGAAGATGCTGCTGGAGGTGAAGTCCTCAGACTTGAGAGCTGAGAGAGCTGAGAAGGAGCGAGCAGACTTGTCCGCTCGGTTGCTCGCTGCCGAGGAGCATGTCAAGAGGCTGGAGGAAGAGCGCCAGAATCTGATCGAATACGAAGTCCATGAGCAGGAAGTGATGGACAAGACCAATTTTGGGTACATTTGTGCCTTTGCAGAATGTTTACGGTCTGTTCACTTCGCTCACGATCATAACCAAGATATCCGTGATGCGGTGAAGGCGGACTTCGTTGAATACGTGAAAAATTATCCTCCTCCTCCTGGCTCGACTTTGTTCGTCTCCGATTTAGCCGACCTCGGCTTTCCTTTGGAAGTCTTCGGCGAGGACGTCGACATTGCTGCTCCTACTTACGGCGGTCAGCCTGACCCTGCTCCAGCGGCGACCAACGCGGCAGCCGCTGATGAGGTTTTTGAAGGGTTGTCTTCGCTTCCCTTGACCCCCATAGACGGGGCTGGTACAAGTGCCCAGGGCGAGCAGCCGGGCGCGCCGGCGACCAGGACTGAAGATGCTCCTCCTCCTCCTCTTCCTTGAAGACTTTAGTTTTTTCTTACAATAGGATGTATAACATTTCTGTATTTCTCATTCCTATTGTAAAACTTTTTGATCTAATGAAATGAAGATTTTTTGTTCGTCTACAAGCTTATGCCTCTTCATTTGTCTTTACTTAACTGCTCGCCTCTTTGTTTGTCTTACTTAATTGCTCGCCTATTGTTTTTTGCTCATGACAGTTTTTAAGTGTTCCTTTTTCCTTAAGGTAAACACTTAAATTTTAAGTTGGTCATTTGGTTCTTACAGAACTTGACCTTTAGTTGTTTGGGCCATTTTGGTCGCTCGTGGACTTGGCCTTGCATTAATGTGGGCTATTGGTCCGTTATGGACTTAGCCTTATTTTTGCTTTTAATAAGCTTTTCTGTTCGTCTTATAACAGACTCGTATTTTGCTAATTTTTGGGCGAGCAACTAAGTAATTTGGACTTGAGGCTTAAAAACTAAAATTCAACAAGACAAAAGATTAAAGCAATTCTGCTCGCCTAGTAAGATAAATGCAAATCTGCTCGCTTATAAACTTGCGCAAAAATTTCAAAAATTTACAAAGGATCTATTTACAAACTTTCTAAGACTTACAGGACTTCATTGGTAGTACTTCTTGAGTAAAGTTGTATTCCAGGAGTATTGGGACGACTTGCCTTCCATATCTTCAAGGTCGTATGTGCCGTTGTGCCACTTATTCGTCACCTTGTATGGGCCCTCCCAAGTCGGGCCGAATACTCCTGGTGGTATTAAAACTTTTCGAAGTACCAAGTCCCCAATTTCGAATTCTCTTGCCTTTACTTGAGAATTGTAGTACTTTGCTGCTCTTCTTTTGTAGATTGCATTTTTCAATTCTGCTGTTATTCTTTTTTCTTCAAGCAAGTCCAACTCTGCTGCCATTGCAGAGTTGTTTGTTTCTTCGTCAAACGCAGCTGTTCGTTTTGTCGGGACTTTTAACTCAATCGGAATTACTGCTTCTGTCCCGAATGCCATTGTGAACGGTGTTTCGCCTGTACTTGTTCTGTGGGATACTCGGTATGCCCACAACACCTCTGGTAGCTCTTCTGACCATTTTCCTTGCTTGTCAACCAAACGAATCTTCAGTATATGCTTGATTATTTTATTCACTGCTTCCACTTGACCGTTTGATTGGGGGTGGTATGGTGTCGAGAAATGTTTCTTTATTCCCCATTTTTCGCAAAAATCTCTGATCTCTTTTCCCTCAAACTGCTTTCCGTTGTCCGTCACTATCGCCTGAGGGACCCCGAAACGACAAACAATGTTTTTCCAGATAAAGTTGATCATTTTCTCCTGTGTGATTCGCCCGAGTGCTTCTGCTTCCGCCCACTTCGTGTAGTAGTCCACAGCCACCACCGCGAATCGAACATTTCCTTGTCCTGGGGGAAAAGGCCCGATAAGGTCAATTCCCCATTTCGCGAACGACCATGGACTATTGACTGAAATCAATTCATGTGGGGGTTTGTGAATGTTTGGGGCAAACAATTGACATCTATGACAAGTTCGGGCAATCTTGATTGCATCTTGAAGGAGAGTTGGCCAGTAATATCCTTGCCTTATTGTTTTATGTGCCAAAGCCCGTCCTCCGGCATGATTTCCGCATACACCTTCATGGATCTCTTTCAGCACTGTTTGTCCTTGCCCCCTAGCCAAACATTTCAGAAGTGGGAGCGAAATTCCTCTCTTGTACAACTGTCCGTCCATCATGGTGTACCTTGCCGCTCTTTTAACCAACTTGTTAGCTTCGAATGGGTTGTCCGGTTTTTTATCGTTTTGCAAATATTCAACGATCGGCATCCTCCAGTCGTCTTCTTCGAAATTTTCGTCGATCTGATAGATCTTGTAATCTTCGGTTGATGGTTTGGACATTCTTGTTAGCGTCACTTCCGACAATTCTGCTGGTCCGGTGCTGGTTGCTAGCCTGGCTAATGCATCTGCTTGAGCATTATTGTCTCTTGGTATTTGTTCAATGTATATTTGTTCGAACAAAGAGGCCAAGTGAGCAACAATCTTTTGATACAAAGCCATGTCTTCATCTCTTGCTTCATATTCTCCTCGGACCTGGTTGACGATCAATTGTGAATCTCCAAAGATTTGCAACCTCCGTACTCCAACTGCTAATGCCAGGCGTAACCCAACGATCACAGCCTCGTACTCTGCTTCGTTGTTCATCGCCATGAACTCGAATCGAACAGCTGAAGTAAAAACCTGCCTATCTGGGCTTATCAATACTATACCTGCTCCCGATGCTGTATTGGTTGACGACCCATCAACATACATGTGCCAGGGATGGCTATGTCCTCTCGTTGGATCTTGGGGGAAAGTTAGTTCGACTATAAAGTCTGCTAAGGCTTGCCCCTTGATCGCTGTTCGAGGAACATACGAAATCCCGAACTGACTGATTTCCAAGGACCACTTTAGGAGCCGACCAGCCGCATCGGGTCTATGCAGTATTTGCTTGAGTGGGAACGTTGTCAACACTTCCACCTGGTGGTCGAAAAAATATGGACGAAGTTTCCTGACACTCATTACCAACGCATATGCTAGCTTTTCTGTTGGTGAATATCTGAGCTCTGCTTCGTGCAAGGCATGACTTACATAGTAGATGGGCAGGTGGAACTTTCCTTCTGCTCGAACGAGCACTGAACTGATTGCTACCTCTGAGGCCGCCAAGTACAAGTATAACTTTTCCCCTGGGATTGGCTTGGCAAGAATTTTTGTATCACTGAGGTACTCTTTCAGCTGCTCGAACGCTTGTTGACAGGCGTCTGTCCATTGAAACTTTCCTTTCTTGATGGCCTCGAAGAATGGCCTGCACTTATCTCCGGATCTTGAGACGAACCTGTTCAGAGCTGCTAGGCATCCGGTGAGCCGTTGGACTTCTTTGACTGATCTGGGTGGTTGCATCTCCATGATCGCTTTCACTTTTACGGGATTTGCTTCAATTCCACGCTGACTAACCAGGTGTCCCAAGAATTTCCCAGAATGGACCCCGAAACTGCTTTTCTTGGGATTCAGCTTCATATTGTAGGTCCGAAGTATCTCAAATGTTTGAGCCAGGTGCTGTAAGTGTTCTTCCTTTTTTGAGCTTTTGACAACAATGTCGTCTACATACACTTCCATCGTCTTCCCGATGTGATCATCAAACATCTTGTTGACCAGCCTCTGATATGTAGCTCCAGCATTGATTAGCCCAAATGGCATTCTCTTCCAGCATAGCAAGTTCTTGTTGGTGTAGAACGCAGTGTGCTCTTGATCATCGGGATGCATCGCGATTTGATGATATCCTGCGAATGCATCCATGAACGTTAGCAGCTCATGTCCGGCGGTGCTATCAACTAGCTGGTCAATGTGAGGCAATGGGAAGTTGTCTTTCGGGCAGGCGGCGTTAAGATCTGTGAAATCGATGCAGAGTCTCCATGCTCCAGTTGCTTTCCTGACCAAAACTGGATTTGCCACCCATTGCGGGCATAACGCTTATTTGATTAAGTCGTTATCCAGCAGCTTTTTGACTTCCACGTCGAGCGCCTCGTATTTGTCGGGTCCAAATTTTCTCCTCTTCTGATGGACTGGCCTCTTCCCCGGGTCGATGTTGAGCCTGTGACAAGCATGTTCGGGGCTGATGCCCACCATGTCTGCATGCGACCATGCGAACACATCGAGGTTTGCTTTAAGAAACTCAATCATGTTGGTCCTGTACGGCTCTGGTAGCTCGGACCCTATGAAGAGTTCTAAGCCCTCTTGGTTCGGGTCGACTTTTACAGTTTCCAACTCTTCGACCGGGGTAGCCCTTCGTTTTTGGCCTTTCCATCTGGGGTCAATAATGGGCCCTTCTATCTTTGGCTCGTCTTCGATTCCCATCGGTTCTGCCCCCAGTCGTGGCTCTATGTCTTCTGCATCAACGTCCATTGCCCTTGTTTGTTCTTCTTCGTTGCTAGTAGTAGCAGCTTCTGTTCCTCCTGCTTGGGCGAGCTGTTCGTCTTCGCGTTCCTGCTCGCCCTCGTCCAACTGTGCGTCTACGCATATCTGCTCGCCAATGCGCAGCTGTTCGTCTGCGCACAGTTGCTCGTCGCTGCGTGGTTGTTCGTCTGTGCAAAGCTGCTCGTCGACTTCCATTATTTCAGTGTCAACAGAAGTCATGGCCTCGCTATCGTCTCCGTCCTTGTCTGAGCACTTATCCGCCATGTTGACTTGATGATCCTGCAACTGTATTTGCAACAGACACGCACGAGCTTTCCTTTGATCTCCTTTAACTGTACCTGCACCCTTCTTTGTTGGAAATTTTAGACAATAATAGTACGTTGAAACAGCTGCTTTAAATTCATGCAAGAAAGGACGGCCGAGGAACCCGTTATAGGTGGACTGTTGGTCTACAACCAGGAAGTCTACCATTCTATTCATTTTCCTCTCCGGGTCCTCGATTGATACAAGCTCAACTGCCAACGTAACTATTCCTAGCGGGGTAGTTACAGCATTTCCAAAACCCACAATCTTGTGATTACAATCTTTGATGTACTCAGCACAATCTCCTAGCTGGTCCACCGTGCTCTTGAACAGGATATTCGTGTAGGAACCAGTGTCGACAAGTAGACGATGTACTTTTGTCCCCATAATATTGGCGCAAATGACCAATGAGTCGTTGTGGGGGGTAAGTATCCCGTCTAAGTCTTTTTCTGAGAAAGTCAGGTCCCCTGTTTGCTTGGTCGATGGATTTACCCCCACTTCCATTACTTGATCTACTGCCCTCAGCTCTGCCTTCCTCTTTCTTTTCGACACAGGTGGTCTCCCATCAGAGCAACCACCTACTGGCCCAGTGGGTTCCAGCATCAGGATTTCCGGGATATGCCTTGCTGGGGCTGCTGGGACCTTCCTTCCCCTCTTACCAACTTTGCTTGGTTGGTCATCACTATCTTCGTCATCCGAACTGGATTGTACAGGCGCCCTTGGTCTTTTACCTGGTTCCCTCTTCACGAATTCGGACAGCTTCCCTTCCTCATAGAACCTCCACAACTGCTTCAATAGATCTCGGCACTCGCTCGTGAAGTGGCCGATGTTCTGATGATAAGCACAGTATTTGTTCGGGTTCAGCTTACCTTTCTCTTGTCTTATCTTCCGCGGCTCTGACAACATCTCCCTGTCCTTAACGTTGTTGTACACAGCATCCACGGACATAGTAAGGACTTGACTCAATTTTTCTTTCAATTCAGCTCCATCATTGAATGACTTCATGTTCTTCGGAGCTTTGTAATCACTTCCTCCCGACTTCTTGTTAGACTTTTTTGGATCAGTCTTGTCTCCCATCTCTCGGTGTAAGGCCTCCTGCATTGAAACGTGAATTCCCGCTTTGTGTCTGAACTCTGTGTATGTTTTCGGGCAAGTTAGATGCATTTCCTTCCACAAATCAGTTCCTTTCTTTAAACCAGCCATCACTGCCACAATTTTCGTGTCCTCACTCACCATCTCGCCCTCCAGTAAGACTTTATCAAATCTTTCCAGAAATTGCTTGTCAGACTCCTCGTCTCCTTGCCTAATATCTGCCAGACGGTGTCTGTGGGTCAAGTAGGACCCGGCAGTTGAGAAGTGAGATAGAAATTCTTTGCTTAGCTGGGCAAAAGAGTTGATGGAGCCAGGAGCCAGTGCTGAAAACCATCTGTGCGGGCCATCTCCCAGGGTGAGTGGAAAATTTCGGCATTGCGTGGCGTCGGTCGCCCCCATTGAGATCATAAAACCCGAATACTTCGTCACATGAATACGGGGGTCCGACGTTCCCTCGTATAGATTGATGGCTGGGAACTGTATCTTCTTCTGGATCGGTGCACTGAGGATAGACGGAGATAATGGTGAAGATGGGAGAATGATTGATCCGACACCTCTCTGAGACTCCAACTGTTTCTGCAATTCTTCAATTGCCTTTCTCATTTCCTGCAACTCATTCGGGGGAGTTCTCCCGATGGAAGGCTGTTCATCGTGATTGGGTTCAGTGACCTCTTCACGATGCAGTCCCTTGCCAACGGGACGTTTTTCCTGAGTTGTCTTCCTAGCAGCGTTGCTAGCTCCATTTGGCCCTAGCCGGCCAAAAGCTGACCTACGGATTCGGTCATGCACTGATGGGCGAGCAGGATGGTGTGATCGCTCCTCATGCCTTCGGGATGGCTCCCTCCTATTCACATTCCTTGTTCCTAATCTCTCCAAAGCACTTGTCCGGGAAGTACTTTTGCTTGATTCATCTGCTCGACTCGGTGATGATTCTCCTCTGCTTCCTAGACGTTCGCTCAGTGGAGCCTTTCCTTTATTTCTGCGAACTTCCTCGCTGTCGGCCTCGTCCCGACGTGCATCTTCTCTCATTTTACTCCTTTGTTCGCCAGTACGCTCCTGCTCGCCTGTTCGTCTGGTCGTCACAGGTGCTCTTGACGGTCCTGCTATATGTCGATTTTGCAAGGATTGAAGAACAGCAATGGTTTTTGCTAGCTCTTCGGGATTTTGAGCAAGAGCTTCAACTTCTGGTGGAATCGTGTCAATAGTGACTTGTATATTCCTCTGCGAAGTTGCTCTCACTGTCCGTGCATGTCCTTCGGTGGAAGAAACCCTAGTTCTTGGTCTACGACTTGGAGATATACTTGAATGTCGTTCTTCTTGCGATCTAACCATCTTGGCTATCGAAATGTGGGTAAATAAGCAAATGGATGAAGTAATCTTGTACTTACAGACACCTTTTCCAAGGATTACTAGCCTTGTGTATGATTGTAAAGGTTTGAAAACCCTAGTTCATGCACACATGCATTGAAATCCTTAAAGTGTTGTAAATCTTTGTCCTAAGACTATGCACTTTTGTTTTCCGGCAGCCTCACCCCGGATTCCGGCGAAGTTATGCAGATTCCGGTGGTAGTCTTCAACCTTTCTTCGATTTTTTCTACAATCGAAGGTTCAAACCCTCCTTCTAGCGCCAATTGTTGATGACCTTTTCTAACTAAGAAGGTTAGTGGCTGTTTTTCATCTAATGAAGATCACCAAACAAGAATCAAGATCATAGAATTTTGCTAAGTAAAGCTCAAGTAATAATTTGACAAGAGTTTTGACTTGTATTGAATTGTTCTCCCCTTTTTCTTGTACATGAAGGGAGTATTTATAGACATACAAAGAGGACATGTGTCACCATCTTGGTGGCTTAACCATTGGATCTTTGCCAAGTGTTAGGACACTTGTACAACATCTACACTATTGCTCATTGGATGGGTGCCAAGTGTTAGGACACTTGGACCATATCTAGGCTAGTGACTCTTGGGATTCCCAATGTTGTACTTGGTCTTTGGCACTACTGATATGCTCTCGACGGTGACCGTCTGCTCGCTTGTACGTCTTCGTTGGATGTTGTGATCCTTTGCGTTCTGAGCTGTTCACTCCTTGCTTGGGATTGTTTTACAATGTTGCTCGCTCCATAACGAAGCTGTTCGCCTGAGTTGATTTTGGTTTGAGTTGCTTGCACAGCTGTTCTTTGCAAGGCTGTTCGCCACAATATCTTTCTTACCACGTTAGAGCTGTTTTGCAAGGCTGCTCGTCCCACCAGGCTGTCATCTCTTTGCTAAACTGCTCGCCCTGTACGACTGTTTGCCCCACAAAGCTGTTAGCCTCTTTCATTTGTCATCCTGTTATCAAGTTTAATGATAATCTTTCGTTGATTAAATGCAAAGTTGTTCGCCTATCAACAGCTATGAGCTTGTATTTATAATGGGGATTCAAATGTATCCGTTGGAGGGAAGATACATTTGAATCCAACATTTAATGGTTTCAACCACTTTCCTTGGAATGCGGCCTTTGTCAGTGTCAGAGTTGCTGCCTCGTGCTGATTGGTCCACGTGGCCTGGATTCACGGATCTTTGACTCAGTGGGTTGACCAAGACCCACTGACTTTAGGTAGTTTCCTCCTTCACTGACTGATGATCTTCAGTGGACTGAACGTCTTCAGTGTAGTTGTCCTTCAGAGACTTGTTTGAAGATCATTTCCAAGAAGTTTGTCATAAGGCTGAATGACAAACTTCCCTGACCACAGTAGCCTGACTCCTTCAGGGCCTACTTGGTGCAGCACTGATCCTCCTGATCATGCTCTTCACTGAGTGATCCACCTGACTTAGCTTAGATAAGCCTGGTTTACACTCAGTGGGACATCCTTCAGGCTTCTCTTCTGGTTCAGGTTTCTGGCATGGCTTCAGTCAGTTCTCCTTGATGTTATCTTGATTTCCTCAGGTTGTGATGCTGAGTTCCCCCTCAACTGAGTGTTCCCTCAACTGAGTTCTTCTCAACTAACAGCCTATTCTACTGAAAGACTAACCTAGCCTGACCTGAAACAGAGGATACTATCCTGACTGCTTTCAAAACCTATTACATGTTGTTTTGGAAAATCATCAAAACTAAAACATATCCCAACATGGGGGAAATGCATTAGGATCTTTATTTTATTTTTTGTACATAAGCTCGCATGATTTACAATTTAATTTTTATTTACTACTGATTAGACCCATTTTTCTTTAATTTTTAGCCGCTGATTAGAAATCAAAAAAGGATCAAAAGTACATATAATGTAAAAGTGATACGACCTCCCCAATAGTTGAAAAATGAATTTAGTATTTCTTACTTCTTAGTCCTAAGATAAGATTATGAACGAACCACTCTATGGCCTGGAACATAGTCAAATTATTTTCACTTTATAACTCAACCAGGTTCAATTGCAATCAAGTTTCAATTTGGTTAATATAATAAAGTCAAGATAAAATAATGAATGAACCACTTTTTGGCTGAGGGTTGAGTTTAATTATTTTCGCTTTACAATTCAACCACTTTCAATTACAACCAAGTTCCAACTTGTTTAACTCAATGAAGTCAATAAAATATTAACCACAAAATGCTGCTAATTTAGTGCATATCAAACTTAACTTTAGTGGACATAATTTGTAGTTAAAAAATACCTAATGTGTTGAGGAAAGCATTACAACAGTGTTATTGAAGAACAAAAAAGAAAGCAGCGCCTTCACAAGGAGGCTTTAATTGAGAATTAGGGGAAATAATATGCAACTCATTTAACTACAAAAGTCTTAATTCAGCGACCATATGTACTAACAGTAATTTATGTTGTAAATTGCAGCAATGTTAGATCCCATACAAACCACCCTTGCCCTAAAGTAATAAAAGTTGAAGTAAGCAGTTACACCTACCTTTAAGCTAAAGCTAGAAACAGTTCCGGCATGTCACTCAGAAAATTTCTTGACCATCTTTTTCTAGTATTAATTTACATGTCAATTAAACACATAAAAAATATACTAAAGAATCAAAACATTAGAGATACATCAAAAGAGAATTAGCTCAAAATAAGGAGACGAAATAGTAACTACCTGAAACCGTCGTGGGATTGTGTGGTTTATCCCTAAAACACAGAAAATGCTTTATCTATTAATTATGTTTTATTACTTTGTGAGAGTAAGTAGTTTCTCAAGTGAGTCCAAACACATTATATGAAGCCATGCCATTTATCAAAATTATTAAAGTAGAAGGAAAGAAATGGAGAAGAGCATGTACTGAGAACCTATGCACAAGATTTTTCACTATGAAATTTTTTTCAAGACATAACAAAAACTACTTACAAACTCAAAAGAGCACCGACAAAATGGTCACAAGCATTCAGGAATACAATATCTTAGCATGTTTCTAGTCCCATAAAATAAGCAGGAAACATATAAGATGGGGGAATTTAAGCTATTTAAGGGTAAAAATTCTGAGACATCCAATAAAACCAGCAAAACATAAAGAAATTCAAGTTTACCGTTTATTGAGACAGTCCTGCATCAAAAGTTGGCAAGAGAGACGCCATCGAAGCGAAACATAAATTTTGCAGATGAAAAAACAAGAACTAAGATAGAAAAAAGGAATTTATTTCACCTGAGTGCATGGTATGGACTGTAAGAATAGGTTGCATGAGTGTCCTAATCTCCCCTCGAGAATATAGCAGCGACACTTGAGACGACATGTTTAAATGCATTGGGCGTTGCACGATCCATAGGGTATTGAAACTTGCAGTCATTCTCAAACTTACATATCCCTGTTTTCATTTAATACTTGTACCAAAGATGAAGAGAAAAAAATCAATATAATATATGGGCAAGATCAACAACATTGTACTCGACCTTCATAGAAAAGAATATTTTCCAGGCAATATGCACACAGTCATTATACATGTTTTTGGCATAAAACAACTGATAGTGCAAACCATGAAGAATAACTTCACACAAATTTTAAATGATTATTTGTGATCTGCTTTAGTATATTCAAGTACTCCTAACTAAAGTATAAGGCCATAATAAGACATCAAGGTTCATGCTAAAGAAAAGGAAATAGGAGTTCAATTAATGGAAATATAATGATATGTACATCACATTCATGTTGAACATGTCGTTGAAGGAAAGTAGTTGGGGCCAAACCAAGATGCAAAAAGCAAAACTGACATTAAGAATCAACTAAAAGAACATCAGATATGAAAATAGAAACTTCCAAATATGCTGATAAACTCAAGAGTAACACCAGCAAAATTGTACCATTTTAGTTTTCACAAGATTTCCCTAATCAAACAAAACATCCACCAGCTTATGGGGATAAAATAAAGATCAGTTTTCTAGATTATCAACCGATTCAAATGGCTTCAACACCATTTCACTTTTCACAAGTTTTCCTAATCAAACAAAACATCCACAAACTTATGGTGACAACAATTTGACAGACAATGTAAAAGAGTTAACAGTCACACCCTTTGCCATAAAAAATTGAGAGGATCAAATTTATTGAAAGCACGCTATTTCAAAATTACCATTACAACTCACAATTTTTTCTGCATAACAATAATAATAATATCAAAACACAGACCCAAAAAACTCAAAACAATTCTATCGTGGCTAGTCCAAACTTTATATTTCCAAAGAAGATAAACGAACGAGCAGAAGCAATGAATGATATTGGAAAGGATGTGAGATTCTTAAAGATTATTTTTAGAGGAAAATTGGCCTCAATTGATCTTTTTGTCCAGCTTTGTTGGATAGGACCTTTTCCTACTTAATATAATTTTATTTTACCTGCTTGGAGAAAATAAAAACCCCTTTATTTATCAAAAAAATTCATTTAAGAATAATTTCATCTAGGAATGTGGAAGCCTTCCAGAAATAGGCTGTTGGGACATTGTCAGTTTTGATTAAGATCCCAAACCCCCTGAAAAGATGTTTGCCTTAATATGTCTTTGTCAGGCTAGTCTTGATTAGGATTAGTACTTAGTCATTTTACACTTCATAGGTACTCAGTGAGAGGAGAACTCACTGGTGACAATCAAGACTCAGAGCCTGAAGACGAAGAGCACCATCCTGAACTTATGGCAGTCCTCTAAGCTGGCTGAGTAAGTGTCAGTGATGAAGAGTATGACCCTGAGGTAATTACTAACTCAGTCCTGAAGGGAACAGGAAGTCACTGAGTTAATGGGAAGACTTGGAGTAGAGCCAAGCAATGCAAAAGGAATTTCAGCGTCAGGACAAGACTGGTGGGTTCAAGACAAAATGAACTTAACAAGACAAGCCTGAAGCTCAGGAATAAGTTCTGACATTCTCACCAACCTGATGACGTGGACCAATCCGAGAAGGACACGCACGTACGGAACCTGACATGGAGACTGAATTCAAACTGCACATTCAACGGACAAGCATTTAATGGGCATTTAATGCAAATACCAAATCCATGCAAGGACGATTGCTGCATGGAGATATGTCCGTTTGAAGCCTCTCTACATAGATGACTCGAAGGCTATCTCTCCAACGGATAGTATTTCAAATCACCTTTAAATACAGAAGGCCTTGAACCCATTCAAGGTTACGGGAAATTTCCAAGCCAGAAATCACTCAAACTCTCAAGCATTCAAAGCATTCAACCCTTAAGAAGAAGCACTCGAAACCATCTAAATTTCTCAAGTGTTTCTTAGCAACCGAGAGTTATTCTGTATTCCAAGAGCTAAATAGCATTATCTTAAGCTTAGAGAGATTATCCAATCCTTAGCATAGCTTTGCCTTGTAAGGATAATCTCAACTTAGTTGGAATCCAAACTGAAACCAAAACCCTAAGTTAGGTTTGTTGGGAGTAAGTCAGTTAGTGTGTTAGTAAATGGAGTTGTATAGATCAGTGAGGATAGCTGGTCTTGGTGCACCTTGGCACGTTAAAAACAAGAATCCCTTGAGTAAATTTCCTGTTAAGTCAGGCCGTGGACGTAGGAGCTTGAGACTCTGAACCACGTTAAACTCCTTGTGTTCTTACTGCTTTGATTCTGTGCATACTTGCCATATTATTCGTTCATTCATTGCATTCAAGTTTATCAGACCTGAATCAATCAGGCTGATCTTCAAAAGAGCACTGCCCTACTAAACACTATTCTGAATTGAGTAAAACAAGTTTTTCTGAAAGCAAACTAAACAAGACTTTAAACTTTTCAGGGCTCAAACATTTCCGCACTGAACTTGAACTGATAGTTAGCCAACTGACCCGCACCAAGTGTAGTCAGTAGGTGTGTTATCAGCTCCTAGTTCTTTACCACTCTGAGTAAAGGGGACTCAGTCAGTTTTAAGTTGAAAAATTGGTATACGTGTATTCCCCCCCCATACACGCATTCCTCAGTCTTGTACCGGGACCAACAAGTGGTATCAGAGCAGTGGTTCGAAAGACCACTGACTTTGAATACTAATAGTTTCAGAGGAGAAACTGTTGGTGGTCACTGAACATATCTGAGTTTGCTTTTCATAAAACTTGCATCATCATGACTTCGAGGAGACTTGAAGCTTCGTTGCCTGAATTCTCTGTGTCTAACTTTGTCTATTGGAAGTTCAGATTAGAAGCACATCTAGATGCCATCCATGACCAAATGCCGCGTGTACTCAGGGAGGGACCGATCAAGATCACTATTCCTAACGTCAGAGGACTGGGATATGAGGATCTTGCGATTGGCGTGCAGGTTCCTAAAGAAAGGAAAGACATGACCAACGATGAAATCAAGATGGTGGGACTTGACAACATCGCCAGAAACATCATCTTGCATACGGTGCCCTTCGAGGAGTCAGCTAGGCTGATGAACTTAAAGACGGCAAAGGAGGTTTGGGATGAGCTGACAAGGATGTGTGAGGGATCTGAAAAGATCAAGGAGAACAAGAGAAATATTGCCATTCAGAAATTCGAAGCGTTCGAGATGCTGCCTGACGAAAGTATAGATCAAATGGAGTCTAGATTCATCAAGTTGATGAATGAGTTGGTGATGCTGGACAAGGATGTCCCAAGGAGAGATGTTGCTTCAAAGATCCTGAATGCCCTTCCTGAGAGATGGGACAACAGTGTAATTATGCTTAAGAACACTCGGGATATGAGTAACATAACTTCTGCTTTACTTTTTTCAGAGCTCAAAGCGCTTGAATTCGATCTTAACAAAAGAAAGAAGAAAGTTCAGTCAGAAGAGGAAGTGAAGGAGAAAACTCCTGAGAAAAGTGTCGCGTTCAAGGCCAGGTCTGAACCTGTTGAGCCCTCATCAAACTCTTCATCAAAGTCACTGATGGAGATGAGCAGGGAAGAACTCGCTGAGGAGTACAGCCTGATGGCCAGACGATTTGACAAGCTCAATTCCAGGTTTGGTCGTTATAAAAAGTTTTATCAGGACTCACGTGACAGGAAACCTGAAGGAACCCACCAAAGCTCAAGGAGATATGAGGAGCGAAGGAACACTGACCAGAGGAGAGAACGTGGTGATGAAAGGAGATATTCTGAACCAAAACCTGAAAGAAGAGACGAACAGAGATGTACTCGCGATGATAGATATCCAACCAAGGCTGAAAGCTCACCAAGAACCAGGGAACCTGACTCAAGGAGGAACCCTGAACCAAGAAAAGAAAGAGTAAGTGAGCAGGTAGCATGTTACAACTGTAACAAGATTGGTCACTATCAGTACGACTGCCCGGAGCTGAGTGCAAGGGAGAGAGAGGAAAGGAGAGCCACTAGGGATCTACGATCTGTTGATCGGAGAGCGATGGTCGCTGAAGATGTAACAGATTCTGACGGTCCTGCTGAAAGGTCACCTGAACTCTTCTCAGATGACGAGTACGATGATGTCTGTCTAATGGCTAGGGATGAGCCTGAGGTAACATCAAATTCTGTTTGTGCTTCGTACACTGGTCAAAATCCTGAGCTTAGCTCAGAGTCAGTTAGAGAAATGAACCTTCAGATCTGCCTTGATCAATTGATGGTTGATTTCTCCAGACTGCAGGAAACTAATGTCTTCTTGGTAGAGGAGAACAAGAAATTGAGTACTGAAGTTCAAAACCTGAACGAACAACTCACTCAGTCTGATCTTAAAGAATCAGCTCAAATTGTGAGACTAACTCAGGAGATTGATTTAATCAATGCTGAGCGTCTTCCAAGAGAGAAGATTCTGAAGGAACTGGCTGACGAAGAGCTGGTCAGGAAGGAAGAACTGAAAGTACTTAAGAGTAAGTTTGATGACCTCTTTACCAGACATGAAATCCTGAAAAAGAGTGAGGACTCTCTCAAGAAAAAGGTTGCAGCAATGAATAAATCCTCAGTGGCTAGAGAGGAAATAAATAGCAGCCAGATTCTTGGGAACAAGAAAAAGGGACTTGGATATGTTCCTGAGAAATCCTCACAAGGTCAGTCTCATGTTGCGTCAGGGAGCAACACTGAGAGGGTATTTGTTCAGACAGGCCAGTGTGCACCTAAGGTTGTACTCTAGGCCCGTCAAACTGATAAGGGCAAAGAAACCGTTGACACAGTCAGGGTAGCTCCTAAGGTAGCTAAGCCAAAACCCAAGGGAAAGGCGAAGCAACCTAAGAAAGCCCCTGAAAGCTCAGGCCAGGGAAAACCTCAGCGAAAGCAGAGGAAGACTCAGGCCAAGAGCCCTCAGACTGGTCAGCGAGGGTACCATCATGCTTGGCAATACCAACAGGGAAGGCCAAACATGATGACACCCCCGTGGTTTTGGCATCCTGAGGCCTTTAACTGTTTTCCTTTCCCTCACTTGCCTAGGGGGAATAGAAATCAGGATCCTTATCAAGAACAAGGTCCAAGACCTGCTGCACCCAGACCAAGGAAGAACAGGAAGCCAGCCCAAAAGGCACCCACTCAGGCTCCTGTGAAGCCTAAGTCTAACACTCATACACCATCTTCCTCTCAGGCAAAGAAGAAGAAAGTTGTGTATGTCGATATTTCAGGGAGACAGATTTACCACTCTGAGGCAATCAGGGTTGTGAAGCAAGTCTGGATCCCGAAGGGTACAGCTGACACGATAGGACCCAACACCCAATGGGTACCTAAAGCCTGATTTGCTTGCAGGCGGCTGTGGATCACAACAAGAGGAGATGAGACTCAATCAAAGCTGTTTGGTACCTAGAAAGCGGTTGCTCAAGGCACATGACTGGAATGAAGAGTCTTCTCCAAGAATATCAAGTTAAAGATGGTCCACAGGTAACCTTTGGTGATAACTCAAAAGGTGTTACTAAAGGTTTTGGTGTTTTGATAATAGGTACAGTCAGAGTGGAAAATGTGTCCTTTGTGGAAGGACTGAAGCATAACCTGCTGTCAGTAAGTCAATTCTGTGACAAAGGGTTCAGTGTTGAGTTCTCATCGAATATATGTTCAGTCAAGGACAAATCAACACAAGTGCTTCTATCAGGTATAAGGAAAGGTAATGTTTATCTCGCTGATTGGAGCAGCACTATTCCTAATACTTGTCTTGTTGCTAAAAGCTCTCTAGAGCTCAGTTGGTTATGGCATAAAAGGTTAAGCCACCTGAACTTCAAGATTCTTAACAAAATTTCTAGACAGTCACTTGTTGATGGTCTACCTAATGAAGTTTTTAGCAAAGATCACGTGTGCAAAGCTTGTCAGGAAGGGAAGCAGGTCAGAGCATCATTCAAAGAGAAAGCTTCATATTCCACTGACAGGATACTTCAGCTCTTGCACATGGATTTATTTGGTCCCATAACACCCGTGAGTATGAATGGTAGAAAGTATACCCTTGTGGTTATTGATGATTATTCTAGATATACTTGGGTTATTTTCTTGTTGAATAAAAAGGAAACACAGGTGAAGCTTCCAGAGTTGCTCAGGAGACTCAGCAATGAGAAGAATCAGTCCATTACTAAAATCAAATCTGACAAGGGTACTGAATTTATAAATTCATATATTTCTGACTTCTGTAATGAACGTGGTATAGCTCATGAGACTTCTGCAGCTAGAACCCCACAACATAATGGTGTTGTGGTAAGGAACAAGGCTAGACTGGTTGCAAAAGGGTATTGTCAGTCTGAAGGAATAGACTATGATGAAACTTTTGCTGCGGTGACTAGGTTGGAAGCTATCAGGTTGTTCCTTGCATACATAACATATAAGAAGTTCAAGGTGTATCAAATGGATGTCAAGAGTGCCTTCCTGAATGGTGTACTCAATGAAGAGGTATATGTTGAGCAACCTCCCGGGTTTGAGGTTGGAGATAGAGTATACCATTTGAAGAAAGCACTCTATGGACTCAAGCAAGCACCAAGAGCTTGGTATGATACCCTCTCTCAATTCCTGACAGACCATGGGTTCAAGAAGGGAACTGTGGATAGGACATTGTTCGGGATCACTGAAGGTGATGACATTCTCTTGGTCCAGATTTATGTGGATGACATAATATTTGGATCACCAAATCATCAGCTCTGTGAGAAATTCTCTAAGTTGATGACTGGTAAATTTGAGATGTCCATGATGGGAGAGATGAACTTCTTCTTAGGATTGCAGGTCAAGCAGACTGATCAAGGTATATTTATCAATCAGACCAAGTATACAAGAGACTCGATTCATAAGTTTGGTGTTCAGAACAGCAATCCAGCCAGGATCCCAATGAACACAAATTGGAAGATGGATCCTGACACTGAAGGGACTTCAGTAAATCAGACTGAGTATCGTGGGCTGATAGGTTCTTTGTTGTACCTGACTGCAAGTAGGCCTGACATTACATTTGCAGTTGGTGTGTGTGCTAGATATCAGTCTGATCCCAAAAGAAGTCATTTGGAGGCTGCTAAGAGGGTACTTAAGTATTTGAAAAGGACAGTCAATATGGGACTATGGTATCCTTCAGATGACAACTTAGAACTGACAGGTTATTCAGATGCAGATTATGGAGGTTGTAGGATTGATAGGAAATCAACCTCAGGGACATGTCAGTTTTTGGGAAGTAAGTTGATCTCGTGGTTTAGTAAGAAGCAGAATTCAGTGGCGACATCCACGACTGAGGCTGAGTATATGGTTGCAGGTAGTTGTTGCGCTCAGATTTTTGGTTGAGGCAACAGTTGGGGACTACCAAGTATTTGCTAATCAGGTTCCAATCTATTGTGATAACAATAGTGCTATAGCAATTACTCAGAACCCAGTGCTTCACACAAGGTGCAAGCATGTGGATATTAGACACCACTTCATTCGAGATCATGTGGAGAAGAAAGATATTAGGATGGAGAAGATTCACACTGACAGGCGAAGAGCTGACATCTTGACTAAGCCTTTGGCTGAAGCAAGGTTTATGGAACTGTCAGTGGAGTTAGGACTCTTAGATCCGGGAGAGCAGTCAGCGTAGGGTTCTAGGGGGAACTCAGGCCAGACTCGACTCAGCAAGGTATCAGGGTGCTACAATGTCTCCCTGACAGGTATGAGTTCTAACCTGACTCTTGTGAATTTCAAGCGTCTCCCTGAGTCCTTCGTCCTGAAAATCTTTATTAAATGCATTCCGTTTTCTTTAAAAGCGCGCTTTTTCATATTTAAAACCCACGCGCACGGAGCATTTAATGCTACAGTTACTTTTTCATATACGTGTCCATTTTATACGGAATATGACTGACATGGGGTTTAATTAAAGCTGAGATTAATCCTGGCCCTTCATTTCAAAACCTTTCGAATTCAGGGATCAATCTCAACCCCACGTCTGAGTAACTGACTTAGTCTTATCAATCAAGAGTGCCATTTGAGGTTTTTACGCAAACACAACGCACAATCTGCACACTGAGTTTTCTCTTGCTCAAACACAGAAATTTCAAAAATCTCTTCTTTCAAAACAATGGCATTCCTTGATTCCAACTGGACAACCGACAAGATCGTGGACGTTGTCGAAAAGAAGCTGGTACACATGGAGCAAGTCATCTCCATGGAAGGTATCTGTCTCACAGTTGAGGAAATCAAACCAGTATTCAAGTGGATTTCCGATGCTGGGTTGGAAACATACTTCACCACCCGCCCCATTTCCGTGCTCCCAAGAACAGTTGTGGAAGCATACTTAAACTTGTTCTTGCGGAAAGGGGAAGTTTTCACGAAGGTGACTGCGCTGAAGCCGACGGGAGAGAAGGACGGCGACGGTGAGCCTCTTTACAACACAGAGGTGGTCACTATTAACATCAGGCAGGCGGTGAGGGAAGTCTTCAAGTTGCCATCCTCAGGCATCAACCCAAAAACGTACAAGGAAAACTCGGAGGGAGAATTCCTTGGGAAATTGACCAAATCTGGGTCATCAGAGTTCAAGGCCCGTCAGAATAAGAATACGTTGAAGCCTGAGTACAGGGCTCTGGTGGATTTGGTGTCCAAGATGGTGATGGGCGCTACTGGCTCTCACGAGCAACTGAGTCTGCCCAAACTGAGACTCATGGAAGCAATTGCTGATGGAGTGGAAGCGAACTGGGAGCAGTTCTTCCTTGATCAACTCCATCAGGCTGGATTGGACAAGCTTACGCGAGATGAGGAGAAGAAGCACATTTCTGTCAGTGTCATCTTGCCATTCGGAACGAGGATGTCCATCCTGATTGCTCATGCTTGCCATGGGTATACCCTCGATTTTGAGGACAGTCTCTCCTCAAAGAAAGTAATGTTTTCCTCACTGAGTGATACCTATTCAGTGCTAGGGCTGACCGATCCCAATGCGAAAGCAAAGGGTCAGGCCAAAAAGCCAGCTGGTAAGGCCAAGAGAGTGGCTACCAGTCTCATTGAAAGGGTAGATGAGCTCTTTGAGAAGAGTAAGGAAGTAGAGGAGGTGGAGCAGCCTGAGGTGGTCGCGGCTGAGAAGAAGAAGAGGGTGAAGATCGTGCTGTCAGGGAAGAGCACGAAATCAGGGACTGAGTCTGATCCCAAGAAGGCCGTGTCTGAGGCTGAGGGGACTGACGATGACGTCAGAAAGGAGGTGGATGCTCAGGGAGAGAGGCCCCTAAAGAGGCTTAGAAAGGGAACCGGAAAATCCCCGACTAAGAAGCTGCCTGAGGTGATCGAGAGGGAGAAGTCAAGCTCTCCTGGAGCCTCTGACTTGGAGGAAGTGAGAAAGACTGTCGAGACGGCTGAGTCGTTACAGCCTGAGACAACACCCACTCAAACACCCCCACACCCTGAAACCCAAACACCTTCCATCCCTGACCCCACACCTCAAAACCCCCAACTACCCCAAACCTCAGAGCCAAATCATCCTACTGAGTCAGCGCCATCAAATTCACCTACGAATGAGCCTGACCAGTCAGCCGAGCCAAACCTTCCAAACCCCACAGACTTTCCATCATACCCCAATCCCAAAGACTGTCCCAAATCCATTTCAGCTGAAGAGGATGAATTCCTTGAAGTGGAGGAGGAGGAGTTAGATGAGCATATGGCTGGTGGGATTCTTGAGAACACACTCAGGGGGAATGCCACAGAATGGGCAGGGAAGTGCTGGCCTGGGCTGTACAAGTACACTGAGCTGCTAGCGTATGTGATTGAGCTCAAGGTTTGGTTGGATTTCAAACAATCAAACATGCAGGAGCAGCATCTGCTAGTGGACGCTCGTGGCTGGGATCATTGGGAGACTGAGGAAGCCAAGATTTGCTCCTACTTTGGACTGACTAGCTGGCTTCAACTTCTAAACTTTGACAACCTGAAGCAGCTAGTGGCTGATATGATGTCCAAAAGCAAGGCTGACATCCTGTCTGGTGACGAGAAGGATGATGAGGATGAAGATGAAGCTCAGGGTGGAGATGTGGAGAAGGCAGTGGAGGAGACTGCGAGAGAAGTTGATGAGATGATCTCTGAGCCTCAGGCTCAGGGGGAAGTTGATAAGGACACTGGTGCCAAGGGTGGACCAGTGGCTGAGGATGTTTTGAACATCTCAGCTGCCAATGAGACATCTGTCAATGAAGGGATTCCCTGCCCTGAGACAAGAGAGGAAGATGTTGAGGCATCCAAGGAGACTCTCAGTTCCGAGGGACTTGCTCCTAAGGTTCAAGTTAGCTTAGCTGAGCCTGAGCAGTCGACTTTGACTACTTCACAACTGCCTTCAGTGCACCTTGACGAAGGGACTGATGACGCAGGGGCTGACAAGGAAAAGCAGCCAATCACTGATGCGGCCGTTGATGATGAAGATGTGATAATAACCGGGGTCAGACGTGCTGAATTTACAAGCATAGTGGAGGTCAAGCAGGAGAAAACCACAGAAAATCTAGCTGAACTTCAGGAGGAAGTGATGAGGCTACGAGCTGAAAAGGAAGAAGACTCCAAGGCCCTGACAAAACACATCAGGTGGACAAAGTCAGTCTACAACACCCTTGCCAATAGGGAGCTGATTTTGCTAAAGAGAACGATGACTGACACGGCCAAGTCAGTGAAGAATGAGAGGAAGCGCACCAAGAAGATGCTCAGGAACACTCTCAAGAAACTTGATGAGAGGGATGCGATCAGGGATGAGAAGTTGAATCAGGCAGTTGACAGACTTGCAGTTCAGACTGGAGCTATTGTCACTCAGGCCATGAAGGACTCAGCGTCCAAACTGGAGCTGGAGTCAGGGAAGTTGGATCGTATCTCTCAGTCAGTGGCAGATATTTTGGCAAAGGCCACTGACGAGTCTGCAAAGATACTAACTGAGGCCAGCAGAGTCAGCGGTGAGTCCTTGAAGGTGGAGGAAAGGATCACCAAGGCTGAACAAAGTCTCCAACTCTCTATGGAGGTCTTTGAGAAGAAAGTCAATGCTGCTATCAGTTCGGTTTCTTACGCAGGCACTGGAATTTCGATGGGAGTTGAATTATTGAAGGAGGGAATTAATGATGTCCATTCCCTAGCCTCCTTCGTAATCAACAGCGGATCTGACGCATTCCCATCCGAGGCCAATGATGATGCCAAAAAGGGGGAAAAGAAGAAGAAAAGATCCCGCCCTGAGGCATCGGAGGCAGTCAATCAAGGTGAGACCGTTCTACCTGACCCTGAAGCCAATCCTGAAGGGAACATATTAAGGGTGAGGAAGTCAGCTAGGTTAGCGGCAGTGTAGAAGGAAGGAGAGGAAGTTGTTGCCAAGCTGAGGGAGGAGGCAACAAAGGCAAAGGCTGATGAACCTTCCAAGCAACAACCTGAGCCAGTTAAGAGATCGTCTCCCATGAGCTCAAAGAAGAATCCCATCACTTACTCAGGGGAGTTGGTGGCGGAGTTATGTGCTGAAGGATGGGGAGATCACTCTGAGAAATCTGAGGCTATGCGCAGAGCTGAAATTGCTCAGAAGGAGAAGATGTGCATCCTAGAGAAAAAGGTTGAGAAGCTGACAGATATCACTAAGCTTCAACAGCGAGAACTGGATGACGCAGTGATCAGCTTGCTAAGAAGGAAGAAGGCGAAGCCTGAGCCGAGGAAGTACAGGAAGAAGCCAACAGTTAGGAAATCAACAATTCTTCAAGTCAGTAGGCCAGAATCAGGAGTAAGGGAAGCTTTTGTCGATGAGTTCGTCTCAGAGGCATTGAAGGAGTTTTGGACTGATGCAAGGGATGAATTTGTTAGACTGTGGTATGTTGTGAAGAAGTGGGGCGACACTGACGATATCAATGCCCACTTCACTGACTACATGATGGACAATCATCCTGAGCTATTCCAGAAGATCTTGGAGGAGGCTGATGCAGCTCAAGTTCAAGTGAAGGCTCCCGAGTTCACCATTCGAACTCCTCCCTTGGTTCCTGGAACTCAAAAGCATGACACTAAGGCCATAATGATGGAAGTATTGAAGATAGCCAAAGCTGAAGGATACGTGAACCAACCTGGAAGACTTGACGAGCTGAAGGCAAGAGTCTATGCAGGATATGGACTCAAACCTGAGATGAGATTAGTCTAGGTGTTCACAGGCTTCTTTGTAATAGATTAGATTCATTGTAACTATTTTCAAATCAATCAATGAAATCTATTACGTTTGCCCACAGACAAAAACTCATTGTCTTTTTGGCTGTTTGTTTTAAATTCTGTACTTTATCAAGAACTGCTCTAACACTGTCTTATCTTATAGATAGGTTTATCATATTTCCTCTAAATATTTTGAGGATCTTTTCAGTGTTTTGGCATCATCAAAAAGGGGGAAATTGTTGGGACATTGTCAGTTTTGATTAAGATCCCAAAGCCCCTGAAAAGATGTTTGCCTTAATCTGTCTTTGTCAGGCTAGTCTTGATTAGGATTAGTACTTAGTCATTTTACACTTCACAGGTACTCAGTGAGAGGAGAACTCACTGGTGACAATCAAGACTCAGAGCCTGAAGACGAAGAGCACCATCCTGAACTTATGGTAGTCCTCTAAGCTGGCTGAGTAAGTGTCAGTGATGAAGAGTATGACCCTGAGGTCATTACTAACTCAGTCCTGAAGGGAACAGGAGGTCACTGAGTTAATGGGAAGACTTGGAGTAGAGCCAAGCAATGCAAAAGGAATTTCAGCGTCAGGACAAGACTGGTGGGCTCAAGACAAAATGAACTTAACAAGACAAGCCTGAAGCTCAGGAATAAGTTCTGACATTCTCACCAACCTGATGACGTGGACCAATCCGAGAAGGACACGCACGTACGGAACCTGACATGGAGACTGAATTCAGACTGCACATTCAACGGGCAAGCATTTAATGGGCATTTAATGCAAATACCAAATCCATGCAAGGACGGCTGCTGCATGGAGATATGTCCGTTTGAAGCCTCTCTACATAGATGACTCGAAGGCTATCTCTCCAACGGATAGTTTTTCAAATCACCTTTAAATACAGAAGGCCTTGAACCCATTCAAGGTTACGGGAAATTTCCAAGCCAGAAATCACTCAAACTCTCAAGCATTCAAAGCATTCAACCCTTAAGAAGAAGCACTCGAAACCATCTAAATTTCTCAAGTGTTTCTTAGCAACCGAGAGTTATTCTGTATTCCAAGAGCTAAATAGCATTATCTTAAGCTTAGAGAGATTATCCAATCCTTAGCATAGCTTTGCCTTGTAAGGATAATCTCAACTTAGTTGGAATCCAAACTGAAACCAAAACCCTAAGTTAGGTTTGTTGGGAGTAAGTCAGTTAGTGTGTTAGTAAGTGGAGTTGTATAGATCAGTGAGAATAGCTGGTCTTGGTGCACCTTGGCACGTTAAAAACAAGAATCCCTTGAGTGGATTTCCTGTTAAGTCAGGCCATGGACGTAGGAGCTTGAGACTCTGAACCACGTTAAACTCCTTGTGTTCTTACTGCTTTGATTATGTGCATACTTGCCATATTATTCGTTCATTCATTGCATTCAAGTTTATCAGGCCTGAATCAATCAGGCTGATCTTCAAAAGAGCACTGCCCTACTAAACACTATTCTGAATTGAGTAAAACAAGTTTTTCTGAAAGCAAACTAAACAAGACTTTAAACTTTTCAGGGCTCAAACATTTCCGCACTGAACTTGAACTGATAGTTAGCCAACTGACCCGCACCAAGTGTAGTCAGTAGGTGTGTTATCAGCTCCTAGTTCTTTACCACTCTGAGTAAAGGGGAGTCAGTTAGTTTTAAGTTGAAAAATTAGTATACGTGTATTCCCCCCCCATACACGTATTCCTCAGTCTTGTACCGGGACCAACATAGGCTTATCTCGGATTAATATGTATTATTGAGGAACGACTGGTGTAATCCAGATGATTAGCAGATAATTCTAATTTCAGAAGATATCCCATCACCAATTCAATTTTAAGGATCTATGTATTCTAGACCTGCCCTCATATTTTTTAGCTTACTGATTTAGTTTTGAGTAATCCCAACAAGCCCAGATTGTAGTAACCTTCTGTAAAATGCAATAACATCAGCAACTCTTTGTAGACTCGAGGGTGTTAAAAACATCATTTTTTTTACATCCTATATTAGCACATTGTCAAGTTTAATCAAGAGGGTTATCCTACAACTCTCTAGGAATAGTGGAAAGTGTTTGTTTTACCCTTATGCTGATTTTAAAGAACAAAGTACAGTTTTAGATAACTCTAGCAAGTTCAATCACTCTAGCAACAAAACAAATTGTTATTAGAAGGCTAATAGTTAAAAGATGTCAAATTTATCCTACAATAAACCGGCAACTAATACAAAAACACTTTGCAGGTGAAGACCTCAAATTTTCACTACAAATACCTTTCTATTGCAAGAGAAAATTTCCAAATACCAGAAGAGCTAGAGGGACAAAACCAGGAGCCACCAATACACATAACACTATCTTTTATTGTAATTTTAGAAGTAGTTCAATTCTGCTTATATCATGAGCCAAAAAAGTGAGAATCCTTGAGTGGAAATACAAGTTACTCAATGTAAGGAGCTCCTCACCAATTAATATAACACCTTGAATCCTCTACTGAGAAAATTACATTGATGCAATAGCAACCAGAAAAACACACATAAGAAAGTGGTTTCGGACTTACTTCATGAGAACATCGTAGTACTCAGGATCAAGAGCCGAGAACAAACTATCTACATCTTTTATCGCCCTATGTACCACCATCCAATTTGCGGACTTCAAAATAACACTAAGAAGCAAAATCAACACCAATAAAACCGAGTAAAATTAAACTACATAGAGCACACACTCATAGACCAATACGAGAAAAAGTCATAAATCAAATAAATGATGAATTATAACCTTTCAACTCTCGTCTTTGGTCATATGAGGGGATCCTTCAAGAGATGTCTTCAAAGCTTCAACCGGTTTATACCTGAAATACAAATCATGAATCAGTAAACCGAACCAAAATTTTCCAGCATACATAAAAAAAAAATTATGCAGAGTTCAGTTAGAACATACTGTGTGAAGCCGCCAAACTGTCTCAAAATGAACAAAAAACCAAACGAGAAGAGTTGTAAATACAATAAATTGGAAAATTATGAAACCAGTTACAAGATTGTAAACAATCAAAACCAAATTCTTTGAAAATCTGACAAGGCATTTGGCGAAGAAGAATCAAAATCACTCTCTGTAGAAAGATGCCAAACGACTGTTAGAATGGAGAATTGCGGAATCCGTATGAAGATCATCGACGATCTCCCATTAGACCTGAATTATACCGTAAGCTAGGATTCCTTCGCTGTTAAAGACTACTCCAATTAGAGACGGCCAATTTGATATTGATATGAAAGCAAAAAATAATGAAGATGATTAAGGTTAACCATTTGCCTGAAAACTCCGCCAATATAAATAAGACTTGCCGTAGCGAAGGAGAAGATCAGCGACAGTTTGAGCGGAGTGGGAACCGTCGAGAAAGTGAAGAAACGGTACTGGGATCAGGGACGAATGAAACGGCGCAAACGAAATGATAAACACAATTACAAATGACATGTAAAAATAAAAGTGGGATGAAAAAGTACAAAATTAAAGAGGGAAAGGGCAGAATCGTCCAAAAAAGATTTACAAGTGTTAGTCACTTTTAAGTATATTATAGATATGTTTCTTGCCCTGTTTGATGTTTATTTGTCCAAAATATCCTTTAAATCCAATTAGTCCAAAACTCACCAACATTCATTCCAAACAAACTCATTCATCTCATTCCAATTCATCTTTCATCAATTCCAAACACACATTCATTACATTAATCGGGTCCCACACTACGCTATGAATTCAACCTATGTTGACCAAGGAATTAGACAAAAGAGGACATAGAGAAAGTCGCATATTTAGACTATATTAGAAATTGTAGTTTGACTACATTTCAATGATACTTTATTTTTTACCAAGTTACGATAACAAATCTTATTTAGTATGTGTGAAATGATCTCTTTTGTATTCACATAATGTTTTATGAATTTGATCTATACACATTGTTAATTTTAGAACACCTTTTAAATGAGAAGTCATTGTATTGTATGATTTCTAATTTGTATTCTGTTTATATTGATTTTCTTGGTTGATGGATATGATTTATAGTGTATATTAATTAATTGTAATGATTTTCAAATTCATACGTACGTTGATAGATATGATACATGATGAATATATATATTACATGATTTCTTCTTCATATAAATATATATATATATATATATATTATTTCATGTATGATGAATATATTTATTATATTAGTAGTTCAGTGAATATAATGCATATACTAATTCAATGTCTCACTTTTATAAAAATAAAAAAAATTATTTATTGTAGTAAAAAAACACTTTTTTAATTAATAAAATATTAATTTATAGATTTATTAATACATCTCCAAAATAATAAATTTTCTTGGTCCATACATTATTAAGTTATAGAGGTTTTATTGTATGTGTCGTCTACGTAGCATGCATGTGGAAATCTTACATATCAATTCATTATGAATGTGTCATCTATGTATCCTTACTAGTTATAGCCCCGCTGTTGGTGATCGGTTCTAATCGCGTGGATTAGGGGCTATTTTTAACCGGTTTTGGGATCACCAAATAAGAACGTGTGATTGATTATCACCGTAAATAATAAATACGAAAGATTGGGTTATAAAATCGTAAATATGGGTATTAAATTCGTACTTATTTCGTGTGTGTGTACATCTAGGTGTATGAGTGTGTGTTTTTGGAGTATTTGTGAATTTGAACTTATTTTTATAGCTGGAGAACAACTTATTTATACTAACCACCAAGTAGGAGGTGTACATGACTCTTGGACTACCAAGCTTGCATGCTTGACATGTGTCCTTTTGACCACATTTGACCTTATCTAAGATGAAACTTAGTTACAAAGTCTTGTATTTGATCTTATCACAGATTCAACATTGTTCGCCATTACTTGCTGGGAGGCTTTACTTGTGTCTTTTGCATATGTTGCTCGCACCTTGATTATATGGCTCAGAAATTGTTCGCCTGAATATTTTTCATTGATGTGCCTCTGGATCTTTAATTTTTGTTCGTCAATGACATACTTGACTCGATAGGCCGATTAGTGGCATACACTCTACATGCTGGTAAATGTACCACCTTTTAGTGATGTTGTTCGTCACCTGGGACTTGGTATGGTGATAATACCTGGCCCCGCATCTTGGACTTGTTCGCCAATAAACTGTTCGTCAAGATAGTTGCTCGTCATTTTATACACTTCTCGAATTAAGTCATGCACTCCCATCTCGATTATCCATGTTAGTCATCTCTGGTTTGGGTATTTTGTTTTATAATCCTCATTTAAGCCTTAACTCTTGTTTGCCAAGCTATAATTGATGTTCGCCTATCAACACCCGCGATGTGTCGCGGGTTTAGAAGTTTGATTTTAAATTATAATTATTCAAATAATTTAATGTATACTAATAATTTATATTATTTTTATTTATCATCTAATTTACACCTAATTTAATAAGTTTGCTTTAAAATTGTATATTATTTATAATATTATAGCAACACATATAGAATCAATTTATATTACCAAAAATAATCAAAGAATGTCCCTATTCAGTTGGTAATGACATAGGGAATTCAAATTAACTCAAACAAATATATGATTTTTTACTATTAGAGATATGACAAGAATATATAAATTATTATCAAATAATACAATTATATCTATAAATTTATTTGAATAAATTTTTTTTATAATATTTAAGAAATTACCATCATAGCCAAATAATCTGAGTTTGTAACTTCTCTTTACTCCAAGTAAAAAGCATTCACATCTAAATTGAAGAACCTATTCTTCAATCTATCTATCACCGTAATACTCTCTGAATCATCATCTTTTGACCCCATGGGAATGAATGACATAAATTTTCTGCAAAACAGGGTATTAAGCATATATGTTATTGAAAAATTAAAACCATATATATATATATATATATATATATATATATATATATATATACGATAGACTATATGCAATCTATATACGATATTATTAAACACATGAGATAATAAAGTATTAGAATTGATTTATTGACATATTATACATCTAGCACATTAACAGATTTGAATAATTATGATTTATGTTAAACATCAGGCGGTTAGAAACAAACATACATATAGTTTATTAATTAATAAATATTACTCACATATACAGACTATATTAGTACTTGTAGATATGCGCTGCGTCTTCCCGACGTTCTCGACCCTCTTACGGTAAATACAATTTATAGGAAGAGATTGTTCATGGAATTGCAGTCTATGTCTATAATTCTTATAATTAAAAAAGATATGATGTTTATAGATTTATGCAATTGATACTAATTTCCTTTTCAAAAACTTCCTTCCATGAACGATATTGATGAGAGATTAGTCAACTAACCATCAAATATTTTAGGAGTTTAATTTTAGTATTATACTAATATAATATTGATGTATATTTTACTTTATAGATTAGGGATATATAACAATAAAATATTTTTTATTAATACTCGAATATATATAACTTTAAAAGTATTAACATAGTTTTTTATATACAAAATCTATTTTTGTAATATTTAAATTTCAATATGTATTCATTTAAGACGAAGTATAGAGTGAAAATAATTCATACATGAACCATAGTAGAGTTTTAGTTGTTTTCACAAAATACTATTAGGTATTCTTAATGAAGAGTAGTAGTCGTCTTCAATAAAAAATATTAGTTGTTTACTCAAAATAAACTAAGATTATTTAGTGAAAACTACATATATTTTTCAGTGTAAACAACTAATACTCTTTAGTGATAATAAATAATAACCTTTAATTAATAAAACAATATCCTAAAATAACAAAATTGATCTATTAATTAAATGATTAAAAATATATTTAAAAGTATATTCAAATATTATCATTCTATACTTAATATTAGCTATGATTTGTATGATATATACATTAACACATTTTTAATCATTATATATGTTAATGTTGTTGGTAGTGAAGTATTCACTATTTACTTTGAAACAACATGAATTTGCCCTTTCTTCTCATTAACTAATACTTTATGATCAAATGTTGCCTTAGATGTTTTAACATGCAGTATGAAGATCTAGAAGGATCTACAAGTCTCTGGAATACTTAATGTTGCAGTGAATGTTGCAAGCATTGGTTGCAACATGGGCGGTTACTGATTAGGCGAGAAATTGTCATGATTCGTCACTCGAAATGCCCTAGTTTTGGTTGATTTTGTTGAGTATTTAGAGTCATTTGCGTATCATTTTCATAAACTAATGAATTTGTCTCTTTGGTGCTCATAGATGGATAGAGGGCGAAAAGTGGAGTTCGTAGGCCTTTGAATCGACTCAAACAGATGCCCGGATGAGAAGATATCGAAGAAATACGAAAAATGCTAGTTCGAGGGAGCAACAGTATCATTGGAGTGCACAAGCAGGAGTACTCGTGCACTATGCACGAGTGCTCGTGTGGTCGTGCAGTTTTTCGGTTCTGGACAATTTGAGGTGCTCGAGTGGGATGTGCTTGTGCACTAGTGCACGAGCAGTGCACGAGCAAGCGCATTTTTTGGCCCATACGATCCCGATTTGGCCCGATCCTTATATATACCTCCCCGAACACGTTTTGAGAGGATTATTGACGAACCAACACATACCAAATCACTTTTAGACTTAGTTTTTAGAGAGACAAAGAGAAGAATGAACGAGCAAAGTTTACTTTACATTTTTGAGGTTTTCTTACGAATTCACGTCACGATTTTACTTTTTAGTTTTGTTTCTTCATATCTTTGTTCTTGAACACGTTGAGACTCATTTTATTGATTTAATTGAAGTTATTCCTTTATTTCTTGAAACCCTAGTTTATGATTGATCTTTTCATTGTTATAATTATCATGTTCGTGTTCGTTACTTATTCAATTGTTCTTGTTTACGTAAAACCCATATCTAGCTAAAATCCTTGCATGCTTGGGGTAGGATGAACTCGTAGAAGTAGGTTGTGTGTACGTAATTAGGGTAATTCATGACGTTAGGTTTTAATTCTCTTAATTAATGAATTCTTAAAATCAATCTTAACTTTTTCTTTGAATTTCGTACGAACGTGTTAGGGAGAGGACGACCGCATCACTCTTTAACAACTAGTAGACTTAACTAGAGGGTTTAGAAAGGATTAATTCATCTACCAGTTTAGCGAAGGAGGACGACCGCATCACCTTAGTTAAATTAGGGTCTCATTAATTAAGCACAATCTATTAACGTGTTAGTGGATTAGTGAAGTCAAGTGTTAGGGTAAAGTATTAGAGTTTAGAATCTTGAGCTTTCATCTTGCATTCTTTTACTTAGGTTATTTCTTGCGCGTCACAGTTATTTTGATTATGTACCTACTCCGTTAGTATACGTAGGGATTCCTATCCTGAGCATCACCATCTCTTACTTGAACACAAACCTTAGTTAATTCGTCTTCTTTAGTATTTTAGTTTAATTAGTTTATTTTAGTTTCAATTAATCTTTCCAAAAAAATCTAAAAACATTTCACTCATATTAACTACGACGCGTAGATCTTCAGGGATCTATTTGCATACACTTCATCCCTTGGGTTCGATATACTTGGTTATTATACTTGCTTATACTACAGTGAACTCGTACGCTTGCGAGGAATCTACTAGTAGAAGTTTATATTTTCGCTTAAAGTCAATGGCACCGTTGCCGGGGATGGCGTTGTATGTCTTTTGAATAGGACTTGTAGATAGCTTAGTAGTTAGTAGTGAATGCTTTATTTTATGTTTTATTTTTATTTTTATTCATTCGGCAGTTGCATTTTGATCCTTCTGCTAGTGTGTCAGGTATATGAAAACACGCTCACAAGGCAATACGAGCGAAGAGAGAATACCGTTGGACCCTGAGACGATAGCTAGAAGGAACCGAGCTTTCTTGAGGAGAATGAACACTGCCGGAGGAGGAAAAGAACCAATGGACCTCAGTAATGAGTTGGATGATGCAGATAATGAGTTCAATCAGGAATTGGGCCGAGTTGAAGGCACTAGAGTTAATGGCGCCCAGAATCAAGTTCCGTTAGGGGATAGCCAGAGCCTAAACCCGGATACACAAAACATAAACAATCCAGCTCATAACATTGTTCAAAACCCTCATAACAACCCTGCTTACCCACATCCTAACTTACCACAAAACAACTTACCTTACCCACCTTACCCATACCCACCTTACCCATACCCACCATACCCTTATCACCCATACCCGTACCCCCCACCTCCTGTTTACAACCAACCAACTCTCTATCAACCACCACCACCCCAACAAGTACCCGTACCAGCTGCTAATCCTCAGCACATTCCTCATAACGCATATCAGAATATGGCTATTCGAGGAAGGTTTGCGGCGCAGCCACAACGGTACTATGATGGAGTGGCATTGCCTCCTGTTGAGGCAAATAACTTCTCGATTTCTCCGGGAATTCTAAAGCTGCTTACAGAGAACCAGTTCAAGGGGGTGATCGGGAAGGAGAATCCTTATACTCATCTGAGGAGTTTTCTAATGATAGCCTCCACTTTCAATTACAATGGCATGTCTGAAGATGCCAAGAGGCTTAGGTTGTTCCCATTCTCATTGACGGGAATAGCTAAAGAGTGGTACGATAATACGCTTCCACGGGGAGGTATTACCACTTGGGCCGAGCTCGAGCGTCTGTTCCTCGAGCGATTCTACCCTCCATCCAGAACGATCAAAGCAAGGATTGAGATCTCTTCCTTCCGCCAGAAGCAAGGAGAGGACCTACGTCAAGCGTGGGAGAGATACTCAAACATGTTGATAGAGTGCCCGCAGCACGGGTACAATAAGGGAGATGTGATAGCATTTTTCTATAGTGGTGCCAACAAGGCTGGGCAAGACCATCTAGACGCCTGTGCTAGTGGATCATTCCTGAATCAAGGAATAATGAGGTGTAGAGAGACCGTGGACAACATTATCACGAATGTCGGAGCTTGGAATGTGGACGTAAATTTCCAGAGAGTTCATCAGGTTGAGGAAGGTGAAGGAACGAGAAGACTTTTGATGGCCATGATGGAAAAGATTAACAACCTTGAGTTGGGGAAGAATATGGTTGGAGGGAATACAGCAGAGAATGAGCAAGAGGACAAGCCCACAATTCAGCAAGAAGCAGTAAATTATATGAGAGGTCCTTATTACAATCAGAATGGGTATCCACAAGGTGGAAATTTTCAAGGAAGGTCTTCTTATAGCCAACCATTTGTACCTCCAGGCCCACAGCCGCCTCAAAATCAATGGAGGAACACACAAGGGTACCAAGGAGGCCAACAGCTTCCTCAGAACCAATGGAGGAAGAACGAAAATTTTTCATATGCTAACCCGAAGGCGGGTATTACAGATCCTCCAGGTGTTGATCCGGGTTCTAAACCTCCGGGTGGAGAAGGCGGTGCCTCAACGGAGGAGATGTTGAGAGCTATCCTTCAGAAGGTGGAGGAAGGAAGCAAACGATTATCCTCTTTGGAGTACGATGTGAAAGATCTGCATAAGAAAGTTGATCAGTGTGATCAAGACCTCCAGAAGAGAGATGTAGAGCTGAATCGAATTCAGCAAGAGAACAACCGAAGATTCACTTCTATAGAGTTCCAGATGAGCCAGATTGCAAAGTCATTGAATAGAGAGCCTGACAACTACCCTTCAATGCCTGAGGGTAATCCTAAAGAGCATTGTAAAGCTATCCAACTTAGAAGTGGGACCAATTATGAAGGTCCCCAGATGCCTGCTGATTCTGAGACGCCCCAAGATAGAGATGAGAGTGGGGAGGTAGGAGTTGAGAAGAAGGTTGAGGGTGAAAGCACTCAAGTGAGCAAAGAGCTTGAAGAGGAAGGCATTGAGAAGGTTGAGAGAGTTCCTAAGTGGAAGAAGGCAAAGGAAGCAAGGGAGAAAGTGAAAGAGACCGAGAGAGATGAATGGGGGGTACCCAAATCTGTGATACCCGTCCCATATCCAAAACGCTTCATGAAAAAGAAGCTTGATGAGAAATTCGCTAAATTCCTTGATGTGTTTAAACAATTGCATATTAATATCCCTTTTTATGATGCTTTGGAACAGATGCCCAACTATGCAAAGTTTCTGAAGGACTTGATCGCGAAAAGACGGCGAGTGGATGAGCCGAAGTTGGTGCAGTTGAACCATGAGGTGAGTGCATTAGTGCACAAGGCGCTTCCTCCAAAGCTGAAGGATCCCGGGAGCTTTACCATCTTATGTGACATTGGGAACGGGATCAAGAAATGAGTGCTATGTGATTTAGGGGAGAGCATAAATCTGATGTCGTTGTCGCTTTTCAAGAAGTTGGAAGGTGGAGAAATTCAGCCTACAATGATGACGCTTCAACTAGCCGACCGGTCTATTACTCGACTTCAAGGTGTGGTTGAAGACGTCCTCGTAAGAGTTGGAGATCTCATCTTTCCAGCCGACTTTGTAGTGCTCAAAATGGAGGAAGATAAGCATGTGCCTTTGATATTGGGAAGACCGTTCTTAGCGACGGCGGGGATGGTGCTAGACGTGGCAAATGGGAAGATTACGTTGAAAGTTGATGATCAAGAAGTGAAGATTTCCCTATATGAAGTCATGAAGCACCCGAAGGAGGATGAGAGCTGTTATTGCATGGATGCCATTGATCCTCGTGTTGAAGACACACCTCCTATCCCTAATCTTTCTTGTATTTATTATTTTGATGATCCTTCACTTGATAATTTGACCCATAAGCATTATGATCTTGATTCTTTTGATAGGGATAAAGTGAAGAAGTTGAGGGATGGAGAGATGAAAAATGTGGACGTGATCCAGTTGGAAGGGAAAGGAGGAGTTAAGAAGAAAGAGTCCAAGCGCAAGAAAGTGCTTAGTAAGACGCCTCCAGATAAAGGTGAGAAGGAGTTGTGACCCCTAACACTTGGGGATGAGAAGGAAGCAAAGGAGTTCATGATGGAGGGCATCAAGGAAATAAATGCAACCACCACTCTTATGAGAGTAGGGGAGGTAAATTTGAGTATGATGTCCCATAAGCTCCTTTGAGCTCGGTCCAGCATGAGGACCTTAAAAATAGCGCTGCGTGGGAGGCAACCCACTTTTATTTATTTTTAGTGTTTTATTATGTTATTTGGGTGTTGTTGAATCGTAAGTTTAACCTCGTACTTGAGAGTTCATTTTGTAGGCTTGCCTCGAAGGAGTGCCAAATAAGTGGAGATTGAAGGAACTCAAGCAAGAGTGTGCTGCGTTGTTAAGAGAAACTAAATTATTTGGTTGAGGTAACACACAACCCCAAACTTAGACCTCTTCGCAAGGTCGAAGTTTGGGGGGAGGAGTTTTTTATGTTTCTTGTTACATTGTACCGGAGCACCCCTTTCTTATCTTTGAGTGTGTTTGGTTATTTGGTGCCTTGAGATGCTCCTTGGGGTGATTTTGATCTGATTCGCTATTGCATATTTCATGCCTATCAATCATCTTATGCTTACTGATTGCTATCTTTGAGTATGATTTGATGAGTAGAGTTGAGTTGTGAGAGTGAGTCAGGATCTCTTTTGTGTGAGTGGTTGAGCTAGAGTTGACTTGAGAAAGAACCCGTATGCTTGTGAATTTTTCTTTAGAGTGCTTGTGTGATGAGAGTGAGAATTCACTAGGACTAGCATGGATGTGAAAGCCGTGAGATTTGAGCCTTATGAGATTTTGATACATGATTTGATCTCTTCGTTTGTGAGTGGATCGTCACCTTAGAGGATGCTAGAATTTGTGTGCGCTCTTGCTTCTTGATTGTGTCTAGTTTGATATGCCGAACGTGATCTTGGGCCATCTTTCTTTTGATTGAGTCACTTAGCCTAAATTTTCTTTACCATTGACATTTGTCCCTTGTTAGCCCCTTTTGAGCCTAAAGCCTATTTTATTTGCTAGCACATTTAAACACTATTCCAATTCCTAAGCCTTTTTGTCCCAATTTGAGTGGAGAATAGGAAAAGTGTGAATATGAAGGGATTGAATTGAGTTGAAAAAGGAAAATGTTGTTTGTTGAGTGAGTATGAGAAGAAGGTGTGATGAAAAAAAGTTGTGGGAAAGACAAAAAAAATGGAGAATGAGCAAAAGAAAAAAAATGAGCTCATGTGTTTGTGAAGAAAAAAAGTGAAGTGATTGAGAAAAGTGAAAAGAGTGAGAAAGAAAAATTGAAGTGTTGAGAGTGTTGGAATTGAAAGTGTGTAGAGTGAAATTGTTTGAAGTATTCTGTTCCTAATCTCAAAATACCGAAGTGTGATCTTCTATTCTCCATTCACTTAGTCACTTATCCATATTGTTATCCCACCTGTCCAAAGAGCCTACATTACAACCTTGAGAAAAGTCCTTTTTGATTCGGCATTGAGTTCTAGAGTATGGTCGGAGTTAAGAGTGCTTACAAGCCTATGGCTGCCAATATGTGTGATTGATTGTTTGAGTGAGTCCCTTTATCATTGATATACACTTGTGAGGGAGTGAAACACATCGTTGAGTGGACATCCATGTTTGATTTTGGTGATTCTCGCTGTTGTTGCATGCGTATGATGAGGGAAGATGAGTGAGTGTACTTGTGATTGATCGTTGAAGCTCGAATTCATTTGCTTGCACAATTTGATTCTTTGACTCATTCCTAACAATTTCACTTGACTTATTATTTCGTTGCTTGAGGACAAGCAACATGGCAAGTTTGGGGGGGTTGATTAGGCGTGAAATTGTCATGATTCGTCACTCGAAATGCCCTAGTTTTGGTTGATTTTGTTGAGTATTTAGAGTCATTTGCGTATCATTTTCATAAACTAATGAATTTGTCTCTTTGGTTCTCATATATGGATAGAGGGTAAAAAGAGGAGTTCGTAGGCCTTTGAATCGACTCAAACGGATGCCCGGATGAGAAGATACCGAAGAAATGCGAAAAGTGCTAGTTAGAGGGAGCAAAAGTATCATTGGAGTGCACAAGCAGTTACGGGTTCCAGAAGGATCTACAAGGATCTACAAGGACCTACACGATCCAGGTTATTCCAGGACGTTTTAGAATGATCTAGATCAGGCGGTTGCATTAATAAACATCAGAAATAAAGATAAGATCGTGGGATAACATGAGATCATGGAGCGGTTACATGAAGAAGTTATTTTCGGATTGAAGACCTCCATCTATAAATAGAAGCCGAAGTCTTCAATACCAAGTGTGGCGTAAATGAGTACACCTACTCTAGCGTTAATTCTGAGTTCAAAGGTGATAGGGCAGTTATTCCAACATTTATGTTATGCCTAGAAGTTTAGTACATCTCGCATAACTTGCGATCAATCCTATATCCATAGATAGAGAGATCATAGATATAGAGTGAGATCAACTTTGACGGTGTATTGTGTTATACACTTAGCCAATTTAGATCTGATAGGTGATATCGAGTCTTGTTTCAATTGTGAACGATTTTACTCTTCACACAACTTTTGTATCACTAATCTTATTATAGTGAACGTTTCGCCATAAGGCTAGCACAAGCTATTTTATATAGTTTGTGTTAAAAAGTATCTCATCTTGCAATTGTGTATTTAAGTCTTCCGTTGTATACGTTTTTATCTCTGGTTTTCCAGATTGTCGTAGTGTTTGTTACAACATTCATTACTACATCTTTACTTTATAACACACGCACACCTTCAATATATATTCATTTATAAAAGTTAAAAGGAAAATATATATATAGATATATGTATTTATATTTAGGAAATATAAGTCAAAGATTTATTTCATTCTACAAACATATCAAAATCTGTTTGTTTTATATCCACGATTAGGTTGGGATATATATATTCTTTTATAAAGTAAAATGTATTTTTAAGCTAATTAAATTATGTAGAAGTTTTTTTTATCAAATGTAATACTTTCTAACTAATGCACCATTATTTATCTATATTACCAGTGTCGTTAACGATAACAATTACAATATTTTACATGATCTAAGTCATATTAGCAATTACTTCAATTCACTAAAAAAGGCACAAAATAGTATACATCAAATATTTTAAATATTCCTGGATTAAAAAAGAAACAACACAAAACGATGTAAAATAGCAAACCGAATTGATAATTATTTCAAAATGTTGAAAATTAGGAAAATAGATAGATCTTATTTTTTTACAGATTTCTAAAAACCTCTCTATAAATAACATTAGTTGTAAACTTGGACGATTTTCCTTCTAAATCAAGACTCAAAATCTTTAGTCTATCTCTCCTTTTAACTCTTAAAACTGCAACATATAGCTGACCATAAGTGAAAACTGGTTTAAGAAGGCACAGACCAACATTAGATCATGATTGACCCTAACTCTTATTAATAGTCATCGCAAAGCATAGTGACACAGGAAACTGGCGCCTTGTAAAATTTACTGGCATGGTTATGTCCGAGTTCGTCATTGTCATTCTTAGAATAAAAACTTTTTTTCCAATATTCCGACCAGAAATGATTTCCCAACCTAACGACAACACATCTAGTCCCATTACTCAATCCTGGCTTCTGATCAATATTTCTTAGAAGAACAATGTGAACACCTTCCTTCAGTACCAACTCATGACTCGACATACCAGAACATCTAAGAGAGTTTAGAAAATCAACAGAATTACACTCTCCATCGCCTTCAGATCTTAACTCTAACTTGAACACACTATCCGAACTTAGATAAATTTTCTTAGTCCCAGGTATAATACAAAGTATCTTATCGTTAATACAATCCACATCTCTATGAGTAGGTGCCAGAATCGCCCTATCTTCAAAATATTTATCAGTTCTCAAATTATGCTCAACGGATGGATAAATGCTTTCAATAATACTCAAAATTGGATCAACTTCACTGTAAATCAAATTTTGAACAGGTATCTCGACCTCAGCAAAACCATCTCTACCTTCTCCTATTGTAACGTCACCAATTTTAAGAAACGAATCTGAAAATTCAGCAACTTCACCATTCATAGTACTATCACCAGATCCATTCTTCAAACGCATATTCTTAGTCAATGTAAGCACCTAAAAAAATTGATATGTAATCTTAAAATTTAAATAAAAATTATACCATATAATTAACAACCAACAAAGTATCTTGCAATATTCCCACAAAGATAATGAATTTACTGCTACATGAATAACATCTTCCCTACTTCCTTTGGGAATTACAGGAATTATTTGCCAAAAATCTCCACTGAGAACAATCATTTTTCCTCCAAACGGCAAATCGTTCACTGATCCATCGGGATTTTGAACTATATCATGCAAAGTGCGATCCAACGCCTCAAAACAATATCTATTAACCATTGGAGCCTCGTCCAAAATTATCAGTTTTGCCCTTATAAGTAAATCAGATAACTCAGACCCATGACTTACATTACACGTAGACGTTTCATCTATATTAATTGGAATTGCAAACCTAGAATGAGCAGTGCGACTGCCTGGCAAAAGAAGTACAACAATTCCACTCGATGCCACATTTAACACAATATGTCCCTCGCATCGTACAATAGCAGAAAGTGCTTTCCATATAAATGTCTTCCCGGTTCCTCCATAACTATAAAAAAAATACACACCACCCTTATCAAGAATAACTGCATCAAATATTTCCTGAAAGACATTATTCTGTTCATTAGTTAGTAATGTACTTAATTGCATGTATTCACCCCTCAATTGCACAAGGTCATAGCGCAACTCTTCGCGGACCAACTTATTAACACCAGTTGGAATCAACTGTTCATTTGACATTGGCATTGAAGGATACCTAGACAAAGTGCTCCCATTCAACTGTAATAACTTGACAATTTCAACTAAGGTATGTTCCCTCAGCTCTTCAGTACTTAATATCAAATCTGTCAAATAAATATTAATTTATTACGAATTAAAATCTGAGTCATTGGGAAAAATTATTTTACTGCATTCACAAAAATTTTAAAATTTTAACAAAATATAATAATAACAAATACACTTAAATGGAAAAAAAAATTAACAATATATATATGTATATATACCTGGAAAATCTAGTAATCTCCTTTGCTTCAATTGAATATCATCAGACAAACAATTCAAAGTTCTTTAAAAAACATACTCAGGTCGATTCATGGATGAAGACAAAAGAAGAATTGAGAATAAGTTTCTGATGTAGTGAGCTGATGCCCAAAAGCTTGTTTCAACTATTCCATCGATATATTCCCTATCATCGTCCAGTAAACCAAGGGTGTAGCAAGCATCCTTAAACGTGGGATATACAAAGCCATGGATGGTTCGTATTTCCTCGTACGATTCAGAACCTCTGCTATGTGGAAGCAACACCCCCAAGTAATAATGTTCACCAGCATCGAGCAGAGCATTGTACAATCTTCCCAAGGCAGATTTTTTGCTACGTCTTCTCTCCCAAGTATATTTCTTTTTATCCCAAACATATTTCGAAGAAAATTCAATGTAAGTTAATTTCTTAGCTTTACAATCAACCTTATTGCGCTTCATCCATGCCAAGAACTTTGATCTGTATGCACTCGACCTCTGTAGAACATCATCAATATAATCCTCGTCTTCAAATACAATACTATTCTTGTCAAGAAGATGATAGTTCAACCTTACGATGGGTGGAAATCTATGGTGGATATCATACTGAAGTGTTCTCCACACAGCTTTACATGGAGAAATATATCTACAACTTATGAATTTTCGTACTTCATCCTTCTCCACAGTAGATTCCCCTCCATTCTCCACAGTTACAGTCACTCTATCAGACCCCTTATTAATATATTTGAAAAAAATACTTAATAGGCTTGTGCCTATTACACCACTCCACATTAATATGACCCTCATATCTCTTCAATAATACTGGACTGTATGGAACGACGAATCCATTGTCCAACTCCACTTGACTCTTAGTAATAGTCCTTCCATTATTTCTCCTCTTATAAAGTGGATACCCATCTTGATCAATAGACGTATTATCAATATACCTCTTTGGAAAAAAATTTGAACAATGTTTTCCTTTCATGCAAGGGGACTTTAGCCTGGCATAACCGCATGGTCCATGCATCATATACTCCCTGACCAAATCATGCAACATTGGATCTTCATCCTTATCAGGTATTTCAGCCTAAAGAACTTACTTGCATCTATTTTTCTAAATATTTACAAATCCTTGAAATCAGCCACAATCTTATCGAGCTTCATCTTAAACATCCGACAAAGAATATCCGGTCTATCTGCACTGTCAAGACTCCTCGCCGCCAAAAACCCTGATATCTCAGGCCACTTTGGATTGCACGTAATTGTGATAAAAAAATCTGGATAAGAATAATACTTACATATTGCCATGACATCTTGAAAATTTTGAATCATATATTTTGGCCCGTCGGTAATTGAACTTGGTATTATTCTTTTCCCAGTTGTAGAGGGATCTGAATTACCCGACTAAACTGAACTCAATATATCAGAAATCCTACTAGACCTCAATTTCACCTGATTAAATTTTAAATAAGATAGTCTCTTCACCTCAATCATGGTGTAGGTATCTACTAAAAACTGTTTGTTGGGATATTTTAGTTTTGATGATTTTCCAAAACAACATGTAATAGGTTTGAAAGCAGTCAGGATAGTATCTTTTAGTTTCAGGTCAGGCTAGGTTGTTTCTCAGGAGAACAGGTTATCAGTGGAGGAAGAACTCATCTGAAGGGGGAACTCAGCTGAGGGAAGAACTCTACTGAGGGGGAACTTAGTGAGGGAGAACTCACTGACAGAGCCTGAGGAAGTCAAGATGACATCACAAGGAGAACAGTCTGAAGCCATGTCAGAAGACCTGAACCTGAAGAGAAGCCTGAAGGAAGTCCCACTGAGTATAAACCTGACTTTCTAAGCTGGTCAGTGGACTACTCAGTGAAGAGCATGATTGAGAGGATCAGTGCTGTGCCTAGTAGGGCCTGAAGGAGTCAGGCTACTGAGGCTGGGAAGCTTGACAAATAGCCTTATGTCAACTCCCCTGAGTGGACTTCAAGTCTACTGAAGGAAGTCCACTGAGAAGACTTAAAGTCCAATGATGGTTCCTAAGAGGACTTCAAGTCTACTGAAGAAAGGTATCCTGAGAGGATTACAAGTCAGCTGAAGACAAGCCGCCTGAAGTCAGGACTACCCTGATCAAGTACCCTGAAGAAAAGAGCCGTTGGACTCAGTCCACGTGGACCAATCAAGTCAAGGCAGCGAATCTGACAAAAGCTGACAAGGCCATACTTCACTGAAAAGGAGAATTTCACTCCAGAGATAGTCTGGATTTGAATGTTACTTTCTCCAACGGTAACATTCAAATCCAAACTATAAATACAAACTCAAGCTTCATTTGAAAGAGAGCTGGTGGTGCGAGAGTGGTGCAAGTCATGAGGGAGTCATAAGGGTGCACCATCTCCATCAAGAACACTGACCTGAGTTTTTCATAGTCATATTTGAGTGTTCCAGTTTGTATACTCGAGCCTATCATATACATCCTAAGCTTAGAGAGATTTTCCCAACCTTAGCTCAAAGGCTAAAACCATGTAAGGGAAAACCTCACCTAGTTGGAGAGAACCAAACCAAACTAAACCCTTTCCAGAATAGTGTTAGGTGTTGCAGTGAGGTGAGGAGAGGCAGTCCCTGAGTGAAGAGGGATGTGAGGCCAGTTCGAGAGGCAGCTCCGCGGAGGGGTGTGAGTCCAGTTGTGAGTGCACCTTGGCACGTTAAAAACAAGAATCCCGGGTAGTGGATTTCCTGTTAAATCAGGCAGTGGATGTAGGAGCTTGAGCCTCCGAACCACTTTACATTGCTGTGTTCTTTATTGCTTTACTGACTTGCATAACATCAGTGTTAAAACAAAAAATTTCTCCTAATTTCCCATATTGTCCTTGTTTGTGAATGAAAAAACGGGACCAACACTGTTGAAACAACCTTCTAGACAAAAATAAATGATTAGTTTCATTACAACGCTCATGAATCCTGAATGCAAAGGATTCACGCATCGCTAACCTAATCCTCTTCCTGGTAGTAAAATCTGAGTCATGGTGATTAACATCAATACGATACTCATCCTCACCATAAGGAAATAACAATGGATACTGTAGAGGAATATACGATGGATGTAACTCACTTATCCTTAGCAACTTCCCATCACATGTCTTGAGTAACACAACCCTTCTTTCAACTATGACCTCTATATCACCAGGAATAAGAGCTGCAACCTCATATGCAGTTGGAAGATTGTGCGTTCTTCCATCGGTATTTCACTTCTCAACCAAATTTAACCTTAAAGAAAGTTCGCGACCAGACATAATGCTCTCCCGTGCATTTCGAAACTGAATGGCATATGGGTTGTATTGGTCTATCATTCATCGCAACTGACCCACAATAATATTATCGATCCTAGTAGTCCTTTCAACGTCATGAGCTCTGCAACAATTGTAAATTAGAAGATAAAAATCAAACTATTTTCAATAAAATAACAAAAATATTTATACAAAGAAAAAATATATGAAACTAAGATTAAAATATATAACAAAACACAATGAATATAATCTATGAAATTATAATTATAATTATAATTGGATAAACAAAATAAGGATACGTACGTAAGTGCTTTTATTCTGTTATGAACCTCATTTTGGGTATCATATATGTATAGCTGCGAAAATTTTGGCTTATTTCCAGGGACAGGCAACAGACTACCAATTTGATGGTAATTAGCACCATGCATCTTGTAAACGTAATGACCTCTCCCTCTATTTACTGAACTATCGACTTTTCCACCCATTGATGTAAAACTAAACATCATGTTGTATGCTCTTATATTCTCAATGAATTGCTTGCTCTTTGTATCATTCAAAGTTAAAAAATTCTTAAGTGTGTCCGGCAGTGTCTTTAAGAGTGGTACACGTACTTTTCCATTACCACAACATGATGGAAATTTTGGAGGATCATGTCTTCTTTTTTTAGAGGATCTTTCGTCATACCACATACATGCATTACAATACATGCAAACGTACGTAGCATCCCTAAAATCAAGATAACCTGGATTATTTTTATATAAATATCAGCATAATTATATATAATTTTTCAGTTATACAAATATATTTTTTCCCAAAGCACAAACATAAACTCATAATTATACACATAATGAACATTACCTCCATTATGTACAGTATTACTACTCGAACCTGCACAATAATGAATATTACCACCGTTATGTACAAAATTGCTACTCGAACCTGCACAATTTTAAAATAAAAAAATCAAATGGAGTGTCAATAAGCAATCCTATACCAATTTTTTAAAATCAAATAAAACATAGTTCTATACATAAATGTATTTAAAAAAAAAAATCAAAATTCAATACCTAGTATTGGAGAAGATGTACGACAATCACCACCAAATAGAGGTCGAACAAAACCCATTCTGCCGGAATTGACCAAATGATGTCCAGAATATATCATAGAATCACGTAACCGACTATCATGAACAGAAAAATCACAAACTTGGTCAACCAAAGGGGCCTTGCCCTTGCCTGTCATTAAAATAAAAATAAGATAACATTTTTCCCTTATATAAATTTAATGTTAGTAAAAAAAATAATAATACCTATGTGCACATCTGCTAGTGTCTATACAAATGGATTTACATGTGTAACATCTAGAACACCAATAGCGTTTGCATTAACAAATTGACCTAAATAAAAAAAGAAAGCACTAATTATTAAAAATTTGTTCAAGTAAAGTCAATATCAAGGAGAAAATACTATAAATACATTAATTAAATTATACACAACAAACAAATTAAAATAATAATAAACAAATAGATAATATAATGTGCAAAGATAAAATACGATAAATAACCACACCATAACCAAGTAAAGTTAATGTATATAATACAAAACCACCATAATTATAAATATATACTTTTATATAATAAAAAAACGAAAAAAATGGATTAAATTACAAACCACTTGATCGATTAATACATTTCTCACACAGAATTAACCTTCGAAACAACCTCACACTCTTTTGCAGTGACCTTTTCAAATAATTATCTGCTTAAAAAAAGGAAAAAACAAAGGTAACTGGATAAAAATATGATGACATTATCTATTATAATGAAAAATACTATAATAATTGAACAAAATCAAAATATACATAAAAAAGATGATTTACCTAACTCAAAGGTTATGCCACGCTTTCTTGAAATAATTGTCCGTCTAATCATTCGAGTGTGTTTCGAAGCAATCCCTGTTGTCAAAATGTAAAATAAAAATCATACTCAAGAACACAAATATAAATGTACACCCAAATATACAGATACACATACACATGCACACTTACATACAAATAAATGTAATTAAACACTAACATAAATAATTATAATGGATATAATAAATATAAGTGAAATAATTATCAAACTATGAATTTTATATAGTAGCTCACTGCTGTGTATCATCCTCGCTGTCCGAACATCACAATAATCTGAACAAAATGAACATTAAATTTATATTATGCAAAAGAAATATAAATTAAATTCTCCGGCATCACACATTTTGATATTGAAACATAATGTTTAAAATAAAATAAAAGAGGAAAAAAAAACCCTGATGTTATCACTGGTTAGTATTATAGATATTTAAACCGTCATCCATCATATATGCCCACGTTTAATCCAACAGAAATTGTGTGAAAAAAAAAAGATCGAAGGAAAAAATAAATTTTAGCAAACGATCATCAATCCAGCCTTTTTAACACCTACAATCTCCACTAAAATTAACCAACAACTTGTATGTTTTTCATAATCCTATGAAGAAGTGATTTTATAAAGAGTGCAAGGAATACAAATTAGGATATATTTACAAATATTAAAATCACATTAAATCCAAGCATGAAATCCTCAAAATCAATAATAAATGTATTAATAGGACATTTAAGGAAAATTATTAGTAATTAAAGAATTTAATTATAGACTTTAATTACATTTATTGTTAATTAATAAACATACCAAAAAATACAATATAAAAAGTCCATAGGATAGTTCATGAACATCTTACAAAAATCCCAGTATATGCAGACTTAGATATAAGAAATACTTATATCCATTTACTTGGATTAACAGAATTATGTGATCAATGAACAAACCATTACATTCAAAAAGTTTGTGTGCAAGAGTGCATGTATATTTTAAATCTCTGATGCAAATTAAAAGTAATTAAAAGTAATTTTTGTAGTAAAATCAAGAGCGGAATTTTTGTTGAGATTAAGTTGTTTTAGAAGTGGAATTTTTTGCATAAAAATTAATAAATGAAACTAAACATTAACTTAACAAAACACGCATATAACTTATAGATAATTTTCGAATCAAATGGATTCATTAGAGTTCAATACTGAACATCATTAATACTAAGTACCAAAATCCAAAACAAACACTGCACAACTTTTCACGTTCATAAACTAATTAGGTAAACTATTGGTACCACCACTACAAACTACAAAATAAAATACGGACACAGAACCACCAACTTCATCTGTACCCAATCTCCAAAACTTACCTCATCAGTTTTCATCAAGCTAACTTGGTAAGCAACCGTACTCCATTTACCACAGAGGCGGAGGAAAGATAATTTTCTGCGCTTCGAAACAATACGTTTATTTTCATAACGAACGTTGAAGGTATGATTGCTTAATGCATACCTCAATTTGATATCTCGACTCTCAGAACCAAACAAATCTATAACATGTTTTGGAAGTGCCTGAAACACAAAGGATTAAAATTACAACCACAATTTTAATTATACACAAAACTAAATTCAAATACAACAAAGAATGGATATTCAAATTATTAATATAAAAAAATACCAATTTTTTTTTTCAAAAAACATATAACGTACCAAACGTGTGGAGAATTCAGTCTGATCACAATCAATAGTAATTTCAGAAAGTCGACCCAAAAAATCACCGGTTAACCCATATTCAGGGACCACAGTACCTAGAGAAGGAAAAATAGACAAAAAAAATAATAAATTAATAAACACATTACAACTCAAAAACTAAATATTCATACAATAGTAGTAAAACCATAAATATGATATGAAAAAATTATATAAAAGAATACCTTCAACAACATCAAACACCAATGTATCAACCTCGCATCCATTCTCCAAAAACACATTGACATGAAACACATCAACACCATCGAACAACATTGTTAAATAATTAACCCTACAAAGATACTTCCTCTCGCAAATCCAATCACTATCAATCTTAATACTCAATCCACCTTGACCAAAGAAAGAAGAGCAGAAATATTGAACACCACGCCTACACCGAACATAGAGCTTACTCGAACTACTTAAAGCATATATCTCAACTATAGTTTTGGGGATGACCTAAGTAACATCACAAAAAAAAATAGCAAATGTAAGAGAATCATTAAATCTGCATAGAAGCACACATAGCAATGAATGAATATAAATAATAATTAAAACACTCACAATTACGCCAGACAACTTCACAAGAAAATCAGGTATTATCCTGAAAAACCTGTCAATACCTTTTAAAAACAAAAAAAACAGATATTACTCTTAATTTGAATAACAATTAGTAAACCCATACACCAAATTTGCGTCCAGAATAATAATTTAAAAATAAATTAGTAACACAATGAAAATAAATTACCCAAAATATTAACTGGGCAATTCACCAAATGCTCACCAACACAGCTTCTAACACATAAGTTAGACCCATCGAATATCGTATGGTAAAATACACCATCAGAATATTTCTCCAAGCAAATATAGTCACCACAATGCACTTCATAAAACATTTTAAAATCAACATAAACATGTAAAAATAATTCGCTCTTATATCTTGATAACTTAAGTTCATGGTCATGTATCCACGAAGAAGACATTGAGCGTTGTCTGAAAAAAAAAGAGCTCTATTGTAATTGGCTACCCCTAACCTTTCACAAAACTCATGCGGCAAACTCTGGAACAGAACGGTGAAAAATAATTAAAATACATAAATATAATTCCATATTTTTTAACAAACGTAAGAAGGAAATTGGTTTTAATAAACGTACGATAATCTCAGGCTGAATCGACTTATCAAACCGGAGATAAAATCTGAATCGACTCTTCATATAATCGCTCTCAATGTATGCATGAATATCATTTTTGGGCACAATTACATCAGTTCCTACCAAAAAATAAAGTCAATCACACAAAAAATGAAAAAAAAAAAGGTCATAGACACATACAACAAAAGTATACTAAATCTCATTAAAAAAACAAAGAAAACATACTTATCTCCCTTGAACGGTATAAGCTAAACCTCATTGCAAATCAACATGGACTTAACCCTGAAACAAAACATACAGGAACAATCAGGAATGACTATTTAAAAAAAAAAGGAACCACAATCAATAAAATTCATTTCCCAAACATGCAAAATCATACACAAAATTAAGATTAATGCACGAAAAAAAGAGCAATTGGCGACAATAGATTACTACAAATGCACAAACAACAACGACGAACTTGGTTTCCAGTCGAACAATTGGAATAACGAGGAAGAAGACAATGTCGAAACTCAAACACAAATCTACTTCAATTGAGAAAAACTGAGGAAGAAACTGAAATTCTGTCGAAAATTCCTTTGTGAATAATTAAAAGAAGAATCATGGATACAAGAGTCAAACCCAACGTCACTCTTAACCAATAAGAATTGAACTATTTATGGTATATATATATATTTTAATAGAATAGGGAATAAATATCCAAAAATAAAGATATTTAATATAAAAAATAATAATAATAATTCTAATAATTATTTTGCAAATCATGCACAATCAGATATGACTGAGTCATACATTCCATTTAGATGTTTCATAAAACAAAAAAAATCGGACCAAATATTATATATATATATATATATATATAGCGACATATATATCTATATTTTTAAAAAAATAAAAAAAACTTACTAATTAAAAAGTATTTATTCCGAGACAAAAAAATGTTCCAATATCAATAATGATTTAAATTATTTTAATCAATAAACTTTTGATTTAACTAACACACAAAAATAGATTATCATTTAGGTTTATAAAAAAATATAATAAAATACGAAAATATACAAATGTAAACTCAATACATTAACATAATGCCACGGGATTTTTTAATAAAATATTTTTAAAAAAATGTTGGGTAAAAATGATGCGAATAACATTAGTGTAATTTTTTTTTTTCTAAATTACATCCGTTCATTTATCAATACATAATAAGAATCAAACCTTTATAACGCTAATGTACTATAGAAAAGTATATTAATGACTTGAAATATTATTCAACACAATATATTAATACCAATAATGTATGTCAAACCAAAATACAGTTATTGACATACAAAAGTATAAGTCATATAAAAAAGAACAGTCCAAGAGGAAAAATATTCCAACAACCGTGAACAATCAAATTGCGTGGTAATTATTCAAACAACCCTTGTAACATGGGTGCAAATAAGTGATAAAATAAAATAGGAGCTATTCAACTCGAGTCTTCATCTTGGAGGATCTCTTGTTGTCTGGAAATGATCGAATTGCACCATCGTCAATATTTATAGGGGATTCATGCCCACCATACTTACGTTTGCCAGATCTAGACAATTCATCCAATGATAAACATTTAGGTTCCAACACAGCCTTGGAATTTGTCTGAAGAGAAAACTTAAAAAATAAAAAATCTAATATGGAACTGTAAAATAATAACATTAACAATAATCAACTGTGACAAAAATATATTGCGTTCAAGACGTGAAATCAACATCTCATCACACGACAACTTAAACACTGTATAAACAGAGTATTTATTGACCAAGTTGAAATCAGATATCAGAAAACAAAAGATGTACTTCTTGCCAACCAAATTACTCAACTCGGATGGTATCTCATCATCCATGTCAACCTAACAAATATAAAGATTTTGTTTTATTAAAAAAATTATATATATATATATATATATATATATATATATATATATATATATATATATATATAGCCAAATGGCAATTAATCTGAACTCAAAAAGAGTATGTATACAGTTAAATTGGTTTATATATGAATCACTGAAGGGTATTAGTTGTTTTCACTGAAGAGTATTAGTTGTTTTTACTGAAGAGTATTACTGGTTTACACTGAAGAGTCTTAGTTCATTTTCACTGAACAACTAAGACTCTTTAGTGTAAATAAGTAATACTCTTCCGTAAATACAACTAATATTTTTCAATGAAAATAACTAATACCCTTAAGTTATTTATGTATAAACCAGGTTTACTCTATACTTTGTCACTCAAGAAATACCTCATTCAAATCGTTCAAAATCTCAGCAGAGTTCTTGTCAACCAATTTAGTGACATCCTTATCAAACAAAATTAGAGAGATTGATCCCGTTTTGTCGCCAACACGTATGATAACTTTAAACCTAATTTTTTAAAAGAAAAAAAATTAATGAACATCATTAAAGTTAATTATTTTAACAATTATTATCATAAATAAAACACAAAAAAATAGAAAAAGACACAAAAATTACCTAGTATCAACTTCCTTTGGATTCGTATTACACTTGATGCAGCTCCACTTTCCATCATCATAGGCAACCTTCTTCGAGCAAATTTTACACGAATGGTAATACCAACCAAACGAAGCATCTATTTCATTGCATGTTGCAATGACAACACAATAACTCTCATATCAAACATTCAAAATAAAATGAACATGAAATCAATGAAACTATTCACCACATACCATTACAAAAATCCCATAAAAAATAACAAAGCTCTTCTATCCCAACAATGCTCGATATACACTACACAACCACATTATCATCAAAATTAGCATACGCAAAAGACCGAACCGACTTTCCCTTTGATACGGTCATTGGCGGAGGTATCTCAGACATATATTTTTCCAAACTAAATAGAATGATTCAGGCAAAAAGAAAATATATTTATCATCAAAACGAATGAATCATATTAGGAAAATAATAATAATTTCTCAAAAATATCATAAATAACCTCTGTTTGAAATCGCGAACTTCTATAAAGTCACCATTGATGGTAAGACGGCTAGCATACATCGAGTTTGAAACATATTTCACTAAGATACAATTTTTTTTAATGAGATTAAAGAATGAATTATTAAACAAGTGTAGTAATTACAACAAAATTACCCCTGTAACATGGAAGGATTTTTGCATATTCCAAGATAATAATAACTGGCTCATCAGGATTCTCATCAACAAAACTGATCAAAGGCTCATAAAAACCTTCCCACAGAGTGCACATCAACCTCACACGACTGAAAATTTAAAACTTAGTGTAAAATATTAAAATAAATGTATTACAATTGTTTGAAAATATTAAATTACCCATCATCCTCAATCTCAATATCAACTTTTCTAACAATTCAGTCATTGACATTCACCTCGTCTGCATCATATATTCGAACAACATAACCAATCAAATCTAAAAAAAAGGTCAATCTAATTGGAAAAATAATAATTATACACCAATAATTAAAAACCAACCAATGAGAGTTTTAGATTCATCATCGCTACATAGTGTTACGTCACCAAACGGGGCAAATTGAAACTGAGATCCAACAATACAATAGGAGAAGATTTTCTAACTTTCGTATTATATCCAAAAATCAACTTATAAGGATGGGAGGTAGCCTGCACTGGACTACTATTCATCACAACACCAAAATTTGATATAAAAAAACTTGATCCCTTACTCAGATTCTTCTCAAATTTGCGAATCAAATTCTTCCTAACAGTTGCTTGAATCTTAGTACCCTACATTTGCTAAAAAAATCATAAAAAAATAAATAACTAAATAAAAAATAAATTAATTAATTTAATCACAACATGTATAATAAAAATATTAAAAAATTAACCGAATAATAAAAATACCTCTTCATCCATAGGAATCAATTCAAAGAAAATCTTTTCACGACTAAAATCCTTAGAGAGAACAATCCATGACCTCAAAAATTTAGCATGGATAGAAGGATTTATCATATCAACAACCACATCGCATATAGGAGAGAATAAGTTTGTCATGTTCTGAAGGAGAAAAAATATAATAAACAAATGAAACAAAAAACAATCTACAAAAACACATAATAACTAAATAGTTACAAAGGAATGGAAAATTAAAATACAAAAAATACCAAGAATTACCCAAGATGAAATCTAAACAAAGTGTGGAAGTAATGAGTTCCATACATTGCTTTGTAGTCCTTTTTATAGACATTTTTTGGAAAAAAATATTGATGACAAAAATGTCCTTAGGCAATCAATACACATGATTGAAGCAACGCATACAAATAAATATCACACACTATGCATTCAATAATTTTTTTAAAATAATTTTAACTCTATGGCCAATTCATCATGTCCAAACAACATTAATTCATGAAAAAAATCCATTGTGACTAGTAACATAGGCCGACCCATTTGCTATGACCATGTTACTACCTTATTGAACTTGATTAGGGCCCATATTTAGTTTTTTTCTAGATAATCGAAAAATAAAATTTCCAAAATCAATGTTTGCTGCCCTTTTTTTTTTTACAATAAATTGTTCATTAAAATATTCAAACAATTATTGATAGATCACAAACAATATCAATAATCGAAGGATAATTTTTCAGATCTTTTTTTTTTAAAACAAACAATAAATATCACTATAGTAAATAACTAATACGATACACTTTTAACTTTGACTTATGCTATTTTTCAATTCTCGGTACTAACTTTACTCATTAAAATTTATAGAAAAATAATTATATAGGAAATGCACACACATTAAATATTTCATTGTGTATTAAAGTCTTTACTCTAATTGTAATTACAACTCTAATTGTAATTACAACTAATTCATCAAAATTTAAAACAATTCAATATTATTTAGGTGTCTCTAAATTTATAATAGGTAAACGCGAGACATAGGCTATTGAGCTATTGCATTCACGTCATCCACGACATTCATACGAGGTGGGGTTTTCTATTTAAATTATCTCTACAGTGGTTAGTAGAGCTTGTTGTTCACTGTTAAATGTTTTACGTGATGTCGAACTTGTCTGCTACGTGTTATATTCCATGTATGAAATGTTATGAAATTTAGCCAGGGACTAGTTCACGGGTCCGGGACCATATAAGTTGTCCTCGGGATTATCGGGTCATTAAATTGGCTTTGAGAAGGCCCGCAGTGCTCATTGAAATTTACGTGTGGGAATACCTTAGTCATTGAAACAGCTTTGGGACGGCCCACAAATACAGTACGAGGCAATGTATGGTCATGTATTCATGTTGGCATTGATGTGTTTGACAATCTGTTTGATATTTAACATTGAATAGCTTAACCCCACTGAGTGTGTTTGCATACTTACCCCATTTATTTTAACATTTTCAGAGTGCGCAGCAGAAGCGTGGAGAGGCGATGGATGATGGTTTCAAGCTATTTAAATTAGAAACAAGTTATTTATTAATCCAATATTTTCCTAGTTAAGTTCTTGTGAGCTAGTCATATTTTGATACAATTAACATTTAAATTAAATTATTTTTAAGAAGGTAGTAAATATTCAAGTATTTCGTTGTTTATTATGTATTTTTCTTTTGAAATAAAAATTACATGTCTTATTTTTAAGTAAATTTTTAGTTCACGTCTTTTTATTTAAAAAAAATTATTATAGGTATTTCGTCAAATTTACTATTAAGAATAAACTTCATGAATGGTTGATATGAAATTATGTTTTATAAGAGTAAGCTATCCATACAATTTGTCCAAGCCTTTAATTTTATTATTAAATTCTAATATTATTTATGGGTGTATTAAAAACTTTTCTCAATTTGAGATGGTAACTATTTCATGGAAATAATTTACACACATGATTAATATGAAATCATATTTTGTGAGAATAATCTTAGCATACAATTTGTCCCAAACTTTAATTTTATTATTAATTAAGTTCTATATTTGTATACTTGTTTAATACTTATAAATTTTATACTATGTAGAGGTACTAAATTTTACTATAATTTATGAGTGTATTAAAAATCTTTCTTAGTTTGACATGGTTACCACACTATTGTAAATAATTTTCACACATGATTGATATGAAATCATGTCTTGTGAGAATAATCTTAGCATAGGATTTGTCCAAAACTTTAATTTTATTAATAAATTCTATATTTGCATAATTGTGCAATACTTATAAATATTAGGCTGTTAATCTATTATTCCAATATAATTTATCACATACACATTCAAGGTATGCTTTAATATTTATTTTTCCATTATTTTTTTAATTATTTGAAATAATTATCAAACAACTTAAAACATTTGTGTTCATGCAGGCATTGTCAATATGAACAACTTTGTGTTCACCTTAAATTTCACGGTTCTGTTAGAACAATTATTGTCAAGAATGAATCTCCCAGAACCTGTTTACATGACTGAAAAATTAAGCTTCGAAAATGCAAATGCATTCAAGACAAAGATATACCTCGAACGTAACAATGAAGTTATTGTCATTGACGGTGATTTCTGTAGTACTTATATTGATTCTCAAAACGATGCTGCATATCACAGCATTAAGTATATGACACAAACCCTCAATATTTGTATCATATATTTCCACACATATTGATATTGTTAACATGAGGTGTCTATATTTTGACCTCATAATAATAGATTATATATTTTAATATCAATAAAACTATTGTTTATTTTGTTACATTTGGAAAACAATGGAGCTTACTTATATTAAAGTTTGATCTCCAATGATAAGTACTACAAATGTTAAAAAATATAAATGTATAACTTCTAGTCATCCAATATCACATTAATTCACAACTTAATTACACATTAAAACTACACATTAACACAATTAATCTAACATTAATTCGTTTATTAATTTTGCCCTTAAGATTACACAATTTATATCTTCATTACGCCCTTAACTTCTCCCCATTTACATAAGAAAATGTACCTTTAATCCTATCCTTTAAGCCGTATGATTAAAACAATTAGATATGTTTAGCATAAACAAAATACACTTTAATTTATAAACTAACAATTGAAATAAAATACATATTAATTTAGGATTCAAATATATATTTATGCTAAATAATATGTACTACTTATAAACAATCATTTATTAATTACACATTAAAAAAATTCATATATCATAATTCAGACCTAAAAAATTCACATAACACATTAATTCATATCTTAATTATCATTACTTGCTATTTACGTGAAATAATGAAATCATGAGAAGAAATACCACATATAAAAGTACTACTTATAAATTCTGTATTTAATACATTTAAAAACATTAAAAAAAAAAAGAAATATCTAATTCACGCCCTTAAAACCTGCAACTCCCGGTGTGATCGTAAACATGTAGCAAAAAAAATTGCAACAAACCAAATAAAAAGAGTGTATCCATAATATGAGGTTTATTGTTAATGTTTCAGTCTATTGTTCTCATATCGCAACATGATATTGTGCAGATTTGTCTCGCTGAACTACTCGATGAACTGACGCGGTCGACATTCTCCAACAGCAGCCTAGTTTTGCTTGATTGAATAATCTACATCGTGATTATAATTATTATCCAACTGCTACTGAACTGTGCTTGCATATGGCATTGAACAGTAGTCAAAATATAAGGTAATCCAGACGATTTAAAATGGCATGGATTCATCGTAGTTGACATGTACTTCAATTCAAAAGGATCTTTCTCCGAATGAGGAACAAAACTGTTCTGACGTCAAAATTATCTCCGAATATGGGATGAGTATTCATACCAAAGTGAATCGTAAATTTAAAAAAATCCGAAGAACAGTTCGATTACAAACTGGGAACAAATAAATCTTTATTATAGATACACAAATGGGAAAAATAATCGATACAAATAATAAGTACGAATGAATTATAATGTACATAATCGATAACCGATACAACGTAATCCACCAATAACGTGGTTCTAACAATATCAAAAAATTAAGAATCATACAATATGATCATCTAATTTGTTGATAGGCGAACATAAATCAATGATTGGCGAACAAGAATTAAAGCCTTAATAAGGATTACGAGGAATCAACCCCAAATCAAAGATTATTAACAAAGAAAATCAAGATGGGGGTGCATAAATCAATCCAGGGAGTGTATAAACTGACGAACAACTACAACGACGAACAACTTATTGGCGAACAGGTTTTAAGGCCCAAGACCAAAGATGAAAATTCTGCTAAGTCACTAAGGACGAGCAACATTGACCAAAGGTGGTGTATCTACCAGCCTAAGAGGTGTGTGTCGACGAACAAAGGATCAAGATCCCAATGCCAATCTGTGTAAAACACAAAGGCGAATAACTTCTGAGCCATGCACCCAAAAGACAAACAACTACGAAAGCATGACCCCACCCCAAGAGGCGAACAACTTTCAGTTGAAGAACAATCAAGATTAGTCAAACTGACTTAGGCGAACAACAATGAATCCGAGATAAGACCAAAAGAAGACTTTGTAACTAAGATTCAGCTTAGATAAGGTCAAACTGTGGTCAAAGGACACTTGTCAAGCATGCAGGCTAGGGAGACCAAAAGTCATAAACACCTCATGCTTGCTAGTCTTTATAAATAGTTGTTCTCCAGCTTAAGAAATACAAGTTCAAATTCACAAATGCTCCAAAAACACACACTTAAACACCTAGACGTGCACACATACGAAATTATTACGATTTCGACTTTCACATTTACAAGTTCATAACCCGACCCTCGATTTACCATTTACGGTGGTAACCAATCACACGTAATTGATTGATGATCTTTAAACCGAACTTAAACAGTCACTAATCCATCTGATAAAAATTGATCACCAATAATTTGGCGCTAGAAGGAGGGTTCGAACCTCCGAATTAGTGTGATTACTCAAGAACTTCAAGCTGAAAACTTGAAGATTCAAAGAAAACCTCAAGAAATATTTGAAGATTCAAACAAAAGTGTTCTTGGTGTTCTTGGTGTTCTTCATTATAAGAATTAAGATAAATTAATTCAGAATGCCTTAATCCAAGGAAACACAAGGATCACGCTTGTCAAGGAGACCATCTCCTACTCGAGCTTCGTCGGCTGACCACCAGGATCGTGATCCTAGACATTGGAATAGGTCACAGCACACGGCCATAACCCATAACCTCCCACCTGAAATGGAAGCCCTGGCGAACAACCCTAACGAATTAGCCAAAACCATTGCTGCTCTCCAGGCACTACAAAGACAACAAGATCAAAATAGACCTTCACAAGTGAGGCCTAAGGATAGAGCCGTAGAACTTGTTAGGGCTAGGTCCACCAGGGGCGAACAACACGAGGTGAACAGTGCCCAGGTCAGGCGGGATAGGGGCAAAGCAAAGATGGTCGAACCGAGAGAGGGCCAGGCTGAATCTGCTCGCGGGCGAACAACTATGTCGAGCCATGGAACTACCCGTTCCAGTGCCCAGGACAGACTTGGCCAACCCCAGCAACAAGAGAAAGTTGCTCGCCAGGAAGCTGAGCGTGGGCGAGCAACATTTGAGCAACCACGCCCGTCAGTTCATGAGAGACTCTCTCAATCTGCCTTCAGGCGTCTAGGGCCAAATGCGGTGAGCAACCCTAGGAAACAGCTCCAGGAGTTGCCCACTCCAAGTGAGGGACTGCGACGAGCAGAAAGGTTGGTACCTTTGCTCGCCGAACAGCCTCCAAGTCAGGGGGCATCTTTGGATGAGCTGTCAAGTTTAAGAAGGGCAGTGGAGAACATGTAGGGACAGTTGGACCAACAAAGAGGTGTGGGGACAACTAGTTTGCCATCCTCACCACTATCACTTGTCATTCTAAAAGCCCTGATTCAGAAGAAGGTCCAGTTCCCGGCAAGCATACAGTATGACGGTGTTGCTGATCCCAGAGTTCATCTTACAAAATATTCAGATTATATGGTCTCGGTGGGAGCCAGCGACGCCACTCAATGCCGAAATTTCCCCTTAACTTTGGGGGATCGGGTGCACAAGTGGTTTTCGGCGATGTCACCAGCATCTATCCACTCTTTCACTCAACTGAGTCGAGAGTTCCTATCCCATTTCTCCACGGTGGGATCGTACTTGTCTCAGAAACACCGATTGTCTGACCTAAAGCAAAATGACGACGAGTCAGATCGAGCATTCATGGAAAGGTTCGACAAGGTGTTGTCAGAAGGTGAACCCGTCAGTGAGGACACGAAAATCGTTGCCGTTATGGCCGGGTTGAAGAAAGGATCAAAGCTATGGAAAGAGGTACGTCTGAAGTGCCCAAGAAGTTATGCCGAATTCAGGAATCAAACCGGCATATTCGTTTCTATGCATGAGGCTTTGCAATCAAACTTGGGGGAGAACAAAACTGATCCCAAGGAGAACAACAAGAAACCTGGTGCAACAAGCTATCGAGTCCCTAAAAACATGAAGGCGTTCACTGAAGGGACAGAACTCAAGGAAAAGTTAAATCAAGTGTTAACAGTGTCAGTTGATACTGTTTATGAAGATGTGAAGGATAAGGAGTTGCTCTCCCCTCCCCGGAAAATTCGCCAGGATACTGGCAAACTCAACCCTAACAAGTATTGTACCTACCATCAAAGCGTGGGGCACTTTACGAGTGAATGTAGAGATTTGCTCAAGCAGCTCTGGCGTTTCTACGAGGACGGAAAGCTCTCTGACTTTGTCAAAAGACAACCCGGGAAAAGAGTCCGGGAGAACAACTCTGAGGACGAGGATGATCAACCTCAGAAGAACAATAAACCAGCACGACCAGTTCCTACCATTCCTGCTCGTCCGTTGGAGGACTTATACATGATGGAACCTGCAGGCCCCGCGGGAGGGTGTTCTGATGGATGACCGCCAATCTCCAACCGGAAAAGAAAAGCTGAGCTACGAGCGATCGATCAAGTCCAAGAAATGGGGGTCAAACCATCTATCATGCAGACAACATAACTGACCTTTACCGAAAATAACTTGGAAGGAATATTGACTCCACATAACGATTCGCTCGTAATTTGCGCAAAGATTATGGGAACACGAGTCCACAGATTGTTGGTGGACACCGGAGCCTACACCAACATCTTATTCAAAAAGATGCTCGATCATCTTGGAGATTATTCGGGCTATATCCGGGATACGACTCACAGAATAATAGGCTTCAGAAATGCTGTAACGGATCCATTGGGAATAGTTACTTTAGCAGTACAACTTGTAACGGCCAACGAACCCAAGAAAAATATTACAAGAATGGTTGACTTCTTGGTTGTAGACCAGGATTCAACTTATAACGGGTTTCTTGGTGGACCCTTTTTAAATGAATTCAAAGCTGCATGTTCCACTTACCATTATTGTTTGAAATTCCCAACAACAAGTGGAGCAGGTACTATCAAAGGAGATCAAAGAAAGGCCAGGGAATGTCTCTTACAGTTGCAGGCCAAACATGTATCAGTATCCATGATGGAAGCCACAACTAGCTATCCTGCTGATGAACCATCAATACTGGAGAACATGATGGACATAGAGGAAGACCGCATGGATACTGACGAACAACATCATGACGAGCAGGTGTTGGACGAACAACTCCTCACCACCCATGAGGAACATCATCCTGACGAACAACAAAGGGGTGGTGACGAGCAACATTCATATGATGGCCTGGAGGGCCAGGTGTTGACTAACAACAACGAATCAGGGCCAACAGATGATCTAGATCCCCGCCTGGGGGCAGAGCCGATGAACATCGAAAATGATTTCAACTCTGAGGGACCAATACTTGATCCTCGGTGGAAAGGACAAAAACGACGAGCAACTCCAGTTGAAGAGCTGGAGGCGTTCAAAGTTAATCCTGAAAACCCGGATCTCGAATTATACATAGGATCTGAGCTCCCTGAGCCTTACAGATCCGGAATGAAAGAGTTCCTCAGCAAAAATCTAGATGTTTTTGCTTGGTCTCATGCAGACATGGTAGGGATAGATCCAGAGCATGCTTGCCATAGACTTAACATCAATCAAGCAAAAAGGCCTATCCATCAAAAACGAAGAAAGTATGGCCCAGACAAGTACCAAGCTTTGAATGAAGAAGTAAAGAAGTTGTTGGACAACGACCTAATCCGACAAGCACTCTGTCCACAATGGGTAGCAAACCCAGTCCTTGTGAAGAAACCAAACGGGACCTGGAGGCTATGCATAGATTTTACAGATCTGAATGCAGCATGCCCGAAGGACAACTTTCCACTTCCTCACATTGACCAGTTAGTGGACAGCACTGCAGGTCATGAAATGCTAACATTCATGGATGCCTTTGCCGGGTACCATCAAATTCCAATGCATCCAGACGATCAAGAGAACACAGCATTTTATACAAACAAAAACTTGTTGTGTTGGAAAAGAATGCCCTTCGGCCTCATCAACGTCGGAGCAACATACCAGAGGTTGGTGAACAAGATGTTCGATGAACAAATCGGTGATACAGTAGAAGTCTATGTGGACGATATCGTAGTCAAAAGCCCCCGAAGGGAAGACCATCTTCAACATTTGACCCAGGTGTTTGAAATCCTTCGACACTACAACATGAAGCTGAATCCAAAGAAGAGCAGTTTCGGAGTTCATTCAGGAAAATTCCTTGGCCATCTTGTTAGTTAACGAGGGATTGAAGCCAATCCAACAAAAGTTAAAGCAATCGTGGATATGCAACCTCAACGCTCAATAAAAGAAGTGCAAAGGCTTACGGGATGCCTAGCAGCATTGAATCGGTTCATATCCAGATCGGGGGACAAATGCCGTCCATTCTTTGAAGCTATCAAGAAAGGACAGTTCACATGGACTAACAACTGTCAAAAGGCGTTCGACCAACTCAAAGAATATCTGGGAGATGTTAAAATCCTATCAAAACCTATCCCATGAGAGAAGCTATATTTATACTTAGCAGCGTCAGAAGTGGCTATCAGCTCCGTTCTGGTACGAGAAGATGGCAAATTTTATCAACCTATTTACTACGTCAGTCAAGCTTTGCACGATGCGGAGATCAAATATTCTCCAACCGAGAAACTGGCGTACGCACTTGTCATGAGTGTAAGGAAGTTACGACCATACTTCTTTGATCATCAGGTTGAAGTACTAACAACTTTCCCACTCAGACAAATTCTCCATCGCCCCGACACAGCTGGTCGTTTATTAAAGTGGTCACTAGAGATTAGCCAATTCGGGGTAACCTATGCTCCTCGAACAGCGATCAAAGGGTAAGCGTTAGCCGATTTTATTATCGAACTAACCTTTCCACCAGATCCGACGAGAGGACTTGATCACCCCTGGCATCTTTACGTTGACGGGTCTTCAACCAACATAGCCTCGGGGGCAGGAGTAGTTCTAATCAGTCCAGACAGACAAGTATTCACCTCGGCAATCAAATTTGGTTTCATGGCCACCAACAACGAAGCCGAATATGAAGCTCTCATTGCTGGTCTCCACCTATCCCTTGCAGTAGGTGTTAGACGGTTACACATATTCGGCGACTCACAATTGATTGTGAATCAAGTTCGAGGTGAATACGAGGCGAAAGACGATCACATGATCTAGTATCAGCGAATTGTTGCTTACTTGATGTCCTTGTTAGAACAAGTCTTCATTGAACAAATTCCAAGGACAAGCAACACACAAGCAGATGCGTTGGCCCGACTAGCGACAAGTGAGGGACCAGCAGAGTTGGCAGACATTATAATTACAAAGATGAATGATCCATCAACAAGAAGTTATAATGTCAATCAACTTGATGAACAAGCAAGTGAAGAAGAAGATTGGAGAACAAATATAGTCAAATATTTAAAAAGTGGTGAAAAACCAAACAACCCTTTTGAAGCTGACAAGCTAACAAAGCAAGCCGCCAGATATACTCTTGTGGGCGAGCAGCTTTACAAAAGGGGGAATATCAATCCCACTTCTCAAATGTTTGCCTAGGGGGCAAGGACGAGCAATACTCGAAGAAATACATGCCGGAGTATGCGGAAATCATACTAGGGGGCAAGCCTTGGCATATAAAACCATCAGACAAGGCTATTATTGGCCAACTTTACGTCAAGACGCAATCAAGAAAGCGAAGACTTGCCATCAATGTCAAATTTTTGCCCCGAACATTCATACCCCGGCCCAACAGCTCGTATCGGTTTATAGCCCGTGGCCATTTGCTAGATGGGGGATGGACATTATTGGTCCTTTCCCAGCGGGAGTTGGAGGAGCTCGATTTGCCGTTGTGGCAGTCGACTATTATACAAAATGGGCAGAAGCAGAGGCCATGTTGAAAATCACGCAACAGAAAATGATCAACTTCATTTGGAAGAACATTGTCTGTCGTTTTGGGGTTCCACAAACCATCGTGACAGACAATGGTCCGCAGTTTGATGGAAAAGAGTTGAGAGATTTTTGTACGAAGTGGGGGATCAAGAAACATTATTCTACGCCCTATCATCCCCAGTCGAATGGACAAGTCGAAGCCGTAAACAAAATCATCAAGCATACATTAAAAGTACGGCTAGCGGAGAGCAAAAACAGTTGGTCTACAGAGCTTCCGGAGGTTTTATGGGCATACAGAGTTTCTCCCAGGTCAAGCATCGGAGAAACACCTTTTGCAATGGCTTTCGGAATAGAGGCTGTAATACCAATCGAGTTAAAGACCAACACATACCGGACGACCAACTTTGACGAGCAGGCGAACAACTCTGCTCTAGCTACTGAAATGGATTTGCTCAAAGAAAAAAGACTGAATGTCGAGCTAAAAAATACTACCTATAAGCAGCGAGCAGAACGCTATTATAATTCCCATGTTAAAATCAGAGAATTCAGAGTTGGAGATATGGTTCTAAGAAAGTTGCTCGCCCAACCTCCAGGTGTATTGGGACCAACTTGGGAGGGCCCGTATCGTATAACGGAAAAATTCGTTAATGGTGTATACGATATCGAAGATATGGAAGGCAAGCCGGCCCAATACTCCTGGAATGTTGTACATCTAAAGAAGTACTATAAAAAAACGAACAAGTTCCTAATTGGGCGAACAAATTTCTTGGGGGGCTAGTGAACCAAGTGAGATAAAGTTGTAAACCAAAAATTTGCCTAATTTTTTGGAAATTTTGCCAAGTATAGAATTTAAAGTTGTTCGGCACATTGTATAGTTTAGTGTTGTTTCATCTTTTAGTTTTAGACGAAGTTGCTCGGCAAAAATATTATAAGCGAGCATGTTTTAGTTAGTGTTCAAAGTTGTTTGTCAGATTATATATGTTAGTGACGAGCAGTCTTACAACACTTGTAAATTTTTTATAATGTAAATATAGTAGTTGTTCGTAAAAAAGGAAAAGTCCAAAAGCTCGAGGTACAAGTCCATTTTGAGGACCAAAGCCACTTAAAGGTTGTTCGTTTTTTAAAATGAACAGAACCTAAGGCTAAACCCTGATTCCACTAAAGGCAAAGTTCAATTCGAACAAAAGCCCAACACTATATGTTATAATTGCAAAGTCATTGACAAAAATGTAAAGGCAATTAACATATAAAGAAAATGAGCGAACATGAGAAAGACATTCCATTAATCAAAAGACTTTGAGCCTCAAAAATAGTATAATGATTCTAGAAGTCAAGTACTACAAAAGGAGCGAACAACTATTACAAAGAAGAAGAAAAGAAAAAAGCTAAGTCCTAAGAACTATTGTTGCTCGGCAGGAGGAGGATCTTGGGTTTGATCGGCGGGAGGTTCAATGATCATATCTCGGGCCAGGTCTTCAGCTGCCTTATCCTCCGCCTCTTTAGCATTTTGCTCGTCAGCCACAGCCGCCTCTTCCTCTTTTTCGCCTTCATCAACTGGAGGCGGAGGATGAGTAATGACAATACTGGGGTCAAGATTGTCAAGTTTAACCCCTAGTACAGCCAAATCCGCCAGCTGAATCTCAATATTGTTCGGCGGTGGATAGTGCTCCATGAATTCATTCAAGTCCTTGCTCATTTCTTCCACCATATCCTTATAATCATAAGCATCGGCCGTACGGATGCTGTCCGCATAGGCGCAAATGTACCCAAGGTTTGAAATGGGGGAAGTTCGAGCCTGAACTTCCTCTTCAAGTTGCTCGCGAGTGAAGAGGTTGGCTTCTGTCTCTTGAAGACGAGCATTTTCTGCTTTAAGCTCGGCAATCTCTTGTTCGGCCGCTGACAATCTTTTCTCCCCCTCGCCGAGCATGGCCTCTTTGCCTCTCAATTCACCAGATAGACCCTGAATTTCTTCAAGGTGCTTCTTCTCAGTATCAATGTAAACATTGATCTGGTTATTGAGACGGGCAAGTTTGGCCTCATATTGGTTGATGAGGCCATCCTTCTCCTCTGTGAGTTGCCAAGCAGTGCTGGCATAGCGGCGAGCAGATTCTTCTTGCTCGGCAATCTGGGCCATTGCCCTTTGGGCCGTGATAAGGCCATTAGCATGGAGCATCATAGAGAGATGGACGTTGTCCGCCAGCCCTTGTTGGAAGACGGCTTTGTCCAGGGGACGTGTCCAGGCTCGGGCGATCAACTTCGTCGCCCTGCGAACATGATCGCCAGGAATCTCCCTTATGTTGACGGGAGTCTTCGAGCAAGCATACTGATGTACAACACTTGCTCGACCGGGATGATCGTCAGCACGATATCTGCGAACAAGAAAGTAAAGGATACTTAGAAGAATAAAAAAAAGTGAATCCTGCTCGGCAAAGGCAGGGGTAAACTTACTCCTTGAATTTCCGATCATCCCAACCCAGATGGGTAAGGTCCTCAGGGCCGCGGACAGGAGTGGAATCCCTGCCCGCTTTGCCTGTTCTTTCGGTATGCTCGACGGAGGAATGACGTACAACATCCCCCTCGGGGCGAGCATGACTCTGGCCCACCTTCTCCTTCCCCTTGCCACCGCAGGGGACATCCTGGGCCAGTGGAGTCCCATCTGCCTTCTTTAAACGTTTCCCCCCATGAGGGGGAGAAATCGGAGAAGTTGGCCGAGCATGGCCAGAAGGTGCCACGGGCCGAGGAACTTTGGCTCCTTCAGCCTTGTTCGTCATTTCCAGTACTTTGGTGGGCGGATCACCTCTCCTCTTCCGTCCCTTCGGAGGCGCCATCTCGAAAACTCTTTGCTCCAAGAGGGCAAAGCAAGGTGGAACGGCAACGGTGACTTGCTCGGCTAAAAAAAAAATATATATATATATAATATATAAATATGAGGTTAAGGCGAGCAAGTTGGAAAGGACGGTGACGAACAAAGTGTGCGCAAAGTGTTAGTAATTTTTCATACCTAGGGGTACCTCTGCCTGGGCCTCTAGATGGTGAGGGTAAGTAAGTAGGCGAGCAGCTCTCAAGCACTTTCCCTCACGCAAATACTTAGTGGTCCTTTCCGCTCTATTGCGAAGACCGACCAAGCAGGAGGTGAAGAGGAACTCCGAGCCAATCTCTTCTTCCTCCGAGTTCCACTTGGGTAAACGAGGGCCTGCGAACAAACAAGAAAAGTTAAATTAGAACAGTACAGTTCGAGGACGAACAAGAAAATAATCTTACGTTTAAATTTCCCATAAGAGGCTGGGGAATTTATTCGTCCATCACCACCGTGTGGACCAGAAGATGCTCGCCAATCACCCCCGATGAAGAAAAAGTGATGTTTCCAATCGCGGATTTTGTTCGGCACTCCCTCTACCATCTTCAATCCTGTCCTGGCCTTGAGGTAGTAGTAACCTTCCTCTCCAGGGGGACATCTTGTGATCGTCATAAGGTAGTTGATCTCTTCTGCAGTTATACGATCAACGTACCCCTCCAGTGCGAACAGACACATTATCCCCAACAAGTTCATCCACCCAATCGGAGTAATTTGAGTGATTGCAAGGTTGGTCGCCTCTAGGAAGCGACCAACAATGGGTGGAAGAGGCAGTTTCAATCCAGCGATCAAAGTATGAATGTTGATCGCCGTGCATCCTGGGGGTGGGAGATCAGCTCTCTATTTTCTCTTGGGGGCCCACATATGAATATCGTAGGGAATCTTGTAGGTCTCCCGGATCGAGTCTAACTCGTATTCGCGAACAACACTTTTAATTTTGCTAGCCTGGAATTCGGACTTCACCAAATCCAACACTTCTCTCTGTGGGCGAGCAAAGTTGTTCGCGTGTTCCTCAGCATATGCTCGCCATTCGAAGGGCCGAGCAACTCCAGTTGGGATTTCGTTTTCCATCATCTTTGGAGATGGGAACCCTATCCCTTCCAAAAATTCACGAGTCAACTCGTCGAATTGAGGATCTTCCGATTCAGCGCTGGACGAAGAGCCTTCGTCGGAATCTCTGTTCGCAGCAACCACCACCTCCCTCCCCGATGGGCGAGCACCCGTATCTTCTACCGATCGAACAACGGAGTCTACATGGGAATCCGATGCCGAAGAGGCTTCGAAAGGGGGTCGATTCTCGTATGCCACAATAGGGAAGAGGGGTTCAAGTGTTTTCTCGGATTTGTTGCTCGAATGCGAAGACATAGGAGGAGAAAGGATAAGAAGAACCAGACGGCGGTGATTCATCGGAGAAGACGGCAGAGCAAAGCCCCACACGGCGGCGATGGAGGTTTTTGAAGAAAAACAAAAGAAATGAGGTGAAGAAAGAAAGTAACTACCTGGGAAACAAAATTTGAAGCCAAATACTAGAAGAACGGACGCCGGAAAAGCTTGGAGTCGCCGGGAGTGGAAGAAGTCGCCGGAGTACTGTAGCAAGAAATGAAAAAGTGGGAAAAAAATTGTTTCCCCTTCTGTTTATACCCCAAGCAAAAAATGGGGTACCAAGTGTAATTTCCAACAAAGTCCGGGCCAATTTGAGAGGAAACGGGGTCTTTTTTCAAACATAAAGAAAAATCGAAGGACCTACGCGCAATTATAGGGGCGCGTCGCCTCGGGATTGATCGCGTGTGGACGGCGCGCAATCATGACGCGTACGTCATCCTTGTACGCCCCCCAGATCGTGGGAAGACGAAACGGTGAATTCGGAGTTGCTCGCCGAAAGTAATGATGTTCGTCCAGATTCATACCAGGAAGATATCCTAACTACAGTTGCTCGCCACAAAGTTGCTCGTCTGGGACAACATATAGTCAGGATATGGGGCAATTGTTGATAGACGAACATAAATCAATGATTGGCGAACAAGAATTAAAGCCTTAATAAGGATTACGAGGAATCAACCCCAAATCAAAGATTATTAACAAAGAAAATCAAGATGGGGGTGCATAAATCAATCCAGGGAGTGTATAAACTGACGAACAACTACAACGACGAACAACTTATTGACGAACAGGTTTTAAGGCCCAAGACCAAAGATAAACATTCTGCTAAGTCACTGAGGACGAGCAACATTGACCAAAGGTGGTGTATCTACCAACCTAAGAGGTGCGTGTCGAAGAACAAAGGATCAAGATCCCAATGCCAATCTGTGTAAAACACAAAGGCGAACAACTTCTGAGCCATGCACCCAAAAGACAAACAACTACGAAAGCATGACCCCAAGAGGCGAATAACTTTCAGTTGAAGAACAATCAAGATTAGTCAAACCGACTTAGGCGAACAACAATGAATCCGAGATAAGACCAAAAGAAGACTTTGTAACTAAGATTCAGCTTAGATAAGGTCAAACTGTGGTCAAAGGACACTTGTCAAGCATGCAGGCTAGGGAGACCAAAAGTTATAAACACCTCATGCTTGCTAGTCTTTATAAATAGTTGTTCTCCAGCTTAAGAAATACAAGTTCAAATTCACAAATGCTCCAAAAACACACACTTAAACACCTAGACGTGCACACATACGAAATTATTACGATTTCGACTTTCACATTTACAAGTTCATAACCCGACCCTCGATTTACCATTTACGGTGGTAACCAATCACACGTAATTGATTGATGATCTTTAAACCGAACTTTAAACAATCACTAATCCATCCGATAAAAATTGATCACCAACATAATTAATAGCATGAATGATCCGTCTCTTCAAGGCCGTAAGAAACTCATCCTTACAAACAGGATCTTCAATGGCCGGACATTTCTCCAATCACACATACATGAAATGGAAAACAAAGACAGAGCCTAAAATTTTTCCGATCACACCCTTATAAATGGAAAACAAAGACGGAATTTTTTCCGATCACACCCTTATGAATGGAAAACAAAGAAGGAGATGTAGAATGGTGATTTTGTGATGTACCACTCAACCAATTTATAGAAGAAAAAATGTACAACGGACGAATAGGATTACACAATGAAAAAAGGAACAGACAAGATGAAAAATATGAAAATGAATTGAGGAGATGGAAAAAAATGGAGATAGGAGAGCAAATAGGCTTGCCACATAGAATGTATATGTTTGGTCTATATAAAAGTATTAATATAATAAAGAGTCTAATAAAAAAAAAAATATATATATATATATATATATATATAAAATAAAATTTAGCTAAATGATTGCAAGAAAGTAAATGCTAGATAGAGTGGCCGAGTGGTTTAGGCTTGGTCTTAATTGTATGTTGTGTTTATTGATGAGCTATAAGTCTCTAATTATAGCACAAGACTTGTCACAAAGTGTTGTCCTAATATCTTAGGAGATCCATGCATTAATTGCATGGATCCTTGCCTCTATTGCAGCGGGTTATATATATGCTACCTGCTGGGTAGTGCCCAGCAGTGTTTACATAGCATGTTGTACAACATGCTTTGTAGTGTTGTACTGCATGTTGTACAACATGCTAAAACACAGCTGGGCACTACCCAGCAGTGTAGCACATACAAATTCATTGCAACAGTCCCCTGCTCTTAAGCAGGATTTCATGCCCTTTTTGGCATTACTCTCAGGATTCTGCGCTTATTAGCTCTCGCTAACTGTACGCTGACAGTAGATCTTCTGTGTTGGCAGATATTTGCTTTCCTCTTTCATGTTCCTTGGCAGTTGACGACCTTTCTAGGTCTTTGGAGATTCGCCCACATTGGGGACCTACAGCCTGCTATCGTTACCCCATCTTGATTCTCGTCTCAGGCTCGTGATCCGGATTCTGGAGCCTTGTTTGTGTTAGATCGTCCTGGTATCTCGTCGATGAGGCGAGGTCCACATGGGGTCACAAAAACCAGTTCGGGGGGACGTTTGACTAACCTCCTTTGACCTGGAGGGCTCAGGATAGCCCGTATGTGCGGCCTGGTTCTGAGCTAGCAGGTCTAGCTAGGTTGGAACTCTCACTCTTACCTCGCCTTAGCTCGGTAGACCTTGCAAGATAGGCGAGGTCGGTGGTTGGGAAATATTTGCCCCACAACACTAATTATATGAAACTTTAATTTTTTATTACCTTATTTTTATTGTCTCACCATATTTGAGAATTTTCAATTTTGAAATTCCTAATTTGTTAAAATAAATTAAAAATAAAATTAAGCATATTAGATAATTTTAATTTTTTATCAATTAAATGATTAATTGATTTTTTTACAATCGAATAATTTAATATTTTAATATTTAATTGACAAAATTTTACTGTTTAGAAATCACAATGCACCAAAATTTTAATTATTTGGATTATTTAATCTCAGATAAAATTTAATATGTCGTTATATTGACTTAACTGTGTTTAATAATTATATTATTTTACGGTGAACAAATTAATGACGTTAATGTATTTATAATGTATTATAATGTATAATTAATCTTTTATATAAAAAATACCCGCGTAGTACGTGTGACACTCATCTAGTTTTAAAGGGTAAGTTGTATATGAAAATGACTCATGATAAGCTTATCATGAAACTATTTTAAAGTATCGAATATTTGACCAGGAGTATCGATAATCTCACTAGGAGTATCATTAATCTGGGTTCAATAAAATTTACAACAATTGCAATATAATAATATCGACCTAGATTAATGATACTCCTGGTGAAATTATCGAAGCTTCTGGTCAAATATTCGATACATTAATATAGTTTCATGATAAGTTTATCATGAACTATTTTCATATAATATTATATCAGTTTTAAATAATATTGAGATCGTTTAGATATGTACATCTTTTATTTTTAGTATCTATATTTTATCACAATTTTAATTATTGCACAATAATTTTATTATATTATATATATACCTACAAGCTAAATTTTTATTTAAAAAATTAGAATTATTTTCAATTTCCTATTAAATAATATTTTGAATTTTCATTAATATAAAAAAAAAATTAGGTCTTGTATGAGACCGTCTCATGGAATGAAGTAATGGAATGTGATATAAGTAGGACATTAACGCATTAACACTTTGGTGAAAGTGAGTGTTAATTTATATTGTCTAATGTCATGATACGGTCTCACCCACAAAATTGAAATTTAGGGAGCTACTCCACTTGGCGCCTTCCTCTCTTTCCCCCTCTCTATAAAGACATAACTTAAATTGATTATGGATAAGATTTTGGGAAAATTGGCAAAAATGCCTCGTATGTTGGCGGTATTGATAAAAATGGCCTTTATGTTTTCAACTTTATGATAATGCCCATTATATTTTTAAAATTAGGCAAAAATGCCCCGTAACTGGCTACAATAGGTTTCTAACCGGTTTTCGCTGATGTGGCATTTTATTATCCATTTTTTCTTTTTATTTTCAAAATCCCCTTATATTTCTAAAAGAAATAAATCAATTAAAACACAAAATTTGGGGATACGGAGGGTTACCTGCTTCACTTAGTTCTTCCGCCCCGATTGGTCGAACTTTTTGCCGGAATTCGAGACGATTAGGGCTTTTTCGGAGTTGGAAACCACCAGCGCTCTGCCGGAATTGGAGGAACCGAGGAGTTTGCTGGAATTGGTAGAGGAGAGTAGTTTGCTGGAATTTGAGGAGCTTAGGAATATGCTGGAGTTTGGGGAGGATAATAGTTTGCTTGAATTTGAAGGATTTAGTAATTTGCCGGAATTTGATACGACCAGCGGCGGCGCTCGCGGAGATGGCGACGGCGACGACGGCATGAGACGGCCTTTCTCCGGATCTCTCTCGCCTGTTAACAAAGCATTACCAAAATCGATATCAAACGATGTCATTTCGCTTTTTCCCTAATTTTCAAACGAAATCGAACAATTGAACAGACGAATAGGAGAAATTGACGGAAATTTTGGGCTTTTTTTAACGCGAGCAATTCCAATTGCGAAATTAGGGCAAAAATCGATATCAAACGACGTCGTTTCCCCTAATTTCAATCAAAATCGAGCAATTGAACAGAGGAATCGGAGAAATTGATTTATTTCTTTTAGAAATATAAGGGAATTTTGAAAAGAAAAAGAAAAAATGGATAATAAAATGCCACATCAGCGAAAACCGATTAGAAACCTATTGTAGCCGGTTACGGGGTATTTTTGCCTAATTTTGAAAATATAATGGGCATTATCATAAAGTTGAAAACATAAAGGGCATTTTTACCAATACCGCCAACATACGGGGCATTTTTGCCAATTTTCCCTAAGATTTTTTCTGATTATTGAGGTGAGAGCACGTTTTGAATCAAGGATCTTGATTTGTGGGTCGACTAGACTGAGGCCATTTAACCGGACGAAGAGTAGCACTAGTTGCACCGTGATATTAGTGCATAATTATTATTTTAATAAAAATAATTCATTAATATTGATTGACACGATCACACTCACACCAACAAACATAATATTATTTTAAATAAAACACAACTGTGAAAACCTGTTAATTTTTTTTCTTAATAAAAACATAACATTATTACAAACACGACAACCTGTTCACATTTACAGAAAGGGTTTCAATCCAAACCATTGTAACTCCAAACCAACACACAAGCACACACTAGTTTATATTACAATACAGTACATATCCAAACCAACACAATATACAACAGCGGAAGCAAAATAAAGCCACGGTCCTGCCCGCAGGTCGTCATCTATGTACACCGTAACTCAAAAGCCTGCAAGAGCGCCACAGCAAGTCCAGTATGAACAGGTCATCACACGTCATCAGGATTACCTACAATGCATAAACTACGTGAGATTTACAAATCCCAGTAAGCAGAAATTATGCATGATGTGATGTTCATCTCAAAATCCTCACTATGCACAATGCACTCTCGTTCAAAAACACCAATTTATTTCTACTCGTTAAGGGCCCCTGACTCACTATTATGCACCGACACAAACATCAATATCAATAGAATATAATCAAGTGGCCACAATAAGTATGATCCGACAGGGGTCCATCCTCTTGTGGCCATCGAGGGTCCCCCCATCGCGCCCTTCATGTCCACCAAGAAGTAATTACCTACACGTCGACTCACACGGTGAGGATCCATCCCTCTAACGGCCTAACGAGATCCATCACCAAACTTGACCCTCTGTCCGTTCATAAGTCCCCTCTACAAACATGCACACAACATAACGTATAAGACGGTGGCCCACGCTAGGTAGCCTACGCTAGGTTTCCCTAGGTCGCCCCTTCCGCCCTCGGTGCATAATCAGTGGTCAATCACACCAATTTATAAAAATATACTTTCATTTTAATGCATGATATGCATGATGCAAGTGCAATCAATGATATGTCACAAAATTCATGGACTGTTGAACTCACAGGTTCAATCCACATCAAGCGTTGAGCTCACAGGCTCATTCCACATTAAATAGCTCACAGACTCATCCAAAATAATCACTGAACATCAATCAATATCACGTACAATTCACGTATCGGCATTTAAACATAAATAATTCACAAAATACTATATTTATACATTGTAGTTGCAAATGAATTTGTACTTACCTCGAATCCGCAAAAGCGTTAATAATGCCTCCAATATCAAATCTAATAAAACAAATTAATTATCCATTAATAATTAATTAACACGCCTTATACTATGTATTATGTACTCTTTCGAGAATTTTGTTTTTGGTCTCATAACTTATCTTGTGTCCAACTTACGTTCCAAAAAATTTAACTATTCAATTTTGGTCCCATAACTTATTTAGTTGTCCAATTTTGGTCCCAATTTCACTGGAAAAGCCAAAACGACGTCGTTTTATATCACGCGTGGCTCACGTGCCGGCCAAAATTGGGGATATCTGTTGCCCATGCTGACGTGGCGCTGACTTTATTTTTTCTTTTTCTTTTTAATTAATTATTTGTATTCAATATTTATTTCCACCTCATTAAATAATTAATAAAATTAATTTTAAATAAGATACCACTCAATACCAATTCAAACTTACGGTTTTTCTAAACCAATTCAAACTCGCATTTTCTATATAAATAATACATAAAATAAGGGAAATTAAATTACATGAACAAAGAATTTACATCGTCATTTCAAAGGCAGACTCTTAGATACCCTTCTTGAAATCCGATTTCAATCTTTCCCAATTTTTTTTTATTTTGAAAATATTGATTTGAATTGGCTTAGTAAATCCGTAAGTTTGAATGAGTATTAAGTTGATATCTTATTTAAAATTAATTTTATTAATTATTTAATGAGGTGGAAATATTGAATAAAAATAATTAATTAAAAAAAAGAAAGAAAAAATACAGTCAGCGCCACGTTAACATGGGCAACATAAATCCCTAATTTTGGCCGGCACGTGAGCCACACGTGACATAAAACGATGTCGTTTTGGCTTTTTCGGTGAAATTGAGACCAATTGGACAACTAAATAAGTTATAGAACCAAAATTGAATAGTTAAATTTTTTGGGACGTAAATTGGACACAAGATAAGTTATGGGACCAATTTTTTTTTTCTCTACTCTTTCTAAAAGAGCAAACTCCACTACACTAATTTTTAGCATTAAATAAGATAAATCTACTATGGAGAGAAGTAAAAGAAAAGACATAACATCCTAACTAAGATATAGAATTCAAATATACCTGCTACTTAATTTCCTTAGCCCACGATCGCCGACCGCCGACCGCCTCCTTCCTTTTTTTTTCCTAACTAAGGTTTCGTGTTCGTGGGATTTGGTTTGCTAGAACGAGGTTTAAATTCCTCAAAGCACCGCCTCTAAAAAAAACTTCTACACTAATTTTAATTATTAATTAATTAATATATATATATATATATATATACTAGTGTTAAACCCGCGATTATCGCGGAACTGTATATAAAATTTATGGTAAAGTTATTAATTAATTTATTTTAAGTATTATAAATGTGGTTACTATTATTATTTTAATTATTCAATATTTTTATTGTATTTTTTAAAATGTTAGCTAATAATAAATAATTCTATTTCAATGACAATAAACTATAAATTCATGACATTTATTATTGATCAAATGTTTAGAAAATAATGCTTATAAATTGCGGAAAGTATCTCTATAAACAACATTTGTGGTGTATTTGGAAGGATTTCCTTTAGAATCAAGTGACAAAATCTTCAATCTTCTACTCGAACTAACTCCGGATACTGCAACATAAAGTTGACCATGAGTGAAAATAGGTTTGGGAAGATACAATCCAACAATAGAAAGCGATTGCCCTTGACTTTTATTTATTTTCATGACAAAACACAGTAGAATTGAAAATTGTCACCTTGTAAAATATACCGGCATTGTAGGATCAAAATTTGTCAATGTAATTCTTGAAATGAAGACTTTATTTCCAATATTCCTTCCAGATATTATTTCAGTCTAGAGAATGTGGTTATCAAGTTTTGTGACGATCAATCTTGTTCCATTGCACACATCGGATTTGTGATCAATACTTCTTAGTAACACTATAGACACTCCTTCTTTCAAGATCAGACGGTGATTTGACATTCCAGAACACCTAACAGAATTTAAAAATTCAACTATAACCATCTGTACATTACCTCTTTCTCCAAATTTAGAGACACAAATACTGTCTGAGCTTAAGTATACTTTAGTATCACCCGAAATCAGATAAAAACTTATCATTTATAAACTCCACATCTCAATGAGTAGGTGCAAGTATTGTTTTATCCTCAAAGTATTTATGTGTCCTTAAATTATCAATCAAGGATGGATAAATATTTTTATTATAGATGCAATTGGAGCAACAACTTCACAAATTAAATTATCTTTCAGAATCTCAATCTCAGTGACATCATCTTGCCTATTTCTAATTTTCTCATCACCAACTTTCAAATTCCACCTTGAGAAGTTAACAATATCATCATCATTTGAGGACGTATTGAGATCAGAACGTTGTAATCTCATGTTCTTCGTCAATCTTAAATTCTTAATATTGAAAACAAATAAGATGTATTTAGTTTTTCAATAATAATTTAAAAAAATATATTATCATTTAATAAAAGATGCATAAAATACCTTGCAATGATCTCACAAATATGAATCATTGATAGTTGAGTGCACAATATCCACTCGACTTCCTTTGGGTATAACATGGAGTCTCTTTCAGAAATCTCTTCCAAGCACAATGATTTTACCACCAAAAGACATATCATCCATGGTTCCATCTAGAGATCTAACAATATCCCTCAAGTTTCTATCCAAAGCTAAATCTGTTAATCGTTGGTGTCTTATCTCATATAATAAGCTTTGTCTTCAATAATAGTTAGGACAAATGTGTCCCCAGCTTTATGTTACACGTGAAGGTCTCATCAATATTAAGCGGTATAACAAATCTTGAATGAGCAGTACGTCCGTCGGACAGAAGAGTGATGTTATTCCACTTGATGCAACATTAAGAACTATATTGTCTTTCGAACGTATTGCTGCGGAGATCGTTCTCCAAATGAATGTCTTTCCAGTTCCACCATATCCGTATAAAAAAAAGACTCTTCATTTTTGCAACCAAACAACTTCAAGTATTTCACTAACCACAAATTTTTGTTCTTGAGTTAGAGTTGAACTTAACTTGTCATATTCTTCTCTTTGTTCAGGCCGATCGTAATTAAATTCTTGTTATTTACTACATCTTTCTCAAACTCAAAATCTGGTACTGACATTGATGTAAATCTACCCAAAGTGGATCCATTCATCTGCAGTAGCTTATCAATTTTAATTAAAGCCAACTTGTTCAACTTTTCACTGTTAAGCTATAAATCTAAAAAAAATATTACAAAAAAATATAATTGTAAATTATTTTTACAATCTAAATCAATTAATTTTTTTAAAGATGTTATACCTGTAATATTCAATGTTCATCTTCTTTTATAGAGTATATCATCTGACATACACTCCCACGTCTTTTCAAACACGGTTTCTGGAGAGTTCATTGAAGATGACATGAGAAGAATGTAGGGAAAATATACCTCCAACAAAGAATAATGAATAAGTTCCTCACGTGATGAGCGCTTGTCCAATAACTTGCCTCTGTTATCCCATCAATGTACTCAAGATCATCATCCAGCAATCTCATTGAATAGCAAGCATCCTTAAAGGTAACATACACAATATCACCAATGGTTCGTATCATCTCAAAAGATGTTGATTCGTTACTATAAGACAATAAAAGATACAAGTAATACTCTTCACCAGCCCCCAATAGAACACTGTATAGTCTTCCCAGAGAAAATCTATTGTACTTTCTCGTTTCCCACTGATATTATTTTCTACCCCAAACATACATCTTTGGAAAATTCCAGATAAGCCAGCTTCTTTGCATCCTCATCATCAGTTTTATTTTATCCATCCACGCCAAGAACATTGATTTACCTGAAGATGGTCTTTCGAGTACATCATCAATGTAATCTTCATATCGAAAAATAACTCTCTGTTGATTAGGAAGATGGAAATCCAATCTCATAACCGCTGGATACCTATAATGTATATCGAACTGAAGAGTTCTCCAAACTGCTTCACACGGAGATATGTATCTGCAGTTTTCCACTTCGCCTTTTAATTTTTATTCACCTTTAGTGGCCCCTTTCTTCTCCACATTAGCTATAACCCATCAACTCCTTTATTGATATACTTGAACAAATACTTGATGAATTTATACCTATTGCACCACTCAACATTTATATTACCTTGATATCTTCGCAACAATATTGGATTGTAAAGAACTACAAAACGGTTATCCAAATGAACAATTCCTTTATCAACAGTGACCTCTGTACTTCTTCTTCTATACAGTGGGAAACCTTCGTCATCAAGATATGTAAACTCATTATAACTGTTGGGATATTTTAGTTTTGATGATTTTCCAAAACAACATGTAATAGGTTTGAAAGCAGTCAGGATAGTATCTTTTAGTTTCAGGTCAGGCTAGGTTGTTTCTCAGGAGAACAGGTTATCAGTGGAGGAAGAACTCATCTGAAGGGGGAACTCAGCTGAGGGAAGAACTCTACTGAGGGGGAACTTAGTGAGGGAGAACTCACTGACAGAGCCTGAGGAAGTCAAGATGACATCACAAGGAGAACAGTCTGAAGCCATGTCAGAAGACCTGAACCTGAAGAGAAGCCTGAAGGAAGTCCCACTGAGTATAAACCTGACTTTCTAAGCTGGTCAGTGGACTACTCAGTGAAGAGCATGATTGAGAGGATCAGTGCTGTGCCTAGTAGGGCCTGAAGGAGTCAGGCTACTGAGGCTGGGAAGCTTGACAAATAGCCTTATGTCAACTCCCCTGAGTGGACTTCAAGTCTACTGAAGGAAGTCCACTGAGAAGACTTAAAGTCCAATGATGGTTCCTAAGAGGACTTCAAGTCTACTGAAGAAAGGTATCCTGAGAGGATTACAAGTCAGCTGAAGACAAGCCGCCTGAAGTCAGGACTACCCTGATCAAGTACCCTGAAGAAAAGAGCCGTTGGACTCAGTCCACGTGGACCAATCAAGTCAAGGCAGCGAATCTGACAAAAGCTGACAAGGCCATACTTCACTGAAAAGGAGAATTTCACTCCAGAGATAGTCTGGATTTGAATGTTACCTTCTCCAACGGTAACATTCAAATCCAAACTATAAATACAAACTCAAGCTTCATTTGAAAGAGAGCTGGTGGTGCGAGAGTGGTGCAAGTCATGAGGGAGTCATAAGGGTGCACCATCTCCATCAAGAACACTGACATTGAATTATTCATAGTCATATTTGAGTGTTCCAGTTTGTATACTCGAGCCCATCATATATATCCTAAGCTTAGAGAGGTTTTCCCAACCCTAGCTCAGAGGCTAAAACCATGTAAGGGAAAACCTCACCTAGTTGGAGAAGAACCAAACCAAACTAAACCCTTTCCAGTTGAGTGTTAGGTGTTGAAGTGAGGTGAGGAGAGGCAGTCCCTGAGTGAAGAGGGATGTGAGGCCAGTTCGAGAGGCAGCCCAGGGAGTGGCGTGAGTCCAGTGTACCCGTGCACCTTGGCACGTTAAAAACAAGAATCCCGGGTAGTGGATTTCCTATTAAATCAGGCAGTGGATGTAGGAGCTTGAGCCTCCGAACCACTTTACATTGTTGTGTTCATTATTGTCATACATTAGCATACATCAGTGTTTTAAAAAAAAAATTTCCCCTAAATTCCCATATTGTCCTTGTTTGTGAAAGAAAACGGGACCAACAATTGGTATCAGAGCAGGTTGTTCACATGACCACTGATCTAGTTTTGTTAAGAAAATTGGTCACCCGAGCAGATCTTAAATGTTTTAAAACTATGGGAATCTCTGCATATTTCAAACTATTACATGTGCTCTGACCTCATTCTTGTAATAGAAAATCTTTTTGTTAGAAGTTTTGGAATCATCAAAAAGGGGGAAATTGTTGGGATATTTTAGTTTTGATGATTTTCCAAAACAACATGTAATAGGTTTGAAAGCAGTCAGGATAGTATCTTTTAGTTTCAGGTCAGGCTAGGTTGTTTCTCAGGAGAACAGGTTATCAGTGGAGGAAGAACTCATCTGAAGGGGGAACTCAGCTGAGGGAAGAACTCTACTGAGGGGGAACTTAGTGAGGGAGAACTCACTGACAGAGCCTGAGGAAGTCAAGATGACATCACAAGGAGAACAGTCTGAAGCCATGTCAGAAGACCTGAACCTGAAGAGAAGCCTGAAGGAAGTCCCACTGAGTATAAACCTGACTTTCTAAGCTGGTCAGTGGACTACTCAGTGAAGAGCATGATTGAGAGGATCAGTGCTGTGCCTAGTAGGGCCTGAAGGAGTCAGGCTACTGAGGCTGGGAAGCTTGACAAATAGCCTTATGTCAACTCCCCTGAGTGGACTTCAAGTCTACTGAAGGAAGTCCACTGAGAAGACTTAAAGTCCAATGATGGTTCCTAAGAGGACTTCAAGTCTACTGAAGAAAGGTATCCTGAGAGGATTACAAGTCAGCTGAAGACAAGCCGCCTGAAGTCAGGACTACCCTGATCAAGTACCCTGAAGAAAAGAGCCGTTGGACTCAGTCCACGTGGACCAATCAAGTCAAGGCAGCGAATCTGACAAAAGCTGACAAGGCCATACTTCACTGAAAAGGAGAATTTCACTCCAGAGATAGTCTGGATTTGAATGTTACCTTCTCCAACGGTAACATTCAAATCCAAACTATAAATACAAACTCAAGCTTCATTTGAAAGAGAGCTGGTGGTGCGAGAGTGGTGCAAGTCATGAGGGAGTCATAAGGGTGCACCATCTCCATCAAGAACACTGACATTGAATTATTCATAGTCATATTTGAGTGTTCCAGTTTGTATACTCGAGCCCATCATATATATCCTAAGCTTAGAGAGGTTTTCCCAACCCTAGCTCAGAGGCTAAAACCATGTAAGGGAAAACCTCACCTAGTTGGAGAAGAACCAAACCAAACTAAACCCTTTCCAGTTGAGTGTTAGGTGTTGAAGTGAGGTGAGGAGAGGCAGTCCCTGAGTGAAGAGGGATGTGAGGCCAGTTCGAGAGGCAGCCCAGGGAGTGGCGTGAGTCCAGTGTACCCGTGCACCTTGGCACGTTAAAAACAAGAATCCCGGGTAGTGGATTTCCTGTTAAATCAGGCAGTGGATGTAGGAGCTTGAGCCTCCGAACCACTTTACATTGTTGTGTTCATTATTGTCATACATTAGCATACATCAGTGTTTTAAAAAAAAAAATTCCCCTAAATTCCCATATTGTCCTTGTTTGTGAAAGAAAACGGGACCAACAATAACTCTTTGGGAAATTATTTGAGCAAATGTTGTTGACCATGCAGGGAGAATTTATTTTCACCAATCCACAGGGTTAGTGAATCATGTAGTCACTTACCAAATCATACAAAATACATCATCATCTTTATCTAGTATTTCTATAGATATGATACGGTCAACATCCTTCCGATTTGGAATTTTGTTTTCATGGTTTAGAAACAAAAGAATTTGAGCATGTAACAATCATCTTTTCTGAAATTCCACTGAGTATAATACTACAGATTGAAAATATTTGAATCAAGTTATATACTAAAATAATTTAATAGAAATATAAAGTTGTTGGTCCCGTTTTTTCATTCACAAACAAGGACAATATGGGAAATTAGGAGAAATTTTTTGTTTTAACACTGATGTTATGCAAGTCAGTAAAGCAATAAAGAACACAGCAATGTAAAGTGGTTCGGAGGCTCAAGCTCCTACATCCACTGCCTGATTTAACAGGAAATCCACTACCCGGGATTCTTGTTTTTAACGTGCCAAGGTGCACTCACAACTGGACTCACACCCCTCCGCGGAGCTGCCTCTCGAACTGGCCTCACATCCCTCTTCACTCAGGGACTGCCTCTCCTCACCTCACTGCAACACCTAACACTATTCTGGAAAGGGTTTAGTTTGGTTTGGTTCTCTCCAACTAGGTGAGGTTTTCCCTTACATGGTTTTAGCCTTTGAGCTAAGGTTGGGAAAATCTCTCTAAGCTTAGGATGTATATGATAGGCTCGAGTATACAAACTGGAACACTCAAATATGACTATGAATAATTCAATGTCAGTGTTCTTGATGGAGATGGTGCACCCTTATGACTCCCTCATGACTTGCACCACTCTCGCACCACCAGCTCTCTTTCAAATGAAGCTTGAGTTTGTATTTATAGTTTGGATTTGAATGTTACCGTTGGAGAAGGTAACATTCAAATCCAGACTATCTCTGGAGTGAAATTCTCCTTTTCAGTGAAGTATGGCCTTGTCAGCTTTTGTCAGATTCGCTGCCTTGACTTGATTGGTCCACGTGGACTGAGTCCAACGGCTCTTTTCTTCAGGGTACTTGATCAGGGTAGTCCTGACTTCAGGCGGCTTGTCTTCAGCTGACTTGTAATCCTCTCAGGATACCTTTCTTCAGTAGACTTGAAGTCCTCTTAGGAACCATCATTGGACTTTAAGTCTTCTCAGTGGACTTCCTTCAGTAGACTTGAAGTCCACTCAGGGGAGTTGACATAAGGCTATTTGTCAAGCTTCCCAGCCTCAGTAGCCTGACTCCTTCAGGCCCTACTAGGCACAGCACTGATCCTCTCAATCATGCTCTTCACTGAGTAGTCCACTGACCAGCTTAGAAAGTCAGGTTTATACTCAGTGGGACTTCCTTCAGGCTTCTCTTCAGGTTCAGGTCTTCTGACATGGCTTCAGACTGTTCTCCTTGTGATGTCATCTTGACTTCCTCAGGCTCTGTCAGTGAGTTCTCCCTCACTAAGTTCCCCCTCAGTAGAGTTCTTCCCTCAGCTGAGTTCCCCCTTCAGATGAGTTCTTCCTCCACTGATAACCTGTTCTCCTGAGAAACAACCTAGCCTGACCTGAAACTAAAAGATACTATCCTGACTGCTTTCAAACCTATTACATGTTGTTTTGGAAAATCATCAAAACTAAAATATCCCAACAATTTCCCCCTTTTTGATGATTCCAAAACTTCTAACAAAAAGATTTTCTATTACAAGAATGAGGTCAGAGCACATGTAATAGTTTGAAATATGCAGAGATTCCCATAGTTTTAAAACATTTAAGATCTGCTCGGGTGACCAATTTTCTTAACAAAACTAGATCAGTGGTCATGTGAACAACCTGCTCTGATACCAATTGTTGGTCCCGTTTTTTCATTCACAAACAAGGACAATATGGGAAATTAGGAGAAATTTTTTGTTTTAACACTGATGTTATGCAAGTCAGTAAAGCAATAAAGAACACAGCAATGTAAAGTGGTTCGGAGGCTCAAGCTCCTACATCCACTGCCTGATTTAACAGGAAATCCACTACCCGGGATTCTTGTTTCTAACGTGCCAAGGTGCACTCACAACTGGACTCACACCCCTCCGCGGAGCTGCCTCTCGAACTGGCCTCACATCCCTCTTCACTCAGGGACTGCCTCTCCTCACCTCACTGCAACACCTAACACTATTCTGGAAAGGGTTTAGTTTGGTTTGGTTCTCTCCAACTAGGTGAGGTTTTCCCTTACATGGTTTTAGCCTTTGAGCTAAGGTTGGGAAAATCTCTCTAAGCTTAGGATGTATATGATAGGCTCGAGTATACAAACTGGAACACTCAAATATGACTATGAATAATTCAATGTCAGTGTTCTTGATGGAGATGGTGCACCCTTATGACTCCCTCATGACTTGCACCACTCTCGCACCACCAGCTCTCTTTCAAATGAAGCTTGAGTTTGTATTTATAGTTTGGATTTGAATGTTACCGTTGGAGAAGGTAACATTCAAATCCAGACTATCTCTGGAGTGAAATTCTCCTTTTCAGTGAAGTATGGCCTTGTCAGCTTTTGTCAGATTCGCTGCCTTGACTTGATTGGTCCACGTGGACTGAGTCCAACGGCTCTTTTCTTCAGGGTACTTGATCAGGGTAGTCCTGGCTTCAGGCGGCTTGTCTTCAGCTGACTTGTAATCCTCTCAGGATACCTTTCTTCAGTAGACTTGAAGTCCTCTTAGGAACCATCATTGGACTTCCTTCAGTAGACTTGAAGTCCACTCAGGGGAGTTGACATAAGGCTATTTTTCAAGCTTCCCAGCCTCAGTAGCCTGACTCCTTCAGGCCCTACTAGGCACAGCACTGATCCTCTCAATCATGCTCTTCACTGAGTAGTCCACTGACCAGCTTAGAAAGTCAGGTTTATACTCAGTGGGACTTCCTTCAGGCTTCTCTTCAGGTTCAGGTCTTCTGACATGGCTTCAGACTGTTCTCCTTGTGATGTCATCTTGACTTCCTCAGGCTCTGTCAGTGAGTTCTCCCTCACTAAGTTCCCCCTCAGTAGAGTTCTTCCCTCAGCTGAGTTCCCCCTTCAGATGAGTTCTTCCTCCACTGATAACCTGTTCTCCTGAGAAACAACCTAGCCTGACCTGAAACTAAAAGATACTATCCTGACTGCTTTCAAACCTATTACATGTTGTTTTGGAAAATCATCAAAACTAAAATATCCCAACAAAAGTTATTTTATTCATGAAAGATAAATTTTATGGAGCTAAAAATTTAATAAATATAAAAAGATAAACTTACATGCATCCATTTTTTCAAATATTTGAAGTTCCTTCCTTCACAATACGGTCAAGTTTCATCTTAAACATTCTGTAGAGAATATATGGCCTATCAACAGATTCAAGACCTTTCTCATTTAAGAATCTTGTAATCTGGGGCCATTTTAGATTGCAAGTAATTGTGATAAATAAATCTGGGTAAGAAAAACACTTGCAAAGTGTTATGACATCTTGAAAATTTTGAATCATATACCTAGGTCTGTCTGTGAAGGATGCAAACATTATTCTTTTACCCGTAGAAGATGGATCCACATCACCTCTACCAACTGCAATTTTCATATCATTCACTCTGCTAGACCTCAATTTAACTTGATTAAATTTTATAAATAACAACCTTTCCGACTCAATCATAGTATATGAATCCACCAAAAATTGCTGGAAAAGTCTCTTAGATAGGAATAAAGTTTGTTTCATTATTATGCTCGTGTGTCCTAAACGAAAAGAATTCTCTCATTGTTAGTCTGATTTTTTTTTCTTGTTGTAAAACCAGCATCATTATGAACCACATCAATCCTATAAACATCCTCGTCATACAAGAACAATAAATGATACTGTAATGGAACATAAGATGGATGTAATTCACTTATTCTTTACAATTCACCGCTACGGGTCTTTTAGTATCACATCTCTTTTTTCCATAGCTGCATCATGTCCCCTGAAATAAGAGCTACAACTTCAGAAGCAGTAGGAAGGTTATAAACTCTTCCAACTGAACTCCTTCTTTCTAGCAAATTTAATCACAAATTTGGCTCACCTCCAGACATAATACTTTTCCTTGCGAAATTGCATTGCAAATGGATTGAAAGTATCCACCATCCTCTTAAGTTCACCAACAATACTATCATTCAGTTTATCCTTCAATCTCCTCAAGTACAAATAAAATAATTGAATTGATTAAAAAAAATTAATTATAATTATTACATTTTATAATTTGTTCAACTAAAATAATACAAAATATAAAATATTTAGTAAGAATCAGACTCGTCACAATGCGATAATTTTTTTCCTTTATTGATTCTCATTTCGTCTAAATCTTCTAATTTTTTTTGGTGAATCTATACATCTCAATATATTGTTTATATTTTTCTTTTGTAGGATAAGAATCTATACATCTCAAGGCATTGTAAATTTCATCAATTCATCTTTCGTGTGAATCCGTATTTCTTTTTTGCAGGATATGAATCTATAATTGTCAAGGTATTTATATTTTATTTTATATTTTTTTATCATTTAATTGTATTAATTTAATCCGCATCTTTTGCTTAATCTCTTTTACTAATGATTATTTCAATGTATATTATTATAATTCTTTAAATAATAATTTTTATGTTTATTTATATTTCTATAAATAATAATATTTATGTTGATTATAATTTAATTTGAATGTTATAGATACATCAAGATATACCTTTGATATTTTCAATTGATTAACAAATCTATTTTTTTTAAATCGATAATAATGTAAATTCTTGACTATTTTTTTAATATGATGAAAACTTTCTTAATCATTCTTTATAGATAAAACATAAGCATCGAACCTTGGAGAATAAATTTTAATATGATGAATCATTTCGAAAATAATTTATATTTTATATATTTTTAATAGTTGAATACTTTCTACTATGTAAAATTCTGATTTTTTTTTAAATTCGAATATTTATTAAATATGTTAATATTGTTGCTCTTAGTTTTTTTTAAAGGAAAAAATGACATTTCTCAAAATATGTGATTTAATATTGTAAATTCATACATCAATAAATATATAAATTTATCTTAATTATATACTTTATTTATTTATATTAATTTTAAATTTAATTTTATGCTATTATTTTTGTATCATTGAATATATATTACTTATATTAGGTAAATTTGACTCTTTTATAAAATATGTATTTTAATTAATCTTAATTTATATATTATCTAAATACATCCCATTTTTATGAATATATAAATATAGACTAATTATATTAGGAAATTTTGACTACTTTTTTATAGCATGATTTAAGTCATATATTTTCGAATTACATAAAATATTAGGTAAATTTGACTCTTTATAAAACATGTGTTTTAATCAATCTCAACTTATAATTTGTCTAAATACACTCTATTTTTATGAATAATTAAATATAGATTTCATAGATGTCATAATTTTTTCCTTTCAATTGGATTTCATAGCTTATAAATAATGTTGCATAGTGATATAAAGAGATTCGACCTTTTTTTTTTTTTTAATTAGATGAATGTATATTGTAAGTTGAGAATCTTTGTGAAAATATTATTATTTTAATATATAAAAGATCACATGACGTAGTATTTTGAAATTTAATATTTTGGAATGTAATTTCGAAATTAGGGACTATATCATCATATTATATTAGTCAATTTTTTCTAATATAATTAATCTTTTATCAATAAATTTAAAATTGATGTAAATAAGTAAAGTATATAATTAGTTTAAATTTATATATTGATTGGTGTATGACTTTATAGTTAAATCACGTGTTTTAAAAAGATCAAATTTCCCTAAAAATATTGAAGACATTAAATTATTTTTTAATTTAAAAAATAATTAGAATTGTTACTCAGTTGAATTTATCAAAGGCATATTTTGGTTGTATATATAACATTCAAATTCATACACAAAAAATTATTTATTATTAATGAATCATGATCGAATTTTTTTTAAAAAGATATCCACCACCCAAAAATAGTTGAAAAATATTAGTTTGAAGAATACATTATTTACTTATTTTGTTTTTAAAGATACCACTAACCAAAAATTTAGGATTTAGGAATGTAGGATAATATAAAATTACCTAATAAATTATCTTACTAAATTATCATTCAAAATTAGTCAACTTTTCCTAATATATTCAAATTGAAATTTAAAATTGATTAAATAAGTAAAGTTTATAATTATTATAAATTTATATATTGTTCCTAATATAATTATTTCAAATCTAATCTTTTAAAATAATATATAAAATATATCCATCATCCATATTTGTTAAAGATCCGAATAATTAATATTTTATAAAGAGTCTAATATATATTCCTAAAATATTTGAATATTCGTATATTTGATATATTCCTAATATTCGTATAATTAATTATTCCAATATATATTCGTATAATTAATTAAAATATTTGAATATTCGTATATTTAATTATTCCTAATATATATTCGTATAATTATTACATAAAATATTAGGTATTATTTGAATATTCGTATAATTAATATTTTCGAATTACATAATATATTTCGAAAGATATATTCATCATCATCCAAATTTGAACGATTCTTCGTCATTATAGAATTAAATAAAAATAAAAATTATAACTTCTCATAAAGAATATTATTTATAGAATTGTAAATAATACATTGAATAGTAATTAATACATTATAATGTTAAAAAAATCTAATTTTTAACATATAATCAATGATTCTTCATCTTCACAATAAAATTGATCTTCCACTTCGTCTTCATATGAAAAATTGATCATCCACTTCATCTTCATTATTGATGTTCAATCCTAAATATATAATTAAAAAAATCACACAATAATCATTTTCATATGAATAAAATAAAATTAAGCAATAATTAATAAAAAAAACAAAAATCAAATAATTAGTAAATAGAGTTAATACCTTTAGACACGTAGAAATTTGTATTCCTCCAAATCACCAAAAAAAAAGCGAGTTTAAGGAAATGATCATTGGTAGAAGAGATTAGACAAAATATGAAGATTAAATCCATACACCAAATCTATAAAATAAAATAGAAAATAAAAAGTAAATACCTTAAGATGAAGATCCTGCAAAAAAAAAGAAATATTAAGATTGAATATATTGGGATGAACATCCTGCAAGAAAAGAAAAATATGAAGATTTAGATGAAAAGAAATATAATATAAAACTTCATAACAAAATTGAAAAGAAGAAGAAGAAGAAGAATTGGAATAGGATGTGGAGAAATTATTGTAATTGATTTTTGATTGTGTGAGATACATGGTATATATAGAGGAAATGTGAAAAAATCAATGGTCAAGATTAGATTAGATATTAAGATTCAATGGCTGAGAATAGTTTTAAAAGTCAATGAATTGGGTGAATGAGAGGAGAGTATTTTTAAAATAGAGGCTTGAGAGCTTGCCACATAGGGTTCCAAAACTTTGTCTTTATAATATATTAAGATATATATATATATATATATATATATATATATATATATATATATATATATATATTATATTTTGGCTAAAGTGGCGCAAAATTCAATATTCACACTTTTTCTTTAAAGGGCAACCGCCTCTCAAAACTTACTAGGTGAGTATCCATTTTTTTTTATTAATTACTAACCCATTTACTAATACACAAGTAATATATATATATATATATATACTCACGCACACAAATACAGTTAGTTGAGAGAATAACTATTAATATACTACCTAGATCTAATAATTAATCTTATAAACACACGCATGATTCAAAAAAAAAAAAATCTTATAAACACACGCACGTTTAAATACATATATATAAATAATTAATAAATATTTTATAATTTTATATTTTTTTCTTTTTTTTAATCAACACTCTCAACAATAAAATAATTGCATTCCACCACTAGTGTCTCATATATATTGCAATAGAGTTTACTCACCACCAAATATATAATAACACATAAATAATTCAATATTTAAAAGAATGGTAAATAATGCAAATTCACAAGTAACATATAAATAGTTGAAAATTCACACAAATTATAAATAGCACTCAAATAATTAAATGCACGCAATGCATGAAATATATTGGCCAATAAGTAGTGAGAAGCTCGGGTATCACATCCTCCCCTCATAAAAATTTCATCCCCGAATTTTAACTTACCTGAACAGTACTGGGTATTTGGATTTCATCTCATCCTCTTGTTCCCAGGTGGCTTCTTCTACTGACTGGTTTCTCCAAAGTACTTTGACTAATGAAATTTCTTTATTTCTCAGTTGTTTTACTTCTCGCAGTAGATTTTTCACTGGAATTTCTTCATAACTCAAGTCTTCTTTCAACTCTGCGGGTTCATTGTTCAGAATGTGTGACGGGTTTGCAATATACTTTCTCAATGCGGACACGTGAAACACATTATGTATCTGGGACATCGATGCAGGTAGATCAAGTTTATAAGCAACATCACCAATTCTTTCAATAATAGGAAACGGGCCGACATATCTCGGACTGAGCTTCCCATTCTTTCCAAACCGCATTATGCCTTTCATTGGAGAAACTTTCAGAAACACTTGATCACCCACTTCAAACTCTAATTTTCTTCTTCTTTTATCTGCATAACTCTTCTGACGTTTCTGAGCAGTCTTCATTCTTTCATGAATCTATACTACAACTTCACTCATCTCTCGAATCATATCTAAATCCAAAAGTTTTTGTTCCCCGACTTCATCCCAATGTACAGGAGATCGACATTTCATACCATATAGTGCTTCATACGGAGCCATCCCGATAGTAGACTGGTAGCTGTTGTTATAAGAAAAGTCTATCAAAGGTAAGAATTTCCTCCACTGGCCCTGGAAATCTAACATACAAGCTCTGAGCATATCTTCCAGAATCTGTATTGTTCGTTCTGATTGTCCGTTTGTCTGAGGATGATATGCAGTACTGTAAGATAATTGTATCCCCAATGCTTTGTACAGGCTCTTCGGAAGTTAGACAAAAATCTTGAGTCTCTGTCTGATACAATAGTAAGTGGTACACTGTAAAGCCTAACAATTTCTTGTATGTATATCTGAGCATAACGGTCCATAGAGTATGTGGTACAAATTGGTAGAAAATGAGCTGATTTAGTCAATCGATCCACGATAACCCAGATAGCATCATAACTCTTGTCTGTCTTGGAAAATCCTGTAACGAAATCCATCGTGATATTCTCCCACTTCCATTCTGGAATAAGCAAAGGTTGCAAAGTTCCCGCAACTCTTTGATGTTCTGCTGACAAGTCAAGCACTGTTCTACATATTGAGCAATGTCTTTTTTCATACCTGGCCGCCAGTAATGCAATTTCAAGTCTCTATACATTTTAGTAGCTCCTGGATGTACAATATAGGGTGTCGAATGTGCTTCAGTCATCACATCTTCACGAGTCTTGTCAACATTGGGTACATACAATCTGTTACGGTATCACAATACACCATTCTCTAAAAACTGGAAGTCAGAGGCTTCGCCTGGAGTGATGTCTTTCTTTACCTTAGTAAAATATTTGTCATTGTGTTGCCCTGTGTGTATTCTATCCAACAAAGTTGGTTTAAGTGTTAAAGCTGCAAGTTTCGCAGTCAAAAGTCCAGGTTCAACAAGTTCTATGTTCATCCTTTGCAGATCCAATAGTTCGAGTTTCTGAATCCGGTTCAAAGCTGCCACCTTCTCAACTGATTTTTGACTCAATGCATCTGCCACCACATTAGCTTTACCCGGATGATAGTTAATGACACAATCATAATCTTTCACAAGTTCTAACCATCTTCGTTGTCTCATGTTCAACTCTTTCTGAGTGAAGAAATATTTCAAATTTTTATGATCAATGTAGATCTCACAATGTTCTCCGTATAGGTAATATCTCTAGATTTTAAGTGCAAACACTACTGCTGCTAGCTCCAGATCATGTGTAGGGTAGTTCTTTTAATTTTTGGGATGCATAAGCTATCATTTTATCATTCTGCACCAGTACACAACCGAGACCATTCTTCGAAGCATCACTATAAACTTAGAAACCTCCAGTCCCTGCTGGAATTGTTAAAATAGGAGCTGATGTCAACCACTTCTTTAGTTCTTGAAAACTTCGTTCACATGCCTCCGTCCATTTATAAGCCACACTCTTTCTGGTTAATTGTGTTAATGGTGAAGCAATTTTGGAGAATCCTTTGATAAATCGGCGATAATAACCTGCTAAACTGAGAAAACTACGCACCTCTGATGGATTTGTAGGCTGTGGCCAGTTATTAACTGCTTCTACTTTTCTTGGGTCTACTAAAATTCATGCTCCGGATATCACATGTCCCAAGAAAATAATTCGATCTAACCAGAATTCAGATTTCTTGAACTTCACATATAACTGTTTTTCTTTCAGAACGTCTAAAACTCTCCTCAAATGTACTGCATGTTCTTCTTTAGTCTTGGAGTAAATTAAGATGTCATCAATAAATACAATCACAAATTTGTCAAGGAAGTCTTTAAATACCCGATTCATCAAGTCCATGAACGCTGTTGGAGCATTTGTTAGTCCGAACGACATCACTCGAAACTCATAATGCCCATATCTTGTACTGAATGCAGTTTTAGGAATGTATTCTTCTTTTATTTTCAACTGATGGTACCCTGATTGCAGGTCAATCTTCGAAAAGATAGACGCACCTTGCACTTGATCAAACAAATTGTCAATACGAGGTAAGGGATATTTGTTCTTGATTGTGATTTTGTTCAACTCCTGATAATCGATACACATCCTCAGTGAGCCATCTTTCTTCCGCACAAACAAAACTGGCGCTCCCCAGGGTGAGAAACTAGGACGGATAAAATCCTTCTCCAATATTTCTTGCAATTGTATCTTCAATTCTTTCAGTTCAGCAGGTGCCATTCTATATGGTGATTTAGAAATAGGAGAAACCTCAGGTTGTAAATCAATCACAAACTCTATTTCACGATCTGGTGGTAATCCCGAAAGATCATCTGGAAATACCTCTGGATATTCTCTCACAACTGGTACAACAGTAACACTTGGGCACTGTTGCCCCTCAATACTTATTACACTCACTAAATAACCCTCACAACCACTTTCCAACAATCTTTGTGCTTTGGCAGCTGATATCATAGGGAATCTGAAGCGTTCCTTCACACTGATAAAAGAAAAAGGTTCTTTTCCTGCTGGCTGAAACGTGATACTCTTCTTCTGGCAATCAATTGTAGCACCATATTTGATAACCAATCCAAACCCAATATAACATCATAATCGTTCATGTCCAGGACAATCAGACCAGCACACAATTCCCTGCTTTCTATTGGGATAATACACCCTCGTAAAATCTGGTTGGTTTGTTTCGAATCACCAGAAGGAATAATCACATCAAATCTGGCTTCTGTTAGGTTAGGTGTTTTTTCCAACTTTCCTACATACTTAGTGGATGCAAATGAATGTGTAGCTCCAGAATCAAATAACACAAAAGTTGAAATGCTAAAGATAGAAAGTTTACCCGTGACGACCGGATTGTCTTCAGCATCTTCTTTAGTCAAGGTAAAAACACGTGCTGGAACTCTTCCCTGCTCCCTTTGTCTACCACGGCTCGAGTACATACTGTCTATATGACCTTTCTGTCCGCAAGTGTAACAAGTTCTAGGCATAAAAGAGCAGGCTCCATCGTGTGGTTTACCACAGTTCAAGCAAATGGGTGGTGGTGGTGGTGGTGTTCCACTCTGATCAGTCTTGAAACGTTTGTTCGGATCTCCCTGTTCTGGTCTTTGTCCTTGTTGAGGTGGAAAATTAGGTCTTTGCCTTTGAAATTGCAACGGTCTATTCTTATTATCTCCGCTCCACTGGGGTGTCGACCTCTGTTGAAAGTGACGTCGGACCTCTTGTGCATGATTTATTCTCATCTCAGCTTGCTCAGCAATCTGTGCCCTCTCTGCGACCTGTGCATAGGCCACTCCCTGGATTCCTGCAATACTCACATCTCGATAAAACTCAGGCCTCAAAGCCTCCAAAAATCTCTCCACCTTCAGTGCTTCAGTACCAACCATGAGTTCAGCAAACATGAACAATTGTTCAAATTTACGGAGGTACTCTGTAACTGTCATGGTTCCCTGCTTCAGCTGTATAAATTCGTTCATCTTCATCATTGTGACGGGGGCTGTAAAATATTTGTTTCTGAAAATTTCTTTGAACCGCTCCCAGGTCATAGCAGCAACATTTTCAATAGCTTTAACAATGTCCCACCAATATCTAGCATTACCGCGTAGCATGAAGGAGGCACACAAGAATTTCTCCACGTCAGGGATTTTGCTGTACAGAAATATGTTATCTAAGGTCCGCAACCAGTCCTCAGCAGCTAAGGGATCAGTAGCATCCTCGAAGATCGAGGGATTCAATTTTCAAAATCGCTCAGAAACTAGCTCAATAGGCGCTGCTCCTGGCTGTGGCTGATTCACATCAACATGTTATCTATTTGCGTCTCTTTGTTCTAAAAGTTGCTGACTTGAACCGAACTTTACTAGCTATACTAGAAGTTACCCCACAAGAGTATGGGTTCACTGTAGTATTGGTAAGTATAGGGACCAAGTATTATCAAACCCAAGGGAAGGAATGTATGCGAATAGATCCCTGAAGATCTACGCATCGTAGTTAATATGAGTGTATGTTTGGGAATTGAAAATTATTAAATCTAAACTATTTTACACTACTAATGCAAAAGAAAGAAATGAATTAATTATCTAAGAGTTTTGTCTCAAATATAAAATGGTGATGCTCAGGATAGGAATCCCTACGTATACTAACGGAGCCGGTACATAATCAAAATAACTGTGACGCGCAAGAAATAACCTAAGTAAAAGATTGTAAGATGAAAGCTCAAGAATTCAAACCCTAATACTTTATCCTAACAATTGACTTCACTAATCCACTAACACGTTAATAGATTGTGCTTAATTAAAGAGACCCTAATTTAACTAAGGTGATGCGGTCGTCCTCCCTAGATAAACCGGTAGATTAATTAACCCTTTCTAAACCCTCTCATTAAGTCTACTAGATATTAAAGAGTGATAAGGTCGTCCTCTCTCTAACAAGTTTCGTACGAAATTCAAAGGTAAATCTGAAGTTTATTTTAAGTGTTCATTAATTAAGAGAATTAAAACTAAACATCACATGTTACTCTAATTATGTACCAACATCCTACTTCTACGAGTTCATCCTATCCTAAGCATGCAAGGGTTCTAGCATAACATGGTGGTTTGAATAATAAAAGCAATCACAGGAACAATAATCATATGCATAATTAAATAAACGAAAGAAATCAAGAACATAAACGAAAGAACAAATTAAAGTCTCTAAAGAAATCTCTATAAATCTGAAAAACTAGGGTTTTTAATCTCCAAGAACAAAGAAAGAAAGAATTAATCTAAGAAGTTCGAAAGAAATAATTAAACTATGAATTCGTAAGCTAAAACCTCGATTACAACTTGTAAAACTCTTCCAATCTCCTTCCCAAGCTTTCTCCTTCGAAAAACGAGTGTAAATATGTGTAGATATATCTTGTTATGTAAAAATATGCTTGGAAGGGGTATATAGAGGCTTTGAGATGAATTTGGGCGATTTTGGGCCAAAAACACGCAAAAATGCTCGTATCACCACAGGAACTATATAATCCTCTTGCTGAACTAGGGGCTGATCCATTGACTTGAACCGAACTTTCTAGCTATACTAGAAGTTACCCCACAAGAGTATGAGTTCACTGTAGTATGGCCAAGTATAGGGACCAAGTATTATCGAACCCAAGAGAAGGTGTATGCGAATAGATCCCTGAAGATCTACGCGTCGTAGTTAATATGAGTGTATGTTTTTGGATTTTTAAAGAAATAAAATCTAAGCTATAATACTCTACTAAGGCAAAAGAAAGAATTAATTAATTATCTAAAGTTTGTTTTCAAATATAAGATGGTGATGCTTGGGATATGAATTTCCTACGTATACTAACGGAGTTGGTACGGTAATTAGAATACTCATGACGTTCAAGTGATAATTCTAAGTAAAAGATCGAAAGACTAAAAGCTCAAGAATTTATCCCTAATACTCCGTTCTATCAATCAACTTCACTAATTCACTACACAAGTTAATGAATTGTGCTTAATTAACGAGACCCTAATTTAACTAAGGTGATGCGGTCGTCCTCAATAGATAAACCGGTAGATGAATAAATTCCTTCTAAATCCTCTAGTTAAGCCTATTCGTTATTAAATAGTGATAAGATCGTACTCTCTGTAACAATTTTCGTACTTAATTCAAAGATAAATCTAGAATTTATTTTAAGCGTTCGTTAATTAAGAGAATCAAAACTAAACATCACAAGTAATCTAAATTACGTACCAACGTCCTACTTCTACGAGTTCATCCTAGCCCAAGCATACAAGGGTTCTAGCCTAATATGGTAATTGAAAGAACAAAAGCAATAACGATAATAAGAAACATAAACATGCTTGAATCAATAATTAAATCAAAGAACATAAACAAAGAATAAATTAAAGTCTAAAAAACAATCTTTTATAATCTGAAAAGCTAGGGTTTTTAATCTCCAAGAACAAAGAAAGAAAGAATTAATCTAAGAAATTCGAAAGAAATAATTAAACTATGAATTCGTAAGCTAAAACCTCGATTACAACTTGTAAAACTCTTCCAATCTCCTTCCCAAGCTTTCTCCTTCGATAAACGAGTGTAAATATGTGTAGATATGTCTTGTTATGTGTTGATATGCTTGAAAGGGGTATATAGGCTTTGGGACGAATTTGGACAATTTTGGGCTAAAAACACGCAAAAACGCTCGAGCTATGGTACAGGTCGAGCGCTAGCGGTCGAGCTATGGTGGGAATCGAGCTATGGTGGCATTCGAGCTATGGTGCTCGAGCAGTTTTCAGCTGCTGTACACTTGTTCTTAAAATCCTCATATCTCCTCAACCGGGAGTCCGTTTTGGCCGATTCAAAGTCCCACGAACTCCTATTTTTGCCCTCTATCCATCTACAAAAACCAAAGAGATAAATTCATCAGTTTATAGAAATGATACTCAATGAACTCCAAATACTCATAAAAAACACTCAAAATAAGGGCAAATCGGGCACAAAAATATAACAATTTCACGCCAAATCAACCCCCCAAACTTACCATGTTGCTTGTCCTCAAGCAACGAATAATAAGTCTAGTGAAATTATTAGGAATGAATAAAGAACTAAATCATGCAAGTAATAGAGCTCAAGCTTCAAAGATCGTTCACACGTACACAAACTCATCCCCTTCATCATACTCATGCAATAACAACAAGAAACACCAAGATCAAACATGGATGTGCACTCAACGATGTGTTTCACTCCCTCACAAGTGTATATCAATGATAAGGGACTCACTTAATCAATCAATCACACATATCAGCAGCCATAGGCTTGTAAGCACTCTCAACTTCGATCATACTCTAGAAAGCAATGCCAAATCAAAAATGACTTTTTCAAGGTTGTAATGTAGGCTCTTTGGACAGGTGGGGGAAATATATGGGTAAGTGACTAAAGTGAATGGAGAATAGAAAATAAAATTTCAATACTTCAAGACTAGGAACAAAATACTTCAAATATCTTCATTCAATACTTTTCAATTCCTCTACTTTCAACACTTCAATTTTTTTCTCAACTCTTTTCACTTTTCAATCACTTCTTTTTTTTTCTTTTTCACAGATACATATGAGCTCATTTTTTTTTTTTTTTGCTCATTCTCAAATTTTTTGTCTTCCCCACAACTCAAAACTTCATCACACCCTTCTTTTATCACAACTCAACCATCATAATTCCCTTTCTCAACACAACTCAATCCCTCCTCATTCACACTTTTCATATTCTCCACTCAAATTAGGATAAAAAGGTTTAGGAAATTGGATAAGTGTTAAAATGTGCTAGCAAATAAAATAGGCTAAGGCTCAAACGGGCTAACAAGGGACAAGTGTCATTGGTAGGCTTATTTTGGTTAAGTGACTCAACAAATCAAAGATGGCATAAGATCACACTCGGCATATCAAACTAGACACAATCAAGAAGCGAGAGCACACACAAGTTCTAGCATCCTCTAAGGTGACGACTCACTCACAAACGAAGAGATCAATTTATGCATCTTAATCTCAAAAGGCTCAAAACTCACGGCTTTCACATCCATGCTAGTCCTAGTGAATTCTCACTCTCATCACACAAGTACTCAAAAGGGAAATTCATAAGTATACTAGTTCCCTCTCAAATCAACTCCAACTCATGCACTCACACAATAAAATCTCTAACTCAACTTCACAACTCACCAACTCATACTCACACTCAAAGATAGCAATCAACAAGCATAAGATGATTGATAGGCATGCAATATGTAGTACCACCTCAAAACATTATCAGCTCAAGGAGCATCTCAAGGCTCAATATATAACCAAACTCAACTCAAAGTGAAGGTGTGCGCCTGTGCAATGTAACCATAAAATATATAAAAATTCCACCCCCCAAACTTCGACCTTGTGAAGAGGTCTAAGTTTGGGGTTGTGGGTTACCTCATCCAAATAGTTCTAATTTCTCAACAACGTGTCGTACTCATTGGTCTCGAGTTGGTTCCTTCAATCTAAATAACTCCATGATACCTTTACTCCTTCGAGACAAGCCTACAAAATAAACTCTCAAGTACGAGGTTAAAACTTACGATTCAACAATACCCTAATAACATAAAAACACTGAAAAATAAATAAAAATGGGTTGCCTCCCATTCAATGCTATTTTTAAGGTCCTAATGCCGGACCAAGCTCAAAGGAGCTTATGGGACATGATACACAAATTTACCTCCCTTACTCTCATAAAAGTGGTGGTTGAATTTCTTTCCTTGATGCCCCTTCATCATGAGTTCCTTTGCTTCCTTCTCCACCCCAAGTGGTGGGGGTCTCAACTCCTTCTCACCTTTATCTGAAAGAATTTTACTAAGCAATTTCTTGAATTTGGACTTTTTCTTCTTAACTCCTCATTTCCTTTCCAATTAGACCATGTCCACACTTTTCACTTCTTCATCTTTCGACTTCTTCCCTTTATCCTTATCAAAATAATCAAGATCATAATGCTCATGGGTTAAATCATCAAGTGAAGGACTATTAAAATCATGCTTAATAGAAAGTTTAGGGATATGAGGTGTGTTTTTAACCCAAGGATCAATGGCATCCATGCAATAACAACTCTCGTCCTCCTTCGGGTACTTCATGGCATTGTATAGGGAGATTTTTATCTCTTGATCGTCAACTTTCAATGTTATCTTCCCGTTTGCCACATGTAGCACCATCCCCACCGTTGCTAAAAACGGTCTTCCCAAGATCAAAGGAACGTGTTCATCTTCCTCCATGTCGAGCACTACAAAATCGGCTGGAAAAATGTGATCCCCAACTTTCACGAGGACGTCTTCAACTACACCTTGAGGTTGAGTAATAGACCGATCGGCTAGTTGAAGCGTCATCATTGTCGGCTGAAGTTCTCCCCCTTCCAACTTCTTGAAAAACGACAATGACATAAGATTAATGCTTGCTCCAAGGTCACACAATGCTCCCTTCTTGACTCCATTCCCGATATCACATAAGACGTGAAACTCCCTGGATCCTTCAACTTCGGTGGAAGCGCTTTGTGCACTAATGCACTCACCTCATGGTTCAGCTGCACCAACTTTGGCTCATCAACTCTCCTTCTCTTTGCTATCAAATCCTTCAGAAACTTGGTATAATTCGGCATCTGTTCCAAAACATCATAAAAAGGAATGTTAATATGCAATTTCTTAAAAACATCAAGGAATTTAGCGAATTTCTCATCAAGCTTTTTTTCATGAAGCGCTGTGGATACGGGATGGGTATCACCGATTTGGGTACCCCCCATTCATCACGCTCGGCCTCTTTCACTTTCTCCCTTGCTTCCTTTGCCTTCTTCCACTTAGGAACTCTCTCAATCTTCTCAATGTCTTTGTCCTTTTGGAACTCATCCATATCTTTACTTCTCTGAATACCTTCACCCTCTATTTCATTCTCAACTCCTACCTCCTCAATTTCATCTCTATCATTCTTAGGCTCTTTCCCCTCTATCTCAACCTCTACTTTGGGCATCTCAGAATCAACAGGCATCTGAGGACCAACATAGTTGGTCCCACTCCTAAGCTGGATCATCTTGTAATGCTCTTTCGGATTCCCCTCCGACATAGAAGGATACTTACCCGGCTCTCTTCCCAATGATTTTGCAATTTGGCTCATCTGGTACTCCATCGAAGTGAACCACCTATTGTTCTCTTGCTGAATTCAATTCAGCTCTACATCTCTCTTCTGGAGTTCTTGATCACGCTGATCACCTTTCTTATGCAACTCTTTAACATCATACTCCAAAGAAGATAATCTTTTGCTTCCTTCCTCCACCTTCTGAAGGATAGCTCTCAACATCTCCTCAGTTGAGGCACCACCTTCTCCACCCGGAGGTTTTGAACCTGGATCAACACCTGGAGGAACTGTAATTCCGGCCTTCAGATTAGCATATGAAAAATTCTCGTTCTTTCTCCATGTGTTCTGTGGAGCCTGCTGGCCTCCTTGATACCCTTGGGTATTCCTCCATTGATTTTGAGGAGGCTGTGGACTTGGAGATACAAATGGTTGGCCATAAGAAGGCCTTCCAAATTGATTTCCACCTTGTGGATACCCGCCTTGTGGATAGTTAGGCCTTCCCATATAGTTGGCCTCTTTTTGCTGACTCGTGGGTGAGTCCACTTTCTCGTTCACTGCTACATTCCCTCCAACCAGATTCTGCCCCATCTCGAGGTTACTTATCTCCTCCATCATCGCCATCAACAGCTTCATTGTTCCCTCATTCTCCTCCAACTTACAAGCTCTGTGAAATTCTGGGTCCTCGTTCAATTGTCCGACATTCGTAACAATATTATCTACGATCCCTCTGCATCTAGTTGTACCATGATTCAGAAATGCTCCACTGGAACATGCATCAAGATGGGCTTGACCAGCCTTGCTGGCTCCACTGTAGAAGAACGCCATGATATCCCTCTCATTGTACCCGTGATGCGGGCACTCAATTAACATGTTAGAGTATCTCTCCCACGACTGACGTAAGTCCTCTCCTGGCTTTTGGCGAAAAGAAGAGATCTCTATCCTTGCTCTAATGGTTCTAGATGGAGGGTAGAATCGCTCGAGGAACAGACGCTCGAGCTCAGCCCATGTGGTTACACCTCCCCGTGGAAACGTGTTATCGTACCACTCTTTTGCTATTCCAGTTAAAGAGAATGGAAACAGCCTGAGCCTCTTGGCATCTTCAAACATGCCGTTATAATTGAACGTGAATGCTATCATAAGAAAACTCCTCAGATGAGTATGAGGATTCTCCTTCCCAACCTCCCACTTGAATTGGTTCTCGGTAAGCAGCTTTAGAATTTCGGGGGAAATTGAGAAGTTGTTTGCCTCTACAGGAGGCAATGCCACTCCATCATAGTACCGTTGCGGTTGCACCGCAAACCTTCCTCGAATAGCCATGTTCTGATCGGCGTTCTGAGGAGCGGGCTGAGGAATAACAGGTGGTACAGGTACTTGTTGGACCGGTGGTGGTTGATAGACTGGTGGTGGGTTGTAAACAGGAGGTGGAGGGTACGGGTATGGTGGATAAGGGTATGGTGGGTATGGGTAAGGAAAAGGTAAGTTGTTTTGTGGGAAGTTGTTCTGTGGATATGCAGGGTTGTTCTGAGGATGTTGGACAAGGTTATGGGCTGGATTATTTACGTTCTGTGTACGCAGGTTTTGGCTCTGGCTTTCCCCTAACGGGACTTAATTCTGACTGCCATTCCCTCCAGTGCCCTCAACCCGTTCCACTGCCTGATTGAACTCAGCTGCAGCATCATTTAACTCATTACTGATGTCCATTTTTTCGTTCTCTCCTCCGGCAGCATTCATCCTTCTTAAAAAAGGCTCGGTTTCTTCTTGCTATTGTCTCAGGATCTAGCTGTAATCTCTCTTCGCTTGTATCACCTTGCTAGCGTGTTTTCATAAATCTGAAATACTAACAAAAGAATAAAAACGCAACTGCCGAACACGTAAGAATAAAACAGAAAAATAAAGCACTCACTACTAACTACTAAGCTATCTACAAGTCCTATTCAAAAGATATACAACGCCATCCCCGACAACGGCGCCATTGACTTGAACCGAACTTTACTAGCTATACTAGAAGTTACCCACAAGAGTATGGGTTCACTGTAGTATGGGCAAGTTAGGGACCAAATATTATCGAACCCAAGGGAAGGTGAGTATGCGAATAGATCCCTGAAGATCTACGCGTCGTTGTTAATATGAGTGTATGTTTTTGGATTTTTAAAGAAATAAAATCTAAGCTATAATACTCTACTAAGGCAAAAGAAAGAATTAAATTAATTATCTAAAGTTTGTTTTCAAATATGAGATGGTGATGCTCGGGATAGGAATTCCTACGTATACTAACGGAGTTGGTACGGTAATTAGAATACTCATGACGTGCAAGTGATAAATCTAAGTAAAAGATCGAAAGACTAAAAGCTCAAGAATTTATCCCTAATACTTCGTCCTATCAATCAACTTCACTAATTCACTACACAAGTTAATGAATTGTGCTTAATTAATGAGACCCTAATTTAACTAAGGTGATGCGGTCGTCCTCCCTAGATAAACCGGTAGATAAATAAATCCCTTCTAAATCCTCTAGTTAAGCCTATTCGTTATTAAAGAGTGATAAGATCGTCCTCTCTCTAACAATTTTCGTACTTAATTCAAAGATAAATCTAGAATTTATTTTAAGCGTTCGTTAATTAAGAGAATCAAAAGTAAACATCACAAGTAATCCAAATTACGTACCAACATCCTACTTCTACGAGTTCATCCTAACCCAAGCATACAAGGGTTCTAGCCTAACATGGTAATTGAAAGAACAAAAGCAATAACGATAATAAGAAACATAAACATACTTGAATCAATAATTAAATCAAAGAACATAAACAAAGAATAAATTAAAGTCTAAAAAATAATCTTTTATAATCTGAAAAGCTAGGGTTTTTAATCTCCAAGAACAAAGAAAGAAAGAATTAATCTAAGAAATTCGAAAGAAATAATTAAACTATGAATTCGTAAGCTAAAACCTCGATTACAACTTGTAAAACTCTTACAATCTCCTTCCCAAGCTTTCTCCTTCGAAAAACGAGTGTAAATATGTGTAGATATGTCTTGTTATGTGTTGATATGCTTGAAAGGGGTATATATAGGCTTTGGGACGAATTTGGACGATTTTGGGCTAAAAACACGCAAAAACGCTCGAGCTATGGTTCAGGTCGAGCGCTAGCGGTCGAGCTATGGTGGTATTCGAGCTATGGTGCTCGAGTGGTGGCATTCGAGCTATGGTGCTCGAGCAGTTTTCAGCTGTTGTACGCTTGTTCTTAAAATCTTCATATCTCCTCAACCGGGAGTCCGTTTTGGCCGATTCAAAGTCCTACAAACTCCTATTTTCGCCCTCTATCCATCTTTAAAAACCACAGAGATAAATTCATCAGTTTATAGAAATGATACTCAATTGACTCCAAACACTCATAAAAAACACTCAAAACAAGGGCAAATCGGGCACAAAACATAACAATTTCACGCCTAATCAGTTGCTGAAATTGTTGTGCCTGACGCTCAACCATATCTGCCAGTCGAGCAATAAGATTATCTTGATCGACACCAGCAGTTGATGTTTTCTGTTCGGGAGTTCGTTCCATGCCACTACCTTCACCTTCTTCTCTCACCATATCGGTTTAACAATACTACAAGTCCTACACCACCTGACCAATATAATTCATGATGCAAATAACTTGAAACAAAACATACTAAAATACTTACTGGAATAGCTGGGCTTCCCAAGTTCTGAGCTCGTGTACATAGACAGTCTACAGGAGGTGAACCGTGCTCTGATACCACTCTGACACGACCACACTCACACCAACAAGCATAATACTAATTTAAATAAAAATACAACCGTGAAAACCTGCTAATTTTTTTTTCTTAACAAAAGCATAACATTATTACAAACACGACAACCTGTTCACATTTACAGAAAGGGTTTCAAGCCAAATCAGTGTAACTCCAAACCAACACACAAGCACACACTAGTTTATAATACAATACAGTACATATCCAAACCAACACAATATACAACAACCGAAGCAAAATAAAGCCACGGTCCTGCCCGCAGGTCGTCATCTATGTACACCGCAACCCAAAAGCCTGCAAGAGCGCCACAACTAGTCCAGTATGAACAGGTCATCACACGTCATCAGGATTACCTACAATGCATAAACTGCGTGAGATTTACAAATCCCAGTAAGCAGAAATTATGCATGATGTGATGTTCATCTCAAAATCCTCACTATGCACAATGCAGTCTCGTTCAAAAACACCAATTTATTTATGAAATACTCGTTAAGGGCCCCTGACTCACTATTATGCACCGACACAAACATCAATATCAATAGAATATAATCAAGTGGCCACAATAAGTATGATCTGACGGGGGTCCATCCTCTTGTGGCCATCGAGGGTCCCCCCCCATCACGCCCCTCATGTCCACCAAGAAGTAATCCCCTACACGTAGACTCAGACGGTGAGGATCCATCCCTCTAACGGCCTAACGAGGTCCATCACCAAACTTGACCCCCTGTCCGTTCAGAAGTCCCCTCTACAAACATGCACACAACATAACGTATAAGACGGTGGCCCACGCTAGGTAGCCTACGCTAGGTTTCCCTAGGTCGCTCCTTCCTAGGTCGCCCCTTCCGCCCTCGTTGCATAATCAGTGGTCAATCACACCAATTTATAAAAATATACTTTCATTTCAATGCATGATATGCATGATGCAAGTGCAATCAATGATATGTCATAAAATTCATGGACTGTTGAACTCAAAGGTTCAATCCACATCAAGCGTTGAGCTCACAGGCTCATTCCACATTAAATAGCTCACATGCTCATCCAAAATAATTACTGAACATTAATCAATATCACGCACAATTCACGTATCGTCATTTAAACATAAATAATTCACATAATACTATATTTATGCATTGTAGTTGCAAATGAATTTCTACTTAACTCGAATCTGCAAAAACGTTAATAATTCAATTCTTAAACCACTTTATCCGCCTCCAATATTATATCTAATAAAACAAATTAATTATCCATTAATAATTAATTAACACGCCTTATACTATGTATTATGTACTCTTTCTAAAAGAACAAACTCCACTACACTAATTTTTAGCATTAAATAAGATAAATCTACTATGGAGAGAAGTAAAAGAAAAGACATAACATCCTAAGATATAGAATTCAAATATACCTGCTACTTAATTTCCTTAGCCCACGATCGCCGACCGCCTCCTTCCTTTTTTTTTTTTTTTCCTAACTAAGGTTTCATGTTCGTGGGATTTGGTTTGCTAGAACGAGGTTTAAATTCCTCAAAGCACCGCCTCTAAAAAAAACTTCTATACTAATTTTAATTATTAATTAATATATATTTTATATTTTGGTTAAAGTGGCGCAAAATTCAATATTCACACTTTTTTTTTAAAGGGCAACCGCCTCTCAAAACTTACTAGGTGAGTATCCATTTTTTTTTAATTAATTACTAACCCATTTACTAATACATAAGTAATATATATATATATATATATATATATATATATATATATATATATATATATATATATATATATATACTCACGCACACAAATACAATTAGTTGAGAGAATAACGATTAATATACTACCTAGATCTAATAATAAATCTTAACGTTTAAATACATATATATAAATAATTAATAATTATTTTATAATTTTACTTTTTTTTTCTTTTTTTTAATCAACACTCTCAACAATAAAATAATTGCATTGCACCACTAGTGTCTCAAATATATGCAATAGGGTTTATTCACCACCAAATATATAATAGCACATAAATAATTCAATATTTAAAAGAATGGTAAATAATGCAAATTCACAAGTAGCATATAAATAATTGAAAATTCACGCAAAATATAAATAGCACTCAAATAATTAAATGCATGCAATGCATGAAATATATTGGCCAATAAGTAGTGAGATGCTCGGGTATCACATTGATAAATAAAAATTTCGGTTCCGGTCTACAACAAGATGAAAAGATGTTGCCATGTACCCGGTGGTTGAAGAAGCTATTGTAATTGATTATGTTAAGAAACAATTGTAATTGATTTACCTTTAAAAAAAACATTTGTATCATATATTTCCACACATATTGATATTGTTAGCATGAGGTGTCTATATTTTGACCTCATAATAATAGATTATATATTTCAATATCAATAAAATTATTGTTTATTTTGTTACATTTGGGAAACAATGGAGGTTACTTATATTAAAATTTGATCTCCAATGATAAGTACTACAAATGTTAAAACATATAAATGTATAACTTCTAGACATCCAATTATATCACATTAATTCATAACTTAATTACACATTAAAAACTACACATTAACACAATTAATATAACATTAATTCGTATATTAATTTTGCCCTTAAGATTACACAATTTATATCTTCATTACGCTCTTAACTTCTCCCCATTTACATAAGAAAATGTACTTTTAATCCTATCCTTTAAGCCGTATGATTAAAAAAATTAGAAATGTTTAGGATAAACAAAATACACTTTAATTTATAAACTAAAAATTGAAATAAAATACATATTAATTTAGAATTCAAATATATATTTATGCTAAATAATATGTACTACTTATAAACAATCATATATTAATTCAACTATATAAGAGGAATTAGCAACGTGAATTCTTGCGAAATAAAAGTCAATCTCCTAAAATTAAGTATTTTTCTAAAAACAAATTCATCATATAACTCAGAACAATATTAATTTCTTTTATAATTTACCCAGTCCAAAAAAAAAATCTTTTATTATTTGATGTTACTATTATATTAATATAATAATTAATATTATTATATAATATTTAATTATATTAGTTCTTGCAGAAAATACTAATGACCATGCATTTGCACTGATCACTACTGATGCATTATTTTTTTTATTAAATAATATATAAAAAATATAAATAATAAATTTTAGGATAAAGTTACTTAAAATATGCACCATCTAAAACAAGACAAAATATTATGTAAATGATACTCACGATAATCATTATCGTAAAGAACAATTTATTTATATCTTATAGTGAAATAACTAATATTTTTAGCGAAAACAATTAATATCCCTTAGTGGAAAAAACTTAATATTCAACCAATACCTTTAGAAAAAATAACTAATATCATTTGCAATTAATATATATCTTTTACACAATTTATTAATACTTTTAATAAAAATAATTAATACTCTCTAAAAAAATTTCACCGTAAACATTGTATACATGATACATCTACTCAGAAGAACAGGGTATTCAAATCTTTCCACAATCCCAACAAAAGTTCGATTTTAATTTAAATTAAATATATGCAAACATTTTTAAGTCTAGAGGCATGATGGGCAATTGGGCATTGGCCACCTATGGTGATCAAAGACAAAACGAAATGATTTCTGTTTGCCAACACTTTGGTGTGTCCATCTTTCTCACAAAATTAATTAAGGTGTTCTTTAATAGGGGTTTCCTGTACATGATGCAAAAGTGCTTACATCATGCAAACGCATGTCTAACGCTGCTAACCTACAATATATTCTCACTGCCAAAGTCATATATGTATATGGTGTATGATATATTTATTCAATAGTTGAAATTGTTTACACTGAAAAATATAGACTGATGCCACTGAAAGCGTGAACTGATTATACTAAAATTTACATTGAAAATCGATAACACTGAAAACTATTCGACCTCAAGTATTTAATGAGTATACCATACATCAAATGCACAGGAGACTTACTCATTCGCACCAAACAATGCCTTAAGATGTTGTCCTAATTTTTACTAATTCTATAGATATTTTTTTGTACTAATTATGTTATGTCTAATATTGGATTATGGAGATTTCATGACGGCTGCTCTACTACATTTAGATTAACTATGTTTAATGATCTCCTTTTTTACAATTATTATGGTTCTTAACTTCTTAAAAATCAAATAATATGTTGATGAGAGTTTGTGGTTGTTTGTGAAGTTCAGTAGTGGTGGGGACGTGTTTTTTTTTTCTTTTCTTTTCCATCATTAACTTGATCCTGAAGTTAATTTATGATTAAGAAATTTGTTAAGAAAACATTATGAAAAACTTTGTTGAAGATATCATAATATAGCAACCTATTTTTTGGTGTTTAGAAGCACAAAAGGATAGAGTCACTACAAAAAAAACACTGTTTTGCGACGGAATTAGCGACGGAAAATCCGTCGCAAACAGTGTTTTGCGACGGGATCTGCGACGGACACGTATCCGTACCTAAAACAGCCGTAGCAAATTTTTGCGACGGATTCAGCCATCCGTCGCAAATTAACGACGGACAATTCCGTCGCAAAATCGGCGGGTCAGATCCGGCCGGGTCAAGAATTTGCGACGGACAGTAGTCCGTCGCAAACTTTTCGGGTCAGACCCGATCGGGTCAACAACATTTGCGACGGCTAAATTCCGTCGCAATTGTTTTTATATATTTTTTATACTTTTTTGTGTTATAATTTGCGACGGGCTGTTTTCCGTCGCAAAATTCAATATTTGCGACGGAATATGGCCGTCGCAAATTACCGAGCCTATACAAAAAAAAAAGTGGCTCGCGTGGTTCGAGCCCGGGCACCCGAGGCGGCCGGGGCGGGCGCGGACCACTGGGCCACTCGGCCCATTGCTTAATATATGCGGCCCACCTTCTATATTAGTCTTATTAGGCCTTGAACAATTAATCCATTTTTGCGTCCAAGGGGAATCGAACACGGGACCTCTTGTGCAAGAGGAGGGGGCGCGCGCCACTAGGGCACAAGCTACTTTCATTTATTTTTATGCAATTAATTGTATATGTATTCAAATTAAGTCATTTTTTTTATAATTCACCAAATTAATTTCTTTTCGTATCTAAGTTGTTTATTAAAATATTTTGCCCAACTCTTTTTTTTATTTTGTAAAATTATTTATTTCGACTCCCGCTTAAATTTATAATTCGTTCATTTGTACGCAATTAATTGTATATGTATCCAATTGACTCATTTTTTTTCTACAATTCACCAAATTAATTCATTTTCGTTTCTAACTTGTTTTTATAAATATTGGGGCCATTTAATTTTTAATATTTCTGTAAAACTATTTATTTCGACTCCCGCTTAAATTTATAATTCGTTCATTTGTACGCAATTAATTGTATATGTATCCAAATTGACTCATTTTTTTTCTACAATTCACCAAATTAATTCATTTTCGTTTCTAACTTGTTTTTATAAATATTGGGGCCATTTAATTTTTATTATTTCTGTAAAACTATTTATTTCGACTCCCGCTTAAATTTATAATTCGTTCATTTGTACGCAATTAATTGTATATGTATCCAAATTGACTCATTTTTTTTCTACAATTCACCAAATTAATTCATTTTCGTTTCTAACTTGTTTTTATAAATATTGGGGCCATTTAATTTTTATTATTTCTGTAAAACTATTTATTTCGACTCCCGCTTAAATTTATAATTCGTTCATTTGTACGCAATTAATTGTATATGTATCCAAATTGACTCATTTTTTTTCTACAATTCACCAAATTAATTCATTTTCGTTTCTAACTTGTTTTTATAAATATTGGGGCCATTTAATTTTTATTATTTCTGTAAAACTATTTATTTCGACTCCCGCTTAAATTTATAATTCGTTCATTTGCTTAAATTTTTTTTTCATAATTCACCCAATTAATTCATTTTCGTTTTTCACTTGTTTTTATAAATGTTGTGTCCATTAAATAAAAGTAAATTCAAACTAATAAATTCACAAAATTATAAATTAAAGTAACAATTCAAAAATTAAATTAAAGTAACAATTCAAACTAAAAAAAAATTGTACTTCATAGTTATTAAAAATAAAAAAATTTTAACAATCGGAATTAAATCCGTCTTCCTCTTCATCCTCGCCCAGGTTAACAATCGGCGACATCGATGGCTGGGTCGGCGGGATCGGCGGCATCGGTGGCGCAGGCATTTGCGCTCGTGGCAATGAATCAGAGGCGAATATCTGCCACCACGCCTGCATGGCGGCTGTATACTCCTGCACCTCGACCCGATACTGCTCCATCTCGGCTGTATACCGATCGTGCGCCTCTCGCTAATGCCTCTCATACTCTTCCTTCTCTCGCTGCTGCCTCTGCATGTTCTTCATCTGCTCCACCACCGTGGCAAGCTGCCTCTCGACCTCACTGGGATGAGAGTCGATGGAAGACTGAGAGGAGGATGAGCCTGAGCCACGAGGTCGGAAAAAGTTCTTTCCGAAGCTGCCCAATCCAGCGAACCGCCCCTTTTTAGCCTTGACGTTCTTGAAGTACAATTCATTTTGAACGTCAACAGAAGGCTGTGTGGGGGGCATCGACCCCGACCCCGACCCCGACCCCTCTGCCGTTTCCTCAGGCTGAGGCAGAGAGGCAAGATCCTCGAGCATCTTTCTCTGCAAATTAATTATACAAAAAATTAAATAAATTGAACACAAAATATAAAAAATACTTTTAATATTAAAATACTTACGTGGATCTCGGTGGTACGGCCGTAGGTAGACTTCCCAGTCTCCTCGACGAATGGGTGGGCGAGCTGCAATTTCTCAAAATGAGAGGGCTCGCGTCCTTGCTCCGCCGCCTAATTAGAAAAAAAGATAGTAAGAATTAACAACACTCATAAAAATTAGGAAAAAAAATAATAAATTCAAAAACTACAAAATTGAAGACGAAACTTACAAATCTCAACCCGTGCTCATAAATGGACCGAGAACCGGCCCGATGTCTTGCCATCCCTTCTCCATCAGGGTCACTACGCCGATTCGCCTTGTTTTTCGCCGACTTCTCTTGGAATTCAGGGGAATCCCAGTAGCGGAGGAATTGGTCCCAAATCGACCGTCTTTCACTGTCAAGCCCCAAGTCGGTGGCCTCTCCCTTCTTGTACCACTTCTCCCTCATTCTGTAAAGGAGGTCTCTGTACCTTTTCTTTCCATATTTATCGAAATTCCTCCACATCTGGTCATCGTGCTCCGGTGCCCAGACACATTCTTTCTGCAATTACAATTTAAATGTAAATATATGTTTATATATTTGATATTAATAAACGGTGAATTAATAAATTAAATTAATACCTTAAACTCCTCGAAGTATGTCTTTTTTCTTGCATCGGACACTAACCTCCAACTGTAAGCGGTGGGCTCGAATCCACCGCGAAGGATGAAGTCGGAAACCTGATTAGCAGCCTCATGACCTGGAATCCAACTGTAAAATTAAAATTTCAAAGTTAGTAAAATAATTAGGTTTTAATTAATAAAAAAATTGAGTATAAAATATTATCCCTTACATATGACCACATGGCTTAACAGGCATCCGTCCTTCAACAACCGGATGCGGGCGGGAGGAGGATGAGCCCTCAGCAGTCTGCTGTGAGGAGGAGGAGGAGCCCGCACCAGGCTGTGAAGAGGTCTCTGATAGAGACCTCGGCCTGAAAATAGGTGGAACCACGGGTCTTAGTGAGGGCCGTCGTCTCCTCCCTCCTCGTCCTCCTCGACTCGCCTCCTCATCCCTCGGAGGCTGCTGACTGTCGTTGCCACTGCCTTGTCCGCTCATCTATAACAAATTTCACGAATTATTCATTCAACTAAATTAAAATCAATCAACTAATAATATTATTTTATAAATTATATATTAAACTAAAATCAAACAACTAATATTATTTAAAATCAAACAACTAATATTATTTAAAATCAATTAACAACCTACTCAACTAAATTCATTCAACTAAATTAAAATCAATCATCAACTAATATTATTTTGTAAAATTATTAAACTTAAATCAAGCAACTAAAATTATTTTGTAATATTATTTAAACATGCTTAGCAATTAAAAATTAACAAATTACTAAAACAATTCAACTAAAATCAAACAACTCAGCTAAAATCAATTCTAAACTTAACAAATTCAACTATTTCTAAACATGCTTTAAAATTAAATTAAAATTCGATCAACTAATTAAATTATAATTCAACTAAAATCAATTCATTTCTAATATAATTCAAACAATTCAACTAATTCAATTCTAAACTTAACAAAAATTAAACATACTTTAAATTAAAATTCGATCAAGTAATTAAATTATAATTCAACTAATTCAACTAAAATCAATTTATATTTAATATAATTCAAACAATTCAACTAATTCAATTCTAAACTTAAAAAAAAATTAAACATGCTTTAAAATTAAATTAAAATTCGATCTACTAATTAAATTAGATCAACTAATTCAACTAAAATCAATTCATTTCTAATATAATTCAAACAATTCAACTAATTCAATTCTAAACTTAACAAAAAATAAACATGCTTTAAAATTAAATTAAAATTCGATCTACTAATTAAATTAGATCAACTAATTCAACTAAAATCAATTCATTTCTAATATAATTCAAACAATTCAACTAATTCAATTCTAAACTTAATTAACAAAAATTTAAAAATGATTTAAATTAAAATTCGATAAACTAATTCAACTAAAATCAATTCATTACTAATATAATTCAAACAATTCAACTAAAATCAATTCTCAACTAAAATCAATTCTCTAAACATGCTTTAAAATTAAATTTTAAACGGTAAAAATGAAGAAAACTTACGGTTTATTTGTAGAAAATGTCGAAACGAAAACTCGGTGGGGACGGACGCCTTCCTTTTCCCGACTTCTCCTTCCTTTTCCTTTCGTTTTCCTCCTTTTCTTCTTTTTTCTCGCAGGATCCGTCTGCTTCGCGAGGAGAGTATTTATAATTGTAAAAAAATTTGCGACGGACGCCTATCCGTCGCAAATTTCGTCTGTCAAAGACAAAACGACGTCGTTTTTACTGATTTGCGACGGCGTTTTCCATCGCAAATCAGTCAACGCACCATTTTCCGAGAAGATGCGTAAAAACGGTTCGTATTTGCGACGGAAATTCCGCCGCAAATCAGTCAATGGACCGTTTCCCGAAAGGTCGCGAATATAAATGTAAGATTTTCGACGGCTTTGGTCCGTCGCAAATACAAAGTTAAAAATTGCGACGGCAAAGTCCGTCGCAAATCAGTCAAACGGGTCGCTTCATGAACGGTCACCTTTAAACAGATATATTTTGCGACGGAACGGACCGTCGCAAATTCAAAGTTGAAATTTGCGATGACCTTTCCGTCGCAAATGTAGCCGGTTCAAGACGAAGGCAGTGGGCCCTAGTGTTTGCGACGGCCATTCCGTCGCAAATTTCTAAAATTTGCGACGGACATTCTTAGTCGTCGCAAATTGGAATTTTTTTCGACGGCTTAGAAAAATCCGTCGCAAATTCCCTGAATTTGCGACGGATATTTGGCCGTCGCAAAACTTTCCGTCGCTAATCTCCGTCTTTTTTGTAGTGAGTTAAAAAAAGAATTGCACCTAATTTGATATGCATTTTGAGTAACTTTGATAGGAATTAATTAAGAACTACATATGTTTAAGAATTTATAGCATAACATTTGCACATATTCTGACATGCGATTAGATTTTAAACTCAATTTTAGCTTTAATTTTGATTCTTTCAAAACATATACTTACACACAAACTGTATTTTTTTTTATTAATTGGGTACATTACTGATTACTTTTTGGGGTATTACTGATTACTCTTTGAGGTATTACTGATTTCTGCATAGATTTTTTTTTGCAAAATTCAAGTGTATACCATGCACTCAAGTGCACACTAAAATTACTCTAGCATTTGTTGTTTATTATTATAATTTATGGATATTATTTTACTTAATGGGTTTAGATGTCTAATGAGCTTTTAGGGTTATGTCTCTATCACTAGTATAAATATATCGTTGATTATTTTATTACATAGAATATACACAGAAATTTAGAACCCTCATGGCTTAGCACGACTCCAGATATTGACGAATTGGGTAAATAAATTTGTGTTTTTCACATTCTTTATTTTTACACGCACGTACTCGCACGAGTTCTTTATCCCATTAAATTTCTAAGAATTAATTAATTATAGATACAATTTAGGAGATCAATTTATCCTATGGTACTATATAATTTTTCCATCATTAAGTAGTTCAATTATTTTTGTGTTGTTCCTTTTTTGCCCTTATTTAACTATTTTCTCCTTATTTGCTAAAAAATATTTTCCACTATTTTCTTAATTGTGATTTGTAACGATTTTTTTTCCAGGTTTTATTGTTTCCATTCTATTAGTTTGTAACGGTTTTAGTGACTTGATTTTTGGATGGTAATTACCTCTGATGGCTATTCATTAAATGGGATATAGTAGTTTGGGGTTTTTTATTCCAATTTTTTTTTTTATTGGTGGATAAACTTGTGTAATTCATCTTTGAATGTTGAGTTTCATATGTTTTTGGAAGTGAATTTTTTGGGGGGAGTTGATTCTATGGATAATTACATCGTTCTCAGTGTCAAGTTTAAGGGGGAATGCAAATTGATTTCGGTGAGCGGAAACACTTTTTTTTTTTTGTATGTCGCATTAATTTTTTGTTTATTTTGTGAATGTGACGGTGTGGTGAACAATTAAGAGATGCATGCAATGACTAACTATATGTTTATGTAGTGTTATATTTGTACTATAGTAATTGAGTGTGAAATGTATTTAGCAAATGTGCAATATTTTTATTTGTTGAAGTGTGATGTGTTAAATATGTGCAACATAACCACCAAATGTGTAAAGTTTGTCTTTCAACATACAGTCTCTTATGGGCATGTGCAAGGTTCATTCTCCACAATGGGTGTGTAATATTTCTAAAACATGTGCTAACTATTCCGTTAATACATAAGATGTGTGAAACGTGTGCAACCTAACTCACAAATGTGCATTCCATTCCAAATAGGTTTACAATTTACAGTGTATATGTGCAACATCCAAAATGCTATAACCTCTGTTCAATCAAAGTATAATTTATTAAATTCATGTGTAGTCTACTTAATGTATGTAAAGTATGCACCACACATTTCCATTGGACCAGGGTAACCGGAGGATGTGTCAGGGTAAAGTTTGAATCAGAGAGTACACATTGAGTAAAATGTTACCGTGTGCTAATGGAGAAAGGGGATGATCCAATTGAAACCCTGACCTGAAGATAGGTGTAAATTGTTGAACGTTTCTGCAGATTTTACTTTCTGTGTCAAAAGCATGTTCACGAAGTTCGCGGTTGGGGCATAATTATGGTTGTTGTGGGTTTTGGTTTGGGGATGAAGATGAGTGCATTGATTCTACTTCTTTCACGGCTGTAATGAGGTTTTTTTGTTTTATTAGTCAAATTGGGGGTTATTAGCAGTTACGGCTACTGAAGTTTTGATATAATGTTGATAGTTTTGATTTCTATTTTTCAATTTTTGGTTTAAGTCTTTATTTTATTTTACCATAATTATATATATATATATATATATATATGGGTATTATTGTAATATTATCTTTAATTTTGCTTTTAATAGTATAAGTTTAAATGGATAGTACTAAACAATGAAGTGTAATTCCATATTGTACCTCGAAGCGAACCCCCAATTTCTAAATATTCTCGCCTGAACCGAATTATGGTACGCTTTTGCTATTCTCTATTTGAATTATTGTTCAATATGCAAATTATTTTAATTTACGGAGTAGTTCTGGAATTATTTCCAGACTGTTGATTAATGTAGCGTACACACCTTAAACTTTTTGAGGCAATTAAGATTAAGAACACCTTTTATGAGAAATTAAGCTAACTGGTGCAATACGTGACATGCATGTGGTCTTAATCAAGATTTGATGAACTAAGGTGAATGGGTTACTTTGCTTTTGCGTTTATTTTTTCTTGTCTCTTATGTGAAATATGCATCTTTCAACAAATGCATATTACTCTCCCCTCCAAAAAACAAAACAAAAAAAAAAACAAAAAACAATGTTATGAATATTACTGTGATTATTTTGATGTATTAGTTGAATCAGATTAAGTCGTAGATTCATTGATATAAAATCATTCCAGTGGTATTAGTGTTTATGTATTTATTTTTAATTTGCTAATCCGTCTATATATTGAGTTTTATTTTAAATTCAATATTGTTTATCGTACACGTTTGGTTGCTCTACCCGCTGGAGACGTGTCTAAGGCCGACGAAACCGTCCCCATCGACGCGAGCCAAGTCTATTATTAGACATTTAAGAACCCTTATCGTAGGCATCCGCTTTGATAAAATGACTTAATTCCCGTTAAATTTCAGCAAATATAACTGTTTCCCACGGAATAGATTTGAGAATTATTTGCTGTCTAAAATAAAATTTATGTAAAAAATTCTTGTGGGTCTTTTATTGATTTTTGAGACTGATTTAGTTCACTCTTACATGTCCAATATTACTTTGAGCATTTTATCAAGCTTGCCCTTAATTATAATAATTACTTGATTTTGACTTTTGACATTGAAATTCATCTTACTTTATTTGATTTAAGTGGAGTAGTTATAATGAAATTTCGAATCCACATTTATCTAGAAGAGACACTTATTATTTTCCAACACCATCTCAACAAGAATATGAAATCTTTGAAAGAAAAATTGATAGCCGAAAATATCGCTAGCGAAAATATAAATGATAAAAACTTTGATGAAAGAAATCGGTAAACAGAAATTATGGTTGAGGCCAAGATAATAGTATAAATGGCCGAGGTCGGAGGTCCCTCAAGTGAATCTCATCATAATAGTTTTCTAAAACAAACATGGACATCGGTAATCAAGAATAGTGTTATTATTTTTTATGCATTTGTCAAATTATTTGATTTTGATGCTTCATTTTGATATGTTTTTGTTATAATATTTGTCATATTATAATTGAAAAATATATAATTGCGAAAAATTACAAATCAATTACCGGATGCGTTCAATAACTCAAGAATAATTACCATATCACATATTTATATAGAAAGTTTTTCAGTTAAGATTGATGTCTCTGAAAAACAAAATAATAAAGTACTAATGAATCTAAAGTAAGCATGGGAGACCTCAGTTCATAATCCAGCATCCTAAAGAGCTGAAGAGGTGGTCTCATAATCTAATTTAAATTCATTTAAATTATAGTATGAGCGGTTAGTCCATCCAAAACAAAACATGATACGTCGAATTTTATCTATATTTATTGGTTAGAGTATGTCGAATAACATAAACTCTTGTGTATGAATTTATTTGTGACACGTGTGCAAAGAGTAAACTTATAGTACTGCCTTCTTGTACTAAAGTTGGAATTAAATATCCTATTTTTTTAATGGTTTCATGGAGATATTTTTGGATTGATTCACCTGGTAATAAAACTATTTTGATAATTTATGTCCATAATTGATACTTCCACACGTTAGACTTGTGTGTGTTTATTTTTCACCTATATTGCAAAATTATTAAGCTTAAATCTCAATTTTCAAATTATCAAATTAAATTCATTCTAATGGATAATGCCAGTGAGCTAACATTAAAGACGTTCAATTATTATTGTATGATATTGAAAAATTTAAGTTAAGTATTAAACCCCTTATGTCCACACCCAGAATGGTCTAGTTGAGTCACTAATGTGATGCACCAAATTAATTTGTTAGATAGTTATTGCATATTCCAATTTGTGTATTTCATGTTGGTGACATGAATTTTTTACATGCAACTACTCTAATTCAAATCCGAATTACTACATATCATTACTACTCCTCTCTTTTTCTCTCGTATTGTTCATCGGAAGCTGATAATTGCCTCAAATGCCAAAAAGAATTAAAAAATGACGCCCTTTTCTAGGATTAGCAATGGAGAGTCCGTCGCTAATCCTGATTTAACAATTTGCAACAGTCCGTCCATCGCTAATCTTGTCGGCCACATTAAAAGGCATTCCCAAGGGTCGCTAGTCGATAGGTCAGTTTAGTGACGACTTCCTAGACGTTGCTAATTCTCATTTTAAAATTAGCGATGGGCAATGCGTCGCTAATTTTGGTGGTTTGGACGAATCTAGAAGGCCACTGTTTAGCCACAGCCAATCCATCGTTAATCCGGAGAGATTGGCGACGGAATTCGTTGTCCATCGCTAATTTTAGTTTATTTGACCACTTGACTTTTTCCGTCTCAAATCCATTGCTAATTTCACAATTTAGCGACATACATTTCGCCCTTCTCAAATTTTAGTCGCTAATACACTTGTTTTTGTAGTGAGAATTACTGAATGAATGTAAGGATAACCAATTCATATAGTGAGCAAGTTTCACAGTAGCTAACTTATAATCCTAATCAAATTACAAGAGTACTAGATGTGGAAAAGACTAATGGGGTGTTTGCATTGGAGAGGGTAAAAATACTTATTTTAAAACTTGTCTCTCACAACTTTTTTAGAAGTGCTTTTAAACTATCAACAAAGTTTGCAAACACCCTTCAAATATACACAAATTGATTACAATTCATGTAACTCATTCACACATTAAAGAATCATTAAGCATTTACAAATTAATGGTGTTGGAATCAAGGGGATACAATGCATTATCTCATAAAACTTTAATTGTTACTCAATCACATAAATAAAACTTTGATTAGTATAGAGTAGAAAAAGCAATTAAGGAATCAAGACAGCACACTCAACGGACACAAACACATGTACAGTAAAAAGAGCTAGAATTGAATTGCTTGATCAATGGGGAGTGTGATGCAATCAGGTGAAATGATGGCACACATATGCCTTGTTTGGCCCACCAAAAATATTTGGCACACAAAGTATAGATAGATTAATGTGTGCAATTGAAGAGATCATAACAATATAATAGGTTTGTTTGGGACTTGGGAAAATGGTGGGTAGAAGTGGGGTTGGAAAGAGATTTAAAGGGGAGTGGAAAGGTGACAAGCTTTTTTCTTGCTAAAAGTCAAATAGGCCCTCCTACCATCAATAATCATAATCATATATGCAGAGATGGAGAGATTTGCAACCAAGATTCATCATCATTTTGCCCATTTCATATATATAAATTTACTTTTTTCTCAAGGACAAAAAGAGAACCTAGCTAGAAACTGCTGCAAAAGACACCTAAATTTATTAATTTGCACCTCACTTTCCATTTCCCTATTTGAGAAAAATTATATTTTAAAAGTCAATCATTTCGTTTGTACACCTAAATTAATTAGTAATGGCTAAATGGGTGAATTTTAGCCTTAAAAAGATGATTTATTTTATGCTACTCTTGATAGCAATGTCCATTTGTACTCTAATACAATTGTACACCCTATGTCTCACGAAAGTTTTCACACTTTTTCTTTTACCTTTTCACATTAATTTTTATACTTAACAATATTTTTTTTGAAAAAAATTAAAAAATAGTTCAAAAAAGAGACTCTAATTACAAATTGATTAAAAATATTTGCAAAAACACATATTTTATACTTCTGTGCAAATGTTTTTTATGCACTAGTGCAAATGTTTTGAACCAATTTGTAATTAGATGTCTCTTTTGCACCAATATGTAAACGCCCCATTTTGTTTTTCCTCATAACTCTTACTTTGAAAATTCCCATTTATTTACCCCCATGCCATTACTTTTAATTACAGGCTACCTCACAATCACATAAATAAAATTGATTTGACCAATGCACTTATTTTATTGAGTAACTCTATTGTACATTTGGTGTATGGTGCACTCACTCAACAATTGATATTGTTATACTGAAAAGTTGGTCCCAATTACACTAAAAAGTTTACACTGAAAAACAATATTAGTGTAAACTTTTTAGTGTAATTGGAACCAACTTTTCAATGTAATTGAGATCAACTTTTCAGTGTAAACAATATCAACTATTGAGTGAGTGCACTGTGCACTTGGTGCATATGAGAGTTTGTCTATTTTATTACTTTAATAAAGTAAAAATGTAATTTTTTACTTTTCGTGTGCTCAGGTCAATGTGCAAATTGATATAAGAGGCAGAAAGTAATGGACAATGCTCTACAAGATAGCATAGAAAAGTGATCAATTACATCACCAAGTACAAGACTTCTTTCGTTTCATTTACATTGTCAATTTTTACTAATTAATACTGTTTGTTTCCCTTCATTCGTTGTTTATATCTAACAAAAATGATTATTCTCTCCGTTTCAATTTTTCTTTCACACTTGAAAATATCACATATTTTCACATTAAGAAAAAAAAAGGGTATGTGACACTTGAAAATGATAATTAATTGTGAGACGTCTAAATAAGATAAGTATGAAAATAATCACGAGACGGAGAAAGTGTAAAGTCTTCATATTTATCTTTACATAGGAGGTCGAGATTCATTAATTTAGTGTAAAAATGACATGTGTGTGTATATACACACATTAGTAGTTTCAGTGTACGTTCAATTGCAAAAAGTATGAAAAATATACATTTCTGCGTGAACTGTGTTTTTTGAATCGGCAATACCCTAAACAATAATCTACAATATCCTAAGAACTAATTACCAATAATCCAAACAATAATCGGTAATATCACGAGTAATAATTAACAATACTCCAAATAGTAATCAATAATACCCTAATCAATAATAAAAAATACCCAATATTTTTTTAATTATATATTTTTAATTGAAAATACCAAAATTAGTTTTATAATTGAACTTGAAAAATTCAAATGTATAGTATACACTTAGGTATATGCCGGAATTTGTGTAAATATATATATATATATATATATATATATATATATATATATATATATATATATATATATATATATATATGTATGTATCTTATATCCATAATTGAAACTGTAGTATGTAGGTAGTAGTTACTATTGCCATAGGATCCATAAAAGATCACAAATGAGTGCATCCCTGTGAGTCATGTGCCGCCCACAGCTAGAAAGTTGACACTCCATTTGCATTTGCACAAGCAAACAAACTAAGAGTTATACATCGCCTCTTTCCAATAACATTCCTATGCTCAAATCGAATACTCCATCCTTTCCATATTTGTTTTCATAGTTAACTATTGGGACCTTAAAACGAGAATTGGTGTGTAGTGTTTAAATGAATAAAATAATTTTTTGATGATTGAATATTGTTCAATATAAATGAGCGAAACAAAGCAAATATATTTTTATGCGTAATTATTAGTGAAATGAGATTCAATTTAAAGATTTTTGTAAGAGATGAATAATGCACTATGAAAACTGATTTGAGGTGAAGGGAATACCATATACAACAATCTCATAAATTTGCAGTTAGCAGTTTAAAATGAAATAGTTAAATAAACTTATTTCACACCCTCATAAGCTTAGACTTTTAGATGAGACAGATTTTTTTCATGATATCACACATCCAAACAAAAATCCTAAGTTCGATTTCCACTAGAGCAATTTCACCCATATTAAAAAATTTCAATTGGATAAATACCCATCATTCATGATTTTTTTAATAAAAAGAGAAAAGTAAATGGGCCACCTGCTAAAATTCGAAATGAGCTTCACTAAAACATGTTAATAAAATTTAAAAGGGAAAAAATCATTAAATGAAAAAAGAGTACGTAAAGCCAAATAAATTCAAAAACTTGATCAAGGGAAACGGTAAATTGAAATTCCACACGAAGATCTCTTTGAAAAAATGGACGAAGAGTTAAAATCCAGAGGGTCCTCACTCCTCCCACCTAACATATATGATATATCAGCCCAACATATTTTGTAAATTTATATATTTCGATTGGCATTTTCCTCCCTATAAATTCATGCCATCATTTTGATATCTTGCCATTTAACAAAAAGTCTACAAGGAATTTAAGGATTTTTAAAACACAAAATTCCAACGACATAATTACTCGAATCGCATTCAAGTCAAATATTCCTTCATCCCTTGGCCATTAGTCGTCTCAAACTCATGTACTGAAAAGCTCATTGCTTCATTAGCAGGGGTGGAAAAACATCATATGATCATATCCAGTGAAGGAGCCAGAAATTCAATTCAGGGCCCAATTATCAATATTCTCCAAATATATTATATTAAGAAAAGTTGGTGTAATTAATTTTCAATGTGTTTTAGTAAGTTATAGTTCATCCATAGCATAAGAAGTAAACTTAATACTGGATAAGTACATTTCGGTTTTGGCAAAGTATCATGTGAATGATATTCATAATAACTATTACCGTAAACAACAATTCACTAACACTTTTTGTGAAGTTTACTATTTATACTTGAATGAAAACTACTAATACCCTTCAACTAATAGCATTGTTAATTTAAAATACATTTAGGTCGTGTTTGGATGGAGAGATTTAAGTTATGAATTTTAAACCCACAACTTAAATTCACTCTACTTGTTTGAGTTGAATATATGAATTTCAAATTCTTAGCTAAATTTATCCCGAGTAAATCTAGGGAATCGAACCCTGGTACTTGACCTCTAAAAAAATTCAAGAATTTGCCAAACCACTAGTACAAAGTCTACGTATGTTATAAATTGGAAACTAATCTAATTATAGGAAAATTTTACAAAATTTCGGACCCCCCAACCTCAATGTGGCTCCGTCCCTGATCATATCTACTTTTATCAATTTTATTTTTTAATTATAAATCATGACAAACACTTGTATAAAATATTTTACGAATTAAGAGTTCGTGAAATATAGACCAAATTGAAAATTTTGTGGTTCTAATCGGGTCAGAACGGATCAAATCGAGCATTAAAAAAAAAATATGCGAAAGACAAGATATAAACATTCGCTCTCAAATTATGTTACTATATGGACAAACATTTGTTATTGTAAGAATAAAATTTGTTTCGAACACACACACACATATATATATATATATATATATATATATATATATATATATATATATATTTCATTACTGAAATAAATAATTATATATCCTTATAGTAGGGTTACCATATGAACACAACTGTGTTACAATATGTAGAAATATGTGTTACAACAGGAACAAAACCAGTACAAATGTGAAAACAAAATTCTTATTTCAAGGCGATGAAGAATACGTTAAGAAACACATATTTGTCCTTATAGTTATTATAAGGATACATATTATTTTTTCTAAGGGCTAATAACACATATTTTTTACTTACTATAACACATATATGCCCTTGTAGTAACAAACCTGATAACGAGTTTTTCTGTTCTTTGTCTTGACATGAATTTTTTGAGAAAAATTTATTTGACTTGATTCCATCCTCTTAGGATCTGCAAGCATCGATCCTTGTCTATTTAAGTCATAATTCTATGGTAGAATATTCTACATGAAATCAAACTAATAAAGTGTATTAGTTAATAATTCGGTCCAAGAAAAAAAATCTCTCTCTACTCCTAGGAATTATCTCTTGGGATTCTAGTGAGGCCTTCTTCTCCACCCCTAAGGTGTGTGAATCTCCGGCCGTCGTGGCTAGATCAGCCCTCTCCGGTGGGACTCCATCTTCCCTCATCTACAATCTGATTTCTTTTTCCCTAATCCAATTTCATTGAGAAATATCGATTTCATTTTTGTCTCTCTCACTGCCATCGCCCAACACCGCAGCTCTCTGCGTCGCCGCCGCTCCGCTCCGTTGCTGTCGGTTCTCTGCGTCGCTGCCGCTGCTCCACTCCGCAACCGCCGCCACTGGTAGTCTAGGCTGGAAATCCTTATAAAATCGTAGATCTATTGTAAATCCGTTTTTGCCGCCAGTAGATCCGTAGCCCAAAGCCACCGGGCAACAACACAAATCCATCGTGGTCAACCGACCGTTGCTGCAGAGTAACTCCGCCCGTCTCTACCACAGTACCACACTGCCCCTATCCATCTTGTGATTTTAAGCGTCTTCTTCTGTGGTTTTTTTAGAATAACGGATCGCCTCCATCGGAGCCATGATTATGGTGTCTGTAGGCAGGCTGACACGTTGATTTTCTTTTGTTTGTTCCTCTTTTATTTTTGTTGTTTTTTTCTGGTTTTTTCTTGTTTGTTTTTTTGTATTGTTCTAGGGTAGATTGATGTTTCTCTAGAGATCTGGTAGTGTGCCAGTAAGATCAGGATCCTCAATCTACTTTGGTGATGTTGATGCTAAAAGGAGTTTGATGCGTTGAAAGATTATAATGGTGAAATACACCTTAGTGTGGGGTGTTCATGTCCACCAAAGAGCTCTAGAGTTATTCACGCATTAGACTCCAGTTACTCTCCATTTCCTCACAATTGGTTTGGAGCAGTTCCCCTCTTTGTCTGAGGACTTAGCCTTGAAATTGTTGTTGATGTATTTGAGTTGTATCTGTATGATCTTGTAATAGGCTTTGTTATTTGTCCAGAAAAAAAAAAGAATTTTCTACATGAACGTGTCTCATAAATAAGTGGGTTAACTGTATAAAAGTTCATGACATTTCAAATATTTATTAATTATAATATGTCTTTTTAAAGTGTACAATTCAATACATATATTATTAATATTTTTACAATTCGATAAACAATATTAATTTCTAGTATAACTAAAGATGGTGTGGCAGTTGAAGCCGTCTTCAATGCCACGTGACACACAAAAAATTAACATGTGCATCGAATTAAAAACGACTTCTGCTGCCACATCATCTTTAGGTATACCAAAAATTAGTCTAATGCATCAAATTCTAAAAAATAATTCGTATGTCAAATTGAAAATTTAAAAGATATACATGGTAAATTTGTAACTGATAAACATCCAAATATTTATAAATTATTAATTAACCCTATATAATTTTACTCTTAAATACCATCTGCTTTGATTATAAATAACCTTACAGTTTCTACATCAAATTAATCACTTTCTAACTCTAATCTAAAAGAACAAAAGCAACACCAAATTGAATAGAGGAATATTTATATGCATTACTTACATCGGTGCACAAGTAATACTATTTACTAAAACAATTAATCCTAATCAAATAATATTATTTAATAATAACAATTAATATTATTTAATAAAACTATATAATATTATTTAGTAAAAACGATTAAATGATGTAATTAATGTATACAAGATTTTTTCAATTAATATAACTACACAAGTCATCCCACAAAAAAAAAAAAAAAAAAAAAAAAAGCCATAGACAGACAATCGTTCAGCAAAGTCCCGAGACACTGTTCATAAAAAATTAGCTCTGCACTAATGTCCTTTTTCACTAGTCACTCAGTACAATGATCAAAGTATCTCACTTTATTCCAGTTTGAAATTTTTATATAAAACTTAAATCTTTGAAAAATTCTGCAACAAATTAAAACTTCCACCGTCTCACTCAACTGTTTCTTTGCTTTTAATACAAATTTTAATATAATAGTTGTTTATTACTCTTTCCGTCCCCATCTCGAATGTTCCTTTGCTTTTGACACGAGTTTTATCTTGGTAATTGTTTATAATATTTATAATGATACAAATTTTTTTAGTGGCAATGTGGTAAGTAAAATAAAATAAAACTGCTTTTTGCGACATTTTGGTAAATAAAAATTGTCTATTTATAAAAAGGGACAACCGAGATTGGGTCGAACCTTTAAAACAAGGGGCAACCGCGATAGAGATGGAGGGAGTAGTATTTATAGTGATAATATTTTTTATTTATTGATATTATGCTAAATAAAAGAGAATAAAGTTTGTTTTAGTAAATAAAAATTGTCTATTATAAAAAAAAGAGGATTGAGATTAAAACAATTTAAAAAAAAAAAAAGGGGCGATAGAAATGGATACGTAGGGATTACTGTACTAGATAGGGGAGGAAAATGTGGGGATTAGCCAGAGGCAAAAAGTGTAATCTCAGACACCTTTCAGAGCCCTCCATATTATAGTGTGTGGGCTCACCCAATTTAGATTCATATATGTATACATACTTGCAAGGATAGATTCAAGAATAGTGGAAACAGTTACTGGTCTGGTATATTATTGGTATATATTTAGTTACTTTCCTCCCAAAAACATTCCCTCTGCCTAAATATAAATAAAATCTTCTCTAGAAACCCCCCTTTAAAAATCTTAAACCTAGTTTAGTAGCATAAAAGAACAACCCCATTCCTTCAATCCAAGAACACAAGATTCTAGAGAGAGAGAGAGATGAGTTCTATGCTTAATAGTTTGTTTGAGGAACAAGATATGATTCTATCATCACAGCTTGGAATATTTCCTTTCCACACAAATTTTGCATCTCTTCCACTATCCTGCACAAATCTCCCCCTCAAAACCCTTGCCCCAGATTCTTCCCTTTCTGACCACTCTACACTTACTAACCAAAACCAAGATTTTTCTTCTGCTCTACCCCACATTCTTTCTTTGCAGAGATCAGCTTCTAACTACTGGTAAAAACTACATCTCTCTCTCTCTCTCACACACACATATGTGCTGTTATAGCTGCTCGTGGTTCAACTCTTAAAACACTTGCTTTACTAACTAGCTGGCTTGGGCTTGATATATGATGATTTTCTTGTCATTTAAGTTTTGCTAGGTTCGAGCTTGATTGTTTTGAGCTCGATTTAAGAAAATAAAGTATTGTCCACAGAATTTCAAACAAAAAATTTTCGTAGTAAGATTGTCTACGAGTTGGCTATGTATTTTTTTTTTAATTATATAGACATTTTCTTTCCTTGTTTACATATAATTTGCCTACGGGAATTTCGTGAACAAATTGTGTTATACGTAGATTTTTGTAAATAATAATTAGCTAGGAATTCTATTTCGTACACAAATTATTTTTAAGAAATGAAGATGCTTACATTATTAGAAATTTTCAGTAGTACGTAGGCAATTCTTTATTAGAAAATTTGGTAGACAATTCATTATTTTCTTGTAGCGGTAAGTCGAGTAAAACTCTATTTTTCATCGTGCTTGAGGTGGGCTCGATAAATAATTGAGTGATCAAGTTCGAACTTCTAGTACTTAACTGGGCTGGCTAGCTAATTAATTATGTGTATGCATTAATTAATTAGGGGATGGGGAGAATTGAGTGATTGCATGGGAGTGAAGAGAAGTGGAGGGAATGAGCATTTAGGAGTGAAGATGAAGAAGATGAAGGCGAGACGAAGGGTGAGAGAGCCCCGGTTTTGTTTCAAGACAATGAGCGATGTGGATGTGCTCGATGATGGTTATAAGTGGAGAAAATATGGCCAAAAAGTTGTCAAAAACACACAACACCCCAGGTAACAATTCCTTTTAATTTATTTCTCATCACTATATATAATTTGATAATGAAGTTGATTCATAAAGAATATTAATTGTTTTTATTGAAGAGTATGAGTTGTTTTGTTTTCACTAAACAACTAATACTCTTTAGTAAAAATAAATAATATTCTTCCGTGAAAACAACTAATATTTTTTAATGAAAACAACTAATATCGTAATTCGATGGTGAAGTATCTATAGAGTGAAATTGGTTCATACATGAATTATTGAAGAATATTAATTGTTTTTACTAAAGAGTATAATTGTTTTCACTGAAGGGTATGAATTGTTTATACTAAAAAGTAAACAACTAGTATTTTTCAGTGAAAACAACTAATAGGGTTCATCATTTTCACGCCATACTTTGTCATTATAACTTCATGCAAGATCAGTAATTAGTATAATGATGTACATTTTTTTTGTTTAAACTCAATAACATTAAACACATAGGAGTTTAGAATATCATTATTCATCATTAATCTCATCATCAATTATCAACGTTGTTAATGCTCTCACTAGAAAGGCAAAAAGTGAACTATAATTGAATGTAATAACTGATCCCCCATTAAAAAGAAATCTCTAGTTAATTAGAACAATTAAAAGATTAATTAAGCTCACAACATATATCAAATTCACCTAATTTAGATCAATCTTGAAAAAATTCAATTTCATCTAAAAATATCTGGATTCGTTCATGAACTTAATTCCCTACTAATTACATAATAATGTTTTTTCTTCGAAAAATGAATAAATAGCCATGCTAGTCTGTATTTGTTTTAATTTGAATTGAGGATCTATCTAGGGGGATACCCTTTTCCATGTTTTGGCTTTAGGGTTAAAAAGTAAATCCAACTTTTTATTGCCAAATGATTACAAAAATCCAAGTATTTTTGCCATTAATTCCCCTCAATTACCAAAGTGTGCATACTTTTATATCACTAGAGAGCCCACTCTCCCTGAAAAGGCGTACTGTTTTTATCATGAATCCAGCATTTGCCAGTTAATTTGTAATGGGAGTACCCATTTTCTAGCTTCTCATTCTTTCTTTCTTTTTTTTTTGTCCTTTTTTTTCTTGTACTAGGTAATTAATGCTACAATGTTCACTGTCCTACCACATCCCTTAAATCATTATAGCCTTATGTTTTTATGATCAAAATTCATCAATTTATTAAAGAGTAATTCAAATCACATATGTCAGTTCAATAAAAAAATAAATATCAAATCACATGTGCTTAACTTAATTGATCATGTCCATGGGGACTTCATCAACAACCACCAGTCTGACTATATATTACCCCATCCATTAATAAGTTTTCCCTTTACTTTTTCACAAAAAATAATAAATATAGTATTAAATGTGTGATGGAATATTTGATAAAAAAGAGAACAGGTAGAGAAAATGTGGAAACAAATACTTTTCAAATTAGGAAAGTAAAAACTTAATTTGAAACGCCCATTTCTGACAAAAAAATAAAGTTTAATAAGGAACGAAGAAAGTATATAATATAATTAGTCATTTCTTTTCAAGTGCAACCAAAAAAATATATATATATACTTCATATAAATAGAACATGATTATTGTTTCTCATCTTCACTCCTCTCTAAATATTCATGCATACAATGGAATTAGTTTTTTTTTTTGAGAAAATGAAATTGTTGTTCCAAAATGCTGTTACCACAAAAACTTACATGAGACATGTATGAGATCGTGATGTTTTTATAATTTTTTTAATACCTAATAATGAACTAAAATCTTATAGAAAGAAAAGACTTAAAGCCACAATTTCACAATCCAGACCATAGGCTGGCTCCCATTAATTAAAAAGGCAAAGTATTATATGAAAATAGTTTATGATAAGCTTATCATGAAATAGTTTTAGAGTATCATTAATCTCATCGGGAGTATCATTAATCTCACCAGGGGTATCATTAGTCTGGGTTCAATAAAATTGTTTTAAATTTTTTGAACTCAGACTAATGATACCCCTGTCAGGTTTAATGATACTTCTGATGAGATTAATGATACTCTAAAACTATTTCATGTTAAGCTTATTACGAAGTGTTTTCATATAATACCTACTCAATTAAAAATCTTGTTAAGGGAAACCTCTCCTAAAAAAAAAAATGGTTAGAGAAAAGGGAACTTCTCTAAAAACGGAAAAAATAAAAAACACCCAAATCAATCAAAATGGTAAAACTTTGTGCGTAATTAAAATTTAAGCATTACAAAAACTTGAAAAATGTCTCAGAGAGGGGGAGGTTTCAAATGTCTGAGAGAGGGGGAGGGAGGGACGGAGGGAAAGAGAGACTGCAAACACACCGTGCGATGTGTACTGTGTGTTTTGAATCTGTAGTACCATAAACATTAAACTACAATACACCAAGTAATAATTGGTAATATCACACGAGCAATAATTAATAATACTTCAAGTGATAGTCAGTGATACTCCAAACAATAGTTAGTAATACTCTAAGCAGTAATCAACAATATCCCTATTTTTTTAATTATATATTTCTAATTAAAAAGTCAAAATTAAGCTTAAAATTCAAGTGCATGTCATGCACTCGGGTGCATACAATAATTTGCGATATATATATATATATATAGATACTCAAAATGAATTTATATATGTAAAGAGAACAATATTGATTTAATTTCACCGTGTATGTGGTAATTTGAATTGATATAAATATCTTCTAGAATATTCTCTAATAATTAATATATCTATATATATATATATAGGAGCTACTACCGATGTACACAAGACAACTGTCGTGTTAAGAAACGAGTGGAACGACTCGCCGATGATCCAAGAATGGTGATAACAACCTACGAGGGCAGGCACGTACACTCTCCATCACATGACGACCAAGATTCTCAAGCTTCAACCCAACTCAATAACTTCTTCTGCTAGTTAATTTCATCATAATAAGACCACTCATCCATACACATAAAAACACTTTTGCTCCCGTAATTTTCACCTTTTTGGCAAATCCTCTCACCATAGTTAAAAAACAATTCAATTTAATTCACTAAGTTTGTACATTGCTCATTTTACGTTCAATTTCGACAAAAGTTAGACGTACATTGAGTAATGTAAAAAGTTACGTGACTAAAATGCTATTTTTTCTTTTTTACTATTTTGGGACGATTTACAAAAAAGGTAAAAATTACGGGACCAAAAATGTTTTTAACTCAGACTCCTCTAGCTAGATTGTAATTCTCTTTTGTGTGTATCACTTTTGTATTTCTCCTATTCCATGTTTTGTACGAAATAGAAGATCTTGTGTGTCAATAATTATATATGTGCCCTCATTTTAGTGGGCTAGGTAGCTGCACCGCCATTACGTTGTATTATTGTACATGTGATCTCGCGGATACCTCTTCTAACATGTTTGGTGCATGGAGTCATGAAATTGTACCTTTATTGCAATATATATTGAACATTTTATTGACTCATTTGATCTAAATGCTATATTACATGAACATCGTAGTAACTTACCAACTACGTAATCTGTATATGTAAATGGATCCACTGCAATTTCTATGCGTAAATTTCTTGTATATTCGGAGAGATTCCATTTATTTGTATTAAATAATGAGTGAAAATGGAAATAAATGAGCAATGCATTGTTCTATCTCTTTCAAAAAAATGTACAAAAAAAATTGGAGAAAATCCATGTCCAACTAAATATAGAATGCATGTGAATTTGAAGGTGAGTTATTATTATTTTTTTTTTTTTACAGAGCCAACACCTACATAAAGTATTAACATGGTACAAGTAGCTAGTTTATATAGGTGTTGGACTCCATAAGAAACTTACCATATGCTATTTCTCTCTCTATATATATGTTTATAATTACTGTATAGGTGAAAAGTTTGCCCAAGGCGCGTATCAATTGTTAAACTAATTTTATATGGTTGTGACTTGTGCTATAAAGGATCGTCGTGTATAGTACCATATACTAGTACATAACCAAATACATTGTAGAATATCCAATTGAGTTGACCATATGTTTGTGTTGCACAGGACGATCACGTATAACACATAACCCAAATTCGATAGTGATCAAAATCGATCCTAATATTTTTGAATAATTAATATATGAGTGTTTCATGATATCTATACTAATCTAATAACAAAAACTTCTGCCAAAAATAGTAACTAATTTTCAGTTACCAAATTTTATTTCCAAATCTGTTAAGAAAAACACAAGTTTATTGGATTTAATGGTAGTTTATTATAATAATTATTATTAATTATCAATATGTGGAAAACTGAGAAGACGTAGGTTTTTAAAGGGCTAAATTCCTGTCTTTTTATTTTCTATGGTGAATTTAAAAACTTTGAGCCCTACTTTTTCTCCTCATAAATTTTACGGAGACTAAAATTTGGCATGCTTGGATGAGCAAAATTATCCTCTTCATAGACCTTATTTTCGACCCGTCAAAGGCAGACTCCAAAACCTGTAAGAATCACTCTTCCATTACTCCCCATTCTGAATTTCCTTTTTAATTAGGGGTTTTGTTTTGCGGGTTTGATGCTTGGTAGATATTGAGATCTGGCCCAATTGAGAAAGCATAAGCCGTGCTGCGGTTGCCTCATTTACCGGCAAATCACGGCCAATTGATTTATTTTCTCCTTATTGCCATTGAATTTTTTCCTACTGCTATTGAGATTTATTTTTCAAGTTTTCAAAACCATTCATTGGACAACGGTGAATTGCTTCTACCTTGGGCACGATAGGGAATTGGGCAGCGGAGGCGACTTTATTGGACCGGGGCTGCGACGCGGTGGCATAGTGGTGTGGGGTACGTTGTGCAGCGGTTGCAACAAATCTTTGTGGCGCCATGGTGTGAAGGTTTTTTGCCGTGAGGAGTCATAATTGGGGATACAACAGTGCAGCACGGATTTCTGGCCAAACAAAGACTGAATTGCAACGTGGATTTCTTTTGTGGGTATTTTTTTTACCGGCTTTTGTAGGGATTTGGATGAATGAGATTAGCCATTAGGGGAAGAGATAAAGAAAAAGACTTGGCCTTTAATGTTTTGAGCTGACTTGAGCATGGATCTAATTTTACATAGAATGTTGGGCTCTTCCATCCACGTAGTAGAATTGAATTATGGTCAAGGTTACCTCCGGTCCTAATTTTCTGTTAATACACTCAATTTAATAAGTGTTCGAATTTTTTTTGGAAATTCAAAACAGTACAAAAAAAAAAATACATATTTTTGGAAAAAAATCTAAAAATTGTTACTCCCTCCATCCCAAACTCATTTGTTACATTGCCAAAAAGATCTGTCGCATACTCGTTTGCTACATCTACTTTTGGCAAAAAAGTAACAATACTTTTTAATATTATATTCTCCATACATTAATAACCAAAAACATCTACTTTATCATTTTATCACTTTATCACTTTAAATATTATAAACAACTCTTTTCTTAATAACCGTGCAAACAGTAAATGAGAAGTTGAGTTTGGGACGGAGGGAGTACAATGAAAAATATTTTCGATTTTTTTGGGTGGAGTATATTAACAAAAGAAGGAAACTTAATTTTGCATTCGAAAATATATCTAAAATTATATAATATTAGATATTCCACTCGCGTGTTACGCGAGCTTAAAAAAATATTTTTTTACATTAATTTAAAATAATATTATTAATTTATTTAAGTATTAATTTTATATAATTTAGTTTCTTGTGAACCAAATTTCATAAAGCACTATATAATTTCTTATACTTTTGGTTAAATAATTAATCCTTAAATTTTTTTAAAGACTTGATTTTTATTTTTCTTGATACTTAAAACTTACATATGGAGACATTGTGGTTTATACTGAATATGAATAATTTAAATAATAATTTTTTTAATTGTTATTGATATTCTTTAACAGTAATATAATATCATTAAACCCAATTCTTAATACTTCTGATGAGATTCTTAATACTCTTGATCAAATAATTGATACTTTAAAACTTTAAGAACAATTTTATGGTAACCCTTATCATAAACTATTTTCATATTAAACTTTGCCAATATTTTTTTATGTCCTATAATGTTTAGAATTTTTTTTTTATTAGTAAAATTGTGACTCGAACCTATGACCTCTTAATCATAGGTAATGGTGCTCTAACCACTTGAGCTATACGTCTTCGTCACAATTTTTAGACCTCCTAAAATTATATTTTGAATCAATACATGACAATATTTTAAAAATAATTATTTAAACACAACTCGAGTTGCAATTTTGACTGTAAAAGGCTAAGTACGAATTAGGCTCATTAAACTTGGGGAATACTAGATTATATACTAGAATGGATTTTGTACCATGTCTGTGCCAGAGGGATTTTAATGAAATCCTGTATGATCATGAGAAACAAGGGGGTTTGGTAAGACTGAGATATGGGGATGGTGGAGTTCAGAGATTGTCTGAACAAATGTAGGCTTCGGGATTTGGGGTTTGTGGGGAATATGTTTATGTGGTCGAATAAACAAGCTGGAGATCATAATATCCAAGAGAGGGTGACTACCGATTCCTTCGATATCTCATTTTCTGACTGCTCAGGTGACTCATATGACTCGTCTATTAACTGATCTAGTAAGGGTAACTGGGTCAGTGGGGCAACATGTTTCACTTCGAGTGCCAGGAGGTGGTAAGGAAGGCTTGGAGAGGGGTGACTTGAAGCGAATGTACTAACTTCTACTAGTAGATTCCTCGCAAGCGTACGAGTTCACTGTAGTATGAGTAAGTATAATGACCAAGTATATCGAACCCAAGGGAAAGTGTGTATGTAAATAGATTCCTGAAGATCGACGCTTCGTAGTTAATATGAGTGAAATGTTTTTGGATTTTTTGGAAAATTAATTGAAACTAAAATAAATTAATTAAACTAAAATACTAAAGAAGACGAATTAACTAAGGTTTGTGTTCAAGTAAGAGATGGTGATGCTCAGGATAGGAATCCCTACGTATACTAACGGAGCAGGTACATAATCAAAATAACCGTGACGTGCAAGAAATAACCTAAGTAAAAGAATGCAAGGTGAAAGCTCAAGATTCTAAACCCTAATACTTTACCCTAACACTCGACTTCACTAATCCACTAACAAGTTAATAGATTGTGCTTAATTAATGAGACCCTAATTTAACTAAGGTGATGCGGTCGTCCTCCTTCGCTAAACTGGTAGATGAATTAACCCTTCCTAAACCCTCTCGTTAAGTCTACTCGTTGTTAAAGAGTGATAAGGTCGTCCTCTTTCTAACACTTTTCGAACGAAATTCAAAAGTAAAGTTAAAATTAATTTTAAGAATTCATTAATCAAGAGAATTAAAACCTAACGTCACAAGTTACCCTAATTACGTACCCACAACCTACTTCTACGAGTTCATCCTACCCCAAGCATGCAAAGGTTTTAGCTAGACATGGGTTTTACGATAACAAAAGCAATTGACGAAGTAACGAACATAAACATGATGAATTGAATTGAAAACTTAGAAAGCATAAACTAGGGTTTTGAAAGAAAATAAATTTAAGAACTGAAATTAAATTAATAAGACGAAATTTAAATGTGTTCAATAACGAAGGTATGAATAAACGAAACTAGAAAGTAAAACCGTTATGTGAATTCGTAAAGGAAAACCTCGAAACGTAAAATTAAAGCTTGCCCTCTTTCCCTCTCTAAAAACTAAGTCTAAAAGTGATTTTCTATGTGATAATTCGTGGACAATCGTGTGTAATCCCTTCAAAACGTGTTCGGGGGGGGGGGGGGGGTTTATATAGGCAACGCGTCGAGTCGGGATCGTATGGGCCGAAAATCCGCGCTTGCTCGTGCACTACTCGTGCACTAGTGCACGAGCATATTCAACTCGAGCACTTCAATCTTCCAGAGCGTCAAAACTGCACGACCACTCGTGCTCGTGCACTAGTGCACGAGCACAAGCCTTGCCCGAGCGCTCTGCACGAGCACTCGTGCAGGGGTGCACGGCCAACGTTCCCTCGTGCGCTATGCACGACTGCTCGAGCACTAGTGCTCGAGCTCCTCTAGCTTGTGCACTCCAATGATACTTTTGCTCCCTCGAACTAATACTTTTCATATTTCTTCGATATCTTCTCATCCGGGCGTCCGTTTGAGTTGATTCAAAGTCCTACGAACTCCTATTTTCGCCCCCTATCCACCTATGAGCATCAAAAAGACAAATTCATTAGTTTATGAAAATGATACGCAAATGACTCTAAATACTCAACAAAATCAACCAAAACTAGGGCATTTCGAGTGACGAATCATGACAATTTCACGCCTAATCAACCCCCCCAAACTTACCATGTTGCTTGTCCTCAAGCAACGAAATAATAAGTCAAGTGAAATTGTTAGGAATGAGTCAAAGAATCAAATCATGCAAGCAAATGAACTCAAGCTTCAAAGATCAATCACAAGTATACTCACTCACCTTCCCTCATCATACTCATGCAACAACAACAAGAATCACCAAAATCAAACATGGATGTGCACTCTACGATGTGTTTCACTCCCTCACAAGTGTATATCAATGATAAAGGGACTCACTCAAACAATCAATCACACATATTGGCAGTCATATGCTTGTAAGCACTCTTAACTCCGACCATACTCTAGAAATCAATGCCGAATCAAAAAGGACTTTTCTCAAGGTTGTAATGTAGGCTCTTTGGACAGGTGGGAATCAATATGGTAAAGTGACTCAAGTGAATGGAGAATAGAAAATCAAACTTTCGCACTTCGAGATTAGGAACAGAATACTTCAAATATTTTCAATCAATACATTTTCAATTCCACTACTCTCAACACTTCAATTTTTTTTCTTTCTAACTCCTTTCACTTTTTTTTTTCAATCACTTTTTTTTTCTCTTTTTCGCACAAACACATGAGCTCATTTTCTTTTGCTCATTCTCAATTTTTTTCTTTTTCCCACAACTCATAACTTCATCACACCTTCTTCTCATACTCACTCAACAAACAACATTTTCCTTTTTCAACTCAATTCAATCCCTTCACATTCACACTTTTCCTATTCTCCACTCAAATTTGGACAAAAAGGCTTAGGAATTGGAATAGTGTTCATATGTGCTAGAAAATAAAATAGGCTTAATGCTCAAAGGGGCTAACAAGGGGTCAATGTCATTGGTAAGGAAAATTATGGCTAAGTGACTCATTCAAATCAAAGATGGCCTAAGATCACATTCGGCATGTCAAACTAGACACAATCAAGAAGCAAGAGCACACACAAGTTCTAGCATCCTCTAAGGTGATGATCCTCTCACAAACGAAGAGATTAATTCATGCATCAAAATCTCATAAGACTCAATTCTCACGGCTTTCACATCCATGCTAGTCCTAGTGAATTCCCACTCTCATCACACAAGTACTCAAAAAGAAAACTCACAAGCATACAAGTTCTTTCTCAAATCCACTCTAACTCAAACACTCACACAAAAGAATCCCTAACTCAAATCCACAAATCACCCTACTCATCAAATCATACTCAAAGATAGCAATCAACAAGAATAAGATGATTGATAGGCATGAAATATGTTGTAGCGAATCAGATCAAAATCACCCCAAGGAGCATCTCAAGACACCAAATAACCAAACACACTCAAAGATAGGGGGTGCTCCGGGCAATATAACAAGAAACATAAAAAAACTCCACCCCCCCAAACTTCGACCTTGCGAAGAGGTCTAAGTTTGGGGTTGTGGGTTACCTCATCCAACTAATTCAGTTTCTCTCAACAACGTTGCACACTCCCTTGCTTGAGTTCCTCCCTTTTGAGTACTCCATCGAGACAAGCCTACAAAATTAACTCTCAAGTACGAGGTTAAAATTTACGATTCAAAAACACCCTAATATCATAAAACTCAAATAACTAAAAACACTCAAGAGCAAGTAAAAATGAGTTGCCTCCCATTCAGCGCTATTTTTAAGGTCCTCATGCCGGACCAAGCTCAAAGGAGCTTATAGGACATCATACTCAAATTTACCTCCCTTACTCTCATAAGAGTGGTGCTTGCATGTCTTTCCTTGATGCCCTTCCATCATGAACTCCTTTGCTTCCTTCTCATCCCCAAGTGGTATGGGTCTCAACTCCTTCTCACCTTTATCTGGAGGAGTCTTACCAAACAGTTTCTTGAATTTGGACTTTTTCTTCTTAACTCCTCCTTTCCCCTCCAACTGGATCACGTCCACCTTTTTCACTTCTTCATCCTTCAATTTCTTCACTTTATCCCTATCAAAATAAGTCAGATCATAATGCTCATGGGTTAACTCATCAAGTGAAGGATTAACGAAATCATGAACATGAGAAAGATTAGAGATAGGAGGTGTGTCTTCAACACGAGGATCAATTGCATCCATGCAATACAAACTCTCATCCTCCTTCGGGTGCTTCATGGCTTCATATAGGGAAATCTTCACTTCTTGATCATCAACCTTCAACGTAATCTTCCCATTTGCCACGTCTAGCACTATCCCCGCCGTCGCTAAGAACGGTCTTCCTAAGATCAGGGGCACGCACTCATCTTTCTCCATTTCGAGCACTACAAAGTCGGCTGGAAAAATGTGATCTCCAACTCTCACGAGGACGTCTTCAACCACACCTTGAGGTCTCGTGATGAACCTATCAGCTAGTTGAAGCATCATCATTGTGGGCTGAAGTTCTCCACCTTCCAACTTCTTGAACAACGAAAGAGGCATCAAATTTATGCTCGCTCCGAGGTCGCACAACGCTCCCTTCTTGATCCCACTCCCAATGTCACATAAGATGGTAAAGCTCCTGGGATCCTTCATCTTCGGAGGAAGCGCCTTGTGCACTAATGCACTCACCTCATGGTTCAGCTGCACCAACTTCGGCTCATCCACTCACCGTCTTTTCACGATCAAGTCCTTCAGAAACTTCACATAGTTGGGCATCTGTTCCAAAGCATCATAAAAAGGAATGTTAATATGCAATTGTTTAAATACATCAAGGAATTTAGCGAATTTCTCATCAAGCTTCTTTTTCATGAAGTGTTGTGGATATGGGACGGGTATCACAGATTTGGGTACCCCACATTCATCTCTCTCGGTCTCTTTCACTTTCTCCCTTACTTCCTTTGCCTTCTTCCACTTAGGAACTCTCTCAACCTTCTCAATGTCTTCCTCTTCAAGCTCTTTGCTCGCTTGAGTGCTTTCACCCTCAACCTTCTTCTCAACTCCTATCTCTTCAATCTCATCTCTATCTTGGGGCGTCTCAGAATCAGCAGGCATCTGAGGACCTTCATAGTTGGTCCCACTTCTAAGCTGAATCGCCTTGCAATGTTCTTTAGGGTTTCCCTCCGGAATGGAAGGATACTTACCCGGCTCCCTATTCAATGATTTTGTAATTTGGCTTATCTGGAACTCTATTGAGGTGAACCGCCTATTGTTCTCTTGCTGAATTCGATTCAGCTCTACATCTCTCTTTTGGAGTTCTTGATCACGCTGATCACCTTTCTTATGCAACTCCTTCACATCGTACTCCAAAGAGGATAATCTATTGCTTCCTTCCTCCACCTTCTGAAGGATAGCTCTCAACATCTCCTCAGTTAAGGCACCGCCTTCTCCTCCCGGAGGTTTCGAACCTGGATCAACACCTGGAGGAACTGTAATACCCGTCTTCGGGTTAGCATATGAAAAATTCTCGTTCTTCCTCCATTGGTTCTGAGGAAGCTGCTGGCCTCCTTGGTACCATTGTGTGTTCCTCCATTGATTTTGAGGTGGTTGTGGACCTGGAGGTACAAATGGTTGGCCATAAGAAGGCCTTCCTTGAAAATTTCCACCTTGTGGATACCCATTCTGATTGTAATAAGGACCTCCCATGTAATTGACTACTTCTTGCTGAATTGTGGGCTTGTCCTCTTGCTCATTCTCTGCTGCATTCCCTCCAACCATATTCTTCCCCAACTCAAGGTTGTTAATCTTTTCCATCATGGCCATCAACAGCCTTCTCGTTCCTTCACCTTCCTCAACCTGATGAACTCTTTGGAAATTTGCGTCCACATTCCAAGCCCCGGCATTCGTGACAATGTTGTCCACGATCTCTCTACATCTCATTATTCCTTGATTCAGGAATGATCCACTAGCACAGGCGTCTAGATGGTCTTGCCCAGCCTTGTTGGCACCACTATAGAAAAATGCCATAACATCTCCCTCATTGTACCCGTGCTGCGGGCATTCTATCAACATGTTTGAGTATCTCTCCCACGCTTGACGTAGGTCCTCTCCTTGCTTCTGGCGGAAGGAAAAGATCTCAATCCTTGCTTTGATCGTTCTGGATGGAGGGTAGAACCGCTCGAGGAACAGACGCCCGAGCTCGGCCCAAGTGGTAATACCTCCCCGTGGAAGCGTATTGTCGTACCACTCTTTTGCTATTCCCGTCAATGAGAATGGGAACAACCTAAGTCTCTTGGCATCTTCAGACATGCCATTGTAATTAAAAGTGGAGGCTATCATTAAAAAACTCCTCAGATGTGTATGAGGATTCTCCTTCCCGATCACCCCCTTGAATTGATTCTCGGTAAGCAGCTTTAGAATTCCCGGGGAAATCGAGAAGTTATTTACCTCAACTGGAGGCAATGCCACTCCATCATAGTACCGTTGTGGCTGCGCTGCAAACCTCCCTCTAATGGCCATATTCTGATCTGCGTTCTGAGGAATGTGCTGAGGATTAGCAGCTAGTACGGGTACTTGTTAGGGTGGTGGTTGGTAAACAGGTGGTGGATTGTAAACTGGAGGTGGAGGATACGGGTATGGTGGGTACGGATAAGGTGGGTATGGGTAAGGTGGGTAAGGTAAGTTGTTTTGTGGTAAGTTAGGATGTGGGTAAGCAGGGTTGTTATGAGGATTATGGACAATGTTATGAGCTGGATTGTCTACGTTTTGTGTATTCGGGTTTAGGCTCTGGCTATCCCCTAACGGAACTTGATTCTGGCTACCACTAACTCCTGTGCCTTCAACTCGGCCTAATTCCTGATTGAACTCATTCGCTGCATCATCCAACTCATTAGAGATGTTCATTGGTTCTTTACCTCCTCCGGCAGTGTTCATTCTCCTCAAGAAAGCTCGGTTCCTTCTAGCTATCGTCTCAGGGTCCAACGGTATTCTCTCTTCGCTCGTATTGCCTTGTGAGCGTGTTTTCATATACCTGACACACTAGCAGAAGGATCAAAACGCAACTGCCGAATGGATAAAAATAAAAATAAAAAAACAGAAAAGAAAAGCACTCACTACTAACTACTAAGCTATCGACAAGTCCTATTCAAAAGACATACAACGCCATCCCCGGCAACGGCGCCATTGACTTGAAGGCGAAAATACTAACTTCTACTAGTAGATTCCTCGCAAGCGTGCGAGTTCACTGTAGTATGAGTAAGTATAATGACCAAGTATATCGAACCCAAGGGAAAGTGTGTATGCAAATAGATCCCTGAAGATCTACGCGTCGTAGTTAATATGAGTGAAATGTTTTTGGATTTTTTGGAAAATTAATTGAAACTAAAATAAATTAATTAAACTAAAATACTAAAGAAGACGAATTAACTAAGGTTTGTGTTCAAGTAAGAGATGGTGATGCTCAGGATAGGAATCCCTATGTATACTAACGGAGCAGGTACATAATCAAAATAACCGTGACGTGCAAGAAATAACCTAAGCAAAAGAATGCAAGGTGAAAGCTCAAGATTCTAAACCCTAATACTTTACCCTAACACTCGACTTCACTAATCCACTAACAAGTTAATAGATTGTGCTTAATTAATGAGACCCTAATTTAACTAAGGTGATGCGGTCGTCCTCCTTCGCTAAACTGGTAGATGAATTAACCTTTCCTAAACCCTTTCGTTAAGTCTACTCGTTGTTAAAGAGTGATAAGGTCGTCCTCTCTCTAACACTTTTCGAACGAAATTCAAAAGTAAAGTTAAGATTAATTTTAAGAATTCATTAATCAAGAGAATTAAAACCTAACGTCACAAGTTACCCTAATTACGTACCCACAACCTACTTCTACGAGTTCATCCTACCCCAAGCATGCAAAGGTTTTAGCTAGACATGGGTTTTACGATAACAAAAGCAATTGACGAAGTAACGAACATAAACATGATGAATTGAATTGAAAACTTAGAAAGCATAAACTAGGGTTTTGAAAGAAAATAAATTTAAGAACTGAAATTAAATTAATAAGACGAAATTTAAACGTGTTCAATAACGAAGATATGAAGAAATGAAACTAGAAACTAAAACCGTTATGTGAATTCGTAAAGGAAAACCTCGAAACGTAAAATTAAAGCTTGCCCTCTTTCCCTCTCTAAAAACTAAGTCTAAAGTGATTTTCTATGTGATAATTCGTGTGTAATCCCTTCAAAACGTGTTCGGGGGGGGGGGGGGGGGTTTATATAGGCAACGGGTCGAGTCGGGATCGTATGGGCCGAAAATCCGCGCTTGCTCGTGCACACATTCAACTCGAGCACTTCAATCTTCCAGAGCGTCAAAACTGTACGACCACTCGTGCTCGTGCACTAGTGCACGAGCACAAGCCTTGCTCGAGCGCTCTACACGAGCACTCGTGCAGGGGTGCACGACTAACGTTCCCTCGTGCGCTATGCACGACTGCTCAAGCACTAGTGCTCGAGCTCCTCTAGCTTGTGCACTCCAATGATACTTTTGCTCCCTCGAACTAATACTTTTCGTATTTCTTCGATATCTTCTCATCCGGGCATCCGTTTGAGTCGATTCAAACTCCTACGAACTCCTCTTTTCGCCCCCTATCCACCTATGAGCATCAAAGAGACAAATTCTAGTTTATGAAAATGATACACAAATGACTCTAAATACTCAACAAAATCAACCAAAACTAGGGCATTTCGAGTGACGAATCATGACAGTTTCACGCCTAATCAAGGGGCAGGAGTTTGGGAGTCGTGCATACACTATAGGGTGCGGTAAGGCATTGGCAAAGTGGCATGCAAAAAAATATGGTGATATTCCCAAGCAGATTAAAACCTATAAGGAGGAGATGGATCACCTACAATAAGGCCCTCAAACTATGGAGGTGGTCCAGATGTCCTGGGAGTTGGAAAATAAACAAAAAAGAGGAGTTGTTCTGGTTGTAGAGGTTTAGACAGTTGGACGATAAAGAGAGATAGAAACAACACCTTCTTTCAAAGGATTGCTATTGGTAGAAAGGAGAGGAACATGATTAATGAGATCATGGATAATATAAGGATTATGTGTACGGAGGAAGGGCATATTCGTCAGGTCTCAGCAACGTTCATGGCCAAGGAGTCCTGAATATGGATGAGGCACTTAAAGCTGTGGAGCGAAGAGTTATAGATGTGATGTACTAATTGTTATTCCTATCGTTTACAGAGGATGAAGCGGGAAACACTCTAGCATAGATGCATCCTACTAAAGCCCCAGGCCTTGATGATATGCCTATTATTTTTATAAAAAAAAATTGGGGTACTGTGTGGGTTTCTGTTGTTAATTTGGTGCTTTAGGTACTTAACCATGGGGCTGATCCTACGAGTCTTAATCATACATTTTTAGCCCTTATCCCAAAATCAAGAAATCTATAGTGCCTTCTGATTTTAGTCCAACCAGACTTTGTAATATCCTCACTAAGATCATTACAAATATTATAGCCAATCGCATGAAGTGTCATCTGTCGAGTTGCATTAACCTGTGCTAGTCTGTCTTTTTGTCCCGGTAGGCTGATCACGCACAATGCACTCCTTGCTTTTGTGATCTTCCATCACATGAAACATAATAAAGAGGTATCAAAAGGGCCATTTTCCTTTAAGCTTGATATGAGTAAGACATATGATAAGGTAGAGTGGGCCTTCTTAGAGGGTATTTTGTTAAAAATTAGGTATTTTTTAAAATTAGGTTGGATCGTGATTAGTTCATATTATTATGAGTTATACGAAGTCTGGTTTAACTAATACTTTTTTCCCCACTCGAGGGCTCCGTCAAGGAGACTGTTGTCCCTATATCTGTTCTTATTCTATGTAGAGGCCTTATCGACATTGATCAAGAGGGAGGTAGAGAAACGAGTTTTGTATGGAGAAAGAATTTGTAGACGGGCTCCACAAGTGTCTCAGTTGTTCTTTGCAAATGGCACACTAATTTTTAGGAGAGCTACTTTGGGGGAGGTAAAAAAAGGTTGAAGCAGATCTTAGAGGTTTATGAGGGAGCATCGGGGGAGACCATTAATCTAAACAAATTTGAAATCATATTGAGTAGTGGTATTTCTGTGGAAAAGTGGGCTGAATTAGTGAGGGAGTTGGAGGTTCAAAGGGTGTACCAACACATGATATATTTGGGGATCCCAACAAGAGTTGGGAGATTGGGGGATCAAGAAGTGCAGTGTTCAGGGTGCTAGTGAATATAGTTATGAAGAAGTTGAAGGACCTAAAAAGAATGATGCTATCACATGTAGGGAAGTTGACATTGATGAGATCAATTGTACAATACTTTCCCACATTTCACATGACTTGCTTCAAGATTCCGGATAATATCATTCTGAAAATTGAAAGAAAAATCTCTAAGTTTTTGTGGGGACAAATTGGAGAGGAAATGAAGGTGTATTGGTTGAGTAGAGAGTTATGTAAACCTAAGAGTAAAGGGGGGTCTTTAGCCTTCGTGCTCAGAAGGGGTTTATTAACGCTCTATTGGAGAAACATGGTTGGAGATTGATGCAGGATGAATCTTCTTTGCTAGCCTAGGTACTTAAGGCCCCGTTATTTTCCTAGAGGGTCCTTTTGATCGAAATTTGAAAAAAAAAACTTTAAGAATTTAATATATTTTGAAAAATGTATTAAAAAATAAATTAAATCTTCAAAAATATATAAATTAAAAAATTAATTAACAGAATAAAATATTAAAAAATATCAAAAAATATTAAAAAATAAATAATGTAAATAATTAAGAAACTAAAATAACCTTAAAAAATAATTTAATAAAAAAATATTTAAACCTAATAAAACTTGACAAAAATTAAGTAAATCTAATAAAACTAAAAACAATTATATAATATTTTTTTTAAATAAAATAAAAAAACCCACATAAATTAAACTAAATCTTAAAAAATTAAATATAAAAATCAAATAAGAAATAAAAAACTTCAAAAAGGAAAAGTCTAAAGCTAAATAAAATCTTTAAAATATTTTATTGAAGTCAATTAAATCGTTGTAAATAATTAAATTTAAAGATTATTATAATTTTATTTATCTTTAATTGAAATTTGATTTATTTAGTTTTTTTTTTTAAATATGTTTATCTTTTAAAATCAGTTTTTTTTTTCAATTTTTTTTCTTCAGATTTTTAGGGATTTTTTAATTGATTTTTTTAATTTCTTTTAATTTGATTACTTAAATATTTAATTGATTTTTAAAAATATTTTTCGGATTTTATTCAATTTTTTCCTGATTTTTAAAAAAATTAAAGAAAAATAATATTTTTTTGACCAATTTAAAATTGAAGTACTAATTCTGAAATTAAATAAATTAAAAGATTAAAATTGAAGTCAGTAAAAACTAAGAGGATAATTTATATCATATATAGAATTATTTAGTCATTTTATACATGTCTATTTTTATCTTTATAATTAGAGGGTATGTTTAGAGGATTTTGAAGTATGAAGAAGTGAGACTCAGATTATAATCCCCAATCTCATTTCTAGAGCCGTCAAAGTGGGTTGGGCCTGTAGGACCGGCCCACCTTGTTGGGAAAATAGGGGTGCCCGGAATCTATTCGGGATGAAATTTAAATATGAATTTAAATACAATTATTACTAGCATGAATTAATCCTAATTAATTCAAATAATAATTCCAACAACAAATTTTCATCATGCATGTTGAATTAATTCACATATGTTGGTCCCACTAGTTAGATTAATTGCGGAAGCTTAAGTTAAATGTCTTTCAAAGTCTTTTACAAGAGAACAATAATCAACAAACAATAAGTAAAATAAAGCGATAAAGAACACAAGATATATAGTGGTTCGGATTGAATATCCTACGTCCACTCTCCCTTATAACCAAGGGGACTCACTAACAACCAACTCACAAACTTACTTACTGGAATTGGGAAGTACCAGTTCCTTCTTACAACCTCTTTAGATTTAACTTCAATCTAAAGATCAACCAGCCAACAACCTTGTCTAATAGATGAACAGGTTGTGGTTTCAATAACTTCTTTAGAGTAGATAAATATTATGAACAGTAAGAGTGCTTGGTATGAATATCAAAAGCTTGGATCACTTATGCGCGTGTAGAGTCTCTAGAGGTTTTTCTTGAACTGCACTCTTGTATTTATAGAGGGAATTAGGGCTAGCCGTTGGAGGGCTAATCCAATCAGATCCTCTATATAAGGAAGCCTCAATCAATCAATTCCCTAATTGATTGATTGGGTTGGTGGGATCCTTGGATTGATTATCTTCAAATACTTTCCAATCCTGATCATGTTGACTTGATTTGAATCACCAACGGTCAATAGCTTCCTCTGCCTAACTCTGATTCTCTCCAGAGAAGGCAAGACCAGACACCAGGCAACCTCGGTGTCTTCCGGTCCTAATCAGGTGAACAGCCAGAATACTCAGTAGAATCAGGGGATCAAACTGAGCATCTTTTGTTCCACCAGACTCGTCTGGTCCGGACTTGTCTGGTCTGGGGAAGGTCCTCTGCCTCTGGTCTGTCTCATCTGGTGAAGTCTTCTGATGGAGTCCTCTGGTGGGGTCCTCTGGTGGGGTCTTCTGGTAACTCTTCTGGTGAAGTCTTCTGGTCTGGCAGTTCCCCCTAGACTAAGTCCTAATCTAGATCATCATCTGGCTAACAGGTCCAGATGGTCCTATTACATCTTCTGGTTTGTTTTAACTCATCAAAACTAACAATTTTTATCCTAACAACATATAAACTATGGCGGAATAAACAAGTAAATATGTGATTAACGTACCTCTTGTAGAATTGGCCTTTGGATAAACGGGACAATCACGATCTCGCTCTATCGACCCAAAAACCTTCTCAAGTATTTCCCTTTCACCTCACTTGATCACCGGTGGGAGATGCTTTCAAGTAATTTAATAAACTAAGGAAAAAGAAAAATATCTATGCTCTTGATTTTTCCAACACATGGAATTATGTACTTGGGGATGAAATAATCACCCCCTATTTATAGATGAAGTGGCCGAAATTTTTGATTATTTTATGGGCCTGGAGAAAATCTTTTCTTAGTCTCTAAGAAATTTTGAACATATCTCATATATTCTTTTCTCCATAATAAAATATTCCACAAAAATCTCACTCACCTATTTACTAGCAATTTTAAAAAATTATAGGATCTAAGCACAAGATTTGGATCTTCTTGAATATATGAGATAATCTTGTATTCCAAGAATACTTATCTTCCATAATATCTTTCCAAGAAAATCAACAAAACCTTTTCTCTCCTAATATTACTATTTTCGAAAAATATAAAAAAATCAGCATATTTATTTTCTTTTTATTTTAATCACCTTATCATTATTGAGCTACTTAATGGGCTACTTGAGGGGCCTTTAAGGAGAATTAAGATTGGACCTCCTAATGGACTTCTGAATTTCAATATTGAGCCCCAATATAATTCAGCTCATTAATATTAATTATTACCACTAATAAATTAATATTGCACTATCCATCTTAATCCATATTACGATAATATGGGCTCCCAGTTATTATTTCCCGCGTTTAAGATTATCAAGTCCATTAATTAATCAAGCTTCTGAATAACTCTAAATTAATTAATATATTTCACCTTGGAGTAAAGACATCTCAACATTATTATTCGTACCGAAGAAACTGATTCTTCACTTGCAAGATTTGGTACAATAAAACTTTTGAGCCCACCAAGGGGACTAATCACACGAGCCGTACTCGCACGCGTTTCTCCGTATTAAATCTTAGCAACCGTCGTATGATTAATATTACTGCCCAAGACACAAAGTTCGAAGTCACAATGATTCTCACCCAACATGAATCAAAGCAGTAACCATTAAGCACACATGGTCCTATTTAAGTGACGGAGATTAAGAAATCAACAACCACTGAGGTCTAATTCTTCACCTTTCAGAATAGAAGAATTTATCCTCGCTGTAGGTCCTTGATTAGGCGTGAAATTGTCATGATTCGTAGCTTGAAATACCCAATCTTGGTCGAGTTTATCGAGTATTTAGAGTCAATTAAGCATTATTTCTACACATTGATGAATTTGTCTCTTTGATGCTCATAGGTGAATAGAGGACGAAAAACAGAGTTCGTAGGACTTTAAATCGACTCAAACGGATGCCCGGATGAGAAGATATCGAAGAAATACGATTGGTATTAGTGCGGACGAGGAAAAGTATTAGTTGGATGAGTTGGAAGTCACTCGAGTGACTAGGTCGAGCGCCACCGCTCGAGCGCCTAAACGTACAGAACTTTTCTTGCGCTCGAGCAGCTCGAGCGCCACCGCTCGAGCGAATTGCTCGAGCGCCCAAAACATACAGTGTGATTTCATCGCTCGACCGGCTCGAGCGGAACCGCTCGAGCGATTGTGTCATTCGAGCTACACTGCTCGAGCGGGACCGCTCAAGCGTTTTGCTCGAGCAACCTTGGATTTTTACCTCCGGATGCGTATTTTCAGCCCATTAACTCCCGTTTCGACCCGTGCCTATATATACCTCTTCCAAACACGTTTTGAAGAATCCCCGAACTTTAGAAATAATTTTAGACTTAGTTTTTGAAGAGGAGAAGAACGAGCAAGCTTTACTTTTACGTTGTTGAGGTTTTTCATACGAATTCTTAGTTTCTTTTCGTTTCTTAGTTTCTTTTCATTAGCTTGATTACTTTTAACGCTTTAAACTTCGTTTTTATCAATTCAAATTTTAGTTCTTCGTATTTATTTTCTTTTAAAACCCTGGTTCATGTTTCGTATTTTCTTAGTGCAATTCATTATGTTTGTGTTCGTCGTTTCTTCTATTGCTTTTATGATTGTTAAAACCATATCTAGTTAAAACCCTTGCATGCTTAGGGTAGGATGAACTCGTAGAAGTAGGATGTGGGTACGTAATTAGGGTAATCCGTGACGTTAGTTTTAATTCTCTTGATTAATGAATTCTTATAATTAATCTGAACTTTACCTTTGAATTTAGTACGAAAGTGTTAGAGAGAGGACGACCGCATCACTCAATAACAATTAGTAGTCTTCACGAGAAGGTTTAGGAAAGGTTAATTCATCTACCGGTTTAGAGAAGGAGGACGACCGCATCACCTTAGTTAAATTAGGGTCTCAATAATTAAGCACAATCTATTAACTTGTTAGTAGATTAGTGAAGTCGAGTGTTAGGGTAAAGTATTAGGGTTTAGAATCTTGAGCTTTCACCTTGCATTCTTAGACTTAGGTTAATTCTTGTGTGTCACAGTTATTTTGATTATGTACCTGCTCCGTTAGTATACGTAGGGATTCCTATCCTGAGCATCACCATCTCATACTTGCATATACACCTTAGATACTTAGTTTAATTTTCCTTTTGCATTCGTAGGATAATTGAGTTTAGTTTAATTAATCTTTCCAAAAAACCCAAAAACACACACTCATATTAACTACGATGCGTAGATCTTCAGGGATCTATTCGCATATACACCATCCCTTGGGTTCGATACTACTTGGTCATTATACTTACTCTTACTACAGTGAACCCGTCCGCTTGCGGGTGGGCGACTAGTAGAAGTTAGTAAAATCGCTTCAAGTCAATGGCGCCGTTGCCGGGGATGGCGTTGTATGCTTTTGAATAGGACTTGTAGATAGCTTAGTAGTTAGTAGTGGGTGATTTATTTTCTGTTTTTATTTTTATTTGTATTCAATCGGCAGTTGCGTTTTGACCCTTCTGCTAGTGTGTCAGGTTTATGAAAACACGCTCACAAGGCAATACGAGCGAAGAGAGAATACCGTTGGACCCTGAGACAATAGCCAGAAGGAACTGAGCCTTCTTGAGAAGGATGAACGCTGCCGACTTAGGAAAGGAACCAATGGATATCAATAATGAGTTGGACGATGCTGCCAACGATTTCAATCAGGCAGTAGACCGAGTTGAAGGCACTGGAGTTAGTGGTAGCCAGAATCAAATTCCATTAGGGGATTGCTAGAGTCTAAACCCGGATACACGAAACGTAGGGAATCCAGCTCAGAACCTTATCCATAATCCTCATAACAACCCTGCTTACCCACAAAACCCAAATAACCCTTTTAACAACCCAGTATACCAACATTACCCATACCCACCTTATCCTTACCCACCATATCCATATCATCCACCTCCTGTCTACAACCAACCACCTGTTTACCAACCACCACCCCAACAAGTACCCGTACCAGCTGCTAATCCTCAACACGTTCCTCAGAACGTAGACCACAATATGGCTATTCGAGGGAGGTTTGCAGCACAGCCACAGCGGTACTATGATGGAGTGGCTTTACCTCCTGTTGAGGCGAACAACTTCTCGATATCCCCGGGGATTTTAAAGCTGCTTACCGAGAATCAGTTCAAGGGGGTGATCGGGAAGGAGAATCCTCACACACACCTGAGGAGTTTTCTCATGATAGCCTCTACATTTAATTATAATGGCATGTCTGAAGATGCCAAGAGGCTTAGGCTGTTCCCATTCTCATTGACGGGAATAGCTAAAGAGTGGTACGATAATACGCTTCTGCGGGGAGGTATTACCACTTGGGCCGAGCTCGAGCGTCTGTTACTCGAGCGATTCTACCCTCCATCTAGGACGATCAAGGCTAGAATTGAGATCTCGTCCTTTCGCCAGAAGTCTGGAGAAGATTTACGCCAAGCGTGGGAGAGATACTCAAACATGCTGATTGAGTGCCCGCAGCACGGGTACAATGAGGGAGACATTATGGCGTTCTTCTATAGTGGTGCCAACAAGGCGGGGCAAGACCATTTAGACGCCTGTGCGGGCGGAGCATTCTTGAACCAAGGCATAGAGAGGTGTAGGGAAATCGTGGACAACATTGTCACGAATGCCGGTGTTTGGAGTGGAGATGCAGATTTTCAGAGAGTGCATCAGGTTGAAGAGGGAGAAGGAATGAGAAGGCTGCTGATGGCCATGATGGAAAAGATCAACAACCTCGAGTTGGGAAAGAGTTTGGGTGGAGAGCATGCAGTAGAGAATGAGAGAGTAGACCAGCCCAGTGGACAGCAAGAGGTAGCCAATTACATGGGAGGTCCGTATTACAATCAGCATGGCTACCAAGGTGGAAATCAGTATGGAAGACCTTCTTATGGTCAACCATTTGTACCTCCAGGTCCTCAGCCACTTCAAAATCAATGGAGGAACACACAAGGAGTTCAAGGAGGCCAGCAGCCTACTCAAAACACATGGAGGAAAAATGAGAACTTTTCTTATGCTAACCCAAAAATTGGTGTTACTGTTCCTGCAGGTGTTGATCCGGGGTCTAAACCTCCTGGTGGAGAAGGCGGTGCATCAACCGAGGAGATGTTGAGAGCGATCCTTCAGAAGGTGGAGGAAGGGAGCAAGCGGTTGTCATCCTTGGAGTACGATGTGAAGGAGCTGCATAAGAAAGGTGATCAACGTGATCAAGAGCTCCAGAAGATGAACGTTGAGTGGACTAGAACTCAACAAAAGAACAATCGAAGGTTCACTTCTTTAGAGTTCCAGATGAGCCAGATTGCAAAGTCAGTGAATAGAATGCCGGAAGGGAACCCGAAAGAGCAGTGCAAGACGATCCAGCTGAGAAGTGGAACCAACTATGACGGTCCTCAGATGCCTGCTGATTCTGAGACGCCCCAAGTTGAGAAGGGGATTGAAAGTGAAGGAATTGAGAAGCATGAAGATATGGATGAGTCCCAGAAGGGCAAGGAAAGTGAGGAGGTTGAGAGAGTTCCAAAGTGGAAGAAAGCAAAGGAAGCAAGGGAGAAAGTGAAAGAAACAGAAAGAGATGAATGGGGGGTACCCAAATCTGTGATACCCGTCCCATATCCACAGCGCTTCATGAAAAAGAAGCTTGATGAAAAATTTGCAAAATTTCTAGATGTTTTTAAACAATTGCATATTAACATTCCTTTTTATGATGCTTTGGAACAGATGCCGCACTATGCGAAGTTTTTGAAGGACTTGATCGCGAAGAGACGGCGAGTGGATGAGCCGAAGTTGGTGCAGCTGAACCACGAGGTGAGTGCATTAGTGCACAAGGCGCTTCCACCAAAGCTGAAGGATCCCGGTAGTTTCACGATCCTATGTGATATCGGGAACGGGATCAAGAAGGGAGCGTTGTGCGACCTCGGGGCGAGCATTAATTTGATGCCACTGTCGCTTTTCAAGAAGTTGGAAGGTGTTGAACTTCAACCCACAATGATGATGCTTCAACTTGCCGACCGGTCTATTACTAGACCTCAAGGTGTGGTTGAAGACGTCCTAGTGAGAGTTGGAGATCACATTTTTCCAGCCGACTTTGTAGTGCTAGAGATGGAGGAAGATGAGCACGTACCCCTGATCTTGGGAAGACCGTTCTTAGCTACGGCGGGGATGGTGCTAGATGTGGCAAACGGGAAGATTACGCTGAAGATTGATGATCAAGAAGTGAAGATCTCCCTATATGAAGCCATGAAACACCCGAGGGAGGATGAGAGCTTGTATTGCATGGAAGCAATTGATCCTCGTGTTGAAGACACGCCTTCTATCCCTAATCCTTCTGATATTCATGATTTTGTTAGTCCTTCACGTGATTATTTAACCCATGGGCATTATGATCTTGACTCTTTTGATAGGGATAAAGTGAAGAAGTTGAAGGATGAAGAGGTGAAGAAAGTGGATGTGGTCCAGTTAGAAGAGAAAGGAGGAGTTAAGAAGAAGAAGTCAAAATTCAAGAAATTGTTTAGTAAGACTCCTCCAGATAAAGGTGAGAAGGAGTTGAGACCTATACCACTTGAGGTGGGGAAGGAAGCAAAAGGGCTCATGATGGTGGGGCATCAAGGAAAGGAGTTCAAACACCACTCTTATGAGAGTGGGGGGGGGGGGGGGGGTAAATTTGAGTATGATGTCCCATAAGCTCCTTTGAGCTTGGTCCGGCATGAGGACCTTAAAAATAGCGCTGAATGGGAGGCAACCCATTTTTATTTGCTTTCATTTATTTTTAGTGTCTTTTTATATTATTAGGGAGTATTTTGAGGCGTATGTTTAACCTCATATTTGAGTGAGTTGCTTGTAGGCTTGTCTCTAAAGGAGTAAAGGTATCATGGAGTTATTCAGATTGAAGGAACCAACTTGAGACAAGGGAATGTGCAAAGCTATTGAGAGAAATTGAATTATTTGGTTGAGGTAACCCACAACCCCAAACTTAGACCTCTAGCAAGGTCGAAGTTTGGGGGGGTGGAGTTTCTTTTATGTTTCTTGTTACATTGCACATGCATGCACGCCCTTATCTTTTGAGTTGAGTTTGATTGATTATTGATTTGTTGAGATACTCATTGGGGTGAGTTTGATTTGACTCGCTAGTGCATATTTCATGCCTATCAATCATCTTATGCTTGTTGATTGCTATCTTTGAGTATGATTTGATGAGTAGGTTGAGTTGTAAGGGTGAGTTAGAAATTCTTTTGTGTGAGTGTTTGAGTTTGAGCTGATTTGAGAAAGAACTTGTATGCTTGTGAATTTTTCTTTTGAGTACTTGTGTGATGAGAGTGAGAATTCACTAGGACTAGCATGGATGTGAAAGCCGTGAGCTTTTGAGCCTTATGAGATTTTGATGCATTAATTAATCTCTTCGTTTGTGAGTGGATCGTCACCGTAGAGGATGCTAGAACTTGTGTGTGCTCTTGCTTCTTGATTGTGTCTAGTTTGATATGCCGAATGTGATCTTAGGCCATCTTTGATTTTATTGAGTCACTTAGCCAAAATTTTCCTTACCAATGACATTGATCCCTTGTTAGCCCCTTTGAGCCTAAAGCCTATTTTATTTGCTAGCACATATGAACACTATTCCAATTCCTAAGCCTTTTTGTCCCAATTTGAGTGGAGAATAGGAAAAGTGTGAAGGTTGAAGGGATTGAGTTGAGTTGAGAAAAAGGGAATTATGATGGTTGAGTGGTGATAAAATAAGGGTGTGAATGAAATTTGAGTTGTGGAAAAAAAAATTGAGAATGAGCAAAAGAAAAAAAATGAGCTCATGTGTTTGTGCGAAAAAAGAGAAAAAGAAAGTGAAGTGATTGAAAAAAAAAGTGAAAAGAGTTAGAAAAAAAATTGAAGTGTTGAGAAAAGAGGAATTGAAAGAGTGTTGTTTGAAAATGTTTGAAGTATTCTGTTCCTAATCTCGAAGTGCCAAAGTTTGATTTTCTATTCTCCATTCACTTTAGTCACTTTACCATATATTGTTATCCCACCTGTCCAAAGAGCCTACATTACAACCTTGAGAAAAGTCCTTTTTGATTCGGCATTAATTTCTAGAGTATGGTCGGAGTTGAGAGTACTTACAAGCTTATGGCTGCCAATTTGTGTGACTGATTGTTTGAGTGAGTTCCTTGATCATTGTTATACACTTGTGAGGGAGCGAAACACATCGTTGAGTGCACATCCATGCTTGATCTTGGTGTTTCTTGTCATTGTTGCATGAGTATGATGAAGGGGGTGAGTTAGTATACGTGTGATCGATCTTTGAAGCTCGAGTTCAATTACTTCCATGATTTGATTCTTGATTCATTCCTAACAATTTCACTTGACTTATTATTTCATTGCTTGAGGAAAAGCAATATGGTAAGTTTGGGAGGGTTGATTAGGCGTGAAATTGTCATGATTCGTAGCTTGAAATACCCAATCTTGGTCGAGTTTATCGAGTATTTAGAGTCAATTAAGCATTATTTCTACACATTGATGAATTTGTCTCTTTGATGCTCATAGGTGAATAGAGGACGAAAAACGGAGTTCGTAGGACTTTGAATCGACTCAAACGGATGTCCGGATGAGAAGATATCGAAGAAATACGATTGGTATTAGTGCGGACGAGGAAAAGTATTAGTTGGATGAGTTGGAAGTCACTCGAGTGACTAGGTCGAGCGCCACCGCTCGAGCGCATTGCTCGAGCGCCTAAACGTACAGAACTTTTCTTGCGCTCGAGCAGCTCGAGCGCCACCGCTCGAGCGAATTGCTCGAGCGCCCAAAACATACAGTGTGATTTCATCGCTCGACCGGCTCGAGCGGAACCGCTCGAGCGATTGTGTCATTCGAGCTACACTGCTCGAGCGGGACCGCTCGAGCGTTTTGCTCGAGCAACCTTGGATTTTTACCTCCGGATGCGTATTTTTGGCCCATTAACTCCCGTTTCGACCCGTGCCTATATATACCTCTTCCAAACACGTTTTGAAGAATCCCCGAACTTTAGAAATAATTTTAGACTTAGTTTTTGAAGAGGAGAAGAACGAGCAAGCTTTACTTTTACGTTGTTGAGGTTTTTCATACGAATTCTTAGTTTCTTTTCGTTTCTTAGTTTCTTTTCATTAGCTTGATTACTTTTAACGCTTTAAACTTCGTTTTTATCAATTCAAATTTCAGTTCTTCGTATTTATTTTCTTTTAAAACCCTGGTTCATGTTTCGTATTTTCTTAGTGCAATTCATTATGTTTGTGTTCGTCGTTTCTTCTATTGCTTTTATGATTGTTAAAACCATGTCTAGCTAAAACCCTTGCATGCTTAGGGTAGGATGAACTCGTAGAAGTAGGATGTGGGTACGTAATTAGGGTAATCCGTGACGTTAGTTTTAATTCTCTTGATTAATGAATTCTTATAATTAATCTAAACTTTACCTTTGAATTTAGTACGAAAGTGTTAGAGAGAGGACGACCGCATCACTCAATAACAATTAGTAGTCTTCACGAGAAGGTTTAGGAAAGGTTAATTCATCTACCGGTTTAGCGAAGAAGGACGACCGCATCACCTTAGTTAAATTAGGGTCTCAATAATTAAGCACAATCTATTAACTTGTTAGTAGATTAGTGAAGTCGAGTGTTAGGGTAAAGTATTAGGGTTTAGAATCTTGAGCTTTCACCTTGCATTCTTAGACTTAGGTTAATTCTTGTGTGTCACAGTTATTTTGATTATGTACCTGCTCCGTTAGTATACGTAGGGATTCCTATCCTGAGCATCACCATCTCATACTTGCATATACACCTTAGATACTTAGTTTAATTTTCCTTTTGCATTCGTAGGATAATTGAGTTTAGTTTAATTAATCTTTCCAAAAAACCCAAAAACACACACTCATATTAACTACGACGCGTAGATCTTCAGGGATCTATTCGCATATACACCATCCCTTGGGTTCGATACTACTTGGTCATTATACTTACTCTTACTATAGTGAACCCGTCCGCTTGCGGGTGAGCGACTAGTAGAAGTTAGTAAAATCGCTTCAAGTCAGTCCTCTTCAACACATACTAAATGTGCTAGTGCAATCTTTTAGTCAAGACAGACCAATCTGAGCCTTACACATCGACCTTTCACGGCGGATTGTTCAATTCCACCTAGGTCGTGAAATTGTACGTTTAGTTACAAGTAAACTGTTAATGTTGTCTTCCGTGATCGGGTATCACCACATTAACTACAATGTAACATGTACTATATACTGAATGGTTTGCAATAGAAATTCAACATTCAATCATAACTAAAGCAAATGTGATAAAAGAATTATTCTCATAAAACGAGTGTTTGATACACGAGTTATACAAAGTAAAAGCATACTTTCACGTATAACTCCAACAATCTCCCACTTATACTTAAAGTCTGCTTTTAGTATACATCACGCATGTCTTAGTGTAGTAGCTCTACGTGACATCTTATGTCAACCTACACTAACCTAATAATTCCTCCCACTTATACTTAAAGCAGATTGGCAATAGTCTTGACTCCCATTCCATCCACATGTCTCTCGAATGTAATCTGAGGCAGACCCTTTGTGAATGGATCCGCTAGGTTGTCACCCGACGCTATCTTTGCCACCTCTATATCTCCTCTCTTAACGATTTTTCGTATAAGATGGTATTTTCTTTCTATGTGTTTGCTGGCCTTGTGGGCTCTCGGTTCCTTTGAATTTGCAACTGCTCCGACATTGTCACAAAAGACAGTTATCTTGTCGGGCAAATTCGGAACAACGTCCAAGTCCACTAAGAAGTTCTTGAGCCAAACTGCCTCTTTCGCTGCTTCACAAGCAGCTACATACTCGGCTTCCATGGTCGAATCGGCGATGCATTTCTACTTTACGCTTCTCCATGAAATGGCTCCTCCTCCCATGCAAAACACACTACCCGAGGTTGACTTTCTTGAGTCTATGTCTGATTGGAAATCCGAGTCCGTGTACCCTACGGGAACTAGACTATCTGACTGGTAAATCAGTATCCGCTCACGAGTTCTTTTCAGATACCTCAAGATGCACTTTACGGCAGTCCAATGGTCTTTCCCGGGATTACTTTGATATCTTGCCACCATGCCTACGGCAAAGCAGATATCCGGTCTCGTACACAGCATTGCATACATAAGGCTTCCTACGGCCGAAGCGTACGGAACACCTTTCATGTCATCTATCTCCGTTTGCGTCTTAGGGCTCATTTCTTTCGATAGATGGATTCCGTGTCTAAAAGGTACAAAACCTTTCTTGGAATCTTGCATGCTGAAACACTTCAAAACAGTGTCAATGTATGAAGCTTGCGATAAGCCCAACATCCTCTTCTTGCGATCGCGAGTGATCTTGATCCCAAGGATGTGGCCGGCTTCCCCTAAGTCCTTCATATCAAATTGTTTTGACAGCCATACCTTTACGTCTGACAATACCTTTACATTGTTTCCAATGAGCAGAATATCGTCTACGTATAATACTAAGAATACCACCGCAGTTCCGTCACGCTTCTTATACACACAACTTTCGAACTCCTTTTGATCAAACCCATAAGACTTAATCACTTGATCAAAACACTGGTTCCAAGTACGCGATGCTTGCTTAAGTCCATAAATGGATCTCTTAAGCTTGCATACGAGATTCTCTTGGCCTTTTTCAATGAAACCTTTGGGCTGTTGCATATAGATATCTATCCCGTCAAGACTTCCGTTAAGGAAAGCCGTCTTGACATCCATTTGCCAGATCTCGTAATCAAGGTGCGCAGCGATCGACAAGAGAATACGGATGGACTTAAGCATAGCTACAGGCGAAAAGGTTTCCTCATAATCGATCCCTTCTTTCTGAGTATACCCTTTGGCCACAAGCCTTGCTTTGAAGGTCTCTACCCTTCCGTCCGGTCCTCTTTTCCTCTTGTACACCCACTTGCATCCAATGGGTTCTACTCCACTGGGTGGTTCGACCAACTCCCACACTTGATTATGATCCATCGAACCCATCTAGGCTTCCATTGCGGTTTGCCACGCCTCCGCGTCTTTGTCTTGGATTGCCTCGTCGTACGTCCATGGGTCTGATTCATCGCCGGGAATCAAATCCGAAGATTCTCCAATTCCCATGAATCTCTCGGGTTACCTTGCAATCCTCCCACTACGACGGGGTTCCGGTTGTGAAGATGTGACGTGTCGTACATCATCTTGTATACTTGGTATCGAGGTTTGACCTCTCAATTCTTCTAAGGTAATTTCACTTTTAGGTTTCCGATTGTTCATATAGTCTTCCTCCAAGAATTTAAAGTGTGTACTTATCACAGTCTTTTGATCCTTGGGACTATAGAACATACACCCTTTCGTTCCCGCAGGGTATCCTATAAACAGCCTTAATTCCGAACGTGGATCCAACTTACCGGCTTCCTTGTCTAGCACGTATGCCGGACAACCCCAAATCCGCAAATGTCTTAGACTGGGCTTGCGCCCGGTCCACAATTCCATTGGGGTTTTAGGAACCGATTTGGATGGCACCAAGTTTAGAATATAAGCCGCCGTTTCCAAGGCATTACCCCAAAACGACTTGGGTAAATCCGAATAACTCATCATGGATCTGACCATCTCTAAAAGAGTCCGGTTCCTTCGTTCCGCCACACCGTTCTGTTGAGGGGTCCCTGTGCAGTCAACTGGGATACGATCCCTTCGTCCGATAGGTAGTTCAAGAATTCATCGCTGAGGTATTCGCCTCCACGATCTGATCGTAGAAACTTGATACTCTTTTCCCTATGTTTCTCGGCTTCGGCCTTAAACTCTTTGAACTTATCAAAAGTTTCAGACTTATGCCGCATAAGGTAAATGTACCCATATCTTGAATAATCGTCAATGAAGGTGACGAAATACTCATACCCCATTCTCGCTTTGAACGTCATTGGACCACACACATCGGTATGAACGAGTTCTAACACTTCCGTGGCTCTATTCCCCTTGGCTCCAAATGCCCTCTTGGTCATCTTACCTTCTAAACAGGATTCACAAGTTGGAAACAGCTCGACTTGGAGTGATTCCAAGGATCCATCTTTCACCAATCTCTCTATCCGCTTTAGATTAATATGACCTAGTCTTAGATGCCATAGAAGTGTTTCGTTCATCTCCGAAGAACGCTTTCTTTTATTGCTCGAAATGATCGACGTGTTATTAGATTCATTATTTGAGTGGTGTGCACACTTAATCGTATAGAGATTGTTTACCAACGTTCCATGACAGATAACATCATTCTTAAATGAAACAATAACAACTTTATTAAAAGTAACTGAATATCCATAAAAAAACAACTTAGAAACTGAAATTAAATTCTTCCTAAAGTTCGGAACGTATAAAACATCTCTTAAAATTAAAACTCTATCTTCAAAAGATAGGTGCACGACTCTCACTGCTTCGGCTGCCACTCTCGTAGCATCGCCCAAAGTGATTGTGATCTCATTCTTGCTAAGTCGCCGGGTTAGCTGGAACCCCTAAAGAGTGAAACAAATATGATCAGTTGCCCCGGTATCCACTACCCAAACATGGGCAGCATACGCCGCAACATATGTTTCAACGACTAAAGCATGAGATTTACCTTTCTTTCCCGCCTTCTTAGGCTTAGAACAGGTCGCCCTCCAATGTCCCTTCTCACCACAATTGAAGCACTTACCCTTAGCAGCTTTCTTTCCACCTGCTTCTCCCTTTGCCTTGGGTTTCGCAACAGTTGGATTTGCTTGGGTCTGGCCTTTCGTCCTCTTCCTCTTCTTCCCTCCCTTGGAACCCGAAGAGGTAGACGGACCGTTTGCCACCATAGCAACGGTTTGGTGATCCATTAGAGTCTCTGCCGATACTAAAGCTTGCAAGAGCTCGGGCAAACTATTTGCCCGGTCATTCATTTGATAGTTCAATTGAAACTGCTCAAAGCTCTTAGGCAGAGAATGGAGAATGAAATCGACCTTAGTATGGAGGTCAAATTCCGCACCAAGTACTTCCAACTTATTGAGATAACCCATCATCTCGATAACGTGATCCCTTACGGACGTACCTTCCACCATTTTCAACGAAAACATCTTTCGCATGGTGATTTGCCTAGCCGTACGGTTCTGATGTTGAAACATCGCTTCAAGATTTTGCATTATCTCAGAGGCGGTCTCCATGTGTGGGTGTTGGTGTTGCAACACATTTGACATTGAAGCCAGAATAGTACACCTAGCCATCTCATCGGAGTCAAACCAACTCTTATGCTCTTTCTTGACCGCTTTCGTGGCATCTTCGGCAGGCTCTTGGGGCTTAGGAGTGGTAAGTACCCATTTATGGTGTTGAGCGGTTAGGACAATATCAAGGTTACATTTCCAATCAACATAGTTCTCACCAACAAGTTTGTTATCTTTAAGTATACTAAACAGTGGATTAAAAGGTTGCGACATGATGAACTGAGAATAAAGCATACATTCATATCAATATCTAGAAAAATACGAAATTATCACATAATTCGATCACATCAATTATATTGAAACCTTAAAACAATATAATCATGCATCAGCCAACATCTCGAAACAATTTAAATGCGCCACGAGGGGTGGTCTATACATTTAAATACATTCAAGCGGATCACAAACTTAAAAGTTACAAATCCTTAATTCAAAATTAATAGTTGGCTCCCACTTTGACCACATAGAAATTGACAGGGACTCCGAGGGGAGTAAGTTAATATCAATTCCCTATGCCTAAGTAATAACCATAATTAAATACAGAATTATTATTTCGCTTTGAGCAAGCCACTCGTGGTGAGGGTCAATACCGCCACTAGTAATAATCCACAATCATCCTTTCGGAATTTATTCATGTGAAATCCGTTCTTTTTGGCCGATCCGAGAGGGAAATGTATTCCAAAAGAACTTCACAAATAAATAAATTATGGAGGCCAAAATAATCCAATTTTAATATCCGGAATAAAATTGCGATTATAAAAACATACTTAGTAATTTTCGAAAGTAAGGTTTTTCTTGGACAATTAAATTCATGCAAACACATACTAACAAATAATAATAAGTGCACGAAACAAAACATTCATCAAAATAAAATTAAACACATTGGAGCACTCGAATCCAATTGTCACGGTTTAATTTCTTCACGTCTTGATGCGAAAAATCGTCCTTGTTGCTTTCCATCGTTCGTCTCGACGCGCTCCCACTCGAACAGCAACACTTCATCAAAAACAGCATCGTTTGGGGTTCGGGACGACGTTTAAAATCACACGGAAAAAAAAACACGAACCAAAAAAAAATTCCACGGCCCGAGATACGGCGCGCGTCGGCCCACGGAGTGGGCCCGCGCGCCTCTCGGCCAGAACGGCCGAGGCGCAGAAGCGCCGCCCAGAAGCGCCGAGGCGCTGCACGGAGCGCCCCGAGGCGCTGCAGCCGAGGCGCCGAAGGACTGCACGGAGCGCCCCGAGGCGCTGCAGCTGAGCCTGAGGCGCGCGCGCGCGCTGGCCTCCCGTCGCGCGCGGGTGGTGCGCCGTGCACCCCGTGCGCCGATTTTTGCCGTTCGTCCTCGTTTTCTTCACCCCTTGCATGATTTTTCGTCCATACACGCGCAACGCTTGTATGCGTCGTCCGGGTACGCCGTTTTTAATTCTTCGTTCTTCGTCACGATCCGGTTACAATTTATTTTACAAAAAAATAAATACTAGATCTAGACTAGTCTATTACAATGATCGAATCAAAATAAAACTAACTAATCTACTCGTGGATTTTCTCACGAGAAAAACGAATTCGAACGAATCGAATTAAAAACAATTAATTCACACGCATGAAAAAAAAACATTAAAACCATGACAATTTGATACCTGCAAAAAAGATCTAGCAATTCTACTATCCAATTTCAATTTAATGTTTAACAATTTAAATTTCAATTTAAAGATCAGAGTCCGAAACCGTGGTTCTGATACCAGTTGTTGGGAAAATAGGGGTGCCCGGAATCTATTCAGGATGAAATTTAAATACGAATTTAAATACAATTATTACTAGCATGAATTAATCCTAATTAATTCAAATAATAATTCCAACAATAAATTTTCATCATGCATGTTGAATTAATTCACATATAAACTATGGCGGAATAAACAAGTAAATATGTGATTAACGTACCTCTTGTAGAATTGGCCTTTGGATAAACGGGACAATCACGATCTCGCTCTATCGACCCAAAAACCTTCTCAAGTATTTCCCTTTCACCTCACTTGATCACCGGTGGGAGATGCTTTCAAGTAATTTAATAAACTAAGGAAAAAGAAAAATATCTATGCTCTTGATTTTTCCAACACATGGAATTATGTACTTGGGGATGAAATAATCACCCCCTATTTATAGATAAAGTGGCCGAAATTTTTGATTATTTTATGGGCCTGGAGAAAATCTTTTCTCAGTCTCTAAGAAATCTTGAACATATCTCATATATTCTTTTCTCCATAATAAAATATTCCACAAAAATCTCACTCACCTATTTACTAGCAATTTTCGAAAATTATAGGATCTAAGCACAAGATTTTGATCTTCTTGAATATATTAGATAATCTTGTATTCCAAGAATACTTATCTTCCATAATATCTTTCCAAGAAAATCAACAAAATCTTTTCTCTCCTAATATTACTATTTTCGAAAAATATAAAAAAATCAGCATATTTATTTTCTTTTTATTTTAATCACCTTATCATTATTGGGCTACTTAATGGGCTACTTGAGGGGCCTTTAAGGAGAATTAAGATTGGACCTCCTAATGGACTTCGGAATTTCAATATTGAGCCCCAATATAATTCAGCCCATTAATATTAATTATTACCACTAATAAATTAATATTGCACTATCCATCTTAATCCATATTACGATAATATGGGCTCCCGGTTATTATTTCCCGCGTTTAAGATTATCAAGTCCATTAATTAATCAAGCTTCTGAATAACTCTAAATTAATTAATATATTTCACCTTAGAGTAAATACAGCTCAACATTATTATTCGTACCGAAGAAACTGATTCTTCACTTGCAAGATTTGGTACAATAAAACTTCTGAGCCCACCAAGGGGACTAATCACACGAGCCGTACTCGCACATGTTTCTCCGTATTAAATCTTAGCAACCGTCGTATGATTAATATTACTGCCCAAGACACAAAGTTCGAAGTCACAATGATTCTCACCCAACATGAATCAAAGCAGTAACCATTAAGCACACACGGTCCTATTTAAGTGACGGAGATTAAGAAATCAACAACCACTGAGGTCTAATTCTTCACCTTTCAGAACAGAAGAATTTATCCTCGCTGTAGGTCCTCTTCAACACATACTAAATGTGCTAGTGAAATCTCTTAGTCAAGACAGACCAATCTGAGCCTTACACATCGACCTTTCACGGCGGATTGTTCAATTCCACCTAGGTCGTGAAATTGTACGTTTAGTTACAAGTAAACTGTTAATGTTGTCTTCCGTGATCGGGTATCACCACATTAACTACAATGTAACATGTACTATATATTGAACGGTTTGCAATATAAATTTAACATTCAATCATAACTAAAGCAAATGTGATAAAAGAATTATTCTCATAAAACAAGTGTTTGATACACGAGTTATACAAAATAAAAGCATACTTTCACGTATAACTCCAACACACCTCGCCATGCATTAAATGAGGATTGTGTTAAGTATTTAGCCCGTTTGAAAGCGGGCTTGAATGGATTGACCCATTTAGGCTGTGGGTAGAGCTGTTATTCGAGCCGAGCGAGCCCGAGTAGTGCTAGCTCGAGCTCGGCTCGAAAATTTAATGAGCTCGACCCGAGCTTGGTCGTTAACAGGATCGAGCTTGAAATCGAGCTCGGCTCGGCTCGTTTACCTTAACCTCGAGCTCGAGCTCGAATTTTAGAACGAGCCATGCTCGATCTCGAGTAGCTCGACAGAGCTCGGTTGAAAACTCAAAATGAGGTAAAATCAACAAAAAACTTAAATTTACACCAATAATCAATCCTTATCTCAAACAAAATCCCGTTTAATTCCCCAGAGATCAAATCCTTATCTCAAACAAAAAAAGAAAAAAAAACCAAATTCACGCCTATAATCAATTCATTTCCTCATCTTCTTCAATCTATAAATTCCCAGAGAGATTAATTGTATACTTTAATTTTAAGCTAAATGCTATCTTCTCATCTTATAATAAATGAAGAACAAATCAAAGAGGAAAATTAAACAAACAGTATAAAATGGAGATGGGAAGGAGAGATAGATAAGATTCCTCAAATTGGTGCCTAGGGCTTGGCGCTGACGTCGTTCGGCAGTCGGATATCAGCGTAGCGGCCAGGAATCGAGTGGCTCCAGGCACTTCTCGGTTCAAACGACGAATCTTGATGTAGGGCAAAGCGAGCGAGCCTGGGAGCATCCGGTGTCCAGGCGCGAATGATTGGATGATGCTCGACTTTTCACGGTGTTTGGTGGTGGTTGGCGTGGTGGTTGTTGAGTGTGGTGGTGGCTAGGGTTACGGCGGCGCACATAGTCGGAAGAGGTTGAGAGTGTGTAAGAGATTGAAAGGGATTTATGAATTAGGCAGGCTAGGTTAGGGAATTAGGTTGTAAACTTTAATATTTTGTAAAAATATTATGCTAACCCCTAAATTATGTAATATTTATAAAATAACCCTTATAATTCGAGCCTAACGAGTAGCTCGCGAGCTGAGCTCGGTTCGGCTCGTTAAGCTATCGAGTATTTTTTGAGCTCGAGCTCGGCTCGTTTATCCCCACGAGTCGAGCCGAGTAGAGCCTTAGCGAGCCGAGCTCACGAGCGGCTCGTTTCGTTTAACAGCTCTAGCTGCGGGCTTTGGCGGGTTGGGGGTGGGTCAGCCTGCCTCCAAAAAAGTTTATTTATTTATTTGTATTTTTTATACATTGTTAACCAATATAATATCAATTTTAAGCTATTTTGAAAAGTTTATATCCACATGTGATTAATTTAAATTGCAGGAGACTACTTTTATGAATTATTATGGTTAATATATTTTGAATTTCAATTTATAGAATATTATTTTCTGACTATTGAATTATGAACTTTATTTGTAAAGATTTATGTAGTTTTAATATTTGTATAGTGATAATTATTAAAATAAATTATTTGATTATAATTGATTTTGATTAAATTACTACATTAAATTTTTTTTAAAAATAATATATTAAAAAATTAAAGGTGGGTCAGTTTGCCAGAAGTTGCGGGCCCACCAATAAGTGGGTTGGGTCGGAAATTTTGCAACCCGCCCCGCATCACGCCGTCAAAAGACAGGCTTTTGTAAGTTTTGGCTCACCCCGCCCCATCGGCCCGTTTCGACAGCTCTACTCAATTCCCATTTTGCGATCCTTTTAATTTTTTTAAATTATTTTATGCAATTAGGAAAAATAAAATGAAATATTATATTTTGGGCTAGACCAAAGAAATATTGTACTCAATATATTTAGAATAGCCCAATTGATAAACTAATCCATTAGAATGCTTACTGAATCTGATTGGTTTTAGCTTGGCCTCTGTACTTTATAATAAGTTTAACATGAAATAGTTTTAGAGTATCATTAATTTCATTAGGAGTATCATTAAATCTGTCAGGGGTATCACTAATCTGGGCCAGTGGTATTATATTGTAATTGTTTTAAATTTTTTTGAACTCAAACTAATGATACCCCTGGTGAGATTAATGATACTCCTAATGAGATTAATGATACTTTAAAATTGTTTTATGATAAGCTTATCATAAACTATTTTTATATAATACTTTGCCCTGCCTATATTATCTTGGGCACGAATATTCTCCTATTTTTTCAGAGTTTACCCTTTGATTCAATTTACCACCCTTTGTTTAGTTTATCATCTACGAATTACCTTAAAAATTGAATAATGTTCAACATTTTATTCCCGAACAAGTGAGGATTGTTTGAAAAAAAATTCCAAACATGAGTTTGAGATGAGATGGATGGGAGTGGAATATTGAAAAAATGGAGGCCAAATATCTTTGCCCTATAATCTTATGACCCAGGCTAAATACAGTGCCATGATTTGTTAATACACTACACCAAAAAAAAAATGTTCGGAAATTTTTTCCGAAAAATGTAACAATTTTCGATTTTTTTTTTGAAAATCCATATATTTAGTGATTTTTCTTTTGCATTTTTTAATTTTTTTTAAAATACAATTTAAAGATTTTTTTCCGTATATTTTTTGGGTGGAGTGTATTAACAAATGATAGGACCGTATATACCCTTGGCCTTATCTTATTTAGGGATATTGGTCACTTTTAGGCCAATTGTGAAGAGGGACTAATGAAGACTCACATATATGTATAGGGTCCGACTATATACCCCTCCATATTTATTTGATTCCCCCACCCACTTAATATACCCACCATATTTTAAAAAATTATTAGATACACACCCTATTATATACCTACATTACCCTTACCTCTAATATTATTTTAAAATTTTGATACACCCACAAAACCGTTTCCCATTCCCCACGTTCTACATTCTTCATTGCTCTTTTCCCACTTCATTCTTCCCTACTAGAATTCCGCCGCAAACGCCAGAAGCTTTTCCGGTGCCACTCCTATCCGCCCAACCGATTACCTTACAGTCTACTCTCTTTGCTCCATGTCTCGATGAAACCCGACATTGTGTGTCGAATTTTCATCTTGGGAAGAGGACAAGAGTATTTGTGACAAATTTTTCTTCACGAAGAAGATGATTGTGCTGCTGATTTATGTGGGTCTGATGCCCTAATATTTCAATTTGGGTCAAGTAGTGGATTTTATCGCTGAGATTTCGAAGAACAATCGTTTCGAAAAAAAAATTCGCTTAAAATTTTCGAACCTGGTTTTTCGAAAAACTGTTAGAGTTTCGAAAAGAACTTGTTGAAAAATGACAAACATTTCGGCAAAATATTTTCGAAAATCTCTGTTTCGAAAAGATTTTTCCGAAACCCTAACCACATTTCGACAAGCTTTTACCGAAACCCTAACCATTTTTCGAAAAACCAGGTTCGAAAAATCAATGTCGGGAATTTTTTTTTAAAAGTGTAGGAATAATATTAATACACTTATCATCGAACTTTTAAGGTTGCAGCACCGCCGTAAGAAAAATAAAATGGTGGTGCAACCACAAGAAGGTTTCCAACGCCGGTATTGCAGTGCCGACGCCGGCTCCGACTCTTCCGTAGCTTCTTGTGTTTGGTCGTGACTCTTGGATTTCTTGGTGGGTGTATTAAATTTGCAGTATTTTGTTTTTTGAATAATACGGGCATGGGAGTCATTTAATAAATACTATTATAATAATACATAAATTAGGTGGGGGTATCTAATAAGTATGGAGGGGTATATAGTCGGATCCATATGTATATGCTACCGAAATTGTTTAGGGCCAAAATATTTTGGGGTAGTTATACCTATGGCCCAGGTAATTTTCATCCTCTTTAATTAGTACACCCACCAACTATGTTTCTTACTCCCTCCGCCCCCGAGCTTTCTTCCCATTTCTTTTTGTTGAATGAGTTAATAAAGTATATTTATTTATTAATATATGGTGGACCACATGTTGACTTTTGAGATAAAATAATGATTCTAATGAATAGTGTTGAAAAGTGAATTGAATGAGTAACACTTTTGGTAATATTGTGTGAATTTGAATGTTAAAGTCTATATATAGTAAAATGTTATTTTTGCCATTTATGAAATGAGAAGTTTAGTGGGGGACGGCCCGAAAAGGAAAGTGGAAAGTTTACTCAGGGACGGAGGGAGTACTTCACTAATATGTGAACCAGAATTGATCACATGCCCACCGGTGTACACAGTATTATATACCCACCGCAAATGTGTTAATGACACATAAGCAGATATAAACAATTAATTAAAATAATAGTGGACCCTATGCTTATGTGTCATTAACACATTCGCGATAGGTTTATAATATCATGCCTACCGATGAACATGTGGTCAGTTCCGATATATGAACATACCATATTGCCCCTTTTTAATTAAAAAAAATATATCTAATTTACTCAAATCCTAGTTTAACACCCACCAACTGTTGTCGAGTTACCGTTTAGTCAACCACCAAATCGTCGTAGATTTGGTTGCACATTTGTTCGAATATGAAACTAGAAATAGAGTAAATCTTTTGAATTTTTTTGGGTTAAAGGCAAAATAATTCACGAACTTTATAATTTTTATCAATTACAATATGAATTTTTAAAGTTTGCAATCTAACATACAAACTAATTTATTGTTGTAATTCGGTATATGATGTACATTTCCAGGGATATTTACGCTTATATGGCAGTCAAAGAGCAGCCAACAAAAATGCATCGCACACCATCAAATATACCAAATCTACAAGAAAAAATATATTTTTTTACCACCCAACCTAGACGTCAATGACGATTTTGAGTCAAATTTATTCTACCTATATAATTCCAACAAAATGCACAATAAAGATGATTGAGAGTGCTTGAATACAGTAGTTTTAATGAATTAATAAAGTTGGTGTTATCTAGTTATGTAGAAAGAAATATCTTTGGTGTGTGATGTGGTGTGCTTGAATTCAATAGTTTTAACATGTTTATTGAAACTAGAAGTCCATGTTTTGAAATATTAAAAAATATTTTTTTTCCTTGCATGAGCATCTAACGTGGCGTGTAATGTATATTTGGTGACAACCTATGTTGCCACATAAGCATAAGTATCACAAAAAATTTACATTATGTATCAAATTGCAACAATAAATTAGTTTGTGTATTGAATTATAAACTTTAAAAGTTTATAATGTAATTGATAAAAACAATAAAATTTGTGATTTATTTTGCAATTAATTTATTTTTCTTTAACAAACTAATCTAATTTTCAAATCCGTTGATAAAAAAATTCAAAAAAAAAAAAAACCCAAATATTTGAGAATTTTATTTTTTTGATATAAAGAAATAAAATTCGTAAGAAGAAAAGAGAAGTATGTTCTCTAGATCCATTTGGAAAAAAAAATGGAAAACAAAAAACAATTATTTCGTACTTTTTTTTTTATCAAAAATAAAATTGGAAAAGTTTATAAATGAGTATATGTTATAAAACTAATAGGAATATGGAATACTATAGAAAAATGCAAAGTAAAGAGTGAACAATATGTATGAAGAATTATTTGTATTCAACTTATTGGTGTTGTGCAATAAAGGTGTCATGACCCCTATTTATAGGGGACTCATGCATGAATATACATAATGACAATTTACTAGGACATTAAGACAATCCTATATCATTGCTCTTGTAACCTCCATGGACATGTAACTCCTATCATAATATCTTGTGTAACCTCTAGGATATTCAAATTGTTTCATAACACTCCCCCTTGGATGTCCGTCGTTATACAAACTATATATCTTGTTAAAAACCTTACTAGGGAAAACAAACCCAGTGGGACAAAAACTCAAGTAAGGATAATAGTGCATAGTACTTAGTGTATTAATGCTCTCCCTAATTCAGACTTCATTTAAAATCCTTTAAACGATACATTCCAATACGCGCTTCACCAATTTTTCAAAGGTAGCAGTCGGTAATGCCTTGGTAAATAAATCTGCTAAAGTGTCACTTGATCGGATTTGTTGCACATCAATTTCACCCTTTTTTTTGCAACTCATGTGTAAAACAGAATTTTGGTGAAATATGTTTGGTTCTATCTCCTTTAATATATCCTCCTTTCAGTTGAGCTATACAAACTGGATTATCTTCAAACAATACAGTTGGGGCATTTTTATTGTCAAGCGACAATCCACAATTTTTTCGGATAATTGGACATTGATCTTAACCAAACACATTCCCGACTGGCTTCATGAATTGCTATAATTTTAGCATGATTTGAAGAGGTGGCAACAAGTGATTGTTTTGTAGATCGCCATGAAATTGCAGTACCACCACATGTAAATACATATCTAGTTTGATACCTTACTTTATGTGGGTCAAACAAATACCCAGCATCAGCATAACTAAGTAATTCCGGTCGAGATTTATTTGAGTAAAATAAGCCAAGATAAATTATTCCTTGGAGATAGCGAAAAATATGCTTTATACCATTCCAATGCCGTCGTGTAGGAGATGAACTATATCTTACTAATAGATTTACTGCAAATGATATATCTGGTCTTGTACAATTAGCAAGATACATTAGTACACCAATAACACTGAGATATGGTACTTCAGGACCAAGAATCTCTTCATCTTCATCTCGCGGTCTAAAAGGGTCCTTATTGGGATCAAGAGAACGAAAGATCATTGGGGTACTTAATGGATGTGCATTTTTCATGTAAAACCGCTTTAATACCTTCTGGGTATAAGCAGTTTGGTGGACCAAAATCCCACCTTCTAAATGCTCAATTTGCAAACCAAGACAAAATTTAGTTTGTCCAAAATCTTTGATCTCAAATTCTTTCTTCAAATATGAAACTGCCTTTTGGAGCTCTTCAGGAGTTCCAATTAAATTGAGATCATTGACATATGCTGCAATTATCAAAAAAATTGATCCATCTTTCTTTATGAACACACATGGACATATTGGGTCATTGGTATAACCTTCTTTAACTAGATATTCAGTAAGTCAATTATACTACATAAGTCCAGACTCTTTGAGTCCATACAAAGATCTTTGAAATTTGATAGAACACATTTTCGTTGGTATTGGTTTACATGCTTCAGGCATGTTAAATCCTTCAAGGATTTTCATATAGATATCTTTTTTAAGATTACCGTACAAATATGCAGTGACAAATCCATCAAATGCATGTCAAGTTTTCCATGCACGGTAAAACTTACAAGATACCTGAATGTGTTCGCATCCATTATAGGTGAGTATGTTTCATCATAATTAAATCCAGGTCTTTGTGAAAAACCATGGGCTACTAATCGTGCTTTGTATCTCACAATTTCATTTTTCTTGCATGAATACCAATTTGTATCCTACTGGCTTTATACCTTTTGGTATTTGGACTATAGGTCCAAATACTTTTTTTTTTTTGCCAATGAATCCAATTCAGATTAGATTGGATTGCATCTTTCCATTTTAACCAATTATTTCTACGCCGACATTCAACAACCGATCTGGGCTCATGATCCTCATTTCCTTCCATAATATCAAGTTCTACTTATATGCAAAAATGTCATCAATTATTATTTTTCTTCGGTTCCAACTTTTTCCCGTAGTGACAAAATTTATTGAGGCTTCAATAACCTCATTCTCTCTAGAATCTTGCTCTTCAGGAGCAACATGTTCAAAAGTAACCTCTTTAGGAAGTGGAACTTTCTCATTACGTGTGAATCCTTCATTATCTTTGGACTCATCACTTTTATTTAATCCTCTTTTCTTTCGAGGATTTTTATCTTTGGAACCAAGAGGTCTACCACGCTTCAGGCGTGCTTTAGACTCGTTAGCACTTGTTATTTGTTCTTCAGGGACATCAATCTTAACCGGGACATTTTCTGCAGGAAAATGTGACTTAGTAACTCTTTTGGAGTCACTAAATTTTCAGGTAATTGATTTGCAATTTTCTGCAAATGTATAATCCTTTGAACTTCAAGTTTGTATTCTTTTGTTCGAGGATCAAGTAAATCCATTTTTATTTTCCAATTGATTTCATTCTTCGGTTGATCCTTACCTCCCCCTAATGTCGGAAAATGAGATTCATCAAAATGACAATCTGCAAATCGTGCAGTGAATAAATCACCTATTGATGTTTCAATATGTTTTATTATAAAAGATGATTCGTACCCAACATATATTTCCAATCTTCGTTGGGGGCCCAATTTAGTACGGTGGGGTGGTGCAATAGGAACATAAACTGCACTGTTGGGAAATTGTATAGACTTAAGTTTTGATTAAGATGCAAAAATATTCCTCCTAAGTTATTTGTAAGTAAAATTATTCAGTAGAGTTAGAATTTTAGATAGTCAGTTCAAATGTTAAGGAACTGAAGTGCAGTTAGTAAATTCTGGAGTGTATTGAAGAATGAAGTCCGCTGAAGATGAAGTCCGCTGAAGACGAAGTAATCTGAGGAAGTAGTCTAAGTCTTAAATGTTTTCTAAGTGCATTCTCACTGAGACTAAAACCATCAGGAGAGGACCTAGGTCCACTGATGTGAACTAACAAAGCACATTCAATGCTAAACACATTAAAAGTTGTTAGTTAATCTGGTTGGAACAAGGCAAAACGAATTTCAGTGAAGCTTACAATAAATGAAGGAATAAGAAAGTTCTCTCAGACGAGTTCCACCTTAAAGCAAGGCAGGATTCTGAGCAAGCGGACTGAACGACACAATAAGAAGATGACACGTAGGTGTACTCTACTGACAGCCGACCTGTCCCAGACTGACATGTACCAAAAGTCTTTCCCTAGCTTTCCCCAGAAAGTTGGTGAATAGGCATGGTCTTTCAGCCATTTCTTGACAAGACTTAAAGCTTCAAATAGAGCCGTTTGAACCAATCAGATACAAGAAAACTTACTTGAGAAGATTCAAATCCAACGGGAAGATTTTCAAGGAAGCCTATAAATACAGAAGGACGTGCCCATTTCTAGACACGGGAAACTCACAAGATCAAAGCTATCTCTACATTCATAACTATCTAGAAGCACTCGAAATTACCTTTGTTTTCCAAGTGTTTCACATTTGTAGAGAGCATAACAAGCCTTTTGTAACCAAGCTTAAAAGCTATATCCAAACCTTAGAAAGAGATAGTCCATCCTAAGCTTTGAGCTAAACTGTAAGGATTATCTCACATCAGTTGAAACCAAAACCATACTCAAAACCCTACTTAGTTGTTAGGTTGAGAGTTAGTGTTAAATGGTGTTAGTAAGCTGATTGTTTGTATCAGTCTGAAAGCTGGTTTGTTTTGGGAACTATGACCTGGAATTATCCTAGTGATCAATCATCCTAAGAGAGGATCAATTAATCAGTGCACCTTGACACTATAACATAAGGAATTCCAAGTGAAAGGAATTCTCCTGTTTAATCAGGACAGTGGACGTAGGAGATTCATCTCTGAACCACTTTATATCTTGCGTACTTACTTTCTGTTATTTCCTAAGTGTGTGTTATCCACTCAAAGTTTATCAAGTAAAACGAGTTTTCTAAAGGGCTCATTAATCCGCATTTGAAAGCTAATTAGATAGTAGTTCAACTGAAAGTCTTGAGCTTTCAGTGGAGGTATTATCTCAGTAAGCTTTCACAAGTAATTCTCAGCAGACCTAAAGTCCACTGACGAGTTACTATCTGAAGTAACCTGATAAGTTTTTAAGAAGTTTAAATTTGTAACCTCAGGTGTATTCCCCCCCATACACATGTTTACTCGTTTCGGGACCAACAATTGGTATCAGAGCAGTGGTTCAAAAGACCATTGTTCTAAGTATACCTTGTGCTAAAAAGGTATTTTCTATTTGGTCATCTGAATTGATCTTATTGATAAACTTGTTTAGATATTATGGCTGACAATTCAACTAGGGTAGCACCACCAGCGGAGAACAATATGAGAGTTAATCCTTTGAACCATATGTCCCATCACAAGCTTCCACAATTCTCAGTGGAAAATTATGACTTCTGGAAGATCAGAATGAGAGCTCATCTTGCCTGTGTGCATGATGAAATGTTAAGGGTAATTACTAAAGGTCCATTTATTTTTATGACCCCTAACCCTAGAACCACAACTGAGACTATTGCAGATCCAAGAGAAGAATGGCCCCCAAGGATGAAGATAACTTCACTGCAGATGAAAGGAGGAGAAACAACCTCAACTTTATAGCCATGAATATTCTCTACACCACCATTCCAGATTCTGTAATGGGAAGAGTGATCCATTGCAAGACTGCAAAGGAACTTTGGGACACTCTTGCTCTCATGTGTGAAGGAACTGACAAGATAAAGGAGATCAAGCTCTCTGTAGTTGTTCAAAAGTACGAGCAGTTCACCATGGAGCCTACTGAGACCATTGACCAGCTTGATAGGAGGTTCACTGACATCATGAATGAGATAAACTCTCTGGGAAAAGTCTACACCAAAAGAGAAGTTGCCTTAAAGATCCTGAGAGGTTTAACCTCAAGATGGGATGTGTACTCTGTGATGATGCAGAATACCAAGGATTTGTCCAGCATGTCTATGCAACAGGTATTCTCTGAACTTAAGGCTTATGAGTTTGATCTTAACAGGAAAATGGCTCCTGATGAGACCTCAGCTGAGAAGGGAGTTTCCTTCAAAGCTAAGGAGACTGAGCCAAAATCCCCAAAGCCACAGAAGAGTACAAAGGCAAGCAAATCTCAAAGCAAGACTGAGATGCAAGAGGAACTCAGCCTGATGGCTAGAAGGTTTGAAAAACTTAACAGCCGTTTTGGCAAGTATTAGAGATTTTACAGGGATAACAGAGAGGGGAGTAGTTATCCAAAAAAAGACACCGGAGAGGGAGAGAAAAGCTCAACTGAGCTGGAAAAGAGGAAAGATTACAAGAACTATACCAGAGGTGAAGGATCGTCATCAAAGACCAAGGAGTCTACTGAGGAAAAGAATGATGATGCCAATAGATGTTTCCAATGCAAGAAGGTTGGACACTTTCAATATGATTGTCCTCAACTGAGCACCAAGGAAAGAAAGGAAAGGCAAGCCAAAAGAGACATTAGATATGGAGAAAGGAAAGCCATGGTGACTGAGGATGTTGATGAAGATCTGGAGTCATCTGATGGACTGTTCTCAGATAGCAGTGATGATGACATGTGCCTTATGGCAAGAGAAGAACCAGAGGTACAATCTAAACCATCTATTTCTCTAGAACACACACCTGAGCTAAGCTCAGAGTCAACTGAGGAACTCAATCTTCAGTCCGCTTTGGAATAATTGATGATTGATTTCTCAAGGTTGCAAGAAGCAAGTTTTTGTCTCCAAGATGAAAACAAAAATCTCCTGAGAGAAAACTCTAAGTTAATTGAGTCTGGGAATCAGGCAGATCTTAACTCAGCTCAATCTACCATTGAATTGACAAAAGAGGTGGAAACCCTCAAGAGTCAAGGAAATGGCAAAGATCAACTGACAAAAGATCTTACTGAATCTAAGATAAATTTAGCTGAAGAGAACTTAAAACTGGTAAGCCAAGTAAAGGATTCTCTCCTGAAAATTGATGTCTTACAAAAATCTTAAGAGACCTTGTTAAAAAGGAATGATGCTCTTAACAAACCCTCTCTTGCCATAGAGGAAATTCAAAACTTTCAAATCAATCCTAATAACAAGTGTGGGATAGGCTTTATTCCAAAACCTTCAGAAGGTCCTCTGAGAGTTGCTTCTTCAAGTGGCACAAACAGAGTTTTTAAATCTGTGACCTTTCAACCACAGATTTTAGATAAGGGTAAAAGACCAGCTGAGGTCCAACAAAAGAGAAGTCAAACTCAGCCAAAACCAAATGGAAAGGCTCAGTTGACTAATCAGACTAGATCTCAGCAGAGGTACTATCAGCAGAGGTCTTCACAGATGAAGCAACCTCAGCTGAAAGCACCCAGGCATGAGCACTTCTCAAGGAATGACTCATACAGAAGACCTATTCCTTTTGTGCCTAAAGGAAAAGGTCATTCATACCTTTATCAACAAAAACTAAGGCCAGGTGCACCCAAGCCTAAAAGAAAGAATGTAAAGAAAGTTCTTGTTCCTTCAAAGGCTGACACCCATAGAAAGTTTACTCCCAAGGCACCTAGGGAGATAACAATCTATGTAGATGTTTATGGAAGACAAATTAGCCATTCTAAAGTGGTTAGAACAGTGAGGCAAATTTGGATTCCGAAAGGTACAGCTAACCTGGTAGGACCCAACATAAAATGGGTACCTAAAACTTGATTTTGACTGCAGGGCTCAGTGGACCTCAACAAAGGAGAAGCTCTAAAATCTTCAGTCTGGTACTTGGACAGTGGATGTTCCAGGCACATGACTGGGAACAAAGATCTCCTGACATAATTTGTTGAGAAAAAAAGTCCACAAGTCACCTTTGGTGATAATTACAAGGAGCCACTAAAGGTTATGGTACTTTACTAATTGGCTCAGTAAGAGTAAGCAATGTATCCTATGTCAGTGGACTTAAGCACAATCTTTTGTCCATAAGTCAGTTTTGTGATAAAGGATACAGTGTTGAATTTTTATGTAACCTGTGCTTTGTCAAGAATATATCTTTACAACAGGTACTACTAACTGGGTCAAGGAAGGGAAATATCTATCTTGCAGATTGGAAGTCTTGCACACCAAATGCATGTCTTATTGCAAAGAGCTCAACTGATACTAATTGGCTATGGCACAAGAGACTAAGTCATCTGAACTTCAAGATGATGAATAGGATAGCAAGACATGGACTGGTGGAAGGAATACCAAATGAAGTATACAACAAAGAACATATTTGCAAAGCCTGTCAGGAGGGAAAGCAAGTGAAAGCATCTTTCAAAAGCAAAGTAGCAACCTCTACTGACAGAGTACTTCAATTGTTGCACATGGATCTCTTTGGTCCAGTAACCCCTGTAAGTATCAATAGGAGAAAATATACTCTTGTAGTTGTTGATGATTTCTCCAGGTACACTTGGGTGGTATTTCTAGCAAGAAAAAAAGAGACTCAACTCAGGCTACCAGAACTTCTGAAGAAAGTTAGCAATGAAAATAGCCTGAACATTGTAAAGATAAGATCAGATAAGGGCACTGAATTCATTAACTCTATTATATCTGATTTCTGCAAAGAGTTAGGTATTGCTCATGAGACCTCAGCTGCAAGAACTCCACAACAAAATGGAGTAGCTGAAAGAAGAAATATGACTCTCAAGGAGGCAGCAAGAACAATGCTTGCAGAAGCTCAAGTTCCTAAAAGATTTTGGGCTGAAGCTATTAATACTGTCTGCCACACTCAAAACAGATCCATGGTAACCAAACATCAAGGAAAACCTCCATATGAGTTATGGAATGACAGAAAGCCACATGTATCTTACTTTCATATCTTTGGTTGCAAGTGTTTCATTCACAACAATGGGAAAACTCAACTGAAATCTTTTGATAGCAAAGCTGATGAAGGAATCTTCTTAGGATATTCCCAAATCAGTAGAGCTTTCAGAGTTTATAATTGTAGAACTCTTGTTGTGGAAGAAACACCTCATGTGGTCTTTGATGAATCTATCTTTGAGTCCAGAGTAAGGAGAACGAGGAAGTAATAAGCAAAAGACTAACTAGACTGAGTATCAAGTCGAAATATTATCCTGAGAATTGTGTTGATGCTTACATCACAACCTGGGATAACCTCAATGATCAACAATTCAAAGAAGACACTCAAAGTCAAACCATTCCTCACAGCTCACCTGTGAGCTCTCCTGAACATGTAACTGAACTAATGAACACAATTCCAGTTCAAGAGGTAAGTGATGTCGATGAAGATGTGGTCACAACTGAGACATCCACTGAGCCCATCATTCAAGGGGGAACCCATGGTACTACCATTGAGAATGAGAATACCTTGAATGATGACTCAGGACTTCAACCCTCTATTTTATTTCATGAATTTGATTTCATTCCTATATCTAGTGACACAACTTCAGAAGAGTTAAACTCTACTGAAGGGCATCAGCCTAGGAGAACATGGCTCTCAGATCACCCTGTTGAGCAAATCCTAGGTGATCCTACCTCGGGAGTCAAAACTAGAAGTTTTCATGGAGAGTGCTTTGTTTTGTTGTTTTTTATCTAACCAGGAACCAGGTTCCATTGAAGAAGCACTTAAAGACTCAAACTGGATCATTGTTATGCAAGAAGAGTTAAACCAATTCACAAGGAATCAAGTATGAGAGCTGGTAGACAGACCATATCATTGCAGTGTGATTGGTACCAAGTGGGTTTTCAAGAACAAGAAGGATGAAAATGATGTCATAGTCAGAAACAAGGACAGGCTAGTTGCAAATGGCTATTCTCAAGTTGAAGGTTTTGACTATGATGAAACATTTGCCCCGGTGGCCAGATTGGAGGCAATAAGGTTATTTGTTGCTTATGCTGCTCACAAGAAATTCAAGGTGTATCAAATGGATGTCAAGAGTGCTTTCTTGAATGGAGTACTCAATGAGGAAGTCTATGTGGAGCAACCCCCAGGTTTTGAAGAAAGTCACAAAGTATATAGACTGAGAAAAGCTCTGTATGGACTGAAACAGGCTCCAAGAGCTTGGTATGATACTTTGTCACAATTCCTTTTGGATCATGGTTTTATCAAAGGAAGAGTTGATAGAACACTCTTCAGGATCACAAAAGGAGAGGACACTTTGCTAGTTCAAATCTATGTGGATGATATCATCTTTGGTTGTCCTAACCGAGTCCTCTGTGAGAAATTTTCTCAACTGATGAAAGGAAAGTTTGAGATGTCAATGATGGGAGAAATGAACTTTTTCCTAGGACTTCAAGTCAAGCAGTCTCCTAAAGGAATCTTCATCAATCAAGCCAAATATACAAGGGAGCTGATCAACAAGTTCGGATGCCAGACCAGCAAAGTTGCAAGGGTTCCACTCAACACCAACACCAAGATGGAACCTGATGAAGATGGTGAATCAGTAGACCAGACTCACTACATAGCTATCATTGGATCTCTACTGTATCTCACAGCAAGCAGGCCTGATATCACATTTGCAGTTGGGATATGTGCAAGATATCAAGCAAATCCCAAGAAAAGTCATCTGGAAGCTGCTAAGAGGATTCTTAAATATCTCAAGGGTACTGTGAATATGGGATTATGGTATCCCTCAGATGACAATCTGGAACTCACAGGATACTTAGATGCTGACTATGGAGGATGCATAATTGACAGGAAATCAACCTCAGGTACTTGTCAATTCTTGGGAAGTAAGTTGATCTCTTGGTTTTCCAAGAAACAAAATTCAGTAGCCACAAGCACTACTGAAGCTGAATATATGGCAGCTGGAAGTTGTTGTGCTCAAATTTTATGGCTAAGACAACAACTGAGAGATTACAACATCTTTGCTAATGAAGTCCTTTTTTTCTGTGACAACAATAGTGCGATTGCTATTTCAGAAAATCCAGTTCTCCACACAAGATGCAAACATGTGGATATAAGGCATCATTTCATCAGAGATCATGTGGAAAAGAAGGATATCAAAATGCTCAAGATTCATACTGACAAACAAAAGGCTGACATATTTACTAAACCTTTGGCTGAAGCAAGGTTTCAAGAACTGTCAGTAGAGCTTGGACTTCTAGATCCAGGAGAGTAGAGGAAGGAGCCAATCTCAGATGAGTTGATTTTGAGTCAGTGGAGGTTCAACCTCAGAAGAGGATCAACCTCAGTGGAGTCACTGATCACAGAAGAGCTTATATCTCTCAGAAGAGGTTCCACCTCAGTAGAGGTCAAATGTTTTAACTCTGCTATTTTTCAAATCTGAAGTCTCTTAGTTTTATAATATAAAACTCTTATAAAAAATAGCTAATGAGTATTTTCCTGGAAATTAAATCTTTTTACTCTGTTTCAAAAAGATTTCGATATGGCAAGTATTTAATGCGCGTTGTACAAGTCAGTTTTGCTTTTTCAGTTACCTATCTCACGCGCCCTAAAAGCCGGATGATGTGACCTTCCGACTACCAACTCCTTTAATCCATACCTTTCATTTTAGGCGGTTCTTTTCTAACCATTAAGATCTCTAAAAAACTCCCCACTAACCCCTTCGTCTATCCACGACTTTTCACCCAAATGAATCTCAGACGTTGATTGCGGGATTAAATCTCACCATTCATTACTCTTATAAAAACCCCCAAAATCAGTCTAAGAACCTTTTTCGAACTCTCTCACAAGCAATCACTTACTTTCATTTCCTAGTCTCTCTGCATTCTTTCTACTCAATATTAAAAAATGGCCAAAGTTAATCTAGGGTTCCTTACCAACAAGGATAATTTATGGTATGAACCAATTGTCATCTTCAACAATAAAGAGATTAAATCAAGACCAGAGTTTGCACACATTAAAGAGGCTTTGGAGATGGTCAAAGCTGCTGAATTGGAAAAATTCTTATCAGTTCATCCTGAGAACTGTTTCGATAGACAGGTTCTTGAGTTCCTATTCAATATATCCAACTCTGACTCAAGAATCAAGTCGAATCTATTCCTACAAAAGAAGAAAAAGGTAATGAGAGATGATATGGAAGTTGTTGAGCACCAAAAGATCAGGAAGGAGATTCAGATTAGCGGTGATGTTTTGAAGGAGTTATTTGAACTCCCCTCTGAAGGTCCAAACCCAGATGCCAAAGAGGAGGACTGGGTATACACCATTATGCAGAAGAAGATAAAATACAGTCCAACAATGAACAAGAGTGTAATTTTACCAGTATACAATGTTCTTTGCGAGATTGTTGGTAAATGTATATTAGCAAACCAGGGAAGCTCAGAGTAAGTGAGCAAGCCAAAGCTGAGATTGATGAGGGCAATAGTTGAAAGCAAGGAGAAGACTTTCAACTGGCAACAGTTCTTCCTAAGGGCCTTGAACAAAGAGCACTCAAAATTCCAGCCAGAAAAGTCTCCCCAACTATCAAGTAAGTTGTGCTATGCAACCAAAATTTACTACTTGATAGAGAACGTTGACGTGGGAGTTGACTGGAAAGAAGATCACAAATGGAGTAACCTAAAGGCCTTGTTCAAATCTGGAAAGGCATTGGAAGCAAGGATGATAAAGACAGCAGTGGAGAGCCCAGAAGCGGCAGATGAGGAGGTGGAAGCTGACTCTACTGAAGGGAAGAGAACCAAATTGAAAAGGAGGCTGATCAAACTAAGTGATAAGATGGCATTACATAAGGAGGAGGTGGCAGAAAAGGCCTCAAAGAAGGAGAAAAAGAGGTCTTCTGAGGCTGTGAAGGAGAGTGTTGGTGATCAAATTTAATCGGGTGGATTAGTGACTGTTTTAGTTTGGTTTAAGATCACCAATCAATAACGTATGATTGATTATCACCGTAAATGATAAATCGAAGGTTCGGGTTGTGGAATCGTAAACACGAGAGTTGAAATCGAATTAATTTCGTATGTGTGTACGTTTAGGTGTGTTAGTATGTGTTTTGGAAATATTTATGAATTTGAACTTGTATTTCTTAGCTGGAGAACAACTATTTATAGAGACTAGCAAGCATGAGGTGTTTATGACTCTTGGTCTCCCTAGCCTGCATGCTTGACAAGTGTCCTATTGACCTTTGTTTGACCTTATCTAAGCTGAATCTTAGTTACAAAGTCTTCTTTGGTCTTATCTCGGACTTCATTGTTGTTCGTCCAGGTCGGTTTAGTTGATCCAAAATGGTTTTTCCATAGAAGTTGTTCGCCTTTTGAGGGTATGGCTCAGAAGTTGTTCGCCTTAGTGTTTTACACAGAATGGCTTTGGGATCTTGGTCCTTTGTTCGTTTCCATACACCTCTTAAGCTGGTAAATGCACCATCTTTCATAATGTTGTTCGTCATTATTGACTTGGTGGAGGGTCCATATTTGGCTTCTGGTCTCTAGACCTGTTCGCCAATATATTGTTCATCGGTAGAGTTGTTCGTCCGTTTATACACTCCCTGGATTGATTTATGCACCTCCACTTGATTTTTTTGTTAATCATCTTTGATTTGGGGTTGGTTCTTCATAGTCCTTTTTAAGGCTTTAATCCTTGTTCGCCCAACAATGATTGATGTTCGCCTATCAACAATTGCCCCTATCCTGACTAAATGTTGCCCCAGACGAGCAACTTTGTGGCGAGCAACTGTAGTTAGGATATTATACTGGTGAAGATTCGGACGAACATCATTGAATCTGGCAAGCAACTCCGGGTGTGCCGTTTCGTCTTCCCATGATCTGGGTGATGTACGAGGATGACGTGGGCGGTAAGATTGCGCGCCGCCCACGCGCGAGCATTCCTGAGGTCACGCGCCCCTATAATTGCGTATAGGTCCTTTGATTTTTAGTCTTGCTCGAAATTAATCCCGTTTTTCTTCAATTAAGTCCACATTTTGTTGGAAATTATGCTCCGTACCCCGTTTTGTGCTTGGGGTATAAATAGAAGTGGGAACTGAAATTTTCCCACTTCTTTCAATTTTGCTACAGTGCTCCGTCGTCGTTTCCCTATTCTCGGCGAATTCAAACTTTTTCCGACGAGATTTTCCTCAATTTCTTGCTTCCGACTTAATTTCAAGGTAGTATCTTTGTTTTAACCATTCAATTTTGTCTTTCGTTTTTTCTTTTCTTCAAAAATCTCCATCGCCGCCGTGTGGGACCTTGCGTCGCCTTCTTCTCCGGGAATCCACCGCTGTCTGCAACATTTTTTTGCCACCGTCCGCATTTTTTCTTTCTTTCCTCCTATGTCTTCACATTCGAACAACAAATCGGAGGAAACCCTTGATCCCCTTTTCCCTAACGTGGTTCACAACGATCGACCTCCCTTTGAAGTTTCTTCGGCGTCAAACCCCCACGTTGACTCTGTTGTTCGCTCCGTGGAGGATACCGGTGCTCGCCCATTCGGGAGGGAAGTAGTGGCTATTACGAGCAGGGATTCCGAGGAGGGTTCTTCGTCCAGTATTGAATCGGAAGATCCCCAATTTGATGAACTGACCCGCGAATTCTTGGAGGGTATAAACTTCCCATCTCCAAAGATGCTGGAAAACGAGATTCCAGTTGGAGTTGCTCGGCCTTTCGAATGGCGAGCATATGTTGAGGAACACGCGAACCAATTTGCTCGCCCCCAAAGACAAGTAATGGACTGGGTAAAAACTGATTTTTAGGCGAGCAAAATCAAGAGTGTTGTCCTCGAGGAGGATCTTGATTCGATCCGAGAGACCTACAAGATCCCGTATGACATTCATATGTGGGCTCCCAAGAGAAAGGAGAGAGCTGATCGCCCACCTCCAGGATGCACGACGATCAACATTGATACCTTAATGGCCGGTCTGAAACTGCCATTGCCCCCAATTATTGGTCATTTTCTCGAGGCGACCAACCTTGCCATTACCCAGATCACACCAATTGGGTGGATGAATTTGCTCGGTGCCATGTGCTTGTTCGCCCTAGAAGGATACGTTGATCGCCTTACTACGGAGGAAATCAACTATCTCATGACAATCACCAAGTGTCCCATAGGTGAAGAGGGCTACTACTACCTCAAGGCAAGGACCGGACTCAAGATGGTAGAAGGGGTGCCGAATAAGATTAGGGACTGGAAAGAGCACTTCTTCTTCATAAGGGGTGACTGGCGAGCATCTTCCGGGGTCCACACGGTGGCATTGGGCGGATTAATTCTCCTGCTTCCTATGGAATAATTAAGCGTAAGTTTATCTTTGTTCGCTTTTGAACTGTATTGTTCTAATTTTAACTTTTCTTGTTTGTTCGCAGGCCCTCGATTGCCCAAGTGGAACTCAGAAGAGCAGGAAGTTGGTGCGGAGTTCCTGTTCACTTCCTGTTTGGTCGGCTTGCGCAACAGAGCGGATAGGGCCATCCAGTATTTGAGCGAGGAGAAGTGTCAGAAAGTTGCTCGCCTTCTTACATTTCCTCATCACCTAGAGGCCCAGGTTGAAGTACCCCCAGGTATAGAAAATTTCTAACTCTTCCTTTTACGAACTTGTTCGTCATTCGTTTCTCAAAACTTGCTCGTCTAATAATAATAAATTTATTTTTTTATTTTAGCCGAGCAAGTTACCGTCGTCGTCCCTCCTTGCTTCGGACTCTTGGAGCAAAGAGTATTCGAAATGGCACCACCGAAAGGACGAAGGAAAAAGGGTGACCCGTCTTCCAAGGTGTTGGCGATGACCAACAAGGCCTCTGCTGCCGAGCAAGCCCACCGGACAACTGTACCACCGAGCACATCGCCCAAACCGGCCCCTGCCTCCTCTCCTCACGGTCTTAAAAGACTGAAGAAAGGTGACGGCACATACGTCTCCCAGGCGCCCCCACCACTGACAAACGAAAATCCAAGGTGGGAGGATCTGGTCGTCTGCCTTCCACCGAAGCTGCTCGCCCTCCTACAACCGATGAGAGAGGAGGAAAATCGAGCAAAGATAGGCATACCCCTCCTCGTGGGCCTGAGGACGTCACCTATCTTGGGTGGGATGGAGCTAAATTTGCCGAGTAAGGATTCCTCTTTGAACTCTTCCAAGAACTAAATAAGTTAAAAATTCACTAAGTGTTGAAACTTTTTTGCTCATAGGTATCGGCCAAATGACCACCCAGGGCGAGTAGACATACTTCACCAGTACGCCTGCTCGAAGACCCCGGCGAACATTCGTGACATCTCGGATGATCATGTTCATCGGCCAACCGAAATAGTTGCCCGCGCCTAGTCAAAACCTTTGAACAAGGCCGTGCTCGCCCAAGGGGCCATTGACAACTTTCATCTGTCAATGGTGCAAGCTGCCAACTCCCTCGTATCTGCCCAAAAGGGAATGGCTCAAGTGGTGGAGCTGGAAAAAGCTGCTCGCCAACATGCTGCCACTGTTCGCCACCTTTCAGAGGAGAAGGATACAATGGCGAACAATTTGAATGGCCAGATTGCTCAGCTCAACAACCAAATCTCCCTCTACATTGACAACGAAAAGAAATACCTTGAAGAAATTCAAGGTTTATCTAGCGAATTGGGAGGCAAAGAGGCTATGCTCGGCGAAGAGAGGAGCAAATTGTCCGCGGCCGAGCAGAAGATCGTCGAGCTCGAGGCGGAGGTTACTCGCCTTAGAGAAGTGGAGGCCAGTACCTTCACCCGCGATCAACTTGAGGCAGAGCTCTAGGCCCGGTCTGCCCCCATCTCAAACCTGGGATACATCTGCGCTTATGCCGACTGCATCCGCATGGCTGACGCGTACAATTTTAAAGATATGGTGGAGGAGATGGGTAGGGACTTGTCCGAATTTCTGGAGCACTATCCCCCGCCGAACAACATTGAGATGCACCTGGGGGATATTGCCGAGCTGGGGGTTAAAATTGACTGCCTCGACCCCAACATCATCATTACTCGCCCTCCACCTATGGTCGATGAGGGCGAGCAGGAGGAGGAACCGGCCGCTGCGGACGAGCAAGCCGAGAGGGAGCAAAAATTTGCCGAAGATATGGCAAGAGATATGATCATCGACCCACCGGCCAATCAGGTTCAAAGTCCTACTCTTGCCGATCAATCTCAAGATCCTCCTCTCGCCGAGCAGCAATAGGCTTAGGACTTAGCCTTTTTCCTTTTCTTTGTAATAGTTGTTCGTTACTTTTTTAGTACACTTCTAGAATCCTTGTACTATTTTTGAGGCTCAATGCCTTTTATTTTAATGAAATGTCTTTCTTTTGTTCGCTCATTTTCTTTATACGTTAATTGCCTTTACATTTTTGTCAATGCTTTTGCAATTATAACATATAATTTTGGGCTTTTGTTCGATTTGAACTTTGCCTTAATGGAATTTGGGTTTAGCCTTAGGTTCTGCCCATCTTAAAAGACGAACAACCTTTAATTGGCTTTGGTCCTCAGAATGGACTTGTACCTCGAGCTTTTGGACTTTTTTTTTAACGAACAACTATGTATACATAATGGAAAAATTTACAAGTGTTGTAAGACTGCTCGTCACTGACATATACAACTTGACGAACAACTTTGAAAACTAACTAAAAACATGCTCGCTTATAATATTTTTGCCGAGCAACTTTGTTAAAAAAGATGAAGCAGCACTAGACTATACAATGTGCCGAACAACTTTTCATTCTATACCTAGCAAAATTTTCAAAAAATTAGGCAAGTTTTTGGTTTGCCTTACTTGTTTCACCTGCTCCCCAAGACATTTGTTCGCCCAATCAAGAACTTTGTTCGTCTCATTGATAGTACTTCTTCATATGTACAGCATTCCAAGAGTATTGGGCCGGCTTGCCTTCCATATCTTCGATATCGTATACACCATTAACGATTTTTTCCGTTATACGATACGGGCCCTCCCAAGTTGGTCCCAATATACCTGGAGGTTGGGCGAGCAACTTTCTTAGAACCAAATCTCCAACTCTGAATTCCCTAATTTTAACATGGGAATTGTAATAGTGTTCTGCTCGCTGCTTGTAGGTAGCATTTTTTAGCTCGGCACTTAATCTTTTTTCTTCGAGCAAATCAATTTCAGTAGCTAGAGCAGAGTTGTTCGCCTGCTCATCAAAGTTAGTCGTTCTGAATGTGTTGGTCTTTAACTCGATTGGTATTATGGCTTCTGTTCCGAAAGCCATTGCAAAAGGTGTTTCTCCGGTGCTTGACCTGGGAGAAACCCTATATGCCCACAGGACTTCCGGGAGTTCTTCAGACTAACTGCTTTTGCTCTCCGCTATCCGTACTTTCAATGTATGCATAATTATCTTGTTTACAGCTTCGACTTGTCCATTCGACTTGGGATGATAGGGCATAGAGTAATGTTTTCTTATTCCCCACTTTATACAAAAATCTCTCAACTCTTTTCCATCAAACTGTGGACCATTATCTGTCACGATGGTTTGTGGAACTCCAAAGCGACAGACAATGTTCTTCCAAATGAAGTTGATCATTTTCTGCTGCGTGATATTTACCATGGCATCTGCTTCCGCCCACTTCGTATAATAGTCGACTGCCACGACGGCAAATTGAACATTTCCAACTCCTGCTGGGAAGGGACCAATAATGTCCATTCCCCATCTTGCAAATGGCCATGGGCTATAAACTGATACGAGCTGTTGGGCCGGGGTATGAATGTTTGGGGCAAAAATTTTACATTGATGGCAAGTCTTTGCTTTCTTGATTGCATCCTGGCGTAAAGTCGGCCAATAGTAGCCTTGTCTAATAGTTTTGTACGCCAATGCTTGCCCCCCAGTGTGATTTCCACATACTCCGGCATGTATTTCTTCGAGTATTGCTCGTCCTTGCCCCCTAGGCAAACATTTGAGAAGTGGGATTGATATTCCCCTTTTGTAAAGCTGCTCGCCCACCAGAGTATATCTGGCGGCTTGCTTTGTCAGCTTGGCAGCTTCAAAAGGGTTGTTTGGTTTCTCCCCACTTTTCAAGTATTTGACTATACTTGTTCTCCAGTCTTCTTCTTCACTTGCTTGTTCGTCAAGTTGGTTGACATTATAACTTATCGTTGATGGATCATTCATCTTTGTAATTATTATGTCTGCCAACTCTGCAGGTCCTTCGCTTGTTGCTAGTCGGGCCAATGCATCTGCTTGTGTGTTGCTTGTTCTTGGAATTTGTTCAATGAAGACTTGTTCTAACAAGGACATTAGGTAAGCAACAATTCGCTGATACTCGATCATATGATCGTCTTTCGCATCGTATTCACCTCGGACTTGGTTCACAATCAATTGTGAGTCGCTGAATATTTATAACCGTCTAACACCTACTGCAAGAGATAGGTGGAGACCAGCAATAAGAGCTTCATACTCAGCTTCGTTGTTGGTTGCCATGAAACCAAATTTGACCGCCGATGTGAATACTTGTCTGTCAGGGCTAATTAGAACTACTCCTGCCCCCGAGGCTACGTTGGTTGAAGATCCATCAACGTAAAGATGCCAGGGGTGATCAAGTCCTCTCGTCGGATCTGGTGGGAAGGTTAGTTCGACTATAAAGTCGGCTAACGATTGCCCTTTGATCGCTGTTCGAGGAGCATAGGTTACCCCGAATTGGCTAATCTCTAGTGACCATTTTAATAGACGACCAGCTGTGTCGGGGCGATGTAGAATTTGTCTGAGTGGGAAAGTTGTTAGCACTTCAACTTGATGATCAAAGAAGTAAGGTCGTAACTTCCTCACACTCATGACAAGTGCATATGCCAACTTCTCGGTTGGAGAGTATTTGATCTCCGCTTCGTGCAAAGCTTGGCTGACGTAGTAGATGGGTTGATGGAATTTGTCGTCTTCCCGTACTAAAACAGAACTGATTGCTACTTCTGACGCCGCCAAGTACAAATATAGCTTTTCTCCTGGGATGGGTTTCGATAGAATTTTGACATCTCCCAGGTAGTCTTTAAGTTGGTCGAACGCCTTTTGATAATTGTTAGTCCATGTAAACTGTCCTTTCTTGATGGCTTCGAAAAATGGACGATATTTGTCCCCCGATCTGGATATGAATCGATTCAATGCTGCTAGGCATCCCGTGAGTCTTTGCACCTCTTTTATCGAACGTGGTGGTTGCATATCTATAATAGCCTTGACTTTTGCTGGATTAGCTTCAATCCCTCGTCGACTAACAAGATGGCCCAGGAATTTTCCAGAATGGACTTCAAAACTACTTTTCTTCGGATTTAACTTCATGTTGTATTTCCGAAGAATATCGAACACCTGGGTCAAATGTTGAAGATGATCTTCCTTTTGGGGGCTTTTGACTACGATATCGTCCACATAGACTTCCACCGTATCTCCGATTTGTTCGTCAAACATCTTGTTTACCAACCTCTGGTATGTTGCTCCGGCGTTGATAAGGCCGAAGGGCATTCTCTTCCAACACAACAAGTTTTTATTCGTATAAAATGCCGTGTTCTCTTGATCGTCTGGATGCATTGGGATTTGATGATACCCGGCAAAAGCATCCATGAATGTTAGCATTTCGTGACCTGCAGTGTTGTCCACCAACTGGTCAATATGGGGAAGATGAAAGTTATCCTTCGGGCATGCTGCATTCAGATCTGTAAAGTCTATGCATAGCCTCCAGGTTCCGTTTGGTTTCCTCACAAGGACTGGGTTTGCTACCCATTGTGGACAAAGCGCTTGTCGGATTAAGTCGTTGTCTAACAACTTCTTTACTTCTTCATTCAAGGCTTGATACTTGTCTGGACCATATTTTCTTCGTTTTTTATGGACAGACCTTTTTGTGTGATTGATGTTGAGCTTATGGCAAGCATGTTTTGGATCTATCCCCACCATGTCTGCATGAGACCAAGTAAAAACATCTAGATTTTTTCTGAGGAACTCTTTTATACGGGATCTGTAAGGCTCAGGGAGCTCAGATCCTATGTATAATTCGAGATCCTGGTTTTCAAGATTAACTTTGAACGCCTCCAGTTCTTCGACTGGAGTTGCTCGTCGTTTTTGTCCTTTCCAACGAGGATCAAGTATTGGTCCCTCAGGGTTGAAATCATTTTTGATGCTCATGGGCTCTGCTCCCAGGCGGGGATCTAGATCGTCTGCTGGTCCTGATTCGTTGTTGTTTGTCAACACCTGGCCCTCTAAGTCATCTGATAAAAGTTGCTCGTCACCCCCCCTTTGTTGTTCGTCAGATGGAAGTTCTCCATGGGTGGTGATGAGTTGTTCGCCCAACACTTGTTCATCAGAGTGTTGCTCATCAGTATCCATGTGGTCCTCTATGTCCATTATGTTCTCGAGTATTGATGGTTCATCAGCAGGATAGCTAGTTGTGGCCTTCATCATGGATACTAATGCATGTTTGGCCTGCAACTGTAGGAGACATTCCCTGACCTTTCTTTGATCTCCCTTCACTGTGCCTGCTCCGCTTGCTGTAGGGAACTTTAGGCAATAATGGTAAGTTGAACATGCAGCTTTGAATTCATTTAGAAAAGGTCGACCAAGAAACCCATTGTAAGTTGATTCCTGATCGACGACCAAGAAATCAACCATTCTCGTTATGTTTTTCTCGGGTTCCTCGACCGTTATAGGCTGAACGGACAACCTAATTTCCCCTAATGGGACTGTTACAGCATTTCCGAAGCCTAAAATTATGTGATTTGAAGGTCGGACGTAGCCTGAGTAGTCTCCAAGCTGGTCGAGCATTTTCTTGAAAAGAATGTTGGTGTAGGCCCCGGTGTCCACCAACAATTTGTGCACTCTGGTCTCTATGATCTTAGCACAGATCACGAGCGAATCGTTGTGGGGGGTCAAGATTCCCTCCAAATCCTTCTCAGTAAAGGTCAATTCTGTTGTCTGCATGATGGATGACTTAACCCCCATTGCCTATACTTGATCGATTGCTCGCAATTCGGCTTTTCTTTTGCGGTTGGAGATCGGCGGCCGTCCATCAGAACATCCTCCCGCTGGTTCCGCGGGTTCCATCATGTATAGATCTTCAAGTGGACGAGCAACAACTGCCGGAACTTGTCATCCGGGTTTATTGTTCTTCTGAGGTTGATCCTCATCCTCAGAGTTGTCCTCCCGGACTCTTTTTCCAGGTTGTCTCTTAACAAAGTCGGAAAGTTTCCCTTCCTCGTAGAACCGCCAAAGCTGCTTGAGCAAATCTCTACACTCGCTCGTAAAGTGCCCCACGCTTTGGTGGTAGGCACAATACTTGTTAGGATTGAGTTTGCGGGTGTCTTGACGAATTTTCCGGGGAGGGGAGAGCAACTCTTTCTCTTTCACGTTCTCATAAACAGTATCGACTGATACTGTCAGCACTTGATTCAATTTTTCCTTAAGCTCCGTCCCTTCAGTAAATGTCTTCATATTTTTTGGGACTCGGTAGCCGGTTTCGCCGAGTTTCTTATTATTCTCCTTGGGATCAGCCTTGTCCTCCCTCAAGTTTGATTGCAAGGCCTCGTGCATGGAAACGAATATGCCGGCTTGATTTCTGAACTCGGCATAACTTTTTGGGCACTTCAGACGTACCTCCTTCCATAGCTTTGATCCTTTTTTCAACCCGGCCATAACGGCAACAATTTTCGTGTCCTCGCTGACGGGTTCACCTTCCAATAGCACCTTGTCGAACCTTTCCATGAATGCCCGATCAGACTCGTCATCATTTTGTTTTAGGTCGGACAATCAGTGCTTTTGGGACATATATGATCCTGCTGTAGAGAAATGGGAAAGGAACTCTCGGCTAAGTTGAACGAACGAGTGGATAGATGCTGGTGGCATCGCTGAAAACCACTTGTGCACCCGGTCCCCCAAGGTTAATGGGAAGTTTCGGCACTGGGTGGCATCGCTGGCTCCCACCAAGACCATATAATCAGAGTATTTTGTTAAATGAACCCTGGGATCAGCAAGGCCATCGTATTGGATACTTGCTGGGAATTGGACCTTCTTTTGAATCGGGGCTTTCAGAATGAGGGATGATAATGGTGAGGATGGTAAGCTGGTTGTCCCCACTCCTCTTTGTTGGTCCAATTGTCCCTGCATGCTCTCTACCGCCCTTCTTAGGCTAGATAGCTCATCCAAAGATGCCCCCTGACTTGGAGGCTGTTCAGCGAGCAAAGGTACAAATATTTCTGCTCGTCGTAGTCCCTCACTTGGAGTGGGCAAATCCTGGAGCTATTTTCTAGGGTTGCTCGCCGCATTTGGCCCTAGACGCCTAAAGGCAGACTGGGAGAGTCTCTCATGAACTGATGGGCGTGGTTGTTCAAATGTTGCTTGTACACGCTCTGCTTCCTGGCGAGCAACTTTCCCCTGGAGTTGGGGTTGACCAAGTCTATCCTGGGCACTGGAACGAGTTGTTTCATGACTCGACACTGTTGTTCGCCCGCGAGCAGACTCGGGTTGGACCTCTCTTGGTTCGACCACCTTGGCTTTGCCCCTATCCCGCCTGACTTGGGCACTATTCACCTCGTGTTGTTCGCCCCTAGCTGACCTGGCCCTAACAACTTCCAGGGGTCTGTCCCTAGGCCTCACTTGTGAAGGCCTATTCTGATCTTGTTGTTTCTGGAGAGCTTGGAGAGCAGCAATAGTCTTGGCCAGTTCATTAGGGTTGTTTGCTAAGGCCTCCATTTCAGGTGGGAGATTATGGGTTATAGCAGTATGCTGTGATCTGTTCGCATGCCTGGGATTACGATCCTGGTGGTCGACCGACGAAGCTCGGGTAGGAGATGCTCTCCTCGATAAGCGTGATCCTTGTGTTTCCTTGGATTGAGGCATTTCAAATTAATTTGTCTTAATTCTTATGATGAAGAACACCAAGAACACTCTTATTTGAATCTTCAAATGTTTCTTGAAGCTTTCTTCAAATCTTCAAGTTTTCAACTTGAAGTTCTTGATTAATCACACTGAATCGGAGGTTCGAACCCTCCTTCTAGCGCCAATTTGTTGGTGATCAAATTTAATCGGGTGGATTAGTGACTGTTTTAGTTCGGTTTAAGATCACCAATCAATAACGTGTGATTGATTATCACCGTAAATGATAAATTGAAGGTTCGGGTTGTGGAATCGTAAATACGAGAGTTGAAATCGAATTAATTTCGTATGTGTGTACGTTTAGGTGTGTTAGTGTGTGTTTTGGAAATATTTATGAATTTGAACTTGTATTTTTTAGCTGGAGAACAACTATTTATAGAGACTAGCAAGCATGAGGTGTCTATGACCTTGGTCTCCCTAGCCTGCATGCTTGACAAGTGTCCTATTGACCTTTGTTTGACCTTATCTAAGCTGAATCTTAGTTACAAAGTCTTCTTTGGTCTTATCTCGGACTTCATTGTTGTTCGTCCAGGTCGGTTTAGTTGATCCAAAATGGTTTTTCCATAGAAGTTGTTCGCCTTTTGAGGGTATGGCTCAGAAGTTGTTCGCCTTAGTGTTTTACACAGATTGGCTTTGGGATCTTGGTCCTTTGTTCGTTTCCATACACCTCTTAAGCTGGTAAATGCACCATCTTTCATAATATTGTTCATCATTATTGACTTGGTGGAGGGTCCATATTTGGCTTCGGGTCTCTAGACCTGTTCGCCAATATATTGTTCGTCGGTAGAGTTGTTCGTCCGTTTATACACTCCCTGGATTGATTTATGCACCTCCACTTGATTTTCTTTGTTAATCATCTTTGATTTGGGGTTGGTTCTTCATAGTCCTTTTTAAGGCTTTAATCCTTGTTCGCCCAACAATGATTGATGTTCGCCTATCAACAGAGAGTGCCTCAAAGAAGGTCAGAGCAACAAACTCCACTGATGAGTCATCATCAGGTAACCCTGACTCATCTCCAAATATTATATCTACTGAGTCTGACTCAGATGTACCTGCCCCTACCCCCATCAAACCCAAAACCAAGCCCAGAACCCCTGTCAAAATAAAGAAAATTTCCAAAATCTCCAAGACACCCACTGAAGGCTCTCAACAGCCTGAAAGTGGATCCCAAAATACCACCCCCTCTGAGGCATCTGCTGAGGCATCCTCAACCCCCTCTGAACCCATCCCCTCAACCCCCACTGAACAAAACCCAACCTCATCTGAACCTAACCCACTTGAAACTCATCCAACTCACCTGGAGTCAATCCCAAAAGAGCCAACTGAGATCAGATCCCCTACCCCTTCTATACCATATGATGATGAAGAAGAGTACTCCTTTTTGGACACTCTTAAGGATGAAGTGGCTTACTCTTTGGAGTCAAAGTATCCTGAGCTTGATGGGTACCCCACCCTAAAGGCTATGTTTATGAGAGTAAGACTCCTTGTCCAGCTCAAAGACAGGAGATTGAGTGAGATCTTAATGGCTGTTGGAGGCAACAATGCTGATGAGTGGAAGAAGGAGGAGAAGGAAGTGTTGGAGTTTGCTGGGATGACCAAAACCAGACTTCTCTGTGATGAGAAGATCTTTCAAAGTCTGGTTATGGACAAACTAGCTGAGGCAAAGAAGAGTGATGGAGGAGAGAAGGAGAAGCCAGAGGAAGTTAAGAGGGAGCAGGAGGGAGGAAAAGAAAAGGAGCAGGAGGAAGTAAAAGTTGTTGAAGGAGGAGAAAAAGAGAAGGAGAAAGAAGAGGAAAATGAGATAGAACAAGGAAAAGGTACTTCACCACAATAAGGTGGTGGTGGAGTAGCTAAGGATGTATCTTTGGCAAGAGATACTGAGGCTCAAAACTTGCCATATGAGAGCTCAGTAGAGGTGTCTACTGAAGTTCCCCCACAATAGCCCTCAGTGGTGACTACGGAGTCAACTGAGGAGTCTGGTAAAGAAGGAGTTGAAAATGAGAAAGAAAAAGAAACTGAGGTAGAAATCACTGATGTTGTGAGGGGAGAAATAAGAGCAATCATTCCTGTAAAGGATGAATTGGCTGAAAAGAAAATAGTTGAAAAAGAAAAAGAGAGTGAGAAAGAAGGTGAGAAGAGAGAGTAGGAGGGAGTTGCAATGGAGGTAGATATGTCAGGTGACTTAGGTTGTGAGAAAGAGGGGGAAAGGACTAACATTGTTTGTCATGCAGGTGTACAAACTGATGAAATTCCCTCAGTCCAGGTCAACCTAACTCCACTGAGAGATGTTGTTCATTCTCTTCAAAATGAAAAGCTTCCTCCTCTACAAGCTCAGCTGAGAGATGTCCAAGAAATAGTTCAAGAGGAAGTAGATGAAATGGTCATCCTCTCAGACCATGTTGATGAGCTGATGGAGTCTACCACCAAATCACTCCAAAACTTGACACTAGAGATTGAAGATTCACAACAGATGGTGTTAGATGTTGTTGAAGGCCAGAGTGTGCTGGTGATAGAGGCCATGAACAAGCGGGAGAAAAAGGAAGAAGAGGCCAGAACTCAGTTCCTGAAAGATCCTGTGGAAAACGTCTCCATTAACCTAAAGTCCTCTGTAGAGGCTTTCTCAGCTGACCTTATTGGGAAGGTTGAAGGGTTATGGAACCAGAAGATGACAGAGTTCAAGGCAAAGCACGAGGAGCTGGGAGCCAAGCTGGGTGAAGTCCTGAAGAAGGCTGCAGAGGACTTCCCTACCCAAGAGAAGACAAACGTTTTGATCGATGAAAAACTGGCTCAATTTGTGCATTTTGGGCAAATAGCTGGGGCAACCTTGGAAAGGCTAGAGGACGAGGTTGACCACTGCTCTACTGAATTGAAAGCCATTGCTCATGATCAGATAAAATTAAACATATATGTTGCTGAGTTTATGATTAATGCCGGAAATGGGGGAAAGAGAGTAAGTGCTAAGGACATGAAGCTGGACCCAAAGAACAAGATGCAGCTGATCCTTGAAACCCCATAATTCGAAAGAGGCCAACAAATCAAGAGCACCTTAAAGAAGGTAGATGCTGAGGCCCAGAAGATTGCTGATGCCAAGAAGGGAAAGGAGGTTCCCTCAGAAGACGTGTCAAGATTCAAAGAAGACCATGAGAAATAGAAGAAGGGGAGAGCTGCTCAGAAGGGGGAAACAACGAAGAGGAAGGCAACTGACGTCCTCTCAGTTGAGGTGGCTAAGAAGACCAGAACTTCAGGAAGGTTGGCTGCAAGGTCAACTAATACAACTGGTTCAGTAGAGGTACTTCCTATTTTAAATCCTGAACCTATCTCTTCTGAAACCCCCAAATCTGCCCCCACTAGAGTTACAGAGCTCACTGAGCTAATCAAAGAAGCTGGAGGCATGAATGAGAGAGCTCAAAAGCTAACTGCTCAACAGCAAGACAGGAGAGACAAGGTTGTTGGGAAAATGGAGACCATTGCTGAGTTGGCTGAAAGAAAGAGGAAGGAGAGGCTAACCACCTTTGATAAGACTACATCAAAGAAATTTAGGAATAGTTATCAAAGGTGGGTTGCAAAGCTGAAGAAAGACAAGATAGCTCCTTCAAAGGCCAAGTTCCCTCACCATGATGCATGGGTGCCCAAGAAACTGAATGATGCATGGGAAACTGCAAAAAGGGAATTTGTGTATTCCTTTTATGTCAGTGGAGAATTGGGAAGGGATAATGCACAAGAAGTATTCAATTCATGGCTATTTGAAGCATACCCAAAACTCTACCCTGAGATCAATGAGGCATGGAATGATAAATTCCCAGATCTTGGTTTGAAGGCTCCCGAGCCAATCACATATTGGCCTCCTCAAGATGCAACTGGAGCAGTTGATAGAGATCGAATTACAGAAGAATGGGTGTCCTTGTGTGAGCATTTAGGTCTCAAAGGACATTCAAAAGAAGTGATGGAGAGGAAAAATGAACTGAAAGTCCGAGTCTTAAAATAATATGGACTTGAACCTTTATTTGAATCCATCTGAAAAGTTAAGTATTTGTACTGGGCATTTGTTTATAAGTCCCAGGTGTTTTTACATTTTGAACTTTTGTTAGTAGACTTCATGTAACTGTACTCATCACATTTTTCATGGAATGAAACTCTACTGCTATTTTTGCCCAAGATAATATCTCATCATCGTTTAGGCTTATGTACTTGAATGCTTTTACTTACAAAAATCCTTAAACATTTATGTCATCTGAAAAACCTCATCTGAAAGAAGATATGTAATAAGATAGGTTCCGGCATAATCAAAAAGGGGGAAATTGTATAGACTTAAGTTTTGATTAAGATGCAAAAATATTCCTCCTAAGTTATTTGTAAGTAAAATTATTCAGTAGAGTTAGAATTTTAGATAGTCAGTTCAAATGTTAAGGAACTGAAGTGCAGTTAGTAAATTCTGGAGTGTATTGAAGAATGAAGTCCGCTGAAGACGAAGTCCGCTGAAGACAAAGTAATCTGAGGAAGTAGTCTAAGTCTTGAATGTTTTCTAAGTGAATTCTCACTGAGACTAAAACCATCAGGAGAGGACCTAGGTCCACTGATGTGAACTAACAAAGCACATTCAATGCTAAACACATCAAAAGCTGTTAGTTAATCTGGTTGGAACAAGGCAACATGAATTTCAGTGAAGCTTACAATAAATGAAGGAATAAGAAGGTTCTCTCAGACGAGTTCCACCTTAAAGCAAGACAGGATTCTGAGCAAGCAGACTGAATGGCCCAATGAGAAGATGACACGTAAGTGTACTCTACTGACAGCCGACCTATCCCAGACTGACATGTACCAAAAGTCTTTCCCTAGCTTTCCCCAGAAAGTTGGTGAATAGGCATGGTCTTTCAGTCGTTTCCTGACAAGACTTAAAGCTTCAAATAGAGTCGTTTGAACCAATCAGATATAAGAAAACTTACTTGAGAAGATTCAAATCCAACGGGAAGATTTTCAAGGAAGCCTATAAATACAGAAGGACATGCCTATTTCTAAACACGGGAAACTCACAAGATCAAAGCTACATTCATAACTATCTAGAAGCACTCGAAATTACCTTTGTTTCCCAAGTGTTTCACATTTATAGAGAGCATAACAAGCCTTCTGTAACCAATCTTAAAAGCTATATCCGAACCTTAGAAAGAGATAATCCATCCTAAGCCTTGAGCTAAACAGTAAGGATTATCTCACATCAATTGGAACCAAAACCCTACTCAAAACCCTACTCAGTTGTTAGGTTGAGAGCTAGCGATAAGTGGTGTTAGTAAGCTGATTGTTTGTATCAGTCTGAAAGCTGGTTTGTTTTGGGAACTAGGACCTGGAATTATCCTAGTGATCAATCATCCTAAGAGAGGATTAATTGATCAGTGCACTTTGGCACTATAACACAAGGAATTCCAAGTGAAAGGAATTCTCCTGTTTAATCAGGACAGTGGACGTAGGAGATTCATCTCTAAACCACTTTATATCTTGCGTACTTACTTTCTGCGATTTCCTAAGTGTGTGTTATTCACTCAAAGTTTATCAAGTAAAACGAGTTTTCTAAAGGATTCACTAATCCGCATTTGAAAGCTAATTAGATAGTAGTTCAGCTGAAAGTCTTGAGCTTTCAGTGGAGGTATTATCTCAGTAAGCTTTCACAAGTAATTCTCAGCAGACCTAAAGTTCACTGACGAGTTACTATATGAAGTAACCTGATAAGTTTTTAAGAAGTTTAAATTTGTAACCTCAGGTGTATTCCCCCCCCCCCCCCCCCCCCCCCCTCATACACCTGTTTACTCGTTTCGGGACCAACACACCCAAAGACTCTCAGATGTGATATATTGAGCTCATATACAAAAGCTAATTACAGGGGAGAAAAATTATTATTACTTGTTGGTCGAATTCTCACAAATGTTACTGCATGTAATATAGCATGTCCCCATTCATACAAAGAAAGTTTTGACTTCATTAACAATGGTCAAGAAATTAATTGTAATCTTTTGATAAATGATTCAACTAGACCATTTTATGTATGAACATGAGCTACATGATGTTCAACACTTATCCAATTGACATGCAATAATCATAGAAAATATGTGATGAATATTCACCAGCATTGTCTAGACGATTTTTCTTAATTGGATGATTTGGAAATTATGCTCGTAACTTAATTATTTGAGCAAGCAATCTCGCAAATGCCAGGTTGCGAGATGATAGTAAACATACATGTGACCATCTTGTATATGCATCAATTAGCACCATAAAATATCGAAATGGTCCACATGGTGGATCTACATGCCCACATATATCTCCTTGAATTCGTTCTAAAATTAAGGGGATTCAATCCCAACTTTAGTTGGTGAATGTCTCACAATTAAATTTTCTATGTGAGCAAGCAACACATGATAATTAATTGGAATTTAACATCTTTATATTTTTCAATGGATGACCATATGAATTTTTAATTATTCGTCTCATCATAATGGAACCAGGATGTCCAAGATGATCTTGCCAAACCATATAATTTTTGGGGGTAATAGACTTCTGATCTATTAGGTGATATATTTCAGTTGTATTTATTTTCGTATAATATAGGCCAGAAGAGAGTAAATACAACTTTTATAACACACATTCCTTTCCAAAAACTATTTGTGTTTATCAATAGACATTCATTGTTTTTCTTATTTAAAGTCTCGACATGATACCCATTTCTGCGGATATCTTTAAAACTTAATAAAAAAATTCGAGACTTGGGAGACAATTGTGCATTATTTATAACAAGTTTAGTCCCTTTAGGGAGAGAAATTGTGGCTCTTCCGGAGTCATCAATCAAATTTGCACTACCACTTATGGTATTAACATTTGTCTCCTCCTTTTACAAATGAGAAAAATATTTTTTATTTTGAAGTATAGTGTGTGTAGTAGCACAATCAATTAGACAAATATCACCATCACAATTTATTCCCAAATGTTTGGCATCCATGCTTCTTCATAAAAAGTAGAAAAATAAAACATAAATTAGAAATTAAAATTAAGAAAAAATGCAAATATATAAATATTTTATTTATCATGAAAATACATATATCATATGATTAGTTAACATCATTAAAGAAATCGGATACATCAAGATGAGCTATAACAACATCATCACCATTAAAGCAACATTATCATCCACAAAATTTGTTTCAACATTTTTTCCTTTATTTTTCAAAGAGGCTTAATAAAGCTCAACAAGATGATCCGTTGTTCGACATATGCGGACCAATGGCCTTCTATTCCACACCGATGACAATATTCCTCATATTTCTTCTTTTCTCCATTATCTCTCTTCCGGGAGACAATTTGCTTTTTGTCACGATCACTGTTGTTATTATGTGGAGTAAATCTCCTACGACCACGATCACGAAAATGGCCACGTCCTCGACTTCCACCACGTCCACGTCCATGATCACGTCCATAATTTTGAGATTGGATCGCATTCGCTTCAAGGAATGGACTAGAACCAGTGGGTCAGGACTCATGATTTGTCAATAATAATCATTATATTGTTCAGCCAAAATAATTAATTAATTCAGAATATTTTTTAAATTCATTTTCTCGATATTATTGCTGCAGAAGCAAATTCGAGACATGAAAAGTCGAGAATATCTTCTCAAGCATATCATTATCAGTTATTGTTTCTCTACATAACTTTAATTGAGAAGTAATTTGGAACATAGCCGAATTATATTCATTAACAGTGTTAAAGTCGTGTAGACGAAGGTGGAGCCAATCATACCGGGCTTTTGGAAGGACGACCATCTTCAGGTGGTCGTATCTTACTTTTAAATCTTTCCACAAAACTAGTGGATCTTTCACAGTTAAATATTCATTCTTTAATCCTTAATCCAAATGAATACAAAGGAAAATCATTGCTTTTGCACGGTCTTGATTTGATGCATTATTATTATCAACAATAGTTTCTCCAAGGCCTCTTGCCTCAAGATGATTTTCAACATCTATAATCCACGATAAATAATTTTTTTCCGGTGATATCCAGAGTTGCAAGTTCTAACTTTGTGAGGTTAGCCATAATGGAAGAACAAATTTACAAAAAAAAAATGTATTACCTCAAGAATTGTGTATGATACTTGAACTTGCCCAAACATCTTCAATTAAGCTCAAGGTAAAGATTTGTGTTGATAACTTGTTATAAAACTAATATGAATATGGAATACTATAGAAAATGTAAAGTAAAGAGAGAACAATATGTAGGGAGAATTATTTGTATTCAACTTATTGGTGTTGTACAATGAAGGTGTCATGCCCCTATTTATAGGGGACTCATGCATGAATATACATAATGACAATTTACTAGGACATTAAGATAATCCTATATCATTGCTCTTGTAACCTCCATGGACATGTAACTCCCATCATAATATCTTGTAACCTCTAGGACATTCAAATTGTTTCATAACAGTATACATTTATTAAGAAAAAGAAAAATGGTGTGGACCCATAGCCCGGGCCCAGGGATTAAATGACACTCCCTCCATTTTGTGATTACTTTAACACTTGCCTTATTTGAACGTCGCACAATTGCTTTCACATCCAAAAAAGAGGAAATGACTCTCTCTCACAAAAGTCAATAATATATTAAAATTATCATTATTTTATTCAACCCTACATTCACATGCTCATTTTTTGCTTAAAAAATATGCAATTTCTATATGTGAAAGTAAAAGTGGGACGGAGAGAGTATTCAAAAAGGGAAAATTTGACCCTACTAAAAATCTCATGCCATAAGTAAGAACCGCTAATGAGGAGAAATAGAGCACTACAGACTACGTGGAGCTCAATAGGAAAAATCTAGAGCCTTCGAAGTGGGTTAGGCCCGTTGGGCCGACCTGGCCCGCCATACTTAAATAAGGGTTGGGTTAAGAATTTCTTAGCCCGTTTGAAAGCTAGCCTAAATGGGTTGTGGCCTGTCTGGGCCGCGGGCTTTGGCGGGTCAACGCGCCTCCAATTTTTTTTTTCTTTTAAATATTTTATTTTTATTTTTTGTACATTGTTAACCATTATAGTGTCGTTTTATGACTATTTTGTAACATTTATTTTCATAGATGATAAATTTAAATTGTAGGAGTTTGTTTTTATGAATTCTTTTGGTTAATATATTATGAGCTTCAATTCGTATAAAAAAATTTTTATTAATGAATAATGAACTTTATCTTTAAGATAAATTTTGTCTTAATATTTTTATAATTATAGTTATCAAGATAAATTATATGATTACATTTGATTTTGTTGAATTTTATGTATTAGAGCTTTTAAATTACATTTTTAAAATTTTATAAAATAAATAATATATTTAAAAAATTAAAAGTGGATCTGCCCGTCAGAACCTGTGGCCCGCCAATATGTAGATTGGGTTGGGAGTTTTGCAACTCGTCCCCCATCACCCTAATAAATGACGGGCATTTGTAGGTTTTGGCTCGCTCCGCCGACCTATTTTGACAGCTCTAGAAAAACCAGATACAAGACTTGTATATAAAAAAAAAAGTGGTCCAACACCGAGTCAAACCCCAAATACAATCTAAAAAACAGGCCCATAAATAAATTATCCAGAAAAAAAAATCCCTTATTATACTAATAGGGAGTTTCTTTTGCTGATGTGTCGATTTTTGGTGCATTTTGTTTATGTGCGACTTTTGATGTATTTCACTTATGTGTCAAGTCTTACGTGGTATGATTGTGTGTCATTTTATCCTATGTGTCATTCATGTGGCATTGTGATCTTTTATAAGAAGAAGTCTAATAAGAAAAAAATGGTTTTAGTTGGGATTGAACCAATGAACTCATGAGAATTTTGTATTATGTTTACCAATTAAATTAACTATGAATCGTTGTAAAATTTGAATATTTATTATATACACCCTCCGATTCAAAATGTTTGATGTTTTAGGATTTGTTGTGAGAATTAAGAAGTGGTATATAGTGACTATTATACCCTTATGATATATTAATTGAAAAAGAGATTTATGGAAGGTCAAGTAGTTTATTTATGGTGTAACATTATTAAAAGGTAAGAAAAAAAATATGAGTGATATTTTAGGGGGATTTAAATAGGGGCATAATAGGAAAATAAAGTGCAAAAAACCCTAAAACATCAAATATTTTGAAACAAAAAAAACACCCTAAAACATCAAACATTTTGAATCGGAGGGAGTATATAACTTGAGTTAAAAATAGGGATTATATATTTATAAGTCCAGTAACTTAGCCCAAATTTGAATTTGGTCCACAACAAATACACATTTTGAAAATGGTCCCGTAAGTTTAGATTTTTTTTTAAATCGGTCCTTTGACCTGATATAGCAGGTTGCACATCCGCTAATTGCCACATGAATATTAACCTTCGTTTTTTTCCAGTGCCACATCATATATATATATATATATATATATATATATATATATATATATATATTTAATATATTTTTATTTAATAGGCTCAATTATTTTGGCAGGTCTCAAGTCGGGTCGGGTTAAAATGGCCGGACATCACATAATTAAATTTGGGCATTTAAGAACACTGTTCATCTTCTCCATTAAAATCCCAGAACACACGCAGACACATCTGTTCATCTTCTCCAAAATTCCTCAGATTATATATTGTTCAAATCCCAAATAAAAAAAGCTCTTCTCCAATGGTAGCAGATCATACCCACATCATATGTATAACTTTTGAGGCGGTTCATCTCCTACATCAATATTCATCTTCTCCGACACAAAACTGTATTGCAAAAATTAAATTGAAATATGAAATTGAGCACTGAACTTAGAATCTCTAACCCTGAAACCAAATGAAATTACTGTATCTGAAAGTTATTTTATTATTATTTTAATAATAATATTATCCACATACGAAGTGGATAAGAGGGAGGGAAGTTACGGGACTTCCAATCCCATATATATGAGAAGGAGAGATAAAGATAAGGAGGGTGTAATTCATTTTATCTCTCTCTCCTGGAAAAATATATTTCTCTCCTGATACGCAGTAAAGAAGAATTCTCTGACAGAATTCTTCATCATACACAAATATATATATCATACATGTACTCAATACTAAAGGGCATTTATATTGTGGAATACGAATCAATTTATGAATTAATTTCATGTAATTGAGTTCTGACAACGAGGATCACAGTACGTATGTAGAATCCAACCAGGCTCGAATTCCTTCCGCTGTAATTACGAGGTTGGTCATTCCAACTTCCTTATTTATGATTATCGAAATCCAACATTGGTATCAGAGCCAATGCGTTGGGTTCTCGTATATGAAAAACTTGTATGAGTACTGTATTTCTCAATTTCTTGGATTTTTTCAAACGGTGGAATTTGACTATGAAATTTTTACTGTATGTAGCATATTTTATGATATGGATGTCTGCAAAGTTTCGAATTTTTTGGTCAAGCCGTTTGTGAGAATTAAATCGGTCTTTGAGAAAATACAGTAACTTTGACTGTAAATTACGAACTTTATATAATGAGTCGTGATGATTTCTTGTTACTTGATTAAAGTATATTGAAATAGGATTCCATTGATATAAAGTTCGTGATTTTTGGTCAAGTATTGAGTGAGATATGATTTTTGTAAGTTTCGTTGATTTTCTGGAATTTTTTTTAAAGAACAGAAATTTAGATCCGATTTTTCGAAACCAAATTAAACAAATTGGATTTTGTTCTAGTTACTGGATGAATCTACGTCTCATAAGGATTCCATCCATATATTGTTTGTAAATTTTGGATGAGAAACGAGTAAGATATGAATTTTCAAAGTTTTTCTACGAATTGAGGTGTTTTTGTAAAGTTTCAGAAACTTTATGGGCTTGTATTTGAGAATTGGATATTTTCAAAGGGGCAAAATGTATTTTTCAAAAATTTTGTGGTTGACCCGGTCAATAACGGTCAAACCAGACCGGACCGGACCAAACTGGACCGAACCGGATAAGGCCAAACCGGACCGAACCGGACCGAACCAGACCAGACCGGACCAGACCAGACCGGTGCGGCGGTGGTCGGTGGCGGCTGTCCTGTTTTTTAAGCTATGCGCTAATGCAATCTTGTTTTGGCTCGTTTGAGCTCATTTTAACTCCGTTTTTAGTGCCGAAAATTCCTATGCGCTCGTTTTTCAGTGTAGAATCTTAATATGCAGAGTAAGGAAGCATTTAAACTAAGGAATTTTTAATGTTTGTTTATCAATTCGGATGAGAACTATAATTAAATTGTTGCACTTGTGAAATTAGCTGGTTACACTTAGAAATCAATTTTTTGTGTATTTATGAGCTTTGAATTCATGAGTTGATTTTTTTTATGTTCGAATGGTTGCTCATTTTATTGATATTTGTCGAATAAGAAGTTCGATCGTATTTCTGTATGTTAAAATCCTTGTGTAGATTCCTCATTTACATAACATAATAGTATTTGAACATAGCATATTTGAATACTAATTTATGTAAAGAAAGTGGGAGCCAATGGTTAGACTTGAATTCACTTGTGAATTTGCTTGATACGCTTTTGGAAATTTGATTTCTTAAGCGTGAAAGAGAGCTGAGATTCATGTGTTAAAGTTTAACTGACATTATCATGATTTGTTAGCTGCTCATTTTTTTTAGGTGTGTTGATGATGGAGATAGATGCTACACATGACCAGAGGGCTGGAGACGAGTTACTCCATAAGTTCTTAAATTATAAGATGAAGCCCGAACATAACTTGAGAGATCACCATCTAGTCCTAGCTGAACTTTTTTTTCAATTGTTTTCCCTGATGAGCAAAAAAGTCATCCCGCTTTATAAGTTGAATGAGATTAAGAGTCCGAAAACCTGGGCTAAAACCCTTCCTCCTTACTTGGAAGATGTCTATTGGAAGAAGTGGTTGGACTTAGAGAAAAAGGCTCCAGGTTGCAAGATTATGAATGCAATCACCATTGATTCAGTGGCGGATGATAGTGGGAAATCGCTTAGATCAGCATGCTTGAGGATGGGAGGCATTCGTCGATCTGATTTTCTTAGACTGAAAGGTCGAAATAAAAATTAGATGAAGAATCCTCACTTGGATCCTTTAGCACATGTGATCTATTGTGCAGGAACTAGAGCACCTGACATAGATCGGCATGATAAATTGATTGAAAAGTTACAGTTTCTAGGAACTCCTTTCTCTTAAGTTGTTAAAAGAAATACTAATTGAATCTTTGAAAATTGATTATTAGTTTTTCCTATTTTTCGTATTAATCATGACTTTAAGTGGTTGTGATTAATTTATTTTTGAAATTGCATGTTTATTCATGTAGTTTAGTGGTAGTTCTAAGCTATTTGAATTGTTTTAAATACTTGAACTATGTTGTTTTGTGTTTTGGAGCTGAATCTGTTTAATGAGGATACATTATGCGATTGATGATTAATAACTTTAAGTTATTTTTCGATGTCAACTTTTGTATCAAATTTTATAGATGTCAGTTAGCTTAACATGGAACAAGATAATACATAAATGAACGTTAACTTTTGGAATCTTTGATGTTATAAACCTGACAATGACTTCAACAACGATCATCGCTGAATTAAACCAAAATAAAAATAAAAGGTGATAGTAATAACACGTAGCGTCGTATGATATAATACATGTTCTTAGAGAACATGATGTGTTAGACACTATTAACCATGATGAAAAGTATTCTGAAACAGAGATAATACTCAAAATAAAAACAATCTCGACGGTTACCAGGCTTGAAATATTGTAACTTCCATAGCTAGTGAAATATTGGTATTTTTTGTCAATGATGATATATTCCATGATTGTGAATTGCATCATACCACCTATAATATCTGGGAATATTTAAAAGGAAAGTATGGTGACATTTCGTTTATGAGAAATATCGAATTCAGGATCTGATCCATTCACTTCCTAATAGTAGGGAACACTTAAGAGTCAACATGACTCTTGGTGAAAAAGTTGAAACTTTCACTCATACAGCTCATAACGTTGAGCAAAAAGACGAAGAATTTGAAACTTCAAAGTCTTTATTAAGTGTTCACGTTATATTTATTAGTTCTATAAGAGCTTCGGGCTCTGAATATAAAAGAAAATGGAAGGAAGGTGAAAATGATAAGCAGTCTCTAACTGGGAGAATTGCTATCAATCTTGATGTCAATCTTAATGCTAGGAAGATTAAAGAAAAATGCTAGACTGAAAATGGATAAGAGAGAAAATGACGTGTTTCAGTTGAAAAGAGCATGATCATTTTTTTTCTTGAATGTACTAAGTTCAGGAGGGACAAAGTAGTTCATTCCATTTTTTGTTTCAAGCACAGTCATCTTTAGTAATGTGTTCATAACTGAATCTTGTCCTTGTGGATTATAGATTCAGAAATAGTAAATCATTGACTAAAGACTGTTGAGCATTAAGACGAGATGCAATTAAAGGAACTAAGCTCGAGTGAAGTCTTGGGACTTGTAAACTTGAGATTGACAATGGTCAATGTTTTATATCGCATAGTCTTTTGTTTGCTCAAGAGATCACTCAGGATCTCACCACTGTATCGGATCTTCCATAGCTGGGATATGATTAACTTTTTTCTGTGAGACATGGTTATGATTAGTATGTGACGACACCATGTTGGCTTCACACGCAGTTCACCAGCGAGTGAATGGTGGCGCGTGGTGCATGTGTAACATAATTGATGGTATTAGACTTATTTTTCCATGTTTTTTAAATGGTTATGGACTATAAGTGAGCAATTGTTTTAGTTATATGAAGTAAGTTCATGTAGACTAAATGTCTGCTCCTCTAGCAATGCTTATGTAGACGATAACATTTTGACTTGCTAGATTAGGTCATGTTGTGCAAGATATGGTGAACTGACTTATGATAGAAGGATTATGATGTCTGTTCTTTAAAAGTCAAGTTGTCAAAATTGTGGAATATCTTGCTCATAAGTGACTAGAAAACCATTATAAAACAGTTATTGTAGATTCTTTATTGCAATTATTTCATTCTGATAAATGTGATTCTATGAATGTCGATGAGAAAAAATATAGAACTTATTGTTTCTTCATTACCTTTGTCGATAATTTTTCACGTTTTTGATATGTATGTCTTTAAATTCACATAAGTCCAAGACATTGGTTTGTTTTTTGGACACCACCTAAATGAGATGTGAATGGAAGACATAACTTTAAAGGTTTTAAGAACCTATAGAGCACGTGAATATTTATCCAAAGAAAATAACCTTGGGATCTTGGGATCAACAACTTGTGTACATGACTACGCGAGTTAGTACTAAGAGTTGGGTCCAATGATAAATGTGTCTTCATAAGATGCTTCGTTAAATCCAAAGGTTACGTGATGATTGAGTTGAAAATAGTACATTAGATAGAATCACATGATATCAATTTTCTTGGAAATTGAATTTTCTAGTAAGGGCAACATTATTTGGATGTTAAACCACTGTGAGATTAGAATAATCACTCTATCAGATCCAAGTGGGAGTGATTTAATGTGATTTTTAATAGATGCTTACCCATTAAAGATCAGATGGATCTTGATGAGAGTAATTATCTAGAGGAGATATCATCTACAAAATTTCACAGCATTTTAATCTCTTCAAATACTAGGAAACATGTGCTTGAGAAACATCATGATCTCCAGAAATTATGATAAATCTTTAGGGAATAAGAAACCTACAGACATTTGTGAGGTTATATCTTGTTCTAGTAAAAGATTGATGAAATAAAGCAGTAGAAGAAGTTATAGAGATGATGAAATCAAATCAAGTTTGGAAACTTGTAGTTTTTTCATCGAGACACAAAATAGTTGAGAATGTGAATTCTCAAAAAGTCAAAGATAGATCTCTTGAGGTGACCAAGTTCACATGATAGAAAAGATTATACTCTAAAAGGGGATGTATAAATTTTTCTGTATAATGTGAGTTGTACCTCGATTCGTCACAACTCTAGCTAAAGTAAATTATGATTTTGAATTACATAAAGATGGACGTTGAACATTGCATTTTCTCAATGGAGAGTTAGAAGAAGAAATCTATGTGTAAAGCAGTAGGATTCTTTCTTCAAGGAGGATAATGTTTGTAAATTGAGGAAGTCAATTTACGGAATTAAACAATCCTCAAAGACAGTGGAACTGAGACTTTATAAATAATTGTCTCATTAACTTTGTTATAATAAAAAAAGGCCACTGTATTTATGTTGAACGGTCCAAGGCATTTTTTTTTTTTTTTTGTAATTCTATCACTAGTTGATGATACATTGGCTGGAATTTTTAACAATGAGTATGTTTCTTGGTTAAAAGATTCATTGAATTCATTTAAGGAAGTTACTTGAGTTGTCTCAAGAGACATACATAAAGAGTCTTCTAAGAATGATTCAGAATGAACTTTGAGAACAAGTAGATACTCATATTAATCAAGGGCGAGTCATTGAACTATGATTAGTGTCTGAGAACTCTAAATATGAAATGTTTAATACCACATAAAAAAAATGAAATTGGATGTCTGATGTTTGCTAAATTGTGCTTGCATCGAGACAGTTGTTGAGTTATTTGTCTTGGTTAGCAGATATAAATTAATCTGGGAAAACACATTGAAGATAGTGTGAGAGATTTTGAGATATCTGAAGGGTACTGCATATTATTATCTCGAGGAGATAATCTAGAATTAGAAGAATATACAGACAACAATTGGAATTGTAATTTAGATGGATATAAATAAAATTTCAATTATGACTTCTTGCTTAAATGAGAAGCAATCTTAAGACATACCATGAACTAGATCTGTATAGCATTGTCCACTAAGGAAGCTGAGTTTGTGGCATGTGCATTTGCAGTCCAATATGTAGTTTGGTTGAAAAATTTCTGGATATCCTAGGAAATAGTAAGCACTTCAAACGAAGCTGCGATGATTCATTTTGGAATCAAACAGTCGAGTGGGAGTTGTAGTGATTCATTGTGGAATTGAACACTTCAGTGGGAGCTGTAATTGTTCATTATGGAAATATACACTCCAGGGGGAGTTGTTTCAATTCATTGTGATAACCAAACAGCTAAAGCTTACTCTGAGTATTTCAAGTATCACGGAAACCAAATGTCTTAATATAAAGTTTGACTTTGTAAGGATGTTACAAAGTAGAAACAAATATTTTCTAAAAGATTCTCTACCCGTTTAATGTTAGCAAATCCACTTGACAACACTTCCCAAGAGATGTTTAGGACATCTATGGTTAAAGTTCTTGCATGGATTTGAACATAGTACGATGTAGATGTTAATGTTCCTGAAAAGTTTATGTATTGTGAATTATATGAAAAGTTCATATAATAGTATGTCAACAAGTAAAGATTAGCTCTCTCATACGAGTAATCGCCTCTTACATCTGAGTATGTAAAGAGATGAGATTATTTGAAAGATAATCGTAATAGATTTTACCACAAATCTATTTGACTTGTTACAAAGCTAAATCAGTGGATTCCTTGACGAAAGTGGGAGGAAATCCAAGTTAAGTGTCGAGGATACACTTGAACTGTGATTTACACGATGTTAGAAAAAATGACTTTTATGACATACGCTTCCATTCTTGGAAGTTTAGACATCGTGATATGTGTTTCATACCACATGTGCAAAGTTGACCATAAGAAAATAAGAAAGATATCCCTATTTTCTCATTGTATGAGGCCTTGAGGTTTGGATAAGCCTCTTATAAGTACCCTTAAGACTTTCTACAATATTTCTAAGTCTTCACTTTAGTGTTGCTACTTTAGCATGTTACCAATAGCTATAAATTATAATGGCGATACGGTGCATGTCTAGGAAAGCAGCTATAGTGGGAGTCTATAGACATTTTGTGTGAAAGGAAGGACATCTTTATTAACACATTCTATTGTGTTCATTGACCGGTCAATCGAGTTGAGAACTTGATTATGAACAAATAGATTCGATAAAGGTTGAATATGCTCTAATATTTTCAGGGGATTGAAAGAGATATGTCAACTTGTGTTAATCGACAAGAGTTCTGGGGTATAACGAGAATTGAATTCTTCATATAAATCTGGTTGAGTTGCTATATATCCTTAACAAGTGTATAGCAAGAAAACTCATATTCTCGAGGGTCACACGATATATTTGCATGTATGAATAAGTAATATGTGATGGTATAAATGTGTGAAGTGAACGAGTGTGAGGCTCGAACTTCATATGTGAGTGGGAGATGAAAGTTATATTATTATTATTTTAATAATAATATTATCCACATATGAAGTGGATAAGAGGGAGGGAAGTTACGGGACTTCCAATCCCATATATATGAGAAGGAGAGATAAAGATAAGGAGGGTGTAATTCATTTTATCTCTCTCTCCCGGAAAAATATATTTATCTCCTGATACGCATTAAAGAAGAATTCTCTGACATAATTCTTCATCATACACAAACATATATATCATACATGTAATCAATACTAAAGGGCATTTATATTGTGGAATACGAATCAATTCATGAATTAATTTCATGTAATTGAGTTCTGACAACGAGGATCACAGTACGTATGTAGAATCCAACCAGGCTCGAATTCCTTCCGCTGTAATTACGATGTTGGTCGTTCCAACTTCCTTATTTATGATTATCGAAATCCAACAGTATCCAAATCCTAAATTCCCCACGCCCAAAACAAATGGGGGAATCAAACACTCCAATTAAATAGATCAAATAACGTTACATTTTCCACCTTCCATTCTTTTGTATATCCTTCATCTCTACATAATATATATATATGAAAAAGGTGAAAACTATTGGAATTGCAGTTTGGATGCCATACCGTTAATTCATTTTCAATCTCCGCCGTCACTGCCCTCTCTCTCTCTCTCTCTCTCCCACTCTCTCACTTTTAACATCGTCGCTCCCCTTCTCTATCTCCTCGTCGACCTGTCTCTCCAGATGCCGCCGCTCAAACTCCACCTTTGGGATGAGCGATTGTTCGGGATTCATGGGTTTATTGTCGGCGGTCTCAAATCCGAGTTCCGCCGTCTAGCGCCTCAACCGATTCAATGCTAATTCGAGGGCATATTTTTCACGATTCAGTTCTGTTGACCTTCGATGTATGAAAATATTTTTTTGGAGAAAATGAAAGATGAACTATTCAGTTCTGTTGACCTTCAATTGTATCCATGTTATGGTTGATGTATTATATATATATATATATATATATATAAATATGCGTTTAGTATTTTTTTTATTTTTATTACAATTTGGCCTGCTTTGTTGGGGCAGAATAATGAATTTTGGAGAAGAGCTTTTGTGATTTGGGATTTGAACAATGTGTGTGTATATGATCTGGGGAATTTTTGAGATGATGAACTGATGAATGATATATGTGTGTGTTCTGGGATTCAAATGGAGAAGATGAACAGTGTTTTCAAATGCCCAAGTTTGATTATATTATGTCCGACCCGTTTTAACTCGACCCGACTTGAGACCCACCAAAATAATTGAGCCTATTAAATAAAAATATATTAAAATAAATGATGTGGCACTAAAAAAAACAAAAGTTAATATCCATGTGGCAAATTACTGGCTGTGCAACCTGCTATATCAGGTCAAAGGACCGATTTAAAAAAAAATCTAAACTTATGGGACCATTTTCAAAACATGTATTCGTTGTGGACCAAATTCAAAATTGGGCTAAGTTACTGGACTTATAAATATATAATCCCTTAAAAATATACTCCCTCCGTCCCAACATTTTTTGCACACAAAAATGGGCACATATATTAAGAAAAAATTATCTTTTGAGTAAAGTAGTGACATATGGGTAAATATGTGTATATTATTGTGAGTGTGCACGCAAATCAATATTTTTTTTAGAGTGTGCAAATAATCTTGGGACGGACGAAAAAGGAAAGTGTGCAAATAATGGTGGGACGGAGGGAGTATATATCTTTATTCTAAATGTGAAAATATTTATTGATGTTTGGTAGTGTTTAATAAAAATATCATATTATACTAATAGAGAGTTTGACATGCTTATGTGTCGTTTTTAGGTTAATTTTGCCTATGTGTTGTCCTGAGGTTAATTTCGTCTATGTGTCGAATGCTTACGTGTCATCTATTTTGTTTATGTGTCACTTATATGTCATCTATGTGGCCTTATATAATAAGGAATCTAATAATAATAAAAAAATGGGCATGCAAATGGATTTGAACCCTACACCTCATGAACATTTGTTATGATGTTTACCAATTTAGTCATAATATTGATTTTTTATTGTATAATATAATTATATTATTTAAGTATATATAATACATATGTAATTAAAATTCAGCATATAGTATGTGTGTGTATTAATATAGATTGAATTAATATTGTAATAATGTGTTAATAAAATATAAAAAAAATAAATTAATTTTATGAACAAAATGCGGGGTACTGACCTAGTAATGGAATAAAAGAACTCCTGATAAAATGAGGTCCAATTAAGCTATTAATTGTCTTGACATGGTGGCATGATAATCAAAATTGACATTAATAAAGCGTTTGATACTATTTGGTGGGATTTTCTTATACATATATCTTTTTTCCTAACAAAAGCATTCATAAAAATTTTATTGAGCAGAACAATAGCAAATACTAATGAGAAGACCATTCACAGTGGGCGGAGATTCATCCCAATAATTAGGGCTATGAAACGATCTAGCAGCTCTAACAAGACGATGAGCCAAAATATTGGTATGTCTACGAACAAACGAAATACCTATAATTTGGAAAATTGGCCATCATACGTTTGCAATCTCTAATATAGTCCCCGAACGTGGTATCATCGACGAGATGAGACTCTATCGCTCCAGTGATAACCTGCAATAAATTTCTTAGATCACTTTTGTATATCCCGTTCCCATAAGCCAAGAGAGTGCTTCGTGTAAACCCATCACTTCCCCTTCTTTAGGGCTCACTCGCCCTGCTTTAACTAATCCAATAATACAGTAGGATAAATAAGGGGTCGAACCCATTAAGAATAGTGTAATTCAATTGAATAAATAGTGTATGAAGACAATTATGTGGGGGAGGGGTGGTTTGGATTATTGTTTCTAAAACTTCTAAAATCATGCAAGAAAATAATAATAATCCCTCTGAATAATTCTCCACTCAATTAAAAACTCACAATATCTTTGACTCTACTCGAATCTTGCCCCTATACCAGTGGTATGACCAAACTAATTCGAATTGTTTAATAAGTTTAATTAATCAGAAGGTACAACCCTCAATTAACCAATTCCAATGAATAACTCCAAAACATATTTCGAGATTCAATTCATAAAACGCATTAACACACCAAAACAATAGTGCAAACTAGATTATAAAAGCGGAATGTCCGAATCATACAACCTAGGTGATATGCCCTAATTGCTACTATGTGTTGATAGGCGAACATCAATCCCGAGGTGTGAACCAAGATTAAGCACTTTAATAGACAATCAAGAATGGAGTGCGTCGATCAATCTGGGGAGTGTATAAGGCGACGAGCAACTACTTCGACGAATAACTTATAGGCGAACACGTTTTAAGATCCGAGACCAGACTTGACCATTTAACCAAGTCGCAGGTGACGAACAACCTTGACAAAAAGAGATGTTTGAAGACGAATAAGGAACTAAGATTCCAAAGCTCATCTCAACACGAAGTCCAAGCGAACAACTACCAAGCCGCATCCACAAACGGCGAATAACTTTTGTTGAAAGACCATGCTAGATCAATTAAGCCGACTTGGACGAACAACAATGAAGTCCGAGATAAAACCAAAGAAGACTTTGTAACTAAGATTCAGTTTAGATAAGGTCAAACAAAGTCAAAGGACACTTGTCAATCATGCAAGCTAGGAAGTCCAAGAGTTTTGGACACCTCCTACTTGCTAGCCTCTATAAATAGTTGTTCTCCAGCTGAGAAATACAAGTTCAAATTCACAAATAATTCTCAAAACACACACAAACACACCTAAACGTACACATACACGAGATAAATACGATTTCAACTTTCGTATCTACGATTTCATAACCCAAATCTTCGATTTACCATTTACGGTGGTAATCAATCACACGTAATTGATTGGTGGTCTTAAACCGAACTAAAACAGTCACTAATCCATCCTATTAAATTTGATCACCAACACTATGATCACACACTTATAATAATTACGGATTATATCATGTAATCTAGTTAGAAATAATTAACAAATAAATTTGAATATATCTATTAAAACATGCATAGCATAATATCAAATAACTTAGAAATCAAGATAGAATAAGAAAAATCATAGATAATTAAGAAGTCTCAAATCATCCATAGTTTCGCATCTTCTCGATTTAGAATACTAAAAACAGAAAATTAAATTATTTTAAAATATCTAGGGTAAAAGAGAATTGAGAGGTGTTAAAAAATTAAAGACGAAAGGGTATTTATAAAGCCAAATTCTAGGGTGCATCCAAATGCATAGCATGCACTTGGATTTTAAACTCAATTTTGACTTTAATTTTGATTTATTCAAAATACACACAAACACACCGAATTGTGTGTTTTCTTGCAGTTGGGGTATTACTGATGTCTTCTTGGGGTATTACTGATATCTTCTTGAGATATTACTAATTGTTTGTATTGTTGATTTTTGCTTGAAGTATTTTTTTTTTTTAAATTTAAGTGCATATCATGCACTCAAGTGCACACTAGAACCACTCATTTAAAAATATAGAAAACCCTGAATGAATGAATTGAGCCTTGAATCTCTTCCAAGGATATGTTCTAGAATCTTCAAAATAAATTTGGAAAAATAAATCTGATCTTCCCAAAAGAGATGATCTAGCAGCCTAAACTTGTTTCTTGTTGTCTAAGAAAGAATATGGATCTATTCCTCAATCCTTTTTCCCAATTAATGAAGTATCACGTCAATGCACAATGGGCTGGCTATTGTAAGAGTAAATGGGCCATCTTTATTTGTTGTAAATGGGCTGCTGAAAATGGGCCAAAAATTGCAGATGTCTTTGATGTGTTACGCACTAATTTTATTTGATAAAAACTTGTATGAGACCGCCTCATGACATGAGATCACACACATTATCACCTACCCTTACCAAAGTGTTAATGAGTTAATGCCCCTAATTACACTCATCATTCTCATTGTATCATTACTTGAGACGGTCTCATACAAGACCTACTCATTTTATTTTGTCCATAACTTGAAATTTGGAACTCTGATTAACTTGATTATTTTTTGTTAAGACCTTTTTCTTCGAGACACTTCATAGGGTCATCATCAAAAGGCTCTAAAATTACCTTAATTAAATTGAAAAATAAAATATCAAACTATATAAAAACTAATGTAATTATGAGTAGAAATATAAAAGTATAGGTAAATGAGTATGTATAGAGTGAGTCTTGTTTATTCATGAAATTGGATCCATTTATACAAATGGGTTACACATAGTAGGTGTGAATGTGTGATAATCTTAATGAATATTTACTTGCTATTATCTAGATGTAATTTAACGGTTTCGATTAGGTAATTGGGTTCTTACCTTTGAGATTGATTAATAGAACTCTACACCATTATCTTTTTCTGAAAGTGCAATAAAATTTTTTTCCCTTACAAGCAACGCAATATATATTGAATATATTAATAAATTTAATTTTAAAAATGACACTGATATCATTTTGGAAAAAAAATCTATGTTTTATACAAGTGATATCCTTTAGTATTACAACTAATACATTTGAATAATATATGACATACTCTTCAGTATCACGACTAATATCCCGTGTAACACGTTTCTCACCCTTCTATTGACAAGGCTAATAATCTTTGGCATAGTATAGGTTAAAAATTTATGACAAAGTATATAGTGAAAATGGTTTATACATAATTCAATGAAAGGTATTAGTTGTTTTCACTAAAAAGTATTAGTTGTTTCCACTAAAGAGTATTAGTTGTTATCACTGAAAGAGTCTTAGTTGTTTCGTGAAAATAAACTAAGACTCTTTAGTGGAAACAACTAAAACTCTTCAGTGAAACAACTAATACCCTTCAGTGAAACAACTAATACCCTTCAGTGAAAGTAATTGATACCCTTCAATGTTTCATGTATGAACCAATATTATATCCTTCAGTTATCACGACTAATACTCTTTTGTAACGTAGATCATAGTCTTCCGTGATCGCGACTATAATCTTTTGAAATGTGCGACGTACCCTTCAGTTATCACGATTGATACCCTTTTTAAATGTAAGATATACTCTTTAGTTATAACGATTAATACCCTTCTATAATGTGAGTTATAATCCTTCAGTTATCACGACTAATACTCATTTGTATGTTAAAAATAATATTTCACATGTAAGATTATTCACATTTCATACAATTAAAAACTATAATCATGTATAACTAAAAATTCTTTTAATTTATAGAATTTTTTTAAAGTTAATAAATTCCAAATAAATTTTAAAAATATTTAGATCCAAAATATAAATTAATAAGAAAAAAATGGTAGAAAGAAGTTAAAATAAAAGGTAAAATAAATGAAAAAAGAATAAAGAAAAAACAATGTGAAAAGAAATGTAAAAGTAAAATAAAGAAAAAGGAAAATTGGGTTCAGGAAAGAGTAGCCATATGATATGACCGACCCCGTAATAACCCAACTTAATATATTGCTGACCCGCGAGTTATAGTATGATAAATGGATCCAAGTTTATTTATGAATAAGATTCACTCTATACTTTGTCTAGGTAAATATTGGTCACAAAATAATTAATTTAAGCACATAATTTACGCACAAAATTCTCAACCTGGAGTGAGTCTAGAAGATGTTTTGTTAATTTTTGCATTGTGAAGATATATTAACAAGGATGAAAACATCGCAATATTTCGTGTATATATCGTAAATTTTGAGATTGAGATATAGATATTGCGGTGCAATCTATTTTTTTTACAGCGTATCGCGGATATATCGATAAGGATACTGAGGTGCAATCTATTTTTTACAGCGTATCGCCGATATATCTCAAATTATCGATATCGATATCGATTCACTTGTAGTACAAAAATGAATGAGAATCGGGAAATATCGGAGATATACAACAAAATATCGCAATTTTTTTTTATGTTTATTGTTTTTATGTATTTATATGTTTATTATTTTTCTAAGTTGACCTAGCATTAAAGTGAGTATGTATATAGTGAAATTGGTTCATACATACGAATCACTTTACAATACTCCCTTCGTCCAATACTTATTTTCTACTTTATTATTTGCACAACTTTAAAAAAAAAAAAAAAATTTATTAGTATTTAAAATAATAAATTAATAAAGTAGATATGTTTTTGTTAGGAGTGTGTAGATAATATAATATTAAGAAATATTATTGTTTTCTTTTTTTTTAAATGGATGTAGCAAACAAGTATGAGACAAACCATTTTGACAATGTAGCAAACAAGTATGAGACATGGGGAATACTTTTTAGTGTAATCAATTAATACTCTTTAGTGTAACCAATTGATATCCTTTAGTTAAATAATTAATATTCTCCGTATACTTCAGTGGAAACAACTAATACCCTTTAATAAAAATAATTAATAAGTCATCAACTAATACCCTTTATCTAGGATTACTCAAGTGTAATGAGTTGGTACCAATATTGTTTAGACAAAGATGACATTACATCCTCTGTATTTGAGCCTCATAGGTCATCATTTTTGTACTAAGGTCTGTTTGGTAGAGTATAAAAGAATTAGTAGATAGTTACTAGTTTAACTCAAAATAGTGAAATTCGTATTATTTAATAATGTTTGATATAATATATTAAATATATATTATTTTAATATGTGTGTTTGGTAGAATGTAGTTAAATTGATATAATTTTTATTTGAATGTTTGATGGGAGATATACACTATGAGAAAAGATACAAATGACAATCAAATCCTTTATAATTTAAATTTTTATTGATTTTTTTAATTTTCACATTTTCAATTTCCAAAATAAAAACCACCGTCTGGATTTGGTCATCTTCCCGAGCATGTATCCTCATCTCTCCCTCCCCAAACAAATTCCACCGTCCAGTCATTATCTTCCAAGCATAATTTTCATACCAAATTCGTGCATTCCCAGTCCGCCGCCAATGGATTGAAAATATCCGAACAACACAGATCTAATTTTAACATGAAGGTAGTGGCCCTGAAACCCAGTTCGACAATGCGCCATAGTCCATCCTCGCGCCGCCGTGAGAGGACATCAGAAAGTTGATTGGCCGCCCTGAGAGGAAGAATGAGCAATACCATAATCTATTGTATTAATATTATATTTTTACTTTTTTTTTTTAAAACGTAGAACAATGTTTATATAGTTTATTATCTATATGCTTACTTTAAACATGTAATTTTATAGTGATTTTAAATGGAATATATGCATAATATCATATTATAATATTCCTTAAAATTTCATATTAAATTTTCAAAATTTTAATAAAATTTCGTCTTTTTTTTTTTTTCAAAAAATTTACAATATTGATATGCGATATCGATATATTCATCGATATTTCTGTAAATTTAAGATTGCAATATTACTTGCCGAATTGAGTTTCTAATGGCTGGTGCTAGAATTAGAGTTCCTCTCTTTGATGATGTGTTTGGTTCTATTATCCCTACTTGTATGAATAGTAGGAAAATAAAAGATATTTTTGAAGGATAAACTTCTTCTAGACAACATATTAATCCTTCGAGTAATTCTTGTATGAGACCGTCTCATAGTATGAGACCAATAATATTTGATCCACTTTTAATTTAAATTGTGTCACTTATTAATTAAAAAGTTGTCACTTTTAAAAAGTGATAAAGTTTAAACAAAAAGTGATAATATTTTTGTTAAAAGTGACTTATCACTTTTCTTTAAAAATATTATCACATTTTATGATAATCCTATCACTTTTTTTAATTTGATAGGTCTCATATTATGAGACGGTCTCACACAAGTTTTTGCCTAATCCTTCAAAATCGAAACGATGCAAGAAAAATAATTAAATGAGTTAATTATATAATTTTTTCACAAATTCAAACTTTAAGGTTAAGTGAAATTCTTTCATAATATTAGAGTCATAAGACTTATGCCCAAATAAATAAACGAAGATTTTCGTTGAAAGTTCTTGCGAAAATAAGTATTCATAATTCATTACACTCTTTTCTTAAACGGTATGTTTCAATATATATTTCACTCCCCACATTTTTAACTCATGGATCTAAAATTACGTTGGTATGTTGAATATTTTTTAAAATTCTACCCATTATTTATTCAAATTATGAAACATAAAGTGAAATATAAAAATAAAATAATGCATGATGCTTTCATCAGGTTTATTAATCTATCTTTCATGTAAAACCGTAAAAGGCAGGTGGGTCCTACATGCTTCATCCTCCGTGGGCATATCTAATCTCGTGTGCTTATCCAGCCGTTTGGCCCCAAATAATTTCGACTGGTCCCCTTAGACGTCTGTGTGATTATAAGATTAGGGGTCGTGCTAGGGAGTCCCGGGTACACCTGTGTACCCGAATTTTCGACGGTCTAGATTTGCTCAAGCTTTCATCTCCACCGTCCAACCCTCCATCTCAATTGTCCAGTCATCACCCTCCACCGGCGACCTCTTCAGCTGGTTTTTCCCCTTTTCTGTTAAAGTCAAAGCAATCATTACTTCTTGACACCCCCTTCACACCCTCTCCACGCACTATTCCCCAATTTTTAAAGTATGTGTCCATTGTTCTTCAAGGTCGAGCACCAAAGCTTTTTTCTACAGATTTCCTTCTGATTCATGGTTTATTGGAACTACATCTTTTGTCAGGTTTCGAGAGCTAGAATACACTCTTGAATAGGGTTGAATTAAACAAGATCAGCAGACTTTGGAATCAGTAGACTTTTGGATCAGCGGACCTTAAGATCAGTAGACCTTAAGAGCTATCAGACGAGTTCAAAGACGAAAGCAACTCAACTGATGAGAATTTCAGTAGAGTTCAAAGCACAAGACTCGGAAATTTATAGTGGTTCGATCCAATAGATCTACATCCACTTTGTGAGGCCTTTCACTATGTTGAAGAAGAGATTACAGAACTACAATGATATCCTCCAGAGTATAAGCTAAGAAAATAGAATCTAGCACTCAAAATATCACTCTAGCTAACAAGTTGAAATCTGCTCTTCACCTAACAATGAGCTAGTTTATATATCAGCAACTGAGACACCCTTGAGCAGTTATGAGTTGAGAGTGATAGCCTGCCACGTGCTCTTCATCTTGCAACTCGAGTCAGTTATAACCTCCAAGCAGTTAGGAAGTTATGACCTCTTGAAGTTGGCACCAGATGACACTTGTAACTGTAACAGCTTTGCGTAACTACCATTCGTAACCGAATAACTGTCAACTCTCTTGGCTTTTCCAGCTGTTAGGGTTCAAGAACGGATCTTCAAACTTCACACTTTCATATGATTAGAAAGATATTTACCAGATTTAGAGATAACACCTCTCAAATCTCCACCTTTAGCTCTAAATCAACAATAGCACCTTTAACAAAAGACCCTCACCACTGCTCCCTCAAGAGCAGCACCAACCAATGCTTTAATGCATTCCAATAAGCCTGAGACAAAGTTCAAACTTTGCCTTAGGTAATGCCTTTGTGAATCCATCTGCAGGATTGTCTTCAGTAGCTATTTTAGCTACATGCACCATCTCTTTCTCTACCATATCCCGTACAAAGTAGTACTTTACATCAATGTGTTTTGTTCTTTCATGGTAGCCTTGATGTTTTGCCAAATGTATGGCACTCTGATTGTCACAATACACTGTGACCTTTCTCTGATAAAGTCCCAACTCCTTCAGAATCCCTTTTAACCAAAGACTTTCTTTAACAGCCTCTGTAAGTGCTACAAACTCAGCTTCCGTAGTGGATAGAGCAACATTTGACTGGTGAGTTGATCTCCAAGACACTGCTGTTCCAAACAAAGTGAACACATATCCAGTTAAGGACTTCCTAGTATCAACATTAGCTGCATAATCTGAGTCAACATATCCAACTAATGCTTCTACATTTCCTGTGCACTTCTGAAACTTCAATCCCTTGTCAACAGAGCTAACAATGTACCTCATAATCCACTTCACAGCTTCCCAGTGTCCTATTCCAGGATCACTCATGTATCTACTAACTACACTCATGGAGTGAGTAAGATCAGGTCTGCAGCATACCATGGAATACATTAGGCTTCCCACTGAGTTTGCATAAGGAATCTTACTCATATGAGATCTTTCTTTGATATCCTTTGGTCCTTGCTGAATTGACAGCTTTATATGCTGTCCAAGGGGAGTTGTTACTGGTTTAGCTTGATTCATTCTGAACCTGTCAAGCACCTTCTTCAAGTATGAGCTTTGACTGAGATGAATGGTATTCATGTCCCTCTTTATTTCCATTCCCAGAATCATCTTTGCTATCCCAAGGTCCTTCATTTCAAACTCTGATTTGAGCAGTTCCTTTACCTTGTTGATTCCTTCTTCATCTTCACTTGCTATAAGCATATCATCCACATAGAGCAGTAAGTAAGTCTTCAATCTGAGACCATCCTTGAAATACACACAGCTGTCATACTTGCTCCTTGTGAACCCTACCGATGTGATAAACTCATCAAACCTGAGATACCACTGTCTTGGACTTTGCTTAAGTCCATATAGTGACTTCTTAATCAAACAAACCTTGTTAGCAGAATCAGGTATGTTCACTCCCTCAGGAATTTTCATATGGATGGGTTTATCTATCTTTCCATGAAGAAAGGCTGTGGTGACATCCATCTGGTGTAACTCCAGATTGTATTGAGCTACTAAGGCCAAAAGAATCCTTATGCTGCAATGCTTCACTACTGGGGAAAATATCTCATTAAAATCCACCCCTTCTCTCTGAGTAAAGCCCTTTGCTACAAGCCTTGCTTTGTATCTTATGGATCCCCCTTTCATAGCTTCCACTTTCTTTCTGTATATCCATTTGCACCCAACTAGTTTCTTATTCACAGGTTTATCCACTATCTCCCAAGTTTGGTTCTTCTCAAGAGAAAGTAACTCCTGCTCCATAGCTACAATCCATTTATCTTTTTCACTGCAGCTAATAGCCTGTGTATAAGTCTTAGGTTCCTGTTGCTCCACATCTTGAGCAACATACAGTGCATATGAGATTACATCAGCATGTCCAAATCTCTGTGGTGGATGAGTCTGTCTCCTGACCCTGTCCCTTGCTAATTGATAATCCTGGTATTCAGTATCACTTCCTTGGTCACTCTCATGATCACCTTGATTCTCATGAGCATAGTTTCTTATATCCTGTGGCTCCACCTCAAGATGTGTAGTACTATCTTGATTCTCTCCAGAGCCTGCATTTTCAGTCACCTTAAGAGGTAAGCAGTTTTCATCAAAGGTTACATCTCTGCTTATGATACACCTTTCACTTCCCTTCTCAATGCACCACAGTTTGTATCCCTTTACCCCTGTTGGATATCCAATCAGTACACACTTGAGAGCTCTTGGTTCCAGCTTGTCTTGCCTTATATGAGCAAAGGCCTTGCATCCATAGACTCTTAAGTTGGAGAAGTCAGGTTTGTGTCCTGACCAGGCTTCCTCTGGTGTTTTGAACTTCAGTGGAGTAGATGGACTTCTATTTATGAGATAAGCTGCTGTAGTTACCACTTCTCCCCAGAAAGACTTGGGTAATCCAGAGCTACTCAACATACACCTCACTCTTTCTAGCAAGGTTTGATTCATCCTTTCAGCAACTCCATTTTGTTGAGGAGTTCCAGGTACAGTTCTGTGCCTTACAATGCCTCTCTCCTTGCAGAAAGTTGTGAATTCTTCAGATAGATACTCCAACCCGTTGTCAGTTCTTAGAACTTTTAACTTCTTTCCACTGATGTTCTCCACCTCAGCTAACCAATTCTTGAAACTACTGAACGCTTCAGATTTAGTTTTCAATACAGATATCCATACCTTCCTCGAGTAATCATCTATGAAGGTAATGAAGTATCTTCCTCCATTCCTTGTGGGATTCTTTGATGGTCCCCACAAGTCTGAGTGTACATAGTCAAGGATTCCTTTTGTGGTATGAGAAGCAGTGCTGAATTTCACCCTCTTAGACTTCCCATATATGCAGTGTTCACATATATTTATCTTTGAAATTCTGTCTCCACCTAGGAGATCTTGTTTGGCTAACTCTTGCAAGCCCTTTTCACTCACATGAGCTAGCCTGTTGTGCCACAACAGTGTGTTGTCCTTTTCATTCACAGAATTAGTACCACCAGTAACAGTCTTTCCCAGTAAGAAATAGAGATCATTCCTTCTAGTTCCTTTCATAACAGTATGATTATCTCTGGTAACTACTAATTCCCCATTTTCAGAAGTAAACTTGTACCCCATGTTATCTAACATGCCAAGAGATATGAGATTCCTTCTAAGATCAGGTACATACCTCACATTTCTCAGAGTTCTGACAGCTCCATCAAACATCTTCAAGTTTACAGAGCCAGTTCCTCTTACTTTACAGGTGTGGTCATTTCCAAGCAAGACTGATCCACCATTCTGGTGTTTGAACTCAGTGAACCATTCCTTCACAGGGCACATGTGAAATGAACAACCTGAATCCAGAATCCACTCATTCTTCTCCTCTGATGTGGTGATGGAAAGTACTTCAGCTAGTTCAAAGCTTGTGGAGTCTTCAGTTTCTACTGCTTGATTTGCTTGTTTCTTGTCCTTCCCCGATTCAGCAACTCCTTTAAACTTTGATGACTTCTTCCACTTAGGGCAATTTCTCTTGAAATGTCCTGTCTCATGGCAGTGATAACACTTCCTGCCTTCTCCATCATTAGAGGTTTCTGATGATTTCTTCTCAGGTTTCTTGCCTTTATCTTTAGGCCACTTCTTGAAGTTCTTCTTTGAATGGTTTTCCTTCACTGTCAGACTCTCATTCACCTTGGAACTACTACTAGCTTCAGATGTTTTCTGCAGTTCCTTAGACTTAAGGGCCAACTGCACATCTTCAAGGCTAATTGTATCTTGCCTTCCAAATAGTATAGTGTCCTTCAGGTTTTCATAAGACTTGGGTAAAGCACTTAACAGGATAAGGGCCTTATCCTCCTCTTCCAGCATGATTTCAATATTCTCTAAGTCATCCAGAATTTTATTGAAATCATCCAACTGCTCCAGGATGGGTTTGTCATCTGCCATCTTGAATGCATAGAGTTTCTGCTTCATGTACAACCTGTTAGCCAAGGTCTTCACCATGTACAAGCTTGAAAGCTTGTCCCAGACCTCCTTTGCAGTTTTCTCCTTATCAACCTCCCTCAGAACTTTATCACCAAGGCACAGAATGATAGTACTGTGTGCCTTTTCTCTGATCTTGGCCCTTTCTGCCACTTTCTTACTCGTTTCTTCTTCCTCGGGTTTTCCAGGTTCTTCAATGGCTTCAGCCAATCCTTGCTGAACCAGAAGGGCCTTCATCTTGATTCTCCAAAGCCCAAAGTCAGATTTCCCAGAGAACTTTTCAATGTCAAACTTTGTGGAGCTACTCATCCTTGCTTCTTGCCTTGTTTAGCTTCTTCCCACAGACGGCGCCAATTTGTCAGGTTTCGAGAGCTAGAATACACTCTTGAATAAGGTTGAATTAAACAAGATCAGCAGACTTTGGAATCAGTAGACTTTTGGATCAGCGGACCTTAAGATCAGTAGACCTTAAGAGCTATCAGACGAGTTCAAAGACGAAAGCAACTCAACTGATGAGAATTTCAGTAGAGTTCAAAGCACAAGACTCAGAAATTTATAGTGGTTCGATCCAATAGATCTACATCCACTTTGTGAGGTCTTTCACTATGTTGAAGAAGAGATTACAGAACTACAATGATATCCTCCAGAGTATAAGCTAAGAAAATAGAATCTAGCACTCAAAATATCACTCTAGCTAACAAGTTGAAATCTGCTCTTCACCTAACAATGAGCTAGTTTATATATCAGCAACTGAGACACCCTTGAGCAGTTATGAGTTGAGAGTGATAGCCTGCCACGTGCTCTTCATCTTGCAACTCGAGTCAGTTATAACCTCCAAGCAGTTAGGAAGTTATGACCTCTTGAAGTTGGCACCAGATGACACTTGTAACTGTAACAGCTTTGCGTAACTACCATTCGTAACCGAATAACTGTCAACTCTCTTGGCTTTTCCAGCTGTTAGGGTTCAAGAACGGATCTTCAAACTTCACACTTTCATATGATTAGAAAGATATTTACCAGATTTAGAGATAACACCTCTCATCTTTTATGGATTTTAGATTTTTATTCTTCTCTTTTAATTTTCGAGTATCCGACTATGTTGTGTGTTGTTATCTCCGGCGAGCTTGAGTTATTTCTTTCCATTTTCGGTATCGATATTTCAGGCAATGCAGTTGTCCGGCGACATGTTTTCCTCTCCGGCAAATTTCAGGCGGCAATTTCGTGAAGTGTGAACTCTTCGCCACAGTGGATTTTGAAAGCACACAATAAAAAGAGAGAAAAAATTAGGGATTTTCAAAAAAATGGTAGGTGAAACAAATAGCACTAGAAATTTCAAGGATATCCCAATAATAATAATTTTGGTTCAGCTTTAATTTTTTAGGAAAGTTTGTAAAGTTGAGTTTCCTCCATTAATGGGTTGGAGGTCCATTGACGGTGGTGCAATGAGATTTCGGGCGTGGGCTTCTCTTCTATTTCAATTTTCCGGCATCGAGCATTTCCGCATAGTGAACTTCACTCTTCGATTTGAATCAATTGATGGAACCGGATCCTTTACATTTGAGGTCTGGTAAATTTCCTCAATTTTGTGAAATCTGGTCCCTTCATTATTATCAACAGCCCACAATGTTCCACGTCATTTATTTTTCAACCAATTCTGAATTCTCCCCTTCACCGTTGTTCTATTCCAACACCCATTCAAATTTACTCTATTCACTGTAATTCCTCTGCTTTATTAAGAAAATCTCAGTAATTTAATCTTCTCAACATGCCCAAATTGGATTCTCCCCCAACTCAGATTCAAGTTGCAATAATTATGTTGGGCAAAAGAACTTAACGAACAGCCTAGTATCCATGGCAGTGTGAAATATTTTTTTTCTTCATCGAAGAACACCATTCATGGCAGCGTGTGAAACCAGTCCTTGAGTTTTGTAAAAAATTGATGACGTGGGGATCCAATTCCACGAATTGTAGATGAAATGCGTGGGACCCATCCCATTTTACCTTTCTCATTCACGTGAGATGCTTGTTGCAGCTGTCAATTCATTATCAACATGAATTACAAAAGAAAAGACCTTGCTTCAATTAGTACTTTGGGCCGCCACTTTTTTGTTTTGGGCCTCAATTGCTGAAATTAATATTCTTCAGGCCCAACTTTTCTCTCATTCTATTCTCGATTTTAATTCTTCTTAATTCATTATAAAAATATGCTCGTGATTGCTTCCAAAAATCTCTATTTCCTACAAAATAAGCAAAGCAACCCTTTCTCTACAATTAAGCACAATGAGACAATTTAAGTATAAAAAATGCATGAAATCCTATCCAATTAAGCAATTTAAAACACAAATTTCAAACAAAAATCACGCTAATCAGAGGTTGGTCTGATAAATGTTGGAGGTTGGTTCGAATAATTGTTAGGATGCATTTAATGGGGTTTAACGTCTGATAAAAGTGAAATTTATTATTCTTTTTATTGTATTATTACTTTAAGTGAATTATTAAATAATCAATATGATTTGTTTGCTAATGTGGAAATTACAATACCAAGAAATATGTTTAGAATATATTAGGATCATATTTTTTTTCTTTTACCTAACTTATGACGGACATAATCTTCATTTTAAAACAAAGTATAACGTGTTAAATAAATTTTGAGATCCATAATTTTGGAAAATATTTTGGATTATATCACGGACCCACAATACTGTAAATAAATTAAAAAAAAAATATTTCAACTTTCAACGGCCTGCAATGCTATGTCAATCAAATCAACTCAAAAAACAACTAATAAAGTATCAGTTAAAAAAATGACATTTGTCACTAATTGATTCGTTGAGTTAAGATTTATATGGATAAAACGAATATTGTAAATATTATGGATAATATTTATTTAATATTAAATAAAAAATATATCAAAATTCATATTTTTTAATTCTCTACACATAGAGACCAATATTGACATATTTTGAAACAAAATTCGAAATTCTCTGTTTTCTACTTTGTTAGGTTCATTCCTATAAAAAATACCTAATTTAAAATATTTTTTAGGTCCCAAAAAAATGATTAGTAAATAGACGAGTGTCATTTTTATTCCTAAAGAAATTGCCTAATTTTGCATATTTTTTAAGTTTCCAAAAATGAATGAATTAGAAAATAGGTGATGGTCATTTTTGTTTTTGTTGGATCCATGTCGACTTAGATTTGTGCAATTTATATTTTTAAGGAATAAATATACAACTTATCTTTAATCCCGCATTATACGTGAGTTTTCCACTAGTTAATTATAATCAAAATTGTGATTAATAATAGATATAATATATTATAAGATATTAATTATTTGAATCACAAATTTTTAACAATAACAAAACTTGCAAGATACAATTTGATATCATCCAATCCAAGAAATATTTTAGCTTTTATATATAATGTAATATAATAATACCTAAATAAATTTTACATGAAAAGGGTTGAGAAACTATATATTTTGTGACATTTATCATATATAATAAAAGATACTATCATCAATTTTTTTTTATTAGATCTAAATTTAAAAATGACAAAGTATCGAGTCATGAACCATTTTCGGGTATATAAGTTGTTTTCGCTAAAAAATATTAATTGTTTCACTGAAGAGTATTAGTTGCCTTCACTAAAGAGTCTTAGTTTAGTTTCAATAAACAACTAATACTCTTCAGTGAAATAACTAATACTCTTCAGTAAAAACAACTAATACTCTTTAGCGTAAACAACTAATATCCTTCAATGATTCATGTATGAACCAATTTCACTCTATACATGCTCTTTAAAAAAATATGACTTACATACCATTTTTCCAATATTTTATTTTTTGCCATATTATTTGCCATTGAAAAAAGATATTATATATTATAAGAAAGAGTAAGTTTTATAAGATAATAGTTCACGATAAGTTTATCATGAAATTATTTTAAAGTATCGAAATTAAGTAATTTTATTATAAGTAGTGAATATTTAGTTGTTAAATTAGCACATAAATTCAATATTAAATATTTCATATTAAAACTACTTTGAAATATAAAATACGTGACATGATTTCTAATTTATTAGTTTTATTTCATATGCGACTCATGATCTCTAATTTTATTTTATTTTTATTTAAGTTATATGAGAAAATATAATAATTTCTATTTTCTGAATTTGTTATTCTTTGATAAAAGAATTGGAATAAGAAATTAAATATTAAATATATAAAAAGATAATAAGTCATACATTGGAACTTTTATAATATCTTGGAAATATAAGTTGGAGAGAGAATCAGATTTCAAATTTGAAATCATCCGAAAATACACTCAAATCTCATAATTTTTGCTTAGGGGTATATTAGACCTTTTAATTGGCATTTAATGCAATAATTACCGAAATGTCATATTATGAATGTTGTAATACCCCGTCCCGTTTTATACCTTTTATATTTCTAGAACCCTTATTTTTATTTTCTTATCTTTGTTTCTTTTTATGTTATTATTTTGAGTGTTATTTGTGTAATTTAAATATATACCCTTTTTACAAATTCCTAAATTCGTAGAAAGAATTGGATCTTTCAAACGAATAAAGGACTACGAGAAATTAAATATTCAAGTTTGAAATTAGGATTTCGATCCGTATAATTTATTGAGAATAATTAAAATACTTTAAAATATTTATTAAGTCTTAAAACTGTATTAATTTTCGAATCGGGATTAAACTCGTGAACCAAACGATCCCTGAACCGTAATAAGTGGGAACGAAAATATCAAAGAATTTTACTTTCATTCCTAGCCACATATTATTTCCTCTTAAAATTAATTAATAATTTAAAATATAATTTCCTTATAAAATAACCGGTCCTTATCTTTAATTCCTTCACAAAATTCACTCAACATCCTTCTCTCTCCTCAAACAGTCAAAACCGTGTGCTTCCTTTTCCTCTCCCTTCTCTCTCTTCGACACGGAAGCCATCCGCCTCTTCTTCACGGCGCCACCACCCTCCGCCATCCTCTCTCCGTCTTCCGACAAACAGTCGCCGCCGTGCTTCACGCCGATCGACGCCGCCAAGCACCGCCGTGCACCAGACGCAGAAAGCGCCGCCCAGCTCCGCCCGTTGCCGCCTCCAGCGCCGCCCGTTGCCGCCTCCAGAGCCGCCACGAAGCGACGCCGTCCCCGCCGTCGCGCCTCCAAGCAGAACGGCCACCGCGACCGCCGCCGTACCCAGACGCGAGCGGCCTCTGTCCTCCTCCATCCGCGACCGCCGATTTTCCACCTCCTCCTTCGCACATCGGCAATCGCCGCCCTCCGAAGCGCCGCGCCTCCTCGCGCCGTTCACCAGGCGCCACCCTCCGTCGCTCCTCCGCCGTGATGCCGCCATCGCTCGTTTCCTCTTCCTTCCGGCGAGCGAAGCCGCCGCCGTCCCCTGCCTCAATCGGAGCGCCGCCGTCTTCTCTTCATCTTCCGGCAAGCAATCGCCGCTCTCGATTCGCTGTGCTCCTAATTTCGACGTTGCCGTCTCCGCCCTTTCCGATGACGCCGTTGAACCGGTTGCTGCTGCCCGTAATTTTTGGTAGACCGAAACAACGTCGTTATGCCGCCGAAATTATCCGACGAGCCACCAATCGAACGCCGTTAGGCTGCCCGATTTGGGACTCGTAAGAATTGCTAATCCCCTCTCTAATTCTCGTAGTAGTTGGGATAGAAATTGGACTGGTATTTCTTTTGTAAAGGTTTAGTATCACTGTTTTAGTGATATAGTGTTATTGGTTTTGATCATTAGTATTTTACTTGTATGAGTATTATTCTTAAAGATGTGTGGTACTTGGACTTAGTGGATTGATATTATTCTTTTAGTTGTTTAGTATCATTCCTATGACAGTTTTGTATCATTGTTTTAGTTGGACAAACTATTAGTATTATTGAATTTATTGTTTAGTGTTGTTGGTTTAGCTGTTAAGTATTATTGATTAGTTGGAGGGTATTAGTGAATGGATGAATTAGTTTGGTTTGGTTAGCTGTTGAATGGTGATGAAGTTGTTGTTTAAACACTGTTGGATAATTTTCATAGACAAATGGAAACTCGTCTTCACCTCGTACCCCTGTCAGAATTTTTAGAAACACAAAATAAAGCCTTTTAATATAATCCTTTATTTTAGAGGTGTTACTAAAGTTAGAAAAGAAAAATACCTTTTATAAACTATTTTAGTTTATAATATAAATTTCTTAGAAAAAGTCCAAGTCTTTTAATAAGTTTAGAAGAGAGAAGTTTTATATTCAAGTTTTCGTTTAAAAAACAAGAAATAGAATTCTTAAGAAAGAAAAACCTTTTCTTTAATTTTATTAATTTTTCTAAGTAATAATCTTATTTTTCTAAGTATTTCCAAGTTTAATAATTATATTTTTCCTTAAAGGGCCTTTTTCAAGAACACGACCGAATTTAGTAAATACACCCCCTTGTTACACCGCTGAATTCAGTAAATACACCCCCTGTTACACCACCGAATTCAGTAAATACACTCCCCTGTTACACTACTGAATTTAGTAAATACACCCCCCAATACACCTCCTCTTGAAAAGGGGTGTACTTATCAATTAGAAATCAACCTTAAGAGTTTAAGTTTCCGATAAGCTTTCTAACGACAACGACCCCCTCGATTCTCGTACCTCCAACTCTCAAGTTTTCCTAAACGTTTTCAAAGGTCAACTTTTAATTAAACATTTTCCTACTAGGATTATGTACTCTTCGGGACACGCACGAAGGACTCGACCGTCTGCCTACACAATATTCTCAGGACTCAGAACAATCAGGTGGGTGATGATCTGTTGATTGATCTGCTAATAATAACGTTTGTTGGTGAACGAATCTAATCGTAAGGATTAGTGGCTGTTTTAATCCGTTTTTACGTCACCAATCAATAACGTGTGATTGATTACCACCGTAAATGGTAAATCGGGGTATGAATTTATCGAATTTGTAAATTCGGTAGTCGAAATTGGACCTATTTCGTGTATGTGTAAGTTTGGGTGTGTTTGTGTGTATTTTTTGTCTGAAATTCGAAATTATTTAAATAAGCTGGAGAACAACTATATATAGAGGCTAGCAAGCATGAGGTGCTACTGACTCTTGGTCTCCCTAGCTTGCATGCCTGACATGTGTCCTTTGACCTTAGTTTGACCTTATCTAAGCTGAATCTTAGTTACAAAGTCTTCTTTTGGGCCTTATCTCGGACTCATTGTTGTTCGCCTAGGTCGGCTTGACTGATCTTGATGACCCTTCAACTGAAAGTTGTTCGCCTCTTGAGGTTGTACTTTGGAAGTTGTTCGCCTTATGGCTTCGTTCAGCTTGGCTTTGGGATCTTAGTCCTTTGTTCATGGGCATACCTCTTTGGCTGATTGTTGTATCATATTTTGACCAAGTTGCTCGTCATTGGTGACTTCACGATTGGCTCATCTTTGGTCTCGGGTCTTAAAACCTGTTCGCCTATTAGTTGTTCGTCGGGGGAGTTGTTCGTCACTTTATATACCTCCCAGACTGATTAATGCACCCAAATCGTGATTTTCTTTGTTGATCTTCCTTAACTTGGTTCTTCATAATCCTCGATGTAGCTCTAATCCTTGTTCGTCATTTACTGATAATTGTTCGCCCATCAACAATTGCCCCCTATCCTGGCTATACGTTGCTCCAGACGAGCAACTTTGTGGCGAGCAACTATAGTTAGGATATCAAAATAATGAGGGTTGAGACGAACATCATTGGTCTGGGCGAGCAACATATGGTCCGTCGTTTCGTCTTCCCAAGGTCTGGGAGTTATACGAAGATGACGTGGGCGGCATGGCTGTGCGCCACCCACGCGCGAGCAATCCCGAGGCCACGCGCCCCTATATTTACATATAGGCCCTTCAATTTTTGAACTTGTTTGGAAATTACCCCGTTTTCTCTCAATTTGGCCCCGGGACTTTTGGGAAATTACGTCTGGGACCCCGTTTTTATTCGGGGTATAAGTAGTGGGAAAACTGAAATTTTTCCCACTTCTTCTTCTCCTACTACAGTGCTCCGGCGACTTCCTCCTCCCTCCGGCGATTCCAAGCTTTTCGACGTCCGCCTTCCCGCTTTTGGTTTCAAACTTCAATTCCCAGGTTGTTACTCTTTTTTCTCTCTATTTTTTTCTCTCGAAAATCCTTTCTGCCGCCGTGTGGACTCGAGCGCCACCGTCTTCTCCGGGATAGCGCCGCCGTCTGCAACTCTTTCTACCGCTGCTTGGATTTTTCTTCCTCTCCTATGTCTTCGCACTCGAGCAATAAAACTGAGGAGACCCTAGATCCCCTTTTTCCCATTGTTGCTCGCGATCTAGAGCCAGTTGAAGTTTCTTCAGCGTCGAACGCTCACGTGGACTCAGTTGTTCGCTCTGTGGAGGACACCGGTGCGGGCCTATCTGGGAGAGAACTAACAGTTGTGGCGAACAACAATTTGGACGAAAGCTCTTCGTCTTCTGCCGAATCTGGAGATCCAGATCTTAACGAACTCACTCGCGAGTTCCTGGAGAGTATTAACTTCCCATCCCCAAAGATGCGGGAAAATGAGATCCCAGCTGGGGTTGCTCGACTATTCGAATGTCGAAATATGCTGAAAGGTATGCGAACAGCTTTCCCCGTCCCCAGAGAGAAATAATGGATAAGGTGAAAACTGGGTACCAGGCGAGCAAAATAAAAAGTGTTATTCGTGAAGATGAACTGGACTCTATCCGGGAGAAATATAAAATCCCATATGATATTCACCTGTGGGCCCCTCGGAGAAAGGAAAGAGCTGATCGCCCACCCCCAGGATGTACGGCGATCAACCTTCACACCTTGATTGCCGGATTAAAGTTACCTCTTCCACCTGTTGTTGGTCGATTCTTGGAGGCGACCAACTTGGCCATCACCCAAATTACTCCAATTGGGTGGATGAATCTTTTAGGCTCCATGTGCTTGTTCGCCTTGGAGGGGTATGTTGATCGGATCACTGCGGAAGAGATCAACTACTTGATGACAATCACAAACTGCCCCCAAGGAGAAGAAGGCTATCACTATCTCAAAGCCAGAACTGGGTTAAAAATGGTGGAAGAGGTGCCGAACAAGATTCGCGACTGGAAGCAACACTTCTTCTGGATTGGGGGTGATTGGCGAGCATCTTCTGGTCCACACGGTGGCCCTGGACGAATAAATTCTCCAGCAGCCTATGGAAAACTGAAACGTAAGTCCATTTCTTGCTCGCCTTTGGGCTAAGTTGTTCTAATTTAACTCTTTTTGTCTGTTCGCAGGCCCTCGTCTACCCAAGTGGGATTCGGAGGAGGAGGGGTTGAGCTCCGAGTTTCTATTTACCTCGTGCTTGGTTGGCCTCCGCAATAAGGCAGATAGGACTATTGACTATCTTTGCCGAGCAAGGTGTCAAAGAGCTGCTCGCCTCTTGACTTACCCTCACCACCTGGAGGCTCAAGCTGAGGTGCCCCCAGGTATGACAATTTATAACTTTTGATTCCAGTCTTGTTCGTCATTGATTTGTTTAACTTGCTCGCCTAACTCTTTTTTTTTTTAGCCGAGCAAGTAACAGTTGCCGTTCCCCCCAGTTACGCCCTCCTCGAGCATAGGGTATCTGAAATGGGGCCCCCAAAAGGGAAGAAGAGGAAAGGCGACCCCCCCTCCCATGTGCTTACAATGGCGAACAAACCTGAGGGGGCTAGAGTTCCCAGACAGGTGGCCCCCCCCGTTCAAATCCGTTCCCCTCCGGTTTCCCCACCTCGTGGTGGGAAATGCCTTAAGAAGGCAGACGGGACCCCACTGGCCGAAGATGTCCTTGGCAAGGGGAAGGAAAAGGTGGGCCAAAGTCGTGCTCGCCACGAAGGGGATGTCATTAGGCGTTCTTCCGCGGAGCCTACGGAAAGGTCGGGAAAGGCGAGCAAAGATGTGGGCTCACCCCGTGGCCCAGAATACCTCACGTTCCTTGGATGGGATGAACGGAAGTTTGCCGAGTAAGTATCTACCCTCTTCTGCCGAACAACTTTCATTTTTAATTTTTCTAAGTATCAATTTCTTTTCTTGTTCGCAGATATCGTGCTGATGATTATCCCGGTCGAGCAAGTGTTGTACATCAGTACGCTTGCTCGAAAACTCCCGTTAACATAAGGGAGATTCCTGGCAAACATGTTCGCAAGGCGACGGAGTTGGTCGCCCGAGCCTGGACGCGTCCCTTGGACAAAGCCATCCTCCAACAGGGGCAAATGGACAATCTCCACCTCTCGATGATGCTCGTCGCCAACGGCCTCGTCATTGCCCAAAGGGCAATCGCCCAAGTTGCCGAGCAAGAAGAGTCTGCTCGCCACTATGCGAGTACTGCTCGGCAACTCTCCGAGGAAAAAGACAAACTGGCGAACAACTTGCACGGCCAGATTGCTCGGCTCAATGACCAGCTTTCCCTCTATATCGACGGCAAGAAAAAGCACCTTGAAGACATTCAAGGCTTATCTGCCGAGCTGAAGAGTAAAGAGACCTTGCTTGGTGAGGAGAAGAACAAACTGTCAGCGGCCGAGCAGAAAATTGCCGATCTCGAGGCGGAGGTTGCTCGTCTCCGGGAGTCTGAAGCCAACCTCTTCACACGCGAACAACTTGAAGCGGAGGTTCAGGCTCGGTCTGCTCCCATTTCCAACCTTGGGTATATCTGTGCCTACGCGGACAGCATCCGCTCGGCCGATGCTTATGACTACAAGGACTTGGTAGAAGAGATGAGTAAAGACTTGAATGAATTCATCGAGCATTATCCGCCGCCGAACAACATTGAAATACAGCTGGCGGACCTGATTGAATTAGGGGTCAAGATTGATAAGCTTGACTCTAGCATCACTGTTACCCACCCTCCTCACCATGCTATTGGAGACGAGCAAGAGGGAGAGCCGGCTGCTGCTGACGAGCAAACTGCTAAAGAAGCGGAAGATAAGACAGCTGAAGATCTTGCTCGAGACATGATTGTCGACCCTTCCGCCGAGCAGACTCAAGATCCTCCTCCAGCCGAGTAGCAATAGGCCTTAGACTTAGCTTTTTTCTCTTTCTTTTGTAATAGTTGTTCGTTCCTTTTTTGTAGTACTTGTAATGGCTATTTTCAGCTTGTACTATTTTTGAGGCTCAATGCCTTTTGATTAATGGAATGTCTTTCTCATGTTCGCTCATTTTCTTTATATGATAATTGCCTTTACATTTCTGTCAATGCCTTTACAATTATAACATATAGTGTTGGGCTTTTGTTCGAATTGAACTTTGCCTTTGGTGGAATCAGGGTTCAGCCTTAGGTTCTGTTCATTTTAAAAAACGAACAACCTTTAAGTGGCTTTGGTCCTTAGGTTCTGTTCATTTGTAAAACGAACAACCTTTGAATGGACTTGTACCTCGAGCTTTTGGACTTTTCCCTTTGCTGACGAACAACTACTGTATTTACATTTTGAACAAATTACAAGTGTTATAAGACTGTTCATCACTTACATATACAATATGACGAACAACTTTGAACACAAACTAAAAACTTGCTCGCTTATAGATTTTTGTCGAGCAACTCTATTCAAAAATAAAAGGCAGCACCAGACTATACAAATGTGGCGAGCAACTTTTTAATCTATACTTAACCAAATTTTCAAAAAATTATGCAAGTTTTTGATCCTTGATCCATTCCATTTGCTTGATTCACTTCATTCGTCATACTTGCCCCCAAGATAATTGTTCGCCCATTTATTGATAGTACTTCTTGAGATGTACGGCATTCCAGGAGTATGAGGCCGGCTTGCCTTCCATATCTTCGAGATCGTATACGCCATTTACGAATTTTTCCGTTATACGATATGGGCCCTCCCAAGCTGGTCCCAGTACTCCTGAAGATTGGGCGAGCAGTTTTCTTAGAACCAAATCTCCAACTCTGAATTCCCTGACTTTTACACAGGAATTATAATAACGCTCCGCTCTTTGCTTGTATGTTGCATTTTTTAACTCAGCATTGAGTCTTTTTTCTTCGAGCAAATCCATTTCAGCACTTAGAGCAGAATTATTTGCTTGTTCATCAAAGTTGGTCGTCCTAATCGTACTGGTCCTTAACTCAACAGGTATTACTGCTTCTGTTCCGAAAGCCATAGCAAAGGGTGTTTCTCCGGTGCTAGACCTGGGAGAAACTCTGTATGCCCACAAGACTTCCGGGAGTTCGATAGACCAACCACTTTTGCTCTCCGCCAGTCTTACTTTTAATGTATGCTTAATTATCTTGTTCACAGCTTCAACTTGTCCATTTGACTGGGGATGATAAGGTGTGGAGTAATGCTTTTTGATCCCCCACTTCGCACAGAATTCTCTCAACTCTTGTCCATCAAACTGTGGACCATTGTCTGTCAGAATTGCCTGTGGAACTCCGAAACGACAGACAATGTTCTTCCAAATAAAGTTGATCATCTTCTGTTGCGTGATGTTCACCATGGCCTCTGCTTCTGCCCATTTAGTGTAATAATCGACTGCCACAACGGCAAATCGAACATTTCCGACTCCAGCTGGGAAAGGACCAATAATGTCCATTCCCCATCTAGCAAAAGGCCATGGGCTATAAACCGATACAAGCTGTTGAGCCGGGGTATGAATGTTTGGTGCAAAAATTTGGCATTGGTGGCAAGTCTTTGCTTTTTTTATTGCATCTTGGCGTAAAGTTGGCCAGTAATAGCCTTGTCTGATGGTTTTGTACGCCAAGGCTTGCCCCCCAGTGTGATTTCCACATACTCCGGCGTGAATTTCTTCGAGTACTGCTTGCCCTTGCCCCCTAGGCAAACACTTGAGAAGTGGGACTGATATTCCCCTTTTGAAGAGTTGCTCGCCCACCAGAGTATATCTGGCGGCTCGCTTTACTAGCTTGGCAGCTTCAAAAGGATTGTTTGGTTTTTCCCCATTTTTCAAGTATTTGATTATACTTGTTCTCCAGTCTTCTTCTTCACTGGTTTGATCGTCGAGTTGATTGACATTATAGCTTACTGTTGATGGATCTTTCATCTTTGTAACTATAATATCTGCCAACTCTACGGGGCCTTCACTCGTTGCTAGTCGAGCAAGCGCATCTGCTTGAGTGTTGCTCATCCTTGGAATTTGCTGTATGAAAACTTGCTGCAACATGGACATCAGGTGAGCAACAATCCGTTGATACTCGATCATGTGATCATCTTTTGCTTCGTATTCACCTCGGACTTGGTTCACGATCAATTGTGAATCGCCAAATATTTGCAAGCGTCTGACACCAACTGCGAGAGATAGGTGGAGACCAGCAATAAGAGCTTCATACTCAGCTTCGTTGTTGGTTGCCATGAAACCAAATCTGATTGCCGAGGTGAATACTTGTCTATCTGGGCTGATTAAAACTACTCCTGCCCCCGAGGCTATATTGGTTGATGATCCGTCCACATAGAGATGCCAAGGATGATCAAGTCCTCTCGTCGGATCTGGTGGGAAAGTTAGTTCGACTATAAAGTCGGCTAATGCTTGCCCTTTGATCCCTGTTCGAGGAGCATAGGTCACCCCGAATTGGCTAATCTCCAGTGACCATCTTAAGAGACAACCTGCAGTGTCGGGGCGATGGAGAATTTTCCTGAGCGGGAAAGTTGTTAGAACTTCGACTTGATGGTCAAAGAAGTATGGTCGTAATTTTCTCACGCTCATAACCAAAGCATACGCCAGCTTTTCGGTTGGAGCATATTTGATCTCTGCTTCGTGTAAAGCCTGGCTGACGTAATATATAGGTTGGTGAAATTTGCCGTCTTCGCGCACCAAGACAGAGCTGATGGCAACTTCTGATGCGGCTAAGTATAGAAAGAGCTTTTCTCCTGGGATTGGTTTTGATAGGATTTTGACATCTCCCAGGTATTCTTTAAGTTGATCGAAGGCCGTTTGGCAGTTGTTAGTCCATGCAAACTTTTCTTTTTTGACGGCCTCGAAGAATGGACGGCACTTGTCCCCTGACCTGGATATGAACCGGTTCAATGCTGCTAGGCACCCGGTGAGTCTTTGCACTTCTTTCACCGAACGTGGTGGTTGCATATCCATGATGGCTTTAACCTTTGAAGGGTTGGCCTCAATTCCCCGCTGGCTAACAAGATGGCCCAAGAATTTCCCTGAGTGAACTCCAAAGCTGCTCTTCTTTGGATTCAACTTCATGTTATAGTGTCGAAGAATTTCGAACACTTGAGTCAGATGTTGAAGATGGTCTTCCTTCTTGGGACTTTTGACTACGATATCGTCTACATAGACTTCAACCGTGTCTCCAATTTTGTTGATCAAACATCTTGTTCACCAGTCTTTGATATGTTGCTCCGGCATTTATGAGGCCAAACGGCATTCTTTTCCAGCACAACAAGTTTTTGTTAGTGTAAAAAGCTGTGCTTTCTTGATCGTCAGGATGCATTGGAATTTGATGATACCCTGCAAAAGCATCCATGAATGTTAGCATTTCGTGACCCGCAGTGCTGTCCACCAATTGATCGATGTGCGGGAGAGGAAAGTTGTCCTTCGGGCATGCTGCATTCAGATCTGTAAAGTCTATGCATAGCCTCCAGGTTCCGTTTGATTTCCTCACCAGCACAGGGTTCACTACCCATTGTGGACAAAGTGCTTGACGGATCAGATCGTTGTCTAACAGCTTTTTAACTTCTTCATTCAACGCTTGATATTTGTCCGGGCCGTACTTCCTCCGCTTCTGATGGACGGGCTTTCTTGCTTGATTTATGTTCAGCTTGTGGCAAGCATGTTTCGGGTCTATCCCCACCATATCTGCGTGAGACCAAGAAAAGACATCTAGATTTTTGGTGAGGAACTCTTTCATTCGGGATCTGTAAGGCTCTGGGAGCTCAGATCCTATGAATAATTCAAGATCTTCGTTGTCGGGATTAACTTTGAACGCCTCCAGCTCTTCGACTGGAGTCGCTCATCGTTTTTGTCCCTTCCAACGGGGATCAAGTATGGGTTCCTCAGGGTTGGAATCATTTTCGATATTCATGGGCTCTGCCCCCAGGCGGGGTTCTAGATCATCAGTTGGCTCCGTCCCATTGTTGTTCGTTTGTACTTGGCCCTCCAAGTCCCCCACTGAGGGTTGTTCGTCATCACCCCTTTGTTGTTCGTCAGATGGAGGTTGCTCGCGGGTGGTAACGAGTTGTTCGTCCAACACTTGCTTGTTCAAGTGTTGTTCGTCCGTATCCTTGTGGTCGTCCATGTCCATCATATTGTTCAGTATTGATGGTTCGTCGACGGGATAACTTGTTGCTTCCATCATGGATATTTGTACAAATTTTGCTCGTAGTTGTTGAATGCATTCTCGTGCTCTCCGTTGGTCTCCTTTAATTGTGCCTGCTCCACTGGCTGTTGGAAATTTCAAACAATAGTGGTAAGTGGAACATGCAGCTTTAAATTCATTGAGAAAAGGTCGGCCAAGAAACCCGTTATAGGTCGACTCCTGGTCTACAACCAAGAAATCTACCATTCTTGTTATATTTCTTTCGGGTTCATTAGCCGTTACAAGTTGTACTGCTAATGTTACAATTCCCAACGGTGTTGTCACAGCATTCCCGAAGCCTATGATTCTATGTGTTGTATTCCGAACATAACCCGAATAATCTCCCAGATTATCGAGGGTCTTCTTAAATAAGATGTTGGTGTAGGCTCCGGTGTCCACCAACAGTCTGTGGACTCTGGTCCCCATAATCTTTGCGCAGATTACGAGTGAATCATTGTGCGGAGTTAAGACGCCTTCAAGGTCTTTTTCGGTGAAGGTTAATTCCGCCGTTTGCATGATAGACGGCTTAACTCCCATTTCTTGTACTTGGCCAATCGCTCGTAGCTCCGCTTTCCTCTTTCGATTAGAGTCGGGTGGTTGTCCATCAAAACACCCTCCCGCTGGACCTGTGGGTTCCATCATGAAAAGATCTTCTATAGGTTGAGCTGGTATACTAGGAACTGGTCGCCCGGGTCTGTTGTTTCTCTGAGGTTGACCATCCTCTTCGTCTTCTGAGTTGTTCTCCCGGGTTCTCTTCCCAGGTTGCCTTTTAACGAAATCGGAGAGCTTTCCCTCCTCATAAAATCGCCAGAGTTGCTTAAGCAAATCTCTACACTCACTCGTAAAATGCCCCACACTTTGATGGTAGGCACAATACTTGTTTGGGTTGAGTTTGCCAGTATCTTGACGGATTTTACGTGGTGGGGAAAGCAACTCTTTCTCCTTTACGCCCTCATACACAGTATCAACTGATACTGTCAATACTTGGTTCAATTTTTCCTTCAAATCCGATCCTTCGGTGAATGCTTTCATATTTTTTGGGACCCTGTAGCTTGTCCCGACGGGCTTTTTGTTATTCTCCTTAGGATCAGCTTTACTCTCCCCCAAATTTGTTTGTAGGGCCTCGTGCATGGAAACGAAAATGCCAGCTTGGTTTCTGAACTCGGCATAAGTCTTTGGGCACTTTAGACGTACCTCCTTCCATAACTTCGACCATTTTTTTAATTCGGCCATCACAGCGACGATCTTTGTATCTTCGCTCACCGGTTCTCCTTCTAGCAAAACTTTATCGAATCTTTCCATAAATGCCCGGTCAGTTTCATCATCATTTTGCCTCAAATCTGACAGCCGGTGTTTTTGGGAAAGATACGACCCCGCCGTTGAAAAGTGAGAAAGAAATTCTCGACTTAGTTGGACGAACGAGTGGATTGATGCCGGCGGCATTGATGAAAACCACTTGTGAACCCGATCGCCCAATGTTAAGGGAAAATTCCGGCATTGGGTGGCATCGCTGGCCCCCACGGAGACCATATAGTCCGTATACTTCGTTAAGTGGACCCGGGGGTCGGCGATGCCTTCATATTGAATGCTTGCCGGAAATTGAATCTTTTTCTGTATCGGGGCCTTCAAAATGTGAGCCGCCAAAGGTGAGGATGGCATGCTAGTCGTTCCCATCCCCCTCTGTTGGTCTAGTTGCCCCTGCATGTTCTCCACAGCCTTCCTTAGGCTTGACAATTCATCAAGAGGTGCCCCCTGACTTGGAGGCTGTTCGGCGAGCAAAGGCATTAACCTTTCTGTTCGTCGCAGTCCCTCGCTTGGAGTGGGCACTTCCTGGGCTTGCCTCCTAATGTTGTTCGCCGCATTTGGCCCTAGGCGCCTAAAGGCTGACTGGGAGAGTCTTTCATAGACTGATGGGCGAGGCTGTTCAAAAGTTGCTCGCCCATCTTCTGCTCCCCGGCGAGCAGCTTCCTGTTGGGGTTGGCTAAGCCTGTCCTGAGCACTGGAACGCGTTGTTCCATGGCTAGACATAGTTGTTCGTCCGCGACCAGACTCAGCCTGTACTTCTCTCTGGTCGATCACCTTGGCCTTTCCCTTATTCCGTCTGACTTGGGCACTATCAACCTCTCGCTGTTCGCCCCTAGTAGTCCTGGGTCTAACAACCTCTAGGGACTTGTCCCTTGGCCTTGCTTGTGTTGGCCTAGCCTGCTCTTGTTGCCTCTGGAGGGCCTGGAGAGCAGCTATGGTTTTGGCCAACTCGTTAGGGTTGTTCGCCAAAGCCTCCATCTCAGGGGGGAGGTTATGTGTTATGGCTGTATGCTGCAACCTGTTCGCATGTCTCGGGTCACGGTCCTGGTGGTCGGCCGACGTGGCCCGGGTCTGAGATGCTCTTTTTGACAAACGTGATCCTTGGGTCTCTTTAGATTGAGGCATTTCAATTTAAATTATTTCTTAATTTATAAATTGAAGAACACCAAGAACACCAAGAACACTTTTGTTTGTATCTTCAAATATTTCTTGAGATTTCCTATGAATCTTCAAGTTTTCAACTTGAAGTTCTTGAGTAATCACACTAAACCGAAGGTTCGAACCCTCCTTCTAGCGCAAAAATTGTTGGTGAACGAATCTAATCGTAAGGATTAGTGGCTGTTTTAATCCGTTTTTACGTCACCAATCAATAACGTGTGATTGATTACCACCGTAAATGGTAAATCGGGGTATGAATTTATCGAATTTGTAAATTCGGTAGTCGAAATTGGACCTATTTCGTGTATGTGTAAGTTTGGGTGTGTTTGTGTGTATTTTTTGTCTGAAATTCGAAATTATTTAAATAAGCTGGAGAACAACTATATATAGAGGCTAGCAAGCATGAGGTGCTACTGACTCTTGGTCTCCCTAGCTTGCATGCCTGACATGTGTCCTTTGACCTTAGTTTGACCTTATCTAAGCTGAATCTTAGTTACAAAGTCTTCTTTTGGGCCTTATCTCGGACTCATTGTTGTTCGCCTAGGTCGGCTTGACTGATCTTGATGACCCTTCAACTGAAAGTTGTTCGCCTCTTGAGGTTGTACTTTGGAAGTTGTTCGCCTTATGGCTTCGTTCAGCTTGGCTTTGGGATCTTAGTCCTTTGTTCATGGGCATACCTCTTTGGCTGATTGTTGTATCATATTTTGACCAAGTTTCTCGTCATTGGTGACTTCACGATTGGCTCATCTTTGGTCTCGGGTCTTAAAACCTGTTCGCCTATTAGTTGTTCGTCGGGGGAGTTGTTCGTCACTTTATATACCTCCCAGACTGATTAATGCACCCAAATCGTGATTTTCTTTGTTGATCTTCCTTAACTTGGTTCTTCATAATCCTCGATGTAGCTCTAATTCTTGTTCGTCATTTACTGATAATTGTTCGCCCATCAACAGTCGTGCCGGTATTTTCTGAACTCGATTAAATCAAATAAAAAATATCTAATCCAACATAAATGTAACACCTATCTATATAACTGTTTGGATTATGTGATATAACTACATATGTTATATATTAGCCTGTTGTTTTATGAATCGATCACCACTGCATGAGTAAACACCTTATGTGAGCATGAATCAATTATGTTGTCAAGCAAGTATTTTTCTCAACGAAGTTGTTGTATCAGTTTTATGGAAAATCAGTAAGTACGGAGTTGTGATTTGGGTATTGATTTTCGACCTCCGGGGTCAGCTGTCGTTGGACGCCCTCGGAATCAAGGTCGTTGATTATTTTTCCGGTCTCCGGGGTCAGCTGTCGTTGGACGCCCTCGGAATCAAGGCTGTTGATGGTTGGAGTTGAAAAGGATAACTTTGTGGAAGTGGTGCGTGGTCATGTTTGATAATAGATCAGGTGCATGGTCACGGGGAATTATTTATATTGTTTTGAGAAGAGATTTATTATATGTGAAATTGATTGTGGGCTTTGCCCCTTAACGTGAACTAACTTGTGATATTTCAATTATATGATGTGAAACCTGTTGTGCCCAACTGATTATTATGTGAACTTGTTATTTGTATGATATATGATGTTTATATTATTATGTCAACTGCTTAAATAAAATAAACACTTTATCAATGAGTATAACTTAATATATTTCGGATTTACCAATCCCATGATGTTGCAAATCACCCATATGTGAGAATTCAATTCTCACGCCCCATTTTCCTAACCCCTTGCAGATTATGATTTCGTGGAGCAAGGACAGTAATAGAGACGACACAGAGTTCCCCACTTAAATAAAATATTACTGTTGATACTATGTTTTATGTACACATATATGTGTGAGAGATACACATTAAAATTATTCTATTCATTTCTTCCGCTGCATAAAAACTCATCATCTCTCATTTCCGTTATATTCCTTCAAAAATTTTATAGTTCGGACTTTTGATCACAATAACACTTCGAATTCGATATAATTAATATATATTGGGTTCGGGGCGTTACAAATGTCGTTAAAAAAACTAGTGATATTTCTACCCGTGCTTCGCACGGAAGACATTTTTACAATTTTTTACTATAATAATTAATTAAATTAAATTATAATGCTAAAAAAATTCAATTTGTTTTTTTTTTATCTTATAACATTTTTTATAACATAATCATTAAATTTATAACAATTTTTTAACTATATATATATGTGAAAAAAAATCATTGTTTCATCAAAATAAATTCTCTTAATTTTTTTACATAATAAACAATTTGTGTTTTTTTACATTAAATTAATTATTACTTTCAACATCATGTAATTTTTAAGTGATACAAAATAAAATAATTAATAGTGTATTAATGACATACAAAAGATATATTTTCTTACAAACATCTCATTATTAAATACAAATTAATTTGAATTTAAAAAAAGGTATGACTATATAAACCCCCGAAATCCTAAGCATACTCCGAAATATTTTTAAACTAAAATGCACATATGTTAAATGACAATATTACCATCAACTGATAGTATTCGTTAACCCCTTTCAACAAAATTTTACCAGATTTATGCACACATTATACCCAAATATTTGGTCTTCAATCCTCATGTCCTTTTCTCAAAAAACCGTATTTGAACGCGTCCTTTGCTCTGAGAATACCTTAAAGTAAGGTTAATTGTAGAGTCACAGTATGTTGCACATTTGTTCTTGCCATGCTTTTACTTCTGGTCTGGTAAAAATTACTTGTTTTATTTCCCCTTTTTTCTCTTGCCGCAAAAGCCCTTATCCAAACGATCAGTGCACATTTAACTTTTAATTGAAAAATTAACATAATTTTCCTAGTTTAATTAAAAAAAAATTGAGTCCTAGATTTTGATGTTCGAAAAACGTGAATTAGAATGAAAAGGGATGTAATGTTTTGTTTAATTTTACAAAGAGGGGATATAATTGTGGTTTGTTCAATAAATCCTTAATAATTTAATTATTTTATTCAATCCACATTAACATGCTCTTTTTGCTTATACTAAAAAATAAAATTATTTTTTAAGCAATCCACCACTTCTAGTATATTTATACCAAACTTTAGTAAAATGATGCATGAGATTTGTGTCACCAGTATACCTGATTACATAATAAACTGAGAACAATTTTTCAAGTTCTGACCTAATCCAATATAATAAAACCCAAATTTTCTCCAAAATATTTTACACCTGACACATCCAAAGAAATATAATTTTCACCATACAATGTTTAATTTCAGTATTATTGTATTTCACATAAAAATCAACGATTTTGACAATATTCACAGATTCTAATTTTCCTTCAATATCATATTCAAAATTATCAATTTGATTTTAGTAGAAACATTTGGAGAAAGACTTAAATTGTCTATGCATGATCCAATGTAAGTTTCATCATTGTTCATACAAAAAGTAATAAAATAATAATATGATACAAAGAAGAAAAGACTATCACATTAATATTCTAGGGTAAAATAAGATTTTAGTCCTTTAACATTGCCCAATTTTGATTTCAATCCTCTTAACTTTTTCACTTTGAATTTAGTCATTTAAGTACACATTTATTTGGATTTTTTTTCCATCTTACCTTTAGATTACATGTGATGCAAAATTTTCCAATTAATTATTTTTTAGTAAAAGATATAATAAAACTAAAGATAATGATCTTCAAATTTTATTATTTTATTGATGCTTAAAAAAACCAGAAAAATATTCAACTAATATTAAAAAATACACTAATTTTTAAAAATTAAAATATGGTAAATATTAAAATAAATTAACTAATTTTTAAAAAATAAATTTAATGAACAATTAAATTATAAAGGTAAAGTATTATATGAAAATAGTTCATGATAAGTTTATCAAGTAACAATTTTAAAGTATCAAATGTTTAATCAGGAGTGTCATTATTTTGGGTCAGTGGCATAATATTGCAATTGTTGTAAATTTTCTTGAATCCAGATTAATGATACTCCTAGTCTAATATTCGATACTTTAAAATAGTCTATTTTTTTTAACAATTTTGTAATTATTCCATAATAATAAGATCAATGTTATTTGTAAACGTATAAAAGTATCAACTTTATATTAATAACAGTAACAAACACACAAACAAAATTAATAATAAAATAAAGTACATAGGGTTATAATAAAAAATCACCACACTCAACTCATCTTAACTCGCCAGTCACTGTTTCTAAACCTTAAATTCACACAAAATATAAATTTCCATATAATAACAAATATTTTATTTTTCTTGAAATTGAGTAACATAGATAAAAGAACCAACAATGTGACTTAATAAAAAAGATCAATATGAAGTACTCAATCTAGGTACATAAAAATGAAAATCATCCGTGCTCTGACATCCATACATTCATACCATTATACTTTTTAAAAATAATTTTATCAAATTTACACAATCAACATTTTCTAACAAATTTATCATTATATTCTTCACTTGAGTGACAGACTGGCCAACTTAGTAAGATTCGGTTTGTACTCAATGATGTTTCTTTAGTGATTCATAATTGAATTCAAATATTCAGTCTTGAATGACTTCAGTTGAGTTCCCACTCAATTGAATATATGTAAAGTAAAGATCTTATCTTATATTGACCAAGTCAGTGATATCAATCGTTTCAAGGTTTTGAGATTCAATTCAAAACAAACATTGTCTAACATCCAATTCGTATTCACTCTGTCTAATAGACATTTGTGTACAAAAATATTAATCATTTTTTAATTTGGCTAAGTTTGACCAAAAGTTAATTTTTTAATTATGTAATTGATTTTGAAAATAAACAATTAGTAATACATAAATAGGGAATAATTGTTAACATAAGAGTTGCTTGTTATACTGGAAAAAATTTATGAGAATCAATTCACATCAAATAAGATAGAGTATTCAATATTAAATTTTTATTGGAATTTGTATTAAACACATTTTCTTATTGAAACAATTCAAATCATAATATGAGTATACATAGAGTTAAACTCGTTCATATTTAAACTATGAAATATCTTTAAATAGAACAATTCATACTCTTTAGTGTAACCAACTAATATCATTTAATTAAATAATTAAAATTCTTTATACGCTTCAACTCATACTCTTAGAAAATAATTTGTACCCTTCGAAACTAATACCCTGTTAATACCCTTTAAATTCACTCTATACTTTGTCATTTAATATTTATGCATGAAGTAAGATGAAACTATATGTTATCTAATTTTATGGGATGTGGAGGGTGAAATATGATTCAAATCTTTTCTTGAATATCTAAATTAATATAATTACTTTTCTTTTTTTTAGATAAAATACAAATAAAAATATGTATTAAAAAATCTTCTAAAAAATTGTCAAATTTAAAAATTACGTGAAGAAAAATTGTTCACTAACTTAATGGGATATGCATGGGGGTGACATATGATTTTTTTTTATTATTATTATTTAAATTAAATTAAGAAGAATTATTTCTTTCGCCAAATTACATGAGTTTACACAATTACTTCTACCTACCAAAATATGAGAAAATATTTTTTTTTTCCAAATTAATCTAACCAAACTACACAAATGTCAAAGCCCAACAATGGTAAATAAAATTAGTATTCTAGATCATAAACTAATTAATTTTAGATGAACCACAATTCCTCGATAATTATCTCATAACATTTTGAAAATATATAATTAAAATTTACTGCTTATATTAGGAGATGATATTTATGGAATAAACTTCATAATAAATTAGCATACAAATTATATAGGTAAGAAATTAAACATTTATAGATACAAAGAAAAAATAAAAACCACGTCAATTTTTTAAATTAAAATTTAAAAACAATCATATACAAAACCACTTCAATTTCATCAATAAACATTGTCAAATCTTCAAACATCTTTTTTTTCCCAAATATATAAGATCATCATTATCTAGAGAAAAATGTGAAGTTAGCAATTCTGTTATGACTATCATATCTTCAGATATTTTGTGTTGGGTAGATTGTATCTATATATAGATTGTAAAATTTTAATGAAAACTAATTTACTCCCCTTAATTTTCTTTTTAATATTGTAACAATTATCTCTTCTTTAGAAAGATGTACTGAATCTGAATGTATATAATTTCACCATGGTTGCACCTAACAAATGTTCATAGCCTCTAACAATTTTTTTTTTCAATCCTGATATATTATTTTTATGGTATCAAATAAATATAATAGAGGAGCAAGAAGCAATGAAATTAGAAAATGAGAAGTAATAAACTTAGTGAGCAATCATTTTGGATAATATTTTTAGACATAATCCCCAACAAAAAATAAATAAATTAAAAATTATTGCGTTAAATATATAAAGATGACAAAAAATTGCGTGAGACTTCCAATGACATGAGATAACACAAATTAACACACACTTGTTAAAGTGTTAATGTAAGATGCTCAATTTATACTCATCCTGCCGTCTCATTGCATGAGACAATCTCTCACAATACTTACTCTATAAAGATATGTTACTAATTTTAAAGCACAAAACTAATTATAAGAAATATTTCAACCGTCTCAACTATATATATTAGTTTTTAAAAAAATAAATGTCTCGATTATATAGGTTGGTTAACATATAGATTAATTTCTCTTGTCGTTAATTTACTATTATATATGTATTTAAAAGATGCACTAAATATGTTTTGAAAGCATAATACTTATTCAATAGGTTGTAATAGAAATTTTTTTTATGTAATTTTTTTTTTATTTTTTAAGTTTTTTGTGAAAAATCCAATCAACCTATATAATTGGGTGAAAATATCATACGTCCACCAGTGGACACAAACTTATATGTCCACCACGAATGTGATAATGACATATAAACACAGTTAAGTAATCAATTAAAATAATTGTGGGTCATCTACTTATGTGTCGTTATCACATTCATGGTGGACATATAAGTTTGTGTTCACCGTTAGGTACATGATCATTTCCGTATAATTGAGATGGATGGAGTATGTATTTAACCCAATAACTGCATTAAATATTTACATGTTATAAACTTTAAAAATATTACAACACAGAACTCTATTACTGTATTTTTTCTACTAACTACACATCTAATTCTTCGTAAAACTGTACATTATAATTATATTTATGTAATTATTTTTATATATACACACATACAAAGATAATTATAATGATGTTTCACTTTAGCTTTAGATTCATAGATCATTTCACTTGTGGATTTTTTTTTTTTTTTTTGACAAAAGAGTAAATATGCTTCTTTAGTTGGCATCTTATTTACTTTACAAAGCAATAAAATAAAAATATTTTTAATTAGTTGAATTAAAACTTGGATTAAGTTGAACCAGTTATGTTATATTTTCATATTGAATTTTATTTAACATTGTTTTGCATGAATCATTTTTATCGTGAAATTGATTTACAACTAATACCTTATAGTAAAAAATAACTAATAGTTTTTAATAAAACAACTAAACCGGTGTTTTGGAACATTAAATCTTTTTTTAGAAGTACTTTTATTCAAATGTTAGTGAGAGGTAGCTTTTGAAAAAAAGTGCTTCTAGTAGTGTTTCAAAACACTCCCTAATATCATTCAAAACTAAAACTACCTTATAATATAAACTTATATTATCCATAAATAAAAAAATTAATAACCTTCAAATAAATTTCAATACAAAAATTGTTCACACAAAGCTTTGTCTACATTTAATATGTACAAAGGACAATCGAAAAATAAGATTCTTTATCCTATAAAATTACTAAATGAGTTGATGTATTTTCATTCCATGTTTGAAATAATAAAATTAGAAAAAAAAAAAGAATTGTGATTTTTTTACCTAACACAAACATGTAATAATGCAATACTTTGTAATCACGTGATAAAAAATTTAAATCCAACTTCTGATGCAAGAATAGTCCCTCTATCCTCGATTAGATGCATTATTTACTGTTTACACGAAGTTAATATGGGAGTTGTTTATTAGTATTACATAAGATAAAATAGGGGTATAATGAGAGTTTGACACGGATTTTAGTATGAGAATAGGATTAGTCAGAGTAAAATAATGACATATGGTGTAATTTTGAGGCCAAAGTAGAGTGAAAATGGTTCATACATTAATCATTTGAAGGTTATTAGTTATTTTCACTAAAAATGTATTAGTTATCTTTACTAAAATATATTAGTTCTAGAGGATATTATTTATTTTCACTGGAGGGTATTAGTTAAAATGTACAAAAAGTATTAGTTATTTAACTAAAGGGTATTAGTTGGTTACACTAAAAAGTATTACAAATTGGTTCGTGTATGATCCAATTTCACTATATATAAATGTTTGAAGGGTGTAGCTTAAAGTGATTAAATATTGCATATAATTTGGGGCAGGCTTTAGGATAAATGATGTATATATTTGGAGACTGAGGAAGTATTTTTCTATTTTACATTCCATGAATACATCACAATTATTTTAATTAATTGATTGACATCGATATTAAAAAGTACAATATAACATCAAAACTTGATCACATGTGTTTATTTTTAACGTAATATTTTCGTTGAATGTATGTATTTCTTGATCGTAATAGAAATAATTAGAAAATCTTATAGTTTATGGATGCATAAATATAACCTTGGCAAAAAGGATTCGAGAGAAAAATGTGTACTACTTTTAAAATATGACTACTATATAAACCATTTCTAATAACATGACTCTTTTCTATGATCACATTAATATAGCCTCGATTTGCACTATGAATATAGAAAATAGTCTTGTAACTTTTAACTTTGTAATCTTATATTGCTTTAAAAGTACTTAAAAATATGAATATTACATATAATTTTAATCAAATTTTACTATAATTGTCCATATTCAAATTTATATATGTACTATAATTGAAATTCATTGCTGAATAGATGTATGAGATTTTTTTTTTTTTTTTTTTGGAGATTTGAGAAACTTTGTGGCATATATATAGGCCAAATTAGATAGAAGTGAAGTCAAGAATGAAGAGAATAACTAAAACGTCTGCATAATTTTTGCAATCTCTTTAATATAGACAAAATTACCTTAATTATTAATAAACAAATAGATGGTGGTGATTGGTTCCTAAAAAATAGATCAACGGTCACAATTCTTTCCCATCCAAACTAAATAAGGAAGGGTTGCTTATATTATATATTTATAGATACTTAGTAGAAAAATATACTTTGCCATAAAAATATTATTGATTTTAATTATTATTTACATAAAATATTATGGTAAATTAAACCAAAATCACAAAGCCATAAAATATTATGGTAAATTAACAATCACAAAATCAATGTGTGTGATATAATAATGTATAAAGTTGACCTTTAAGTGTTTAAGTGATTGAAAATATGATGATATGAAACAATATTCAATAATATATATTAATCAATTATAATTTTCGTCAATTAATTTAATTGGAAGAGAATATCTCAGCAAAAAGTAGACACATATATAGGATATTCATGTAGTTTTTTTTTATCCATCATAATTACATAATTTAAGCATATAGCAGCATAATTTATGGAATATTTATAGGAACGTTTCTTTTATTTATTATTTATATAATAATGAACAAAGTCACACAATTTATTAATTATAAGAATATTAAATTAGATTTTGATGAACAAAAAATAATTATAAAATTTACTATTTCTAAAAATTAAAAAAACGTATCTTGATTTATATTATTCTTTCACAGTAAGAATTACCTAAATTATTAGTATGATCCGTTATTCAGTGATAAAATTCAATCAATAAATTATTTATTTCAATACTACTTGTGGTTACAATATTAATAGTCAATCAATTAATCCCTTAATTTCGGTATTTATTATATATTAAATAAATTTATACAAAATATATTGTTCATACGCAAAGTGAAATTTTAATTTTCCACTCGTCATAAATATGAGAGTGATTATGCAATTCTAACTTTCAATGATAATTGAGTATATTGGTTCTTGTCACTCATCATCAATGTATATAATCATAATAATCATTATTTAGGGGCGAAACTTTAGATCACATTATTACATAAGTAAAGGAAAATTAAATGTTAATCATTCTAATGTTAAACAATACATTCATTGCTTCTACGGTTCCATAATACAATCAAAAATTTTAATCGAAAATATAGTCAATCATTTTACTATTGGATTGAATTAATATAATTTGAAATAAACAAATAATTAAAGTAAAAATAGGATTTACGCAAAATGAGTATTCATGTTTTTCTTATTTTTGTCAACCTAGTAATAATAATATAAAATTGTTAAATTGGTAAAATAAATTATATGTGAATGTATTCTTATAAATCAGTAAAATATAATTAATGTTAATTCAATTAATTTTTTTAAACAAGCTTGCTAATCTTCAATATTTTTTTATTTTAAATATTAAATTTAAATTGTTTATGTTTGTTAAAATTGGTCTACCTTAATTTTTAATATACATCCTGGTTGTAAATATTAATAGTTAAGATTGAATAATAAAATATATCAATTAAAATATAAGTAAGTACACAAAATCTATATATTGAGGATACATAGTCAAATATATATTCTACAAAAAAAAAAAATTTACTGAAAATCTTCAACATTTAGTTAATTTTTTAGCCAAATTATGGAAGACTTTTAAGGCCTGTACACATAATTTGCCGAAATAATAGTTAAGTCCACCATTACAATTTTCATCAAACCGAACTTATGTAACACAAAGCCAACCTAATTTATGAACTAAAAATTTGTACTAAACTGGTTGGAGGACATTGACGAAATTGAAGAAGTCATTCTCGCAAACACAATTGATATGGAAAAGTGGAAACTGCTTCAATATCATATTCTGATGCCATAATTGAAACACTTATACGAAAAAATTATTGTTAAATCTTGAACTAAAGTAAATTGTATCTTCTTTCGTTAAATTGTATTGTCAAATTATAGATAGATGAAGAAAAATAACCAGCCCTAAATTTTTCATAAATTGCATAAAAGAAACCATTAGTTCCAAACTTAAATATTAAAATTATTAAAAATAAGATTATTTAGATACATACATCATAAAAGGCAATCGACTATATTATTGATGAATAGGGAAAAACATAATTGCTCTAATTCTACTCAAATATTGGCAAGGAGATGACGTATAAAATGTGTAAACAATATGATAAAATGATTGCAAAACAATAATATATTGAATAAATTTTATCGATAAAATGAATTTGAAAAAGAAACGTAGATTGAAATTTAAATAATAACCTCCATATCTTCAAATCATTCTTCAATAATCTCTATTTATCTTCAAGTCATTCTTCTATCGTCAAACGAATAAAATATTTTTTCAAGGATTCCACATTTATCGTGAAATCTCACAAACAATTATACAAATAAAGTTACATTTACATATACTTTCTATACAAAACACTAACGATCTTAATCATACACAATATATACAATAAACATCTATGAATTTTTCACCTAAATCCAAACAATACAACAAACATCTATGAATTTGCAGCTATGATTTACATGCTCACAATCTAGCAGTATAAATAGGCCATAATTTGTAACGGCTCCAAATTAGTAGCAAATCACATGCAAATTACTTGCAATTAGAAATTAACTACATAAAAAATGGACGGTGATGATTAAATGATAAATATTGATCTACGGATGAGAAGTGTTCCCTCCAAAACTAAAAAAGGAAAACTTGGTTGTATTATATATTTATAGATGACATTTTTCACTAATTGATTAGTTGAGTTAAATTTTATATGAATAAAACGAATATTGTAAATATTATGGATAATATTTATTTAATATTAAATAAAAATTATATCAAAATTCATATTTTTTAATTCTCTGCACATAGGGACCAATATTGACATATTTTAAAACACAGTTTGAAATTCTCTATTTTCTATTTTTTTTAGGTTCATTCCTATAAAAATTACCTAATTTAAAATATTTTTTAGGCCCCAAAACAAATGGATTAGTAAATAGACGAGTGTAATTTTTTTGGGGGATTTTTCAAGTCGACTTAAATTGGTGCTAGAGTGGTTCTCCGTTGACCCAAGTGTCTCCGTTCCAATTGATTTTATATTCATTTATAAAGAAATTACCTAATTTTGCAGCATACTTTTAGGTTTTCCAAAACGAAAGAATTAGAAAATAGACGATGGTCATTTTTTCTGTTGGGTCCATGTCGACTTTGATTTTTGCAATTTATATTTTTCAAGGAATAAATATACAACTTATATTTAATCCCGCATTATATGTGAGTTTTCCACTAGCTAACTATAATAAAAATTATGATTAATAATAGACATAATATATTATAAGAAAGTAATTATTTGAATCACAAATTTTTTACAGTAAGAAAATTTGCAAGATACGATTTGATATCATTCAATTCAAGGAATATTTTAGCTTTTATATACAATGTAATATAATAATACCTAAATAAATTTTACATGAAAAGGGTTGAGAAACTATATATTTTGTGACATTTATCATATATAGTGCGTACACCAGCGAATTTCGCTGACTGGAAAAAAAATTGTTATTATTACTTCAAATTATAGATATATATATTTTTAAATATCTTAATGTTATTGATATATAATATTAAAATTATAATTATAATTACAATTTAATAAATAATAAAAAATATTAAACATGAATAAATAGAATCTTTGAAAAATATTAACTAATTCACACATTAAATCTCAAATTAGTATAACAAAATATTATTTAAAATATACTTGCATGCCCAGTTTTCCCCCATGGTATGAAAATACAATAACAATCGAATGTAAAAGTTTAACACTAAAGATAAAATCACATATATCAGATCTAAAGGTAACATTTTACAAAAAAAAAAAAAGATTTCATAATTAAAATAAAATATTGTGTAGATGTTTGTGTGGGAACAATTGATTAATATGTTGGTATTTATAATACACAGTTCAACAATAAGAATTGACATCTAGAAAAATGCATCATCTCGCGAATTAGATAGTCCGGCTAGGGTTATTTAATGAAAAAATAAACTTTGATGAAACATTACTAAATTCGAGTGAAATCAAGTAATTTTAAGCGAAATTAGTCTGGAATGGGATGGAATAAAAGTATTTGGGTGAATTGAGGTCCTCCCGAGTTAAAAAAAATGATATTTTCCTCTAGAAAAACGCATCGTCCCACAAACTATTATTTAATAAAAAAATAAATTTTTGATGAAACATTATTAATTCGAGTAAAATCAAGTGAGTTTAAGTAGAATTAGTCTGGAACAGGATGGAATGAAAGTATTTGAGTGAATAGAGGTCCTCCTGAGTTAAAAAATTACGTTTTCCTCTAAAAAAATGCATCGACCTACGAACTAGACAACCCGGCTAGGGTTATTAATGAAAAAACAAATTTTTGATAAAATATTATTAAATTCAAGTGAACCAAGTAATTTTAAGCAGAATTAGTCTGGAATGGGATGGAATGAAAGTACCTGAGTGAATGGAGGTCCTACCGAGTGAAAAAATTATGTTTTCCTTTGGAAAAATGCATCGTCCCATGAACTAGACAACCCTATTAGGGTTATTTAATTATCTCGACTAAGAAAAGTTATATGCTCTTTTTTTTTGTGTCAAATGGGTAAGAAATAATTATTATCTATAATTTTTGTATACCTTTACTTTTTTCATTTTATATGTTGTTGATTTTCTATTTTTGAAATTTTTGTATATATATCATAAATCATCATTATTTGATGTGATGCTCTACTTGTCAACCATTAGTATTTACTATATTAGAACATTAATATTATCTTGTATAACATACTGTTTCTCACTAAAATAAATTAAAATATTTCACAATTGCAAGTAATACTTTTTAGTACAACCATTATTACATACAATATTAGAACATTGATATTATTTTGCATTATACACTATTTCTCATTAAAATAAACTAAAATATTTTACAAACGGAAGTTAGTGGTTATATTTGGTGGGAACATGAAAATTCAGAATTAATTGTCGGTAGTTTAAATATTATTGTATGGGCAAATATAATAATTTTATGTTTCCAACCTTTTTGGCTTACTGTTTTTGGAACGTACGGCTATGCAGTAAAGACTACGGCCATGCATACGACCCATATGTATGAATGAGAGCAGTTGGTAGGTCTTCTATGCACCCATTACAATCTAAAAATTCATTTCATTATTTTTAGATTTAAAAGAATTTAAGTTGGTAGTTGTATATTTAGATTTCATTATCATAGAAAGACTATTAGTTTGAGACTTAGTACATTAAAAGGTGGATTAAAAAAATGTACGACAAAATATAAAGCAATGTGACTACCCTTGCTAATGTATATATTTAACCATAATCAAATTGATGTTAAACAATGTTAAAAAAAAATATGATAAAAAAATCACATCAATATCCCATCCACGTAGCTCATGAATCAATGTCTATACCTCATTATCAGTTTATCACTAACTCAAATCACATCCTATGTCTAAGTCCAGTGTTAAAATGAGTCTCGATCACCAGCTTGTACCCATCATGACTATATTTTGTCAAGGTCTCGCATACTATTTCTATACTTGAAGATTACTCCTCCCGTTCCGATATTATTTGCATAGTTGAAACGATACATTTTTTTAATATAAAATCATTTTTTAGTAAAGTAGAGTAGTATCATATGAGTAAATATATGTATATTATTGTAAAAGACAATTATACAAAAAATAAAATACAATTGGAAAATAACCAATAAAAAAAAGGATAAGTATCCGTTTTTTATTCTAGCAACTTCTCTCATTGACACATGTGGGCCGTACACATGGCAGATAAAATGGAGTATATTACTGCGTAAGAGTAGTTTCCAAAACAGGAAGTCAAAAAGGTAGGAAACAGAAATTTACTATTTTGCCCATTTCCCTCCAAATATATTTCATCTTCCCACCAAAACTTTTTCGCCTTCCCACCATATATTTCGGGGCCTATATTTCGTCTTCCCATCAATTAATTCAAACTTTTCTTAATCCCACTAAATATAACCACCACTCACTCAGTCACCCATGTTTAAAATTTTTTTGGCCTAATTTATATATTGACACGGTTGTTAAACAAAAAATTAAGGGTAATTGCAAGCTTTTTTCGTATCTATTTTGACAGTTTACTAAGCTTAATTTCCGCTAAATATTAATAAAAATAATATCTAATTTTAATAAAAATAATTTATTTAGCAAATTTTATCAAGAATTAACAAAATAAAAAGCTATAATTATAAGTGTTGCCTGTTAAATAAAAATATTGTTAAGATTAAAAAAAAAGGGAAGAAGTAATTTAAAATTTTGAAAAATCCAAATAATTGATAAAAAAATATCCAATAAAAAGAAGAAACTATTTGTTTAACAAATTTTATTAAAAATTAACAAAATAAAAAGTTAAATATAACTATTAGATGTTAAATAAAATAAAAGTTATACCACGCGACCACTAGAATATTAATTTTAAAATCAAATTTTGAAACTATTTTGATAATAAATGCATGTTTTTATATAATTATTTAATGTAAATAGAGTTCTGAAAAAATTGTTCAATAATTGATCATAAAAAAAACTAAAAAAAAGGCAACATTAGATATACTGGCTTAGGAATATTTATTACGAAACCGTTCGGCAGCCTGTTCATCTTTGTATTCTCGAATGGTCTCCTCCAGACTCTCGATCGACGCCTCCGATAGGTGTTATTTATAAAATTTTAACGGTGTCTCTACTTTTTGCCAATAAATGGCTAATAGTTCATACTTCATTAGAACATTGATATAATCTTTCATAATACACAATTTTCACTAAAATTATATATTTAATGTTTCACAAGTTAAAGTTATACTATTTAATGCAACAATTAGTGCATAATACATTTGAATATTGATATTATCTTGCACAATACACAATTTCTCACTAAAATGAATTAAAATGTATCAAAATTGTAAGTAATAGTATTTAGTACAATCATTATTACACACAACATTAGAACATTGGTATTATTTTGCATTATACATCATTTCTCACTAAAATGAATTAAAATATTCCACAAATGGAAGTAATACTATTTAGTGCAACCATTAGTGCAACTATATTGGAACATTGATATTGTTTTGTATAATAAACCATTTCTCACTAAAATAATTTAAAATGTTTCACAATTGCAAGTAAAACTATTTAGTACAACCATTAGTACAAAATACATTAAAACATTGATATTAACTTACATAATTACATCATTTCTTACTAAAATGATAAATTGTTTCACAATTCCAAGTAATACTATTTTGTGCAACCATTAATACATATTACATTAGAACACGGATAATACTATTTAGTGCAATCATTATTACATACTAAATTAGAACATTGATATTACCTTGTATAATACATTATTTCTCACTAAAATGATACATTTAGTGTTTCACAATTGCAAGTAATACTATTTAGTGCAACCATTAGTACTAAATATATTGGAACATTGATATTATCATGCATAATACACCATTTCTCACTAAAATGAATTAATATGTTTCACAATCGCAAGTAATACTATTTAATGCAACCATTAATACAGATTGCATTAGGATTTATATTAATTCAAATGTTATTTTTGGGGAGTCCCACTATCAAATCACTAATTTTAATTCACTTATTCTTTCTTTATATTAGTATTTGCAACATACTTGAAAAAATAATTCAAACTTCAAAATAAATATAAAAAAAGATTGAAATAAAAGATTTAATGGTGCTTATTCACTGATACCTCTAGTGCAATTCACTAATACGATTTAATCAAGTTTCACCGTAAATATTATACACATAATACCTTCCCTTTGAAATTAACATTTTTTTTAATATATCTTACAGATTACAATATGCTATTGTATAACCATATCTTTTAAATATTTTTATTTTTCCAAAATTTATTATTTTAACTTTATCAATATTTTTAATTTTGACATTCAAAAATTTTGTATTCGAATCATATATTTTTTATTCCATAGAATTAGATATATACACACACACACACACACACACATATATATATATATATATATATATATATATATATATATAAGGAAAATGCTTCTTATGGTGATTCACTACAATTTACCAGATACAATTGGCATTTTAGGGGTGTATGCACTGTTCATTTTGGCTCCTGTAACGCCCTAGTTTTATTAAACTAGTTCGTCACTAAACGTTAATAATTTAAATGAATTCATTTGTAAATGTCGAGCCATTTTTTTTTTTTTTTATAAATAATGCAGGGAAAATTATAGTTAATAAATTTATATAGTGATGATAAAAGTTGCAGCGGAAATGAAAATAATTCTTATGTTTGACACAAAGGTAAATAATTTTAAAAAGTGTTGTCAAATATTAACGGTAAATAAATTTGGTCTCAATCATCCACCGGCTCGACCTCCTCGCCGCTTAGCTCTTAACCTGAAATCATAAATATAATTTGGGGTGAGTACAACTAGTATACTCAGTGGAAAAAAAATCGGTATTTAATGAAAAAAAATTATACTTGCGAATTACTTGAAATAACAAGCTAATTAAATCTATCGCATGAATTTTCGTGGACCTTCCCAGGGCCTAATAGGCACACCCAGTATTCCCACGCGTAAATGTTTGCAAGCCTTCTCAAGACCCTTTTCAGATCAAGATATTCTTACACGTGAATGTTTCGTGGACCTTTCCAGGGCCTAAAGGCACTCCCGGTATTCCCACGCGTAAATGGAGCACTGCGGATTAAACCGAAGACCCGTCGGTCTCGGACCACATAAGGATCCCTGGCTATTGCATGCACATATAAAATCATTTAAACATGCATCTCACATAATTCACGTAAATAATTTAACAATAAATACATACGAATACCCTACTAGCCACTGAAGGGTTTAGATTCGTCAAGATTCCCCACCTTGAAAGTGATCGAGCGAGAAGAAAAAGCAAGTTCGTCCTTAACCGTCGCGCGAAACGTCACCTAAAGTAAAATAATTAATTTTTACTTTAATTCCTCTATAACGTAGATAATTTAATAATTTAAATAATAATAATACTTAACCTATTAATTTAAATAACAACACTCATCTCAAAATAATAATTAAAATTTAACACCTAGCCTAATAAAATAATTTTTTTTCTCACAGCCCAAGTAAAAAAAATAAATAAATAAATTTGACCCAACTCATAATTAAAACGTTTCAGAAAAGGCCCACTAGTTTTAATCCCCAGATTTAATTTCAACAAAATTTGGCCCATTACTACTTTAACAAATTCCAGAAATAATTTTTCGAAATGGCCCATTAATTAAATCCTTCAACCCCCCCTTTTTTTTTCGGCCCAAACATTTAAATATCTAGAATTTATTTCGGCCCAGAAAATCGGCCCATCTATATATATATATTTTTTTTATTCGATACTGGGCTTTTGGCCCCGCAACAAAATTAATTTCCAGCAACAAATCAAAAACAGCCAGCCCATTTCTTTAAAAAAATCCAGGCCCAACTACCTAAATTAAAACATGGCCCAAAAACATCTTCTTCTTCCTCAACAATGTATATATGCGTACATATATATATATATATATATATATATATATATATATATATATATATATATATATATATATATATAAACTGAATTCCTCCATTAAAACTGAGTAGGAGTTCGAACGAAACAGGACCAAATTCAACACCACAAACCGAAACCAAGGCCAGGATCAACACACCTTAAATTCGAAATACCATAAACCCAAAAAAAATTCGACACAAATTACACGAAATTTGCAAAACAAATATCGAAATAAATCCAGAAAATCGAAAGCCTCAACGAAAAACAAAAGCTCGAAAATACCTTCGACGAATTTCAAATTCGTGAGAGAGAAGAATACTCCGAAAGTCTCGAACGGATTCTCCCTTTTTCTTTTTTTTTACAGTTTTCGATCGAATTTTTTTTTTCTTTTCGTTCGAACCACTCCAAATTTTTTTAGGTTTTATTTTTAATCCGAGACTTAGGGATAAGAAATGCTTGCAATGAATTTAGTGTGAATTAAATCCGGGTTTTATTGGCTTGGCCGTTTTAAAAAAATTGAAGACAATTAATGGCTGCTGTGGCCGTTTCAAAACTGACTCAGAAAAGAAGGAAAGGAAGAAGAAAGAGAAAAAGAAAGAAAAGAAAAGAAAAAAAAAATAAAATTTCGCCATTCACAGGACTTGAACCCGTGACCTTTCTTTGCCTTATAGGTGCCTTGCACCACTGAACCATATGCATTTCTCATTTAGAAATCGTTTTCGAAATCTTTTATTCTTGATTTGGGCCGATTTGATTTTCTTTTAAAAAAATTTCAAACCCCTTATCAACTTAATACCCAACTTAAAAATTTTCCCTAAATATTATTTCTTAATAAATAATTAAATAATAAATAATTAAATAAATAAATACTTCTTAATTCAAAAGAAATCGGGGTATTACAGCTCCAATATAAAAAAAATGATAGTTTTTCTCTCTCTTTCTTTCCAACGGTGCCTAAATATTTTCCTCCTTTTTCCAAAAATAATTCCCGCTTTATACGAGCTATTTTCCTCTTTAATCAATATCTAGGTATACATCTGCATACTGGTTGTACTAGCCCTTTTCTTTCTTTTCTACTCAGGCTATGTCCGTTGCAAGGAATCTGTAATATGCTCTTGAGAAATAGCTCTTCAAAATTCAGCCAATCAAAAATTGAAGAAACCCAGAGCCTTTCTTAGATTCATGGTGCGATTCAGTGTAGGAATTTGTGTTTGGATAGGTTGTCGAGTTGATTTTCACGGGGGAGAAAACTTGAGAGGTCTTATTGTGGTCTCTGTTCTTTTAAGAAGCACTATTAGTGTTTTTTTTTAAGAAGAATAATTTGGGGAAAATGTTCTTGAGACCAAAACGAAACTATTAAGACCGGTCTCGCTGCCACACCACCATCATTTGCATTTTTACCATGACCGCTGCTGGAGATTATTTAATTGAGGAAGATGAAACGAGGAAGTTGGGTGGAGGAGGGATTGTGTGAATGAAAATAACTCTTTTCCCCAAGATTTTTGCAGAGGGTTGATGTGGCGGAAATTTGAAAAAGAATGGTATGGAAACCGGGAAGAGAAAATTGTGTGGGGTGTTTGGAGAAGACAATGGATTAGGGTAAAGTAGGGTAGGGTGGTGGGGGGGGGGGGTAGGAGAGTTGAGTGAGAATTATTTCTTGTATTTATTATTATATTTAATTATTTAATAAGATTTTATGGTGAGGTCACATGATTTGACCACATTATTGAACTAGGAATTATGGATGATGATCATTCAAATAATATAAATATTTATGATTTTTATAAATTTATTTAATTTATTTAATTAATTATTAACACATTATAATTACTTGAAATAGAATAGGATTTATGTGAACGTGTGTTCATGATAATAAATCATTATTCAGATCTAAAACTATTGGGCAAATATTTACTCTAAAAAAAATATTGGGTAAATATTTACTCTTAAAATATATTATTGGACAAATATTTAATACTTTAAATATTTTCTTCTAAGACTTGATATTTTAACCTTAAATGATACAATATTGTGTGTTTTGCATTAAAAGTGAGTAATGATAAATTAAATAGTGTGGAATTATACATAATTTTTTAAAACATTTTTTACTTACATAGATTGTATTAAAAACAAATTAGTGTGGAATAAATTTTATCATCATCTCCCGTCAATTTTTTTTTTTATCATCATCTTCTTCAATAACATAAATTTGAGTGTTATTAAGATTTATTTAATTAAGATTTTATATTTGAGTGGTATACTGATATTATAACATTTGACCGAAATTTTTGTATGATGATCTTTCAAATATTTTAAGTAATTATAAATTTATTTGTTAAATATTGAATACTTTAATATTTTCTTTTAAAATTTTGATATGTTAAATTTTAAATATTACTATATTATATTTTATTGTAATAAAAATGAGTAATATACGCAGTAAAAAAAATTGTTGTCACTACTCATTACCAATAATATGATATCAACTCGATTTTTGATATTCATGATAAGATTCTATATACTGGATATTTTAATTTTTTTCAAGTTTAAGTATTGTATATAAAATTTGTCAAGATAATATAAATTTTCTAATGTAATATGTATTAATGGTTGCACTAAATAGTATTACTTACAATTGCGAAACAATTTAATTCATTTTAGTGAGTAATTGTGTAATACCCCGTCCCGTTTTATACCTTTTATTTTGCTAGAAACCTTAATTATATAATTTTATATTATTATTATTGTGTTTCTTTTAATTTTATTATTTTTGTGTGCTACTGTGTAATTTAAATATATACTCTATTTCAAATTCCCAAGTTTGAAGAAAGAAATCGAATATTTCAAACGGATAAGGGATTACGAGAAATTAATTATTCAAAGTCTTAAATTATGTTTTCGATCCGTTTAATTTGTTGAGATTAATTAAAATACTTTAAAATATTTATTAAGTTTTAAAACTGTATTAATTTTCAATTCGGGATTAATCTTGCAAACCAAACGATCCCTAAACCGTTTCAAACGGGAACGAAAATATCAGAATTGAAAGGAGTTAATCCTACCCACATAATTTACTTTCCTTTTTGGATTAATTTTAATTAGAAAATTAATTACAACCACTCAATCCTTTTCTTTTCTTTTTAATTAATTAAAGATATTTTTTTCTTTTCCTATATACTCCCTTCTCTCAGCCATCCTACGGGAATTCATTTTCCCCAAAATTTTCACTCATCCCTCTCTTCTTCAGCCAAGCCGCCTCTCTCCACCTCCTCACGTTTTCCTTTTCCGGCGACGTCCACCGCGGAGCGCCGCCGTCGCCTCGCCGCTCGCCGCCCGACGCCGGCCAGAGGCTCGCGAGCGCCGCCCCTTGCCGATCGCTCACGCCTCCTGAGCCGCTGTCGCGCCACCCAGCAGATCTCCGCCGCCCCCTTTCCAGCCCTCGCATCGCGCCGCCGCTCCCAGACCAGCGCCGCCCGTCGCCTCTGCTCCTAAGACGTCGCGCCTCTGTCCTCCGCCTCGCACCGATGGAACGCCGCCGCCCTCTTCGATCGACGCCGCCGATCGCCCGCCGCCCCCTGTCGCATATGTCGCCCTCCAGCGTCGCCGCCCAGCCCCTCCCTCTCGCAGCCTTCAGCCACCGCCTCGGTCGCCGCCGCCTCCCCTGTTCCCAATCGAAGCCGAGCAGCGCCGCCGTGACCTCTCCCTCTCGTCGCCGCTCTTCCCTATACCGTCGCATCACCGATTCACCTTCTCCTTTGGGTGAGTTTTGATTTATCCATTTCTCAATCTTCAATTTCAGAATTAGTCCTTTCGATTTTAAACTCACAAATTGTCTTTATTTTCGATTGATTTCAACACCGAAACCCCTCCACCGTTCCGATGAAGCCCGCTGCCCGTTTTTCGTAGAATTTCCGAACAACGCCGTAAGGCTGTCCAATTTATCCGGTGAATAATTATACGACGCCGTTAGGCTGCTCGTTTACCTCCTCAAACCGGAGCTCGTAAGAATTACTAGCCTCTTTCCTATTTTTCGTACTAATTGAAATAGGGAACCAAACTGTTTTAATTTCCCTACTGTTGTGAGCCTTGTAAAAAGATAGAATACTAGTTGTTTTTGGATTGGAGCTGTTAGTTTGTAAATGGACTCTTGTTCATGGTTAAGTTCCTATGAATTAGTTGTTTAGTGAATTTAAGTTCCTATGGTTGTACCCTGTTCTTGATTATTTCGTTCTTAGATTTTTAGCTGGATAGTGATGTTGTTGTCCTGTTCATTTTTCTTTCTGCCCTTAGTTAGAGTTAAATTGTTAGTATGATGGTTTTGTTAAGATAACTAATTAGTAGTATTATTGGAATAGTGGTTTAGTATTGTTGTTTTAAGTTGTTTAGTATTATTGAAATTGTTGTCTAGTGTTATTGGATTAATTGGATGATATTATTAGAATGGATGAATTAGTATTGTTGTTTTAGTTGAAAAGAGTATTTTTGGGAAAATTAATATGATCCTTTTATTTCCTAAAAGTGTCACTAATCAACTTTAGAAGTAATATTAATATTAGAAAAGAAAAGTACTTTTTATAATTTGTCTTAGAAAAGCCAAAGTCTTTAATAAGTTTTAATAAGAAGTTTTTATAAAATATGAATTCTTATATTTTCTTTCTTAAAGGGCCTTTGTTAAGGACATCCCTGAATTCAGTAAATACACCCCCTTGTTACACCACTGCTTTTAGTAAATACACCCCCCTAATACACCTCCTCTTAAAAAGGGGTGTACTTATCAATTTGAAATCAACCTTTGAAAACTTTAGTTTTCAATAGTTTTCTAAAGACAACGATCTACTCAATCCTCGAGTTTCACACTCTTAAGCTTTTCAAATTCAAAAGTCAATCTTTTAATCGGAATACTCCTTATTAGGATTCTGTACTTTTCGGGACACGCACGGAGAACTCGACCCTCTGCCTACACATCATTCTCGGGACTCGAAACAATCAGGTGGGTGATGATCGGTTGATTGATCTGCTCATAATACGTTGTGCTGGTATACTCTGAACTCGACTAAATAAATAAAAAACAATTAATCCAACATAAACGTAAACCCTATTATATAACTGCTTGAATTATGTGATATAATTATATATACCTTATATGGATGGTTTGTGTTTGTTGATTATATGAACTGATGACGATTGCATGATATAAGGGCATTTTGTGAGCATGAATCTGTTTAAGTATGAATTATGTGAATGCTCCCCACAATTTGAAATGACAGTTTTATGGGAAAGAGGAAAGCGAGTAATTATTGATTTGATGTGCAGCAGTTTTATTTGTGGATTGACACGTACGGCCATGAGTGATAATAGGTCAGATTCATGGTCGCTGATATTATTTGTGGTGGCCATGAGTGATAATAATTATTCAGATTCATGGTCACATGAATGGATGAATTGATGGTGAGAAATGGTTTGGGGGAGATTCACAATATGTGAAAAATGATTTTGGCAGATTAGGCCGTTATTTGAAAATGGTTTTGGGCTTTGCCCCTTAATGTGAATAAACTTGTGATTATATGATGTGAAACCTGTCATGCCCAATTAATTATTGCGTGATCTTGTTACTTCTGTGGTATATGTTATTCATATTTATATGTCAACTGCTTAAATAAATTATATACTTTATCAATGAGTATAATTTAATATACTTCGGATTTATCAATCCCATGACGTTGCAAATCACCCATACGTGAGAATTCAAATCTCACGCCCCCTTTTTACAACCCTTGCAGATTTAGATTTCGTGGAGCAAGGACAGTAATAGAGATGACACGGAGTTCCCCACTTAAATGAAATGTTACTTTAATATTAAGCTTTATATATGTGTGTGAGATATATTATAATATTATTCTACTCATTTCTTCCGCTGCATAAAACCCATCTCTGACTTTATTATCCATTTTTATATCAAAATTTTTATAGTTCGTATTTTTAGCTACAAGTGGCACCTCGAATCTGAGATATTTTATGTGTTTTGGATTCGGGGCGTTACAAATTGTGTACTATGCAAGATACTATCAATGTTCTAATGCATTTTGTACTAATGGTTGCACTAAATAGTATTAATTGCAATTGTGAAATATTTTAAATTATTTTAGTGACAAATGGTTTATTAGCAAAATAATATCAATGTTCCAATGTAGTATGTACTAATAGTTGCACTAAATAGTATTACTTCCGATTGTGAAATATTTTAATTCATTTTCGTGAGAAATGGCATGCAAAACAATATCAATGTTCTAATGTTGCTTGTAATAATGGCTGCACTAAATAGTATTACTTGTGATTTTGAAACATTTTAATTCATTTTAGTGAGAAATGATGTATTGTGCAAGACAATATCAATGTTCAAATGTATTTTGTACTGATTGTTGTACAAAATAGTATTACTTTTATTTGTGAAACATTAAATGTATCGTTTTAGTTAAAAAAAGGTGTATTATTAAAGATAATATCAATGTTCTAATATAGTATGTAGTAATGGTTTTCACTAAATAGTATTATTTGTGATTGTGAAATATTTTAAATCATTTCAGTGAGAAATGATGTATTATGCAAAATAATATCAATGTTCCAAGGAGAACGAATTATGGCCCACCTGGCCACCGGGTTCCTCACTCTAGTGAGTGACCCGGGTTCGATTCCCTTTGGGAATGAATTATGGGAGTTATAAGGTGGACTGTAACGCCCCGAATCCAAAACACATTAATTGTATCGAATTCGAGGTGCCACTTGTAACTAAAATCCGAACTATAAAATTTTTGATATAAAAAGGGATAATAAAATCAAAGATGATGAATTTTTATGCAGCGGAAGAATGAGTAGAATAATATTCATAATATATCTCTCACACATATATAAAGCTTAATATCAATAGTATCATTTTATTTAAGTGGGGAACTCCGTGTCGTCTCTATTACTGTCCTTGCTCCACGAACTCATAATCTGCAAGGGTTGTAAAAATGGGGCGTGAGATTTGAATTCTCACGTATGGGTGATTTGCAACGTTATGGGATTGGTAAATCCGAAATATATTAAATTATACTCATTAATAAAATATATAATTTATTTAAGCTGTTGACATAATAATACAAACATCATATATCATACAAATAACAAGTTCACATAATAATCAGTTGGGCACAACAGGTTTCACATCATAATTGAAATATCGCAAGTTGGTTCACGTTAAGGGGCAAAGCCCACAGTCAATTTCACATATAATAAATCTCTTCTCAAAACAATATAAACAATTCCCCGTGACCATGCACCTGATCTATTATCAAACATGGCCACATCCACTGTAAATAAATCCCCGTGACCATGCACTTGATTTATTATCAAACATGGCCACGCACCACTTCCACAAACGAATCCCGTGACCATGCACCTGATCTATTATCAAACATGGCCACGCACCACTTTCCTCTTCATCACCAAAACTGACAATTCGAACTGTACACATAATTCATACTTAAATAGATTCATGCTCATAAAATACTCTTATATCATGCAATAGTGACATATTTAAATAAACAAAAGACATTTGTATCATATATAAATATATCACGTAATTCAAACATTTATATAATAGGGTTTACGTTTATGTTGGATTAATTGTTTTAGATTGATTTAGTCGAGTTCTGAGTATACCAGCACAACGTATTATGAGCAGATCAATCAACCGATCATCACCCACCTGTTAACTCCGGGTCCCGAGAGTGATATACAACCAGAATGTCGGATCCCTCGTGCGTATTTCGATTAGCACAGAATCCTAGTACGAAACCAATTGATTAAAAGTTGACCTTTTAATTATTAGGAAAACTTGAGAGTTTGTGTTACGAGAATCGAGAAAGTTGTAGTCTTATAAACTCAAAAAGGACTTGCTTAAGGGTCACACCCTATTTTGGTAAATACACCACCTCTAAAAAGGTGAGTGTATTGAGGGAGTGTATTTACTAGTATACTTGTGGTATGACTATTTCAATTACTACAAAAACAATCTTTTGATAAGTACACCCCTTTTTAAGAGGAGGTGTATTTGGGGGGTGAATTTACTAATTTCCTTCGTGCCCTTAATAAAAGCCTTTTAAGTTAAAAACATAATTATTAACCTTGGAATTACTTAGAAAAATAAGAAATTACTTAGAAATATTAATAAAATTAAAGAAAAGGTTTTTCTTTCTTAAGAATTCTATTTCTCGTTTTTAAACGAAATCTTGAATATAATTAATCATTTTTTTTTATAAATAAAACTCCCTTATTAGACTTATTAATAAACTTTAACTTTTCTAAGAAAATTATATTATAAACTAATATAGTTTATAAAAAGGTATTCTTCTTTTCTAATATTAATAATACTTCTAAAGTTGATTAGTGTTACTTTTAAAAGAATTATATTAATTTCCCAAAATATTCTTATTCATTTGTTTACTTAGTTGGATATATAAACTCTTTAACTCTTTCAACCTTTTACCAAAGACAACTAACAACAATCTTAATAACAAAAGGTACTACTTTTAAAATCTAATGGTATTATTCTTTTTCTCAAATAAAAAGGACCAAGATTTTAAAGAAGATAAGGTTTTCTCCTGCCTCTATTCGAGCAGTAGGCAGGGGAGAAAGAAGAAGGATTTGCCAAGGACTTCAAAACTAATACTATACACAACTAACATCATCACCACTCAACTAAAACAATAGTACTAAACAACTAAACAACCAAGAATACTAGACAACCAATATCCACTGCTTTGAACTAAAAACCAAGTCTTACATCAATAACCCCAAAAACTAGTCCAAAGAATTAAAAGAAGAGTTTCAACAACAATAGTATTTCATCTATAGTTCTACTAGCTCAAACCAAAATAATCAATACTCTAATTCACCACAACACATAGCTAATTCAATACTCACAAAATCAACAATATCAAAGTCCATCTACAAGGTTCCAAAAGATGAATATTCCAACCTCTCCAAAAGTCTAAACAACTCGAAATTAAAACAGTTCATTCCTAATCCAAAAACTACGAAAATTAAAGAGAAAAGACGAGCAGTCTTACGAGTCCCAAATCGGGCAGCCTAACGGCGTAGTTCGGTGACTCGTCGAATAAAATGGACGGCCTAACGGCGTCGTTTGGTCCTTCCAAAATTTCCGGCAGCAACGATTTGAATTGACGGCATCGTTGGAAAGAAGATGAGAGGCGGCGGCTTCCGATCGATGGGGAGAGGGACGGTGCGGCAGCGCTGCTGGAGGCGGTGGTGGCGCTGCGGCATGGGTACGGCGGCGCTCGGCTCCCGATTGGAAACAGGGGAGGCGGCGCTCGCGCGTTCCGTGAGCGGGAGGCGGAGCGGTGGCGTCTGGGCTGGGCTGGGCTGAGGCGCGGCTGCGCTGGGACCGCGGCGGTGCTCGATCCGCCGGAGGAGGAAGAAAGAGGAGGCGGCACGGCGGCTCTGCGGAGGACAGAGGCGGCAGCGCTGGTGGCGTCCAGCGAAGAGGACGGCGGCACGTTGGGAGCGAGAGGCGGACGGCTGTGAGCGGAGGCGGAGGTCGCCGGTTGCTCCGTCGGAGAAGAGAGGGAGAGCAGAGAGAAGCGAGAGAGATGAGACAACCAAGAGTGAAATTTGGGAAAGTGATTTAGGTTGGTAGAGAGAGAAAGTGAAATTTGAGAAACTGGTTTTGGAATTCTTCTTGCGTTATCTTCGGCAATTGATTATTTATAGGGGGAAAATTATTTAATTAAACAATTAATTTTAAGTGGAGGATATAATATGTGGGTGAGATTAATCTTCTTTAATTCTTGATATTTTCGATCCCACTAGATACGGTTTAGGGATCGTTTGGTTCACGAGATAAATCCCGATTTGAAAATTAATACAGTTTTAAAATTAAATTAATATTTTATTGTATTTGAATTATAAAAGTATATTTTTATCAATAAATTATACGGATCGAAATCCTTAATTAAACTTGAATATTTAATTTCTCGTAATCCTTTATTCGTTTGAAAGATTCGATTCTTTCTACGAATTTAGGAATTTGTAAAAGGGTATATATTTAAATTACACAAAAGCACACAAAATAATAAAATAAAAAGAAACAAAGATAAGAAAATAAAATAAGGGTTCTAGGAATATAAAAGGTATAAAACGGGACGCGGTATTACATGGACTTGGAGATTTCTTGGAGTATTTGGAGACTTGGTGAATTAATCTAACTACTAACAACTAACATTTACCGATCAAAAAAAAAAATCAATGTTCCAATGTAGTATGTACTAATGGTTGCATTAAGTAGTAATATTTATGATTGAGAAATATTTTAATTTATTTTCATGAGAAATGATGTATTTTTACAAATGATATCAATTTTTTAATGTAATATGTAATAATTGTTGCACTAAATAATATTAATTGCAATTATAAAATATTTTAATTTATTTTTGTGAAAAATGATGGATTATACAAGATAATATCAATGTTCTAATGTAGTATGTACTCATGGTTGCACTAAATAATATTACTTTCAATTGTGAGACATATTAATTCAATTTAGTGAGAAATTGTGTATTATGCAAGATGATATTTCCAATATTTTTTTGTACTAATGATTTTACTAAATAATATTACTTGCAATTGTTAAACATTTTAAATCATTTTAGTGAGAAAGGGTGTATCATGCAAAATAATATCAATGTTCTAATCTAGTATGTACTAATGGTTGCACAAAATAGTATCACTTCCATTTGTGAGATATTTTAATTCATTTTAATGAGAAATTGTGTATAATGCAAAATAATATCAATGTTCTGATGTTGTATGTAATAATGGTTGTACTAGATACATAAAGGATCACATGCCCACCAGTGGGCATAATATTATATATCCACCGCGAATGTGTTAATGACACATAAGCAGGGGCCCACTATTATTTTAATTAATTGTTTTTATTTGCTTATGTGTCATTAACACATTCGCGGTGGGTATATAATATTATGTCTACCGGCGGGCACGTGATCAATTTCGGTATTATATAATATTAAACCCATTTGGAGAAAATTGTCTTGAGCCACACTTTTGACCCCTTAATTGCACAAACCCACCCCAATTTTCCTACAATTCAGAAAAGCACAATTTATTTACAAAAACCACATTTTTTATTACTTTTTAATGGGTCCCACATATTCCTTCTCTCTTTCTTTCTTCTCTCTCCTCTTTCCCCAAACCCTTCGATCATTTAGAATCCCAACCCCCCTATCTCATCTCTCTCTCTATCTACCCGTCTTCTACCCCCACCCCAAGGTTCTCTCTATCTCTCTGCAATCTCCCCAGCCCCCCATCCCAGCCCCCCATCGCCACAGACCCCAGCCCCCCTACCGTAATGGGGATGAAAACAGGAGAGAGATATGCCGGAGCAGCTTCAGAGCCTGGAGGAATTATACCGACGGGTGACTCGAACGCCGTCGGTGGAGCAAATCCAGCACATCACGGCAGAGCTGAGGCGGTACGGGAAGATCGAGGGCAAGAACATTGATGAATATGCACCACCACCCCGATCCGCCCTCCATGCGGCCCCTTCACGGTGGCCGCCGTCCCGATCCGCCCTCCACGCGGCCCACCACGCCTGATCCGTCCTAGGGATGCTTCCAGGTAATATGGCAAACCTTTTTCTCTAATTTCAATTTTTTTATGCTGGATTCACTGATGAATGTTCAATTTTTGTTCATAGTGTTTTCGATTTGTTGATGATGATGATGATTTTAGATCTAGAATGGCGGCAAGCATGACCAGAAGCTTGATTTTTGGTTTTTTTGATGTGGGGGTAGATTCGGCAGTTTGGCTTCGGTTTGAGGAGCCAAGAGGCTCGGTTTTCTGAGCCTGCCATATTCTATTGCCTTAGGATAGGGGATAAACAGAGTAGTAGAAATGGCTCTGATAAATGAATCAAAGACAAGGGAGTGTGGGATGATCAATTATATATATGGGCGGCTTATGTATTTTGATTCTATTATTTTTGAATAAGTGTATTACTTATTTAAGTAATCGTTTTGTGAAGCTCTGGAAATATACATTACTATAGCTTTTTGTGAAGCTCTGGAAATATACACTGTCATCTTGGATTGTGATTTTGAGTTTTAATTTGCAGGCATTCTGATAGGGATGGAGTTGTGGAGTTGTAGGGAAAAAAGAAGGTTATGCAAGATTGAAGTTATATATGCAAATGAATTTTGCAGATCTGCAATCATATATGCAAATAGATTTTGCAGATCTGCAATCATATATGCAAAAAGATTTTACAGATCTGCAATCATATATGCAAATAAATTTTGCAGATCTGCAATCATATATGCAAATAGATTTTGTAGATCTGCAAGGATTAGATTTAAGGACTGGAAGGATATTCATTGTTTGTTTTTTAAATATAATTTTTAGAATTTTTAAATGTAATTTTAAATTTAAATGTATTTTTTAGAACTTTTATACATGCAAAAAAAAAAAAAAATGTTTATTGATAATGAGATTGTGTATTTATCTTTTATTTTTAATTTTGTAAATTCATACTAAAATAAATGAAGAAAATGGCCTGAATTCTGGGAATGGAATCTGGGAAGAAAAGAAAAGAAAAAAAAACCAGCCTACAAAAAAACCTGTGCAAGATAAGAAATAAAGAAAAGAAAATTGGCCTGAATTTGAATTAAAATTCGGCCCCAAAAAAGGAGAAAAAATAATAATAAATAAAGCAAAAAAACACCTGCAGAGAAAGCTAACAACATACAGAAAGTGGGCAGATTGTTTTGTGCTTGTAAGGGCCCACATTTTGGGGTTTCTTGCAATGTGCAAGTGCGGATATTCATCCAGATGAAGAAGGAGATGATGATGAATATGTATAATTTTTCCAACATCCGGTTTTAATTTTAATTAGTATCCAAATAGTAATTTTCATCATCTTCATGAGTTTTGACATTGACCTTTTCGTGGGATAAGTAGCCATCTTTAAAATTTCATTTGAATTTTCAAACAATACACTGATCTTGATGATCCATAAATATAATTAAGTTATAGTAAGAACTTACACAATGACATAAGTAAGTAGAATGTATTATTACTAAATTGATTGGAGATAGAATTTTTTGGGTGAATTGCATATGTGTACTTAATGTATATAATTTCAGTTTGTAGAAAATTGCATTAGGTTGAGGAACTAAGTGCCTACATAATCAGAGAAATGAGACCAAATAGTATGTTTAAACAATAAATTATGAATAATATGTTTAAATCATTAATTATAAATAATATGTTTAAACCATCAATTATTAATAATATGTTTAAACCATCAATTATGTTAAAACTATAACTTTTAAATAATAATGTGTTTAAACCATCAATTATATAAATAATGTTTGAACTATAATTTTTAAATAATATGTTTAAACCATCAATTTCATAAAATATGTTTAAACTATAATTTACATGTAATATGTTCAATACTTATTTAACTAAATGATTAATGGGCCGAAATTATGACACAAAAGTAAAGAAAAAAAATTGGGCCAAAATTTTTAGTTAAATGGACCGAAACACTAAGGCCCAAAGTGAGTGTGCATAGAGCGTGCAACATCCGTGGAGCATCTGTGGAGGAACTGTGCACATGCCAATCATTGGCATGTCTTGATATGCGTGAAATTAAAAAAAAAAAAAAGGGGTGGGTTACCTGGGAGTCACCTGATGACTGGACCAGGTACACTGGTGTCCCAGGGACTCCCTAGAATTCCCCTAAGAGTTAGTTATCTAGACGAGTTTATTACATATATGCTCTTTTTATTTTCTATCTCAAATAAAACTAGCAACTTTATTTAACAATGATCGATTGTTGTTTTAAGAGATTAAATTACAAATTATCGCATAACTTTCTAACAAAATAGATTTAGATACAAAATTAATTTTCTACCAGAGTCCATTCCAATTCTCTGACAGGGTTCAATTTTGATCCCAAATTGGCGGTAATAAATGAAATGACGTCACTTTAAAGTTTGAACTTTGTGATTTCTGGCAAAAATGTCAATGTGACATTTATGTCTGTTACTTATATTAGATTTTTTTTTATTTTCTTTTACAATTTTATTACAAATCATATATATAAATTCTAAATGTCAAGGAAAAGTAATAAAATAATTAATAGGTATGGACGCCACATAAACACTTTTACCATAAATCACCAATTTCAGATTTCAAATAATGTCATATTGACTTTTTCGGTTGATTTGAGATTAAAATTGGACTTTATCAAAATATTTATGACTAAATTTGATAAAAAGTTAATTTTAGAACTATATCTATCTTATCAAAAACTTATGAGACATTTGTAATTTAAACTCATTGTTTTAAGGTTCTCTTGGACATGTGTATGTGAAAGGGAGATCAAATTAACACTACAAAAAAATGAGAATTAGCGACCGATTTTCGGTCGCAAAACGTGATTAGCGACCGATTTCTAACAGAAAAAATCGGTCGTTAAAACGCGGGTAATTAATATTAGCGACCGCCTTTTGACATCGGCCGCTAATCTGCGACTGTTAAGGCGGTCGCTAATATCAGCGACCGTCATCAGGCATTCGCTGAATCAATCAGATCTGACCCGGCCAGTCATGATTTAGCGATCGACTACATACGGTCGCTAATTAATTTATTTTTAAATAAAATTAATCTTTTATTTTATTTTGTGATTAGCGACCGACCTTGAGGCGGTCGCTAATCTGTGAACCTGCGTAAAAAAAAGGCTCATTGGGTTCAAACCCGCGCCCATTGGGGTCCGGACAGGGAGCGAACCACTGAGCCACTGACCCACTAGCTTATATTAGGCGAGCCATATAGTATATAAGCCCTTGTGAGACTTGTAGAAATATATGAGCAAATATGCACCCAAGGGGAATCGAACCCACAACCTCCAAGTAACCCGGAAGAGGTGTGAACCACTAGAACACATGCTATTGTTGTTCGTTTATTTGTATTTAATTGTATATAACCTCAAATTGACTCCCGTTTTTTTTTAATTCATCAAATTCAATCCTTTATGTTTCTAATTCGTTTATATATATATTTACTAACTTTTTTATTAATTTTATTAATTTAATATTTTAGATTATTCTAAATTATTAATTCATTCGTTTTTATTCATTTAATTGTATATAATTCCAAATTGACTCCCGTTTGTTTTAAATTCATCAAATTAATTCTTTTTTGTTTCTAGTTTGTTTATATATATTTACTAATTTTTTTTAATTTTATAAATTTAATATTTTAAGACTATTCTAAATTATTAATTTATTCGTTTTTATTCATTTAATTGTATATAATTCCAAATTGACTCCTTTTTTTTTTAAATTCATCAAATTCAATCCTTTTTGTTTCTAATTCGTTTATCCCTTATTATACTAATAGGGAGTTTGGCATGCTTATGTGTCGTCTTTAGGTTAATTTCGCCTATGTGTCGTCCTGAGGTTAAGTTCGCCTATGTGTCGAGTGCTTATGTGTTATCTATTTCGTCTATGTGTCGCTTATGTGTCATCTATGTGGTCTTATATAATAAGAAATCTTATAATAATAAAAAAATGGGCATGCAAATGAATTTGAACCCTACACCTCATGAGCAATTGTTATGATGTTTACCAGTTTAACCATACTACAAATTTATATGAAGTTTGAATATTTATTGTATATAACTTGAGTGTATAAAAATTACGTACTGCTTTACATATTATTTAAATACATTTTATTTAATCACAACTTTCAATAAAGTTATAGAAATTCACCAATGTTTAGTTTCCAATCAGATATATGACTTGCACTTTTAGCAACAAAAAAAAAAAAGATGTATGGGTGTGTGTTATTGTTTGGCTAGAAATCTCCCAACATCGAGGAAATCGTCTTAGGGAAGGCAAGGAGAGGTATGTAATGCATAGTTGAGAAATATATATCATAATTTAAAAGCGAATATGAAATTGAAAAAAAAAAGTACGTGAATTTTACAAAAAAATATTGAAAAATGTATTTAAATTGAGATTGAGCCTAAAGGTCATGGTACTAAGAAATTAACCAATATTTTTATGCATACTTATTATTTAAACATGTTTATTATATAATATAATTATATTATTTTACGATGATCAAATTTATTTAAGTATATATAATACATATGTAATTAATTTAAAAAAAATCAGCGTACAATATGTGTGTATTAAAATAGATTGTATTAATAATGTGATGATGCGTCAATAAAATATGAATTTTTAAATTAATTTACCGAACAACCTGCGTAAAACGCGGGGTACTAATCTAGTATATATATTTACTAACTTTTTTTATACAATAAAAAATATATGCAAATCTATAATATTCAATAAAAAAATATAAAATATTCAACAAAATAAATAACATTCAACAAAAATAAAATAAAATATTCAACAAAAAATATTAAAATTCATCTCTCTCTCTACCTATCTATCTATCTCCCTCCCTCTCTCTCTCTCTCTCTCTCTCTCTCTCTCTCTCTCTCTCTCTCTCCCTCTCTCTCTCTCTCTCTCTCTCTCTCTCTCTCTCTCATCTCCAGAGAGGAAGCTCTCGATATCGATATTGTCATCGTCATCCCCACCCCCACCACCACCACCTCCGTGCCCGCTCCCCCCGGCACCAATTCTCCCGGCAGCAAAATTTTGTGGACGTAGGGGTGGAGGTGGAGCGGCTACTCCCATCTGTTGAGAGATGCTGGTGAACCAGTCCCGAAGACTCTCGTTGTACCTCGTGAGGGCCTCCATCTGCTTCCGGACATCTCTCAACTCACGCTCCAACTGAGAGGGAGCAGAGTTGATCGAGGAGGACGATCCACTACTCTGGCGGTAGGTCTGCATGATAGCCTTACTGTAACCGCCCTGCCCCACGACCTTCCCCTTCTTGACTCTGACCACATCTAAATAGATGCGGTCCTCGCCAATCCGGGGAGGTGTGGGGTTCTCTCCGCTGTCGTCTCCGGGTGCCACCTGCTGCGAGGCCTGGGCGAGACGATCCTTAAACTGGATTTGAAATATTATACAATTATAATAATCAAACTAATAATAATTAAATTAAAATTAATTAAAATAAAAAAAATACTTACGTGGATCTCGGTGGTGTGGGCATAAGTAGACGTTCCAGTCTCCGGGTTCACTGGGTGAGAGATCTTCATCTGCTCATAGAGAGAGGGCTTTCGTCCGTGCTCCCTCTCCTGTTGCGCACCAAATTCAATAGATATTTAAATGTTAAACATTTAAAAATTTATTAATATTCAAATGTAAATAAAAATTATAATACTTATAAAGACGAGGGAGTACTCGTAGATGGACTGGGATTCAGCCCGATGTCTGGAGACGCCGTGCCCAGTGGGGTCCTTCAACCGGTTCTCCCTGGACTTCTCGGACTTGGCTTTGAATTGCTCACTATTCCAGTGAGCAACCAAAGCGTCCCAAACGGAACGTCCATCTGGCCCTCGACACAGCTTCAACTGGCGTCCCTCATCAAACTTCTTCTTCAGCCCGTGGATAATGTTTTTGTACAGCTCTTGCACTTTCGCGCAGAACAAGCCGTACATAACACTATCATGGGCAGGGTCCCAGACACACAACTTCTGCAATTAAATTAAAAATAAAATATTAATAAATAAATTCAAAATAATTAAAATCATAATAAATATACCTTGAACTCCTCGAAGTACTCCCTCCTCTTTTGCTCGGACACCATGGACCACGAGGGGGCACCAACCTCGAACGAGACCTTCTTAATGACCTCTGAGACGCGAGAGCTACTCTCATGGCCTGGAAGCATACCGTAACATAAAAAAAATTCAAGTTAATATTAATAATTAATATTAATAAATACAATTAAACTTATTTAAAAATACCTACATGTTGTCGCTAGGGACAACAGTGAGATGACTATCCAACTGGGGATGCTGCCGTGAAGCCGTAGATCCGGCAACAGAAGTAGAGCCAGCAACACTGGACTGCTGTGGGGAGGATGATGTCATCTCCGGGGCCCGTCGAACCTCCGGGATCACCGGTCTCAACGACCCCGACCTCCTCTTCCCCCTGCCCCGACCCTGTCCACGACCCTGTCCCCCACCCTGATCAGGGTTATCTTGAGAGCTCATCTGTAATAATTATAAATTCAACAAATTAGCATTATACCAATCATCTAAATTCATACCTACACATATCAATCAACTAAATTCATACCTACATATATTATTCAACTAAATTCATACCTACATATACCAATCATCTAAATTCATACCTACACATCAATCAACTAATTAAATTCATACCTACGTATATCAATCAACTAAATTCATATATACCTACATATACCAATCAACTAAATTCATACCTACAACATATTAATCAACTAAATTCATACCTACATATACCAATAATCTAAATTCATACCTATACATATCAATCAACTAAATTAATACCTATGTACATCTACATATATCAATCAACTAAATTCATACCTATACATATCAATCAACTAAATATATATCAACTAATTATTTAATATATCCTAACATACCAACTAACTTAAAAATACTAAACATTTATATACATAATTTAAAAAACATATACAAACATATAAAATCATACATATACGTACATATATATCTAACAAATATATATATAACTTCATATATATATACATGATTCAAATATACAAACATATACAAACATAAACAAATATGCATGATTCATATATTAAAAAATATATATACAAACATATATATGTATATATATATCTAACTTCATGTATATCAATCCTATATATTAGAAAAAACTATATACAAAGATAATAAATGGTTAAAGTTTAAAAAACTTACGGTTATTAGGTAGACGGGGAAGCAACAAGGGTATTGACCGGAACAAATTGCTCAACGGAGACGGCGGCGGCGGTGGTATTTTTGAAGTGCAGGCCGAAATGCGTACGGTCTATGCCTAAAAAGGGTAAAAAAAATTAGCAACCACCACAGGCGGTCGCTAATCACAGATTAAGGTGGACCCGAAAGACCAAATTTGTGATTAGTGACCGCCGGAGGCGGTCGCTAATTTCCAGCAATAAATGACCATTGTCCGTTTCCAAGAACGGGTCAACTGACGTGTTTGCGACCGCTTAAAGGCGGTCGCTAATTATAAAATTGAATTCAGCGATTGTCGGACGGTCGCTGATCAGGCAGTAAATAACGGTGACCAATTTTGACCGACTTTTGAGTTTTAGCGACCACCTGAGCAGTCATAGGCGGTCGCTAACCCTTCGATTTAGCGACCGATATTTGTGTTGGTCGCAATTTTTTTAAATTTGAGCCCAGTGGTCTTCCCCGGTCGCTAATACATTATTTAGAGATCGATTTGAAGACGGACACTAATTTCGGTCGCTAAAACACGAGTTTTTTGTAGTGTAAATTATTTGATAATAATTTATTTTAAAAATTTTTGCGGATGATGATAAGATATGAGTTGGGTAAATTGCAAGATTGATACAATATTTATTGAATAGATAATATATGTAACATTGTTCAATTTTATGAACCACAATTTAATTTTTCACACACTTGATCCAATATTTAATACTTTGGACAAATACTTGATAATAGTCTTTTTTTTTTAAAGTTGATGCTTTAAATTTGAATATTATAATACTAATATATTTTTTATGTTAAATAAATATAATTTAAATAGTAAAAAAATTAATTATTGTTGATATTTCTTATTGTTTGCCTAAATATTAGAGATAACTTATATGGATTTATGTGGTTTGATTTAGGCTAAAATACCAAATAAAAACTCAATAGGGATAATAAAT